>OX421233.1:11200000-11921082 GCA_949125135.1 Alcis repandata | reverse complement strand
AGGTACTTGTTAAAAGTTAAATCGTCATCATCATCAACTATTTTCCTCACACTGCTGAGTATAGGTCTCCTCTTCAGGGCGTTATCTTTTCCAGTCCTGCGCCAGTTTCATCCACTGCCTTCCTGCTAGCTTTACAATGTCATTCGACCAGCGAGCTGGAAGTCTACCCGTTAATCGCCTTCAGTTCCACGGCCACCATTTTGACTGCTGTGCTCCACCGCCTGTCTTCCCTAAAATACGAGTATCTATTCAATTCAATTCACTGTTTCGCTTGGTAGCAGGCCAAGGTTCAACATTAAGCGAAAATTTTTAAGATGCATAAAATACTGAATTAATTTTGCACATGGCTTAACGATTCTGCATAACTACACTTCACTAACACAATCACACTGAGTGAACACTGTTTGTCACCTCACACATGCGAGCACCTCACGTGTAAAACTGAAAAGGGGATACATTGTAGTCACAATAGGCATTGTCAAGCCAGACACGGGCCGACCTTCAGTGCATTGAATGGTTCTCTACTTTTTTCTGCTCCAATGCGCAGATTGACTGCAGTCACTGAGGTTGATTTTGAATAGGATATATAGGGTTATTAGGAAAGGGAGTCCAAAGAGAAAACAAAATGTTACGTTTATCACAACCCATGTTTTTACAGCCACGACCCATTTAAAAGTAAAGAAGCATTTCAATTTGAAATTAACACAATTTACATAGTTCCAAAAACAAATTTCCTTTCCAAGAAGAACAGAACATAAATTACCCGCATTGACTACACATATATCTAGCTAAACATCTCGATGACTCTGCAGTAGGCAGGCTCCTTGTTAACTCGGCTTGTTTATTAGTTTCGCACTTCGGAGTTAATACCCCATTTCACTTTCAAACAAACGGCCGGTATTCGCAAGTCATTCGAGAAAAATCGCTCGGATCGCTCGCTCGACTCGCTTTGCTGGATAGGGCTGACAAACACCCTTAGCATTACAGCTATCGAATACGCAGATATACATGTTCGATTGAAAAATGTATGAGAAATTGGATAGCGCCTCTGTCGGGCGTAAATGGAATTTTTCTTACATTTTTCTACCAAAAGGTTGAAAAACAAAAGTATCTGTCTGTTTGTTTGTTATTTTTCAGGACGAAATGGCACAAATCTTGATAATATTTAAAATGATATTTACTTCTTTGTTAATATTTAGAAAATTTCAAATAATATAAAATGGACAGTTGCAATCAGTTACGAAATTCTTGGGGAAATATTTGGCAAAGTGCGTAATCGCGCAATCAGCGGTTATACGAGTAGATTGTTGTATGGTTTCTTTGAACTCTTATTGAAAAATTAGCGTCGCCTTGCGTAAAAATGTAAATGGTTTTTATTGAAACGACACAGAATAATGCTGTATTTTTGCAATACTTTTGCGTTTCGTACGAAAAATTTCCTCCAACCCATGCACGAAATTTTCCATTGTGAACTTTGGCACCCCTAAAAGTATCCCTTCTTTCGTAATCACGTTAAACTCTTCTCGAATAATTATCGATAATAAACCCCTTTTCTTCTCCCGAGGGGTCTTCAGGGGTCCGGGGTGCCTCGGACCCCTTTGAACCGACTTTAATAAACGATTAAAGTCTAATCGAGAAAGCGTCCAGCGTCTTCGAGTTTGCTTTGATGAAAAACGGGCCTATTTCCTTCAAAAGAATAGATGAAATAATCTCTTGGAAGGGTCACTGAAGGGACATTGATGCTGTCATTAAGTCATTCGTAAATGCCTTAATCATGTTGTTTTTAAAGGAAATTCTGCGATGAAATTGATATGAAATCAATTTCATCATTTCAAATTATTGTACTGGAGCTGTAGAGTTTAGCTAGAAAAGTATTATTCGTAGTGTCCTTGAAAAATTTAACGGTTTCTATATGTTTGAGGTTGAAACCGCAGACACAAAAAAAAAACAGATTTTCGTTCAACTTTACTGTACTAAAGTAAAAGTGAATAAATATCTAAAGTGGAGGGGCGTTTGGGTTTAGGGTCGTGGACTAAACGATTTCTACAACGTAAACGCATGAGCTGTAACAAAATGCTAGGTTTCTCATTTATGATTTTAGTCTCGCAAATATGCAGACAATTCCAAGGGCGTAAACCATAACGGTCCTTTCATCTAGGAAGCCTATTCTACTAAATTTAATAGGCTAGACTAAGCAAAATTAGAACGTAATTCTAACGTCATTGTTACTATCACATTGTCTTCGGTATGTGTCGCCATTTTCATTAATTATATCAAATTGTACCGTTGCTAGCGAAATATTGCTTCAATTAACTCTGGTTATTGTTAAAGCAGTCATCGTATCTGTTATTGCTTTATTTTATCTGTAGTCTATATTTATCTCGGCAAATGAAATATAGTTGGGAGAATATTGCCATTTTGTACCTGTGCAAGAAATATCTGAGAGATTATTTAACCAATTAGAGACTGGTCGTTGGTTAAATAAACAACGAGAGACCAATAAGGTTTTTGTTTAACCAGCCAGAGACCAGTTCTCGTTCTCTAGTGTCGAAGTAGTTAAAGATTAACACCTATTCTAAACTGCTGTTCTAGAGGAAAAGTTAGAAAATTCATGCTGGTTTTAAATTATTTAAAAAGTACGGTAGAGGAGTAAGTAAGTAACTGAAATATTCAAAATAACCCAAAACATTGTTCAAACAAACACACCGTCATATGTAATTGTTTATTACAATTATCTATAATTGTCATAATTCGGTTTCTAACACAGAGCTCCATGATTAAACTGCTTTAACTCAGTCTTCCATTTCATAGAATTCGTAAACAACTCAATGACAAACAGCTTTTCACTATGATTAATTACCGTTATTGAATGGGAGCAGTTAAACTTGTGAACTTGTCAAACTTGTCGTATTTTATGTTTGACTAACGACAAAGTCGTCCTCAATAGATTCCGGAAATAAGAACCAACTTTGCGTCTTTCCAGTTGTTTCATTCTGTCTGAGTGGGTGTTCTCGATAGCTATAATATAATTGGGGTGTTTCAGACGTGAGTCGGTTTCTTCCAGGCAAGCGAGCTCCATCGTAGATGATTGCTTGCCATTAGACGAGATGGCGGTCAAACGCATGCCTGTCTTATCAATAAATACAAACATAGATTATATAGTTATGAAAAGAATAGACCACATGTGTTACATACTGCAGAATTTCATATTTATTTCAGATCATTGTTCGATGCGCTTGTCGTTATCATTAGCTCTAGTCATTTTCTGTTTTCAACACGATGTACTCTCCAAACGACACGTCTACGTAAGGTGTCGACAGGGATCAGGTTAACGACTCAATTACTTCAACTTTTAACTGAACTGTACTCACAAAGCCATTAACAAGTGGACTCGCCCATCGCGTATCCTCGTGGGTTGACCACCAAATGGCGGTCATCAGTCGCAGACAGACCAGCTCCAAGCTGGCGATCACAATCAATTATTAACACGCGGCTCTGCCCTGAGCGGCGTAGTGTGCGCGCACCCTTACGTCTGCTGAACACATTAGCGCAGATGATAAACGTAGAGAGAGATAACTACACAATTTTTTCATTTCTGACCAAAGGTCGTTGTATTAAAATCGACTAACTTTTAACAAAAGAAGTAAACCGTTCTGGAAAAAAAAACGGGAAATGATATGAAGGTTTATTATGTTTGATATTAACCAAAGCTAGAACATGTAAGTTTTGATCTTCATTTTATTTCAGTACGATTTTATTCAGATCAGCTGGTCTATTCTGCAAACTAAGTGAACGAACAAGTAATGCTATAAGCGTGCATTTATTAGCGTTGTTGCACGGACTTAGCTTGCAGAATAGAAACACAGTGTAAGTCGATAAAACTAATCTTCATATGGATGGCAGTAGTTACCCCTCTGTTCCTTCTAATCTGCGACGTGGCCGTAATGGTAATAGCTAATGAAATGGTAACGAAAGACGATACACAAAGTACGTCGTAAACGGGAGCGTGATTGTGGCTCTAAATAGTTCTTTATACTGGTCATTCATTGCAGTACACGCGCTGCTTTCGTCTATATATAGCTAATAGGTATTTACGAGAGACATGTGACGTAGTTCTTAGGCTATGTAGGTTCTATTCAGCCAAGTTCTAATTATATAATCGAAACGCTATAGGAAGCTAGGACAATGTATGAGAATGACCTTCCTATAATCTGTTCATAGATGCTAAATTCTATGACAATATCAAATGTCTTCTACAGCGTTTCGATGTAACTTGGCAGGTTCTTAACTTTAATTGTATCAAATTTTGTCTCGATTTTTGCGAATAGATTAAAGTAGACCTGTGTCTTGAGATTTTCTCAAGACACAGATCTACTTTAATTAATGTATATAAAAAGTAAGTAACCTAAGCTCTACGTCACCCTTGAACTAAATATGTAATATTATATTCAAAGATTACAGTGACCTGATGCTCTGATGATGTTTGAAAGAAGTACAAACTAGCGACGACATCTTCCCATTTCAAATACGTAGTAGCAGGAATAGAGTCGATTTATTGAGTTCTACGAATACTCAAGATTTATCATATTTTATAGGATAGAGCCGATAAAGTTATCTGTGTTCTTTCTCTACTTTTGTCCGAAATTTTACGATTACGTCAAACATAGACACAGATAGGGTCATAGTTATTTGGAAAAGGAAATTGTGAAGCCTCTTTCCAACTGCACGGTTGAAAAATTAAATCGCAAACTATTTACCAAAATAAACTTTAAATACATTTCCTAGAGAAAAACTTTTCTTTAATTTACATAATTCACTAATATCGCACCTCGTAACTATCGAAACTTTCCGCGTTATCAGGGCGGCACTCCGTTTAATCTCTCATAATTTGAATCTGCCGCCCACTTATCTCGCGGCCCATTGCAACAAATAACCCCTGGTGGCAGTGCAACTGTCGAAAGTTTGCAGCACCGCTGCCAGATTGTAACTCAGTGCAGTGCCGACTCGTCGCATTACCGTTAACTCGTCTTCGAAAGCCGTTACAAGTTAGGTACATTCATGCCTATTTTCAGTACCGATTCAAACCCTATCCCAATATCATCGTTCAATCATTCAATCAATGCAATCGTTAGTAATCCACTGCTGGGAGGGTCTACCCTCGAAAGGTGTTTCGTCCGCATTCCGCTACACTGGCCAAGTGCGAGGTAGATTCACATCACATACGTCATTGAATTTCTTAATGTTAAGTCACTTTACGTTACAACGCGCGTGTTACCGCCGAAAACATCCTGCTCACTAAGATAGCTGTAACAGTTGTATCTACAGTGTATCTATTTATAGACCAATTGTTACGAAGAACAAGGAAACAGCAGGGAAAAAATACCTACACGGCACTAAATAACACGAATTCCAATAAAGATATTTCCCAATAAAACACCAATACCCGATATTAAGACATTGTTAAAGATAGAAATATCTCAGAGCGGGTAGGATATCGTCTGTCCTTTTATAGTTCCTCCCAAGTTCCTCCCGGTTCTCCGGCACAGTGTTCTGCTCCTCGGATTGTTCTGGAGAATTCCGCAAATTGCTGCCTTGAAACGTATAGTCGAGCTCCATGTAAGGACAGGCTTTATAAAATTAAATGCCTACACGTTTGAAGCGTTTGGTTTGCCAACTTTCGCGGTGATGCACTACAATTAAATAACTGATTATTTTTAACTGGAAAGATTCTAAAAAGTTACTTGTTTTATCAATAGACTTATTTTAGAAATCTAAAATAAAATAAATAAATAAACTTTTCACATTCATAGCATCAAAAACACGTCACGCCGGCGTCGCGCGTCGTCGTATCGTTTCATCGTTTAATAAAGTTCAATTAGCTTTTCTGCAAAAGACGATTGTTTCTAACATAATTGAAGAGTCACATTGTGAAACCTAACAAATGAATAAAAATATGAAAACAGTAATTGGACACTGAATAAAATGTAGAAAGCTTTTGTTTTCAATTTCAGTTTTTTAGATTTAGTCTCACTGTAAAAGATGTCCTACTTACAGGTTTGCGCTTTACCCATAATTTCTTTCTACAATAACATAAAAATCACGAGTTTACAACGCAAGCAAAACAAGTACGGCAAGGTTCAGTACTTGTGTAAAGTAGAGGGTACACGTTCGAGAAGGCCGCATTAGCCGGTCGATCGCATCGTCTGAGGCCCTATTCTGGCAAGTGATATATTATCTCGATCACTGTCGCTCTGACAACAAACGTCTTGACAGCGAGAGTGACCGGGATAGTCTCGAGCGCCCGAGAATAAGGCCCCTGTTCCCGCTATCGGTGCATAAATGGGATAGGCTCTTGGCATGAACTTCCAAAAGTTCCCCGACTCAAATGGTCGCGATTATACCGACTAAGGCTTGCATATTTTACCGGCGGATTTGGTTTCGGCTTAGCGAACTTTCGGTTCTTAGTTTTCGTCATGTTTACGAGCATTTTAAACGGAATATTTAAACAACAAAAGACGAGCGGTATCTTTCGGAGTCGACCGCTCTACAGAGATGCAGACAGCCCGCGGCTTGAAAGTACCAAATTGGCGTAATTTTCTTTTCTGTATAGACCCGGTATAAAACCAGCATTTCCAAAGAAGGTGCAAACGCAAAGTATAAAGGAGTGGGAAGGCGGCTCTTGCGAGCAGTAATGTGTTGCAAAGAGTCGCTTTGTGACGAGCACAATTCTTTTCAAAGGTATGCATTTCCTCTGAAATATTTATGGATACATCTGCCGAGATTGTGTCTTACGGTTCCCGCTTTACAATTGAAACTGCTGCGCTATTTACATTTTATTTCACTGGAGCAACTGTAGCGTTGAATTAGGTGTCTTGCTCTTAACCCTCTGAAGGAAAGCGTCTAATCTCGAGCGCTTTGAAATTTAAGACTGCAATTGTTATTTTCTTGGCGCTACATAAAAGATGCCTTGTCTTGTGTAAGTTACGAAATGCGCATTGACTTTTAACATTAGAAAGAAACGATTTTAGCTTTTAGAAAGCTTTTGTTCATTACTTTTTCAATCTACTTTCCTTTTAAAATCCCCTTGCTCTTGAAAAGTGTCAGCAAATACATTAATATGCGTATTCCGCGTGCCTGTCACCGGCTCGAAGGACCACTTAAATCCGAAATCACGGGGCAGCTGAGCAATTGTGTCCATTGGACATTTATGGCGCAATTTATATTTACGCGGGACAAAGGGAACTCCCTCTTTCGACCCATATACTCGGGCTGGCCATTTTCTGATAGCTTACGTAGATTTTTGAACTAGGAAGTTAAAGCCGCCACCTCGGGATAACTTACAGAAAAGCTGTATACGCGGGCGCCTGCGATACAAGTTTTTATACTTAGTGCAGGGCTCGCAAGAGCACTAAAATAACCTTATATCCATAAATATAATATTATTTTAAATAGTGTATATTCTTATTACCCTTTTGATTTGTTATCTTAATTAGTATTTCTTTTTGTAGTATGTTTTGGTTATTAGTAGATTGTTTACTCATATTAGTTTAGTATAAGGTTCAATGTAAACTTTCAGAAAATAAATATTTTTGTATTTTTTTTTTGTAAATATGTAATTGTAAACGGTATCTAGAGAAACGCAGAACTAACTGTGTTTATCATCTTTTCTACAGCTTGTAATTAGTTTCTAGCAATTGTCTAGCTTCTCCACGTGAAAGTTTTAGTGCATAATGAAGCTTTCAAATTAACATCGGTAATATAATCAGTATTTAACTAAAGTTTTTTTTTTATTTGATTAAGTGACGAAACGAGCAAATCGCTCGCCTGATGTTAAACGTCACGTTTGCCCATAACAGGTCTGCGCCACCCAGAATTTTGAACTCGCAGAATTCAAGACCCTGCGCGGCACAGCACTGCGCTCGTCACCCTGAGATATAAGTTGATTAATCTCCCATTTGACCTGTAATTTCACTGGAAACAATGCCCTTCCAACCGGAACACAGTAATATTTGCACATTACTGCTTGGCGGTGGAATAACTGGCAAAGGTGTGGTACTTCCCCAGGCGGGCTCTGCAAAAGAGCCCTACCACTACAAAAAGAGCCCTACCACTACAATACAAAGTTACAACGGTATAAACGGTTATTATGCAGAAGTTTGAAAACGTGCGCATATGCGGAGTATCTCACACGTTACGAGGCAGTAAACAGTCATAACTGTGTTTATTACCTCAGAAATTACCTTTCAACTGAAGACTTAACCTTTGTTTCCATGCGAGGCTACATTACAACTCGGCTCACATTCTTCACACCAAAATTACTTCAAGAAAATACAATATTCCATCTACAATTTCGCTCCCCGAAATTCCGAATTTTCACTAAAGCAAAGTTTAATAAAAGCTGAAGCAACAAAAGCTTTGCGCTGTTCGCTTAGATAATAACAGCGTTATCACACCGGGGGGCGAAAGTATCGATTTTATTATTGAAATAAAGCGACCCTAAAGTTGCAAAAACCATCCAGCAAAATATAAAGATGCTGGACATCGTAACACCAGCGGCTTAATCGTCTATAATAAAGAGTATAGTCGCCATGGGTTCCTGTTTTGTTAAGATATGAGTTACTGTTATATTTTTTTAGTGATTTATTGTTGGATTCGTTTGTTTGAGCTTTAAAAAGAAAAATGCGGATTTGAAATATTCTACTCAGGAAATGGATTTATCTGTATTTCACTGGGTCTCAGTTTACTAAGTAAAATGAAACCTGAATTCTGAAATCCTTGTTGAAATATGATCTCTTTCGGAACCCATCTGCCAAATATTCCTGTCAGAAGATAAATGCTCTCAAAAACACCATAAATAAGCACTCACCGCCATCATTATGCAAGTTTGTAAGTTACTGCGACACTTTCATTCCATAACCATAAAAAGTACATTAAAAATTAAGCAAATAAACAACATCGCAAACGCGGCGCTTACACGTCACCTCCGGTATATTTAATGGCATTTTTTATTCGGCATTTTTTACGCATCCGCCTCTAGAAAAGTGTCCGGATTTCTTTTGAATTTTGAATGGAGATGGAGACCCTAGCGGCCGGCGCGGCGCTCGGTGTGAATATTTGGCCGTACATAAAGTTTGCCAGTACGGTTCGCGCGACGTTTTCGGGCGCATTAGACCGATGGCTATAAAAGTTTATTTACGAGCTTGGTATGAATGTGCACCCTTTTTATTATGTTAATTCTGTGGCACGGCTGGAGCGGTGGTGTATTGTCGGGCCTTATTTATGGGCTGTGTCGGCCGGAATTAAGAGCTGCCGGAGATGCGTTCTCTCGGAGCGCGCGCTCGGGCTCTGAGGCTCGGGGAGGCGATATGAATAGTTTGTGCGTTAGCTGTTTGAATTACTAATTAGCGCATGAAATGTATGAAATTTTAATGCGTGTTTTGCACATAAATCAACCTTATTACGCTCTGAATTTGCATCTTTGCATCAGATATACTGGCTGTTATCAAACGTTAACCCTTGGTCATGGTTAAATAGTCCGAGCCATATGTTTCTACTAATGTCGCTGTCATCCATCCAGAATGGTCCAGTGATAGAGTTTAAATAAATAATTACGCTAATTAATACCTATCCTGCTTTAAATAAAGTGTTGTCATCCAGTTCTGAGCCCTGTTTGATATCTAAAGCATCTATCTATATAGCATAGCTAAAATCGATTGCATTTGTATCTACCAAAAACAAACCAACAAACCAAAAGCCGAGTTCATAAACCCGTGGTAAAATTCACGAGACGTAGTCAGCTTAGTACAAACACGAGCCCAACCTATCTACAACTCTACACATAAATCGGCGGATCCCACCCGCATGGCCTTTGTTTACAGCGATACAAACATTTTCAGCCCCGTAGCAATTCATCAATGGAATCGTTCTATCTGAGGCAAAAAAACGCGGAATCTCCCTTTGTTATTATGATAGAGATTTGCACGGACAGATTGGGGAATTGCGGCCGAAAAGTTATTGGTGTAGATAGCGACGTGTATCTGACACGTTGATGTCGGTGGATATCCTCTGTCGGGTAAATGAATAGATAATGGGGCTATGTTTGATAGCTCTAGATGACATATATTTTTTCTATAAGTATTGATGTCTTTGTTTAATATGTTGCAACTTGCAAGACAGAGTTCGGTTTAGTTTTAGTTAGTTTAGATTTGTCCAATAAAACCTTCAAACTTGGTCTTAATGTACGAACACTAGTTATAGAAACGAAAGTAGCTTTGTGTGCCTGTTTCTTAATTCAGTAGAACTGATTTTAGTACAGAGACACGGAGGATCTGAATGACAAAGGTTATTGTATAAGTTTAATGTAAAAACGTGTAGAACAAGACTAGTCTAGTCTAATTATGATGAAAACCACAATGTGGACGATATGCGCAAGACCATATCATTTTTTTTTGAGCTTACCATCAGGCGAAATAAGGATCCAAGGCAAGCCGATCATACAACAAAAAAAATTGATACGTAAAAACTGGAAAAAAAAATTGAAAATAAAATAGTGCTCCGATAATTTCCTTTAACATATTTAATTTCACACACAAAATATGTCTTTTATTAACGACTACACGTAAACAGGCTTAAAAAAAAAAGACCATCGTCATCGCTTCACTCGTTTTTTCCAGTGAAATTACAGGGCAAATGGGAGATGAATCAACTTATATCTCAGGGTGACGAGCGCAGTGCTGTGCCGCGCAGGGTCTTGAATTCTGCGAGTTCAAAATTTTGGGTGGCGCAGACCTGTTATGGGCAAAAGTGACGTTTAACATCAGGCGAGCGATTTACTCGTCTCGTCACTTAATTACTTTAAAAAAAAAAAAAAAAAAAAACATTAAAAAAACTCAATAGATTCCCCACCAACCCATGCCTACAACCTGCAAGCCATCAATCTTACCAACATAACAAATGCTACCACTCCAACACGTCATATTTCCCAGCCTACATCTACGGCCGCTGATGAGTTCCTTCCTCGAACCCGTGCCAACGCAGTAATGGAGACTAAACATGAAAATAAAACCGCCTTGCATCCAAGACGATATATCTGGAAGGCAATCAGTTGCATTTTTATTGCAGCTCAACAAGTGCCTCACATTCGAGCATTGTGAGCGATAGCTACCACTTACGAGAAAGGCCATTTAGAAAAAGCAGTTCCGTGATATAATGGAGCCAACAATGTCAGTCGGACTTGCAGTTACATATGCGCTTTATGGTCTTGAAACTTAATGTCGCTGGGTGTAAATGCACGCGATTCTAGAAACGGGACTTATCTTAGATAAATCTAAGTTGGGTTTTGTAATCGAATTCTTGGATCTGAGTTCCAGGTGCTTAGTGAGATGTGAAGGAAGGATAGCGATAGCTGACTGGTTTTAGAAAAAGCTAAAAGCTAGTAGAACATAGTTTTAGTTTTGAAATAAAAATCACGATATAATCTGCAGTTGGAAGAGCGAAAAAAAATTCAAACGTTTGTTTTTGAGTATCTTCCCGTTCTTTTTGAACGATTTTTCCTCAGAGACTTGCATTTATTATTTTAAAAAAGTTTTACTCATAGCTCCCCCTAGGATAGCCTGTGTCGGCGATGCCATGGAACAAAGACGAACAATTAACACCCAGAGCCCAGACGCATAACAGATATTTAAATTCATAATTTAAACGTCTGCTCGGCTTAGAATCGATGAAGGCTTATAAGCCAGACCTCTGGGTTTCAAGGCGAATATCGGTATACGACTACGACACCAAACAAGTCGTCAAAAAATTTCTTTTCGTAATTTTTTTTTAAATTATTTTCTTATGATAACAAAATCCATATTCGCACAATCTCTCTGGTTTCCTAGTACACATGTGCGTCGTCACCTCGGCTCCGGGTTACTCACATCAGCTCGTGTTCATTGTCTCGTCACATCGCTGCGGCGCTGTCGTGGAAGTAATGCTTAATCCTCTTAAGTCGGCGCTGAGACGTGACGCGGCTGCTGAGGGCCGCCATGTAACGAGCTACCGGCAGCCAACGTAGGGAGGGGAAAATCTATCGATGCGTTATTGGTGCTATCGATTTTTGCGTTCAAGATTGAATTGTGTGTAGAGCAATTTTGTCATCTTTTTCTGTTGTGATGTGACAACTAGAATGGGAGCTGAGACAATGAAGACGTGTTAGGTTAGGATTTGTAATAAGTATTTCGATATTTTGTTGATGGACATTTTTACCAACAGATTACAATCTGGATTCTATCGGACATATGAAGTTAGAAAAACCAATGATTATGAATGTGTCTGTGATGTCTGTTATTTTTATATTTTATGAATATAGAATGAGCCAAATTTGACACGTTTATGTGAAATAGTTTTTGAGTTATGACGAGGTCAAAAGTGCCTCCAAATGGTTCGTGTAATATACACACGGTGCTGCTCGCCAGTTCTGTCACTTGAACTTGGCTTGACACGCTACCGCGTGTCTAGATGTTTATGAAAGCAAACAATTGCACATTTAAAAAATCACATCAAACGACCTCTTCACTAAAATGGAAACAGCATATGTGTATCGACAAATCGAGCATTTTCCCTCACTCGCCACCACTACCGCCGCAGTTTTCCGGCTCAAAGAACCAGAATAGAATTTAGTTACATATTTTCTGTTTAGTAAAACGAGAATTGCCCCGGGCCATGGGATCGTGAGCATTATTCTTTATCGAACTTGATTATTACGGGTACGTTGTTGCCTGTAATTGAATTTGTATTAAAATTGGACTAGCCGAGCGTACTTCGGAATATTTCGGAATAATTCGGATGTGGGGAGAAAGGATAAAGTAAGGAATTTATGGTTGAGTTTCCACTTTTCCAGATGCCGAATACGAGGCCGCAAGACGTATTTTTCTTGGGTTATGCGTTGTTTTGGAAGGTTTTGTAGTTTTCTCAGCAGTTAGGGTGAAGTAACTGTTTGCACTTTCGTTGATAAATTTATGAAAGGTTTTGGCAAAACTTGGTACGGGCTATTTGTTTTGGTACAAAACCTTGCTTGCTGTGTTGCTTTAAATGTTAGAACATACATCAGTTTACAAGCGTACACAAACGAACTCTAAAAGCTTTTGTTGACAGATCTAAACTTACTAAAAATAAAGCTCTTTGTCATTGCAGTCAATTAGACGAGGACACCAATATAAGTAAAGGACTGATATGCTTTACATAATTGATTTGTTTTTTTTTTTAAGTTTGCTGATTTACTTGAAACTGAAGTCGAAGATAGTAGAGTAGCTTTAATTTGGATGGTCACCTAGCCAACTATAAAAAGAAGATGGCACATGCCTCATCCAATAAACCTCACCCTCATAACATAGTCTATCGTCCCTTTGACAAAAACCATACCATAAAAGCTACATGGTTTTGTCACGTGTTATTTTATTTCGGCGCAGGGATGATGGCTGCTCGTTATTTGGAGTAATTACTCAGCTGTGAGACCAATCCCGCGATGACAGAGACCTATGACAGTGCAGGGGTGCCATATGAGGGTTATGTTACTATTCGATCCCATATTTGGTCTTACGGTTTCGGAGTAATGTGCATCGTAGTTCTGAACTTCGAAGTTTCGTTTTATTTTGTATTCGGTCTGTAAGACTGTTAAGATTAAGATTGGTTGAGTGGTATAGCTGGATAATAGTGTCTTCAAGTCGAGAGTGAATCGGTATCTTCTAGGCAAGCGTGCTCCATCGTGGGCCGCATCATTGCTTCCCATCAGGTAAGATGGCGGTCAAACGCAAGCCTATTTTTGAATTAAAAAAAAGTGTAAATAATTAAGTTGAATCGGCTTCGTTTGCAACACAAACGTGCACATCAAGTAGCAACTAGTGATCGTTGAATCAACTCAACCTTATCATTACATATCCACTTTGGACCATTCCGCTATTTCGACCAGTTCGACTCGCCACCGTTTTAGGCGTAGGTTTTCCTAACGAGCACGACTGCACTCGATCTGCTTTACACTCGCCGCTTTTGCTAGTCGGCTACGTGCACGGCTAGAGAACGTCTTACCCTGCAATTGTCAACAAGCGGTCTCCACCTTAGAACACGTCCCTAATACGTTTGGTTTGATACCCATTCAACCTTCAAGCATTCTGCTGCTGGGATGGCAGATCTACCCTTGACCTACCTACCAACAGGTATAAATAAATTTTATTTTAATTAGTTATTGCTACTAGTACTACTTAACCTTTAATCCTCCCACTGCTGGAACACAGGTCTACCCTCGAAGGGTGATTAAGCCATATTCTACCACGCTGGTTAAGTGCAAATTGGTGGATTCACATACACCATTGAATGTATTCTACGGATGCATGCAGGTTTCCTCACGATGATTCCCTTTTCAATAGTTATTGCTATTCATAGGTTATTCCATTGCTTATAGGCTTTGACCACCATCAATTAGCAATGCTAGGATCGATTTCCGGCACGTGTCGGTCCTTGCAAGCCGGCAGCGGCAGCCCTGCGCCTGCTGTCCGGCGTCCAGCGATCGATGTTCGCGCGATCGCTCGCCGCGTAACCATCGTAACTCACAACCGGTGTAATTGCGGACGTGGACGAACTAATGGCCCACCGCCGCGCTTAATGGCCCGTGCCGGTTTCATTACCCGCTTTCCCGGCTCCAGCTTTCCCCCGATGCCAAAATTTTAATCCGAAAAAGTAGGTAGCAAAATTTTCTACGGAATCCTCACCGACTTAAGTGCCTCAGTATTTTCTCACATAATGGACCTTAAACAGCTTTTAGGGATCGTTTAGTGCTTCATTCGTCGGTGGCGTTAACGATGTAGAAACGATAAGTTTTAGACGAGGAATAAACACGATACGGCCTCGTTTGCCGACTTTGCCGATCGGGGGATATGAGGTGCAGCGGAAATGTCACGCCATAAGTCCCGTATCGGAGTCGCTCTAAAATTGCGTCTGAAATTTGATCGCTTGGGAAATGACGTCGTGACTTACGGAGATAATGTTGGAATGTCACAACTCAGCGGATCGTAAAGCCGAGGCGCGGTGAAAATTTGATTGTCACGAAAATACGCAGAATTCATGAAACATATCAAACTTCCACTCGCGGGATGACTCTACCCTAAAAAAACATCTGAGTTTGACAACCTTCCAACAGATATACGAGTATGACCACGGATAACACAAATCTATACTATAATATTATAAAGAAGTAAAGTTTGTGTGTTTGTATATTTGTTAAATTGTAAGGGGTAATCTCGGGATCTACTGAACCGATTTTAAAAATTCTTTCACCAATAGAAAGCCACATTATTGCGGAGTGTCATAGGTTATATAAAAAACCGAAAAATAAAAATGCTTTTACGTGGTAGTCCGTTTTGCAAAGTGAATCGGAGAAAAAACGGTCCGGACGGCGCGCGATGGCTTCGGGTTTAATTAACATTATGCCCAACGAAGTGGGCACGGGTCAGCTAGTGAATAATATAGTGAGTAGTAGGTCAAATGCCATATAAAACCAAGATTACAGGTTCCTAAAATTACTTATCAGTCGGGCTTGCCACCTATCTAATTTATAAAGACGATAAAAAGAACTTAGTAATTTCCTATCTATATATCAACTTTACAGTTTTCTGTTATACAATTACATTTTTTTTACAACAAACTAGACATGCGTTTGACCATAATCTCACCTGATGGGAAGCGACGATGTGGTCGAAGATGTTACACACTTGCCTAGGAAATACCTAATCAGTCTTCTTTCAAACAACCCTTGTAACTTCTATTGTATTTCTCTCTTCTTCTATTCCTTGTATTTTCCGTTGTTTTCAAGTTTTCGTTGTAATATCGCAATTAAGCTACGTTCTCATGCGTTCAAGTGGCGTTGTTTGCCTCACATGTCTGGCCTGCCACTTACCACCCTCGGCAAATGACCGGGGGTTGCTCAGGGTTTTTATAATAGGGAGGGAGGTACCGTGCGACGTGAACTACTGTTCAAATTGATTTTTGAAATATTGTGGCTGGTGATTGATTTTGCTTTATTAGTTTGGATTACGTTTGGTAATGCCTACTAACTATTTCTAATTCGAGGTAGGGGCAATACGATCTGCGTTGACATCCCGTTCAATTAATCGTCAATACAGTTTTGTGGAAGAGAAAATCTCTTCCAGATTACCTAAACAAGCCGAGTTTACTCGATACCGATCTCCTTATATTTCAGTTTACATCACACTGAATATGAAAATTGATTTATTTCTCTGAGATATTCCTGGTCCTCCGGTGGAAGCTCCGCTTGGTAAGAGAAACTGTAAATATCGGAGTATCATGATTCAGTTTGAAGAACCTTTGGAGTAGCGTATTTGGAAATCAAATATTTTTGGATAAAGTTATTTTGAGTTTAGAATTTTGGGGATTCGTAATTAGTAATTTTCATAATTTATAATTCGTCTTATCCTAAAAACGCGGGAAAATTGTAAAATCGCGGATTTTAAAAGATAAAGTGCATCAGGTCAGCTGTGGTAAAACGCCTATTGTGTTAACTATTAAAAAGCGCGAAGTATATGTATATTTAATCACTTTTCCTTCTGTTTTATTTGTGACTTAAACAAGTTGGTAGATCTACCGTAACACCCATTCCTAACTGGCAATAAAAGCTTTGTTCGTGAGACAAACGGCCACAGCCGCTGCATTACTATCCTTAGCCAAAGTCACGTACCGACCTGCCTCGGTGCAAACAAACTGCTCCCCTGAGCGCTATACTTAAACCCCTAGGGGATCTAGGGGCTCTAGTACGCCCTAGGGCGTTAGTGCTTATAGTTCAAGTCTAGGCGTGCAAAAAGCTGAGCTAGTGTCGATACTTGAAGCGTTCGGAGTGATGCACGGTGCTGGGTAAACAAACATGGCGGTGCGGAGGACACTTTGGTATATCGAGGAGTGTCGTTCATGAACGTGAAAAAATCGTTGTTCCGGTGACGTCATGTTTTTGATGTTGGAACAGGGGTAGTCAAAGTGACGATTCAGCACACTTTTATGTTAAGTTTTATTTGAAAGTTCTTTGTTTTGATGAACGTAATTAAAAATTTTATAATTTTAATATACGTTACTTCAAAATTAATTAGGTAAATGCAAATAGACTGGAATATTTGTTTAATCACCAAGTAAAACTAATAAACAGCCTACACTAAACTTATAATAACAAACCGTAGAAGCACATCCTGTACCATTTATCATAGCAATATTTTACCAACTGGCAAGCAACTCTATTAACAGTTTAACCTGTAGGTAATCACCTCGAGAAAACTGGTACAGCTCCACCAACTTACTCATGCAGTTGATCAAATGCGAGAACTAAAATTTTCCACAGAAGTTTTGTCAGAAAATACGAAGGTAGCGCTGCCGCTCGACTGCACAGATTAGTTGGCAGCGTTGTAAGTGTTCAGATCAACTATAACTTTCCCCTCTCATTAGCGGACTGCTCACTTGGTTAATCTTTCCTATCTTCCTTCGAAATCCTACCTTGCTATTGCAGGAGTACGAGGATCACGCAGTAACGCAACTTCATACAAAAACCGATTTGAAACCTCCAAAAATGGTACATCAAATGCAACATGTATAAAATTGATAGCCAACTTAAGAAGCCCGTGAATAAAGATTGTTTTAATTCCATTTGCCTAGCGGTCATGCATGTCTCTTCAATATTCAAAAAAGACTTTCATTTCAAACACAGATGAAATGTTCGAGTCAAAACCAGATTGAAAAACAGATTCTAAGACATCCACGACATACTGTATGTGTTAGACCTTATGGAAATGGCAAGCTCAAGGCTTTTTCAGGCATATCGATGTCAGGGTATTTACGAGTACGTTACGAAACTTCGGAATAACGTTTGTCATAGTTTCGATATAAAATATAGATTCAAGAAATCTACAATTACGTAGTACAAGACCACTATTAACCATCACCAGCCCGAAATCGGCCACTGCTAAACACATAGGCCTCTCTTCTTGTACACCATTTACCTCGATCCTGTACTAATTTTAAATCATAGCTACCCTCCAAAATTTCCTGTGTCGTGGATGCCATGGAACACACAAAGACAAGGACAACTATCACCCAGACCCAGGACAGATATTTAAATTCATTATTCAAACATTAACTCGGCCGGGAACCAAACCCGAGATATCTTGCTTAAAAGGCGAATGTGCTATCGCTGTGCTAAACAGGTCTTTGCCAGGTTTAATCCGCGATAGTTGATATTACTCCATCATATAATGTTAATAGTAAGTAATGAATTCACTTCATCATACTAGACTTACTGTTCTGACTTGTACATGGACCATTACCACGCGTCAAACTTTAATGATATCGATTCCTAAGTTTCGAGAGAGTTCGCTAATTACACTGATCTCGAAGACAGAGAGGGTCGTTCGAGCTAATATGTGTGAGTAGGAGGGGAGATCCGAGTTCTCCGTATCGGGTTTACGCGCCATTACTCTGACTGCATCCTTGTATCTTATTGCTGTGTGTGATGTGTGTTTGTGTGTGTGGTGTGTACTTGTGTGCCGAGAAGGTATCTTCAGATCACGCTACTGTAGCGGTTGAATATTAGAGAAATTCAAAATTTAGGCCGTGACAGCTACGCTAATGACAAAGTGATTTTAAACAACTTTCAGTTATATTCATGTTCTGTTAATAAAACTTCTGAAATTAATAACAATCATCTTCCAACTAACAATAGCAATAACTCCAAAACAATTATTTTAAAATAAAATATTCGGCAAGGAACTCTTTGTTTTGCAAGGAACCTACCTGTAATATTCTAAAGTTTCCGTTTCGGTAAAAAAGTTAGTCGATAATCTTGTCCTGCTTTTCTAGAGGTAGTAACCAGCTTGTTAGCCGTTTTCGACGGGCTGTCTCTAGTAATGTTTTGATACGAGTAAGTTAAGTATAGCGTACTATGAAAAAGCTTTTAAATTGTCAAGGGGTTTTGTGTAAAGCGATGACTGATATGCAACATTGAGCTGAGTTAACTCGCATGAGACGAAATCGTGCGTTGTTTACGAGTGCTATGATTGTTGGCGTTTAAGAGTGACTTTATAAGGAATTCTAGTCCATTTAATACAATGTACTGTACTTACTAACACCAACACAGCCGACAAAGTCGTGTATGACTTTGTGATTTGTACTTGAACCAAATGTCTAAGATTTTTTAATAGATAGATAAACTCTTTATTGTTCACGCCAAACAAAACAATGAAACTTGACTGACTTTTTTGGTGGCGATTCGATAATTTTATCGATATTTGGACATAAATTGCGAGAGAAATTTCATAAGCGCGTCACTTCAAGCCTTTTTTTACGTTAAAGAGAAGAAAGATGTAAAAGAAAGACTAAGAGACACGTTACGATGGCACAGAAATGGAGTTTATTTTTTAAGAAAGTCAACTTTTTTCATATATGTACGGTTCTGAACACGCAATTTTTTTTCATTTGTAAGTATATGTATACCTACATTTCTTGTAATTTTGTGACGATAAAGAAATATCTGTTTATTTGATTTAATATATATGTAGTTTACACGCGCTCTAAAGTAATATCGCCAATCCGTGCCCATTTACCTAAAAGCA
Organism: Alcis repandata; assembly: GCA_949125135.1. Taxonomy (NCBI): domain Eukaryota; kingdom Metazoa; phylum Arthropoda; class Insecta; order Lepidoptera; family Geometridae; genus Alcis; species Alcis repandata. The sequence goes on along the minus strand of OX421233.1, from coordinate 11,901,445 downwards.
ACTTTGAAAATCAATTACACCAATCAAAACTAACTTCACCTTAATACATCTGGGAGCTACCGACTCGCCCATTTAGCCCGGCAATGCCAAACTGGCAATGCCGAACTGGCAATGGCAACACTGGCGGAATTTCCATATTTAGAGAAGTGGCATTATAAGAAAGTTTCTATTGCCGACCGTGAGCCCCCTGATTAGGGTTGCCAGGTGCTCGATATTTAAATTAAATGGTAATGCATGGCTTGATATTGCGTTGACACAGATTGAGTAATAGTTGGTAGGTTAGAGTTTGGATCGCTTTGGATAATGTAAAGTGGAGGCAATTTGTTTTCAATGTTTTGGTGAAGTGTGGTCATTGAGTGTAGCCAACTTCTATGATTAAATAGTAACGATTTCAAAATTTTTGATATTTTCTAGGATTAAATGAAATCAATATCACCAACATCGCATTACCTGTTATGTTGAAAAAGGATAATAAATAGAAAAAGAGAGAGTTACACCTCAAATGAAAAGCTTATGTGTGTATGTGTGATTGTTCCACTCAATCAGAATTCTCTCTACGTGTATACGATAGTTTGATGAAAAAAATGTACCTACTGTTCCTGTTTCTGTAGAATAACGAATTCTAGTTAGTAGCTCGGCTAGTTGGCAATATCACTGTTTACTCGCGCCCTCGCTCACACCACTAGCATTATCTTCGTGAGCCTTATTATCGATCATAAACCAAACTTCCAACTTCCATTACATTACGGAATCATGATTCCTACCAATCCACACATTAAATATTAAACGTTTCCGTTAGTGACAACCCTAGCTTCATTCGTAGCGTGTGTGCAACTTTTCACCTTTGAGTGTGACGTAATAAGCACCCATGGAAGGGTGGGGTAAGGGGGAGGGGGGGGGGGCGGGTTACTAATGAAAGAAAATTGTAAGTTTTGTCGCAGCGATTACTGTAGGTATGAAAAAATGTGACTATAATGTTACTTTGTTTTATAATTTATGCGAGTGTTGGAAGGAAATTGTGGAATAGAAGGAAAAAAGAAATTAATAGCAATAGGCGTAATACTTCACACTAAAGTACATAAGTAAGTTCGTAGCCCTAATTTTTTAACTCCGCTGACCGTTATCATTTGATTACAGATCTTTAAATTCAAGAAATGTGTTTGAATTGTAGCGTAGGTTTTTTCATCTCGCCATAGATCGACAAAATTAATACAATACCAAGATTATTCAAAACATAGTTGTCAAAACGTTGTTAAGCTGATTAAAATTGTGATCTTTTTGAGATTGTGATCAAAATTTGATACACATGAGCTCGCATGAACGCCAATTGCAAATTAACTCGACACTTCTAATAAAGCCTGGTTAAACTTAATAATGTTAGATTATTTTAAGCAGCGGCTAACTTTAAGCAGGCTTTATAAGTAAGATCCAAAATTACCAGCCTATTCTTTTTATTTAGATGGATAGATAAACTCTTTATTGTTCACACCAAAAATTACAGACAAAAAGGATCATAAAACTTAAAACTAGTGCAACAACTGGCGGCCTTACTAAGAGCGATCCCTTCTAGGCAACTTCCAGGTATTTAATTAAGACTTTCAATTATTTTTTTATTAGCAGGCCCATTTTTACCCGAAAGAAGTAAAAAAATTCAATGTCTTATTCAAAAGCGGTATACATATAACAAAAGGCCGGTTGTCAGTGCATTTAACGAGCCATCAAACTCCGAATGGGATCAGTAATACTATAACGCGGGTATTGTCATGTAGATTGGCTTTAATTTTATGGGATTACATTCAAGGCTGTGTCGGGTATTGTGTCTGACAATAGGGAGGAGTTCGAGACGGGGACGTGGAGACTGTTAGTGAATCTGTTTCACGGGTGAAATGGTGTTCTGGCCGTTAAAACTGTAGTGTATGGCGGTACCTACTTGTTAATACCAAATGTAGGGTAGGTACCGCAGCCGCCGGCGAGCGGCGATGGTGATTTCATTCCAAATATAGACGAGTCACTAACAGCAGTGTTTTACTACTATTCACCCCCGGCTAGGTATTTCTCAAATACTACTAATGTTGTAAATGTGAAAGTGTGTGTTTGAATGTTTGTAACATAATTTTTTTTAGGGTTCCGTACTAAAAGGATGAAACGGGACCCTATTACTAAGACTCCGCTGTCCGTCCGTCTGTCCGTCTGCAGTATTCCATGAACCGGCAATATTTCATGAACCGTGATAGTTAGACAGTTTAACACAGATGATCTATTTCTGTTGTCGCTGTAACAACAAATACTAAAAAATAAAATAAATACTTAAGGTACAACAACAACAAACTTGATTATTTGCCGTTTTTATAGATAGTACGGAACCCTTGCGCGAGTCCGACTCGCCTTGACCGGTTTTTTTAATCATCTTGCTGCTGGTTTACCAGGTCTGCCTTCGGAAGGTGATTGAGTGAATTCAGATACCTATAGTCCAGATATTTTAGTATATAGGTATGTACGTATTATTTCATTAGGTAAAGACATACCCTGTTGGCAATTTAAAATATAGTTGGATGCCAAGTCGCTTTATATGGGCTTGCAGCTAACTCCATCCTTAAAGTATACTGTCACCAGTACGTAGACGGAGAAAAAATCATCAGATCTTCCTTCATTCGTCCGTGCTTTTCATTATCCCGAAGGTCTTAAACTGTTTCAATCAAACCGGACATGCCCCAATGCTGCACAACCAACATATCTGACAAGTTGGACAAATAACAGAACTAAAACTTTTCGACTGTCGACGGTCAGTTTTGTTCAGATAATTCGATGGTGGCTCCTCAATGACTGCATAGATAAGTTTGCAGGCCGGTACGTGTAGATTAACTAGCTATAAAGTACAAGGGGCCGTTTGTCAGTCCATTTGATGAGCCATCAAAGTCCTTGGCTGAATAGGGTTCAACTTTTATGGAGTGGAGTTTGAATTTGAATCAGTCAGTTTGAATTGGAACTATGGCCTATTCTATGTTGCTTTTCTTAGAACCGGATAGAATGCTAAACTATAGAAGAAGGTAGAAGTACAAGATTTACGTACAATAGTATACTCGTATGTTATGCCTAGATTATTTTGTTCAGCGGTGGCTTGATAAGGACTGATGATTATGATTTACATTTTTTTTTTAGTTAACCTGTAATGTGAATGTCCCACTGCTGGGCAAAGGTCTCCCCCAAGTTCTTCCATAACTGCCGGTCTTGGGCCAGCACCGTCCAGTCCTTTTCAAACTTCCCCAGTTCGTCGCGCCATCGCGTCGGAGGGCGGCCTGGGGGTCGACTGTCCGGGGGCACCCACTCTGTGGAGACCTTTGCCCATCTCTCCGGGTGCATTCGGCTTGTGTGGCCCGCCCACTCCCACTTGAGCTTGGCAAATCTTTTACCTACGTCAGCGACGCCTGTCATGGAACGCAGTATGGTGTTACGGACGCGGTCTTGTCGTTTGATTCGGAGGATACTGCGTTCCATGGCTCTTTGGCAAACTCCAAGGCGGGACCTCTGCATCTTGGTTAGTGACCATGTTTGCGCACCGTAGGTTAGGATGGGCAAGATACACATGTCGATGAGTTTTCGCTTCAGGGAGATTGGGAGATCTGCTTCATTAGCGATTTGATTAATGATTTACATATTCGTCTATTTTTAATAGATTTATTTTAGTAAACCCAGTTTTTTTTTGGGCCAATTATATATAGCTTTGATTGTAACTGGTAAAAAATACGTTTCAAAACCACGTCAGATTTCAAAGGTTTTTAATAGTAGAGTTATTGGTATTTCTTAATAAAACAAGTTGGGTCGAGGCCCGAAGTCGGAATAAGAAAATATATTCTGTTATTCAACTTCTAGGTTTAGCAGATATAAACAACTGAATAAAATATTTCTACCAGACATAATAGGCTATTTGACTGATTTTGAAAAACTGTTTTAAATTATTCGTTGGCATATGATTAATACACCACATGTATATTTCTGCGAAATTTGCAGTATTTTTCGTAAAATACGGTGTTAAAATTTAAATTACAATATTCGCGCTAAAAACGCTGTTTCGGTAATGGCGGACGACATGTGATTTGCGTGACGTCACAGGCAAGTAAGCAAACTTTATTCTTTGACAAACGTCAAACTTGTACCAAAGTGTACATTATAAAATCACACAAAGTGTCTTATCATTACACAATGTTTACCTGCGTGTGACGTCTCGCGAGGCGTAGCCAATCACAGAGCGTTCTTGTGGCTGAAGAATTTTAAAAAATAATTTGAATTTATTTTGTTTATTTTGAAAAATCTATAATTTTTTTTGGATAAAACAGAGATAAATATGTTTTTTTTTATGTTATTACCTAATAGAATGACCACATTTCGTAGCATATTTTTAATAGTGTCAAATAGCCTATTGTTTTCTTTTTACTAAAATAATAATTTCACATATATATCACAAATGATAGTAAACAAATTATTAAAACTTAAAAACACTTAAACATAGTATTGCAACTAACTCCTCATCTTGTGTGTCATAGCCACGGAATGTTAGTCCAGACCCCTTTGAAAAGGGCCTGGCTTAATCGCATAGCGACTAAAGCCAAAAAGTAATTTAAAATACTAACGCCTTACCTTTTGTTGAGTTGTACCTCGAAAACATTATACCAAACGTAATAATAACTTTTTTCATTAATAACAGTGTCCGAACGTTCCCAAATACAACTTAATAACTACAGAAATGCCGGCATTCCGCCGAAGCACTTTGTAGCCAAATCATCGACACAGTAAACACACAGGAGGGAATCTCAAGCATTCTACGTCCTTGGCCTTTGCTTTCAAAATTGAAATATTAAAATAATCTATTTTTTATATTTATTGGATTTAAAAAATATATTACAGATATCGCAAATCAAAAAGTCATTATTACAGACATTCGTAACGTAGACGCTAGACGCCTTCTATGGATTTCAATCTACTACCTACAAGCACTACGAGTAGGTGCGACGCCGCGCGCCGTGAAAGACGCGAAATAATCTTTGAGGTATCCACGTTCTTACTAGAGCTGCCCAGCTTCTCTAGGCTGAGCTGCGGGGCTTCAGTAGTGCACTTCATAATTTCAAATAGCACAATTAGAACAACACAACTGCGCCGTATTTGGAGACGACGTGAAATGTTTTTTACTTCAGAAACAGCACGCAGCTCGATAATTACTGGAATTCCACCATTCGCCCCGGGACACTGCTTTTAAGCGTCACATCATTCACTTTTTCTTGAGATCCCCTACTGCTTGTTAGTGAGCTGCGTGACTGTCGTGCAACATGGCTGGTGTATTCGTGACTACCGCCATCGGGTGTCAACTTTAATTTACAGTTTAATAGTTAATGTGAACTATTCCGACCCGGCGCTATCGAACATGCGAATAGACGGATAGACGCGCTGTTTACTCTACTTGTACCTACTTTATAGGTAGATGTGGTTGACTAGGTGCTAGATATTTGACGACCTAAAAGTTTTAGAGATTATTTTTAATTTTTCTGTGATAGCCTTGCGTTTCCAAAGTAAAAGACAAAAAAAGCTGGAGAGCTGTGAAATTTGTGCCTAATAAGTTTATTGATACAACATCGCTAATTTTTATTCCGCCGATTTAGTTTTAATATTTCTCCTCTGTGAAAAACTGAAATAAAATATCATAGACTTTTCATGAACAGCGTTTTTGGTGCCTCATTATATTTTAGCCGGAATAATTGTTTTAGTTGCTCATACTTGTGGCAATCACTTTGGCAACTGTCAATAACTGGATTCACCTAGACCGCTAAGTTATCAATAAGTTAAATTTGGAATTGGATACAGATACAAACAAGTTGTCAAGATATACCGTAAACAATTTCGGTTTAAACGTAGGGTTACCACTGCCTCTGCTGAATTTTGAATCCTAATTTGTTGATTAGACGTAACAAGTACAGTGTCTGAGTACATACGCGGTTTGTATAAACATTTTGACGAGGCGAGACAGTCACTAGAACCATGATTCTGTTGCTGGGCCGAGTGTATTCATGTACCGCCTCGCCACTGTAATCGTTATGTGTAATCGACCCATTAGATGCCGCGTTTGAGGTTCTCCAGGTATAACTATACAAACAGGAGTGAAGGTAACACTAAATATTGATTTGCCAAATTATACCCATAAATTATGTCTCTATGAAGCTAATTCATTCATTTTCCCAAAATTATCATATTTTCCACAATAATCTATCTGGTATTGTCAGAAAGGCTTGTTTCCGGCAGCCCTGTTCGCAGCGGTAGATAATACTGTGACAGTTTGTGCCCATATATCATGGGGCAGGGTTTAATGGATTCCTGGACCGGCCGCGTACAACGACCAACTTATCTGTGAAGTTTGGTGAGGGAGCCACTGTCCTAATTTCTGGGGAAAACTGGTTAGTCTCTCGTATAAGTTTTGATTCTCGTTTTGACCAACTCTGCGGTTAAATTGGCAGGATTTTCGGCACAGCCTGCCTGATTTGCATGAGCCTATGATGCTATATACTTAGTGTTACATGGTACGAGTATATAGGCTAAGATAGCGCTTAATTTTAAGCAAACGACTTGCTTGTCTCGTCACTGCATTGTTAACAATATTTTAATTGAATTGATGACACTATTGTAATTATACCTTCCGGAATTAAATTCGTCCACGATTTTCAAGTCTATAAGCATGTTCAATAAAATAAAGATTGACTTATTTAGTAACTTTACGTTATGAAACCGATTGATTACACTATCGGTAGGCTACATATGATATACTGCTACCCACGCAGCGCAGAGCATAGCGCGTCAATTCATGGTCAATTGCATACAAAAATATTTAACCTCTCCAATGTAAATACCCAACATTCAACATGCTCCACCAAAAAGTACCTTTTTAAAAATACACCACAACTTATCTATGCTCACTTACTTGAATAAACAACTATACATTGATCAAGAAATTGCGCGTAAAGACCAAAAGCTATCTATACTTTGAACGCAGACTAAACAAACAAAGGTGCACTTTCGTGCATGTATTATTCATGGATAATTGCCTACAACCGGCTTTCTTGTAGGGTATTGAGCTTGTACATCTATCGGTATGTGTTTAGTATTTCGTGCTGTAGCAATTGTTTGGTAGTTAGCTAGGCTAACTACTTCGGGTGAATGTCTTACAAATGATTTTTTAATACGATACTGGGCGAGTGATGGAATGCAAGAAATCCCAATAATTTTCCTTTGGGTTTGTTTTTTCTTTTCTTTTGTTTTGTTTAGAAAATAATTGTAAAGAAGAAATAGATTATTTTGGGTCATAGCTTTATCTATCGCACTTGTAATTTATATTTGAATCGCTCGCATGCAAACTTTAATGCAAAATGACTGACTTTCGAACAAAATTCTATTGAAATTTATATTTTCTAGGAAAGTTATAAACTAAATATTTTTCTTGGAAATCAATTGGATACATTTAAAAACGCACGCAATTATTTTCCTATGTAAATTCCTTGAAAAATAAAGCTATTTTGTCCGACTCTCTAATTTCAAAATCGATCGTACACTTTCCACACTTCCAATTATGTTAATAAGTTAATTTTCATATCGAACTAGTAATTATACTAACAGTTTCTCAGCTTATTATTACAGTTGTCTTGATAAGTTAATGTTCCAATTGATACGATATAAACGATAGCGATACAAACATAAATATGACATTTTACGATTTACTTCCTTGGTTTTTTAGTTTTCTTTCTTTTGTTTTTTTCTTTGACTTAGTTTTAATCTTTTTGTTTGTAATTTCTTGTGCAATAAAGAGTTAAGCAATAAATACTTTATCTGTCTGTCTACGTTTTCTAGTATTTATCTCACATATCTCAATATTACACAAAGACTCAGTATCTCTTATATCTCGATATTAACACTTATGCTATACTATCTCTGTACTTATAAGTACTTAGTATCTTATTCTACCTTATATTAATGTAATAATAATAATAATAAAATCTGTTTATTGGGAACAAATAACAAAAATAACAAGTAACATTGAGAATCGATGACACCTGCAGAAGTATAAAACTGTGTTGCAGGTGTCAACGCCCTCCTCCGAGAATTTTACAATAGTTCCAATTATGAGTATGGATAGAAAAAAAATAAATAACAAAATGATTAATAAGTAGGTAGGTATACAATATAAAGACAAAAAAGGCGGGATGGGATGTCATGAGCTTTTATGAATAAGCGGGTGTGTTTATGAGTGGGTGTGTGTGTGTGTGTATTGTCTCTGCAATACACAAGTCCTCGAAAGAGTTAGAATTTGCAGAGACAGTACGTGTATCTGTGTGTGTTAGGAGAAAGTGGGCGTATATGTGAAATGGTGCGTAAGTGTGAAGTGTGAGTGTCTGTTATTTTAAAACTACTAAGAGGTCTTCAGTGTCTTGGTAAGATAGCGACAGAAGAAATTCAGAACAAATTTGTTTGCATTTACGAAATGTAAGCGAATAAATATTTAATTTTCTATTTAAATCATTGTACAACATAGAACTAATATAATTATAATGCCGACTCGCAACTGCTGTCCTTGTTTTTTCGATAGTGCAAATTTTGTCGGACCTTCGTTTTGTATTCACCAGGTTCGGATCATAAGTCAATTGAGCATGTTTTCTTAACACTGTTTGTGAGATAAAAAGTTGTCTGACAGTCAGCACTTTGCATATCGAGTACAACTCAACAGTTGGGAATCGAACAGGTTTGTTAGAGAGAACTTTGAGTACTGCTCTCTGGGCCCTTTCCAGACGTAGTACATGCGATTTCCCAGAGCCACCCCAAGAAGTTATGCAGTATGATATGATGGACTGGGCCAGGGCGTAGTAGACTGTTTTTAGATACTGGAAGTCTACGATTAACCGTAGGTTCCTAAAAACAAAAATCAATTTTCGGACTCTAGCTACCAACGATGATATATGCTTCCTCCAGGCTAACGCACTGTCTATGATGACACCCAAATACTTAACATGATTGGTTAGGTTTTTGCCAACTTTGTAATCGCTTTTAAGTGAACAGCTAATTCAACTCTATGAGGAGTTAATTAGGGTTTCAAATGAAATGAAATAGGAATTATATACATGAGGTTGGCTAAATACACTAAATGTGTAAAGCAAATAAAAAAATTCTATTTAAATACAATTATTTCAAGCATAACATCTCATATAGTCTACGAATACAAAAGCTCAATTCCAATCAGAAAATATGAGAATTGTAGCAAAAAATCATCCGAGTTCAATTTATGAAATGGTCTAAATTAGTGAAACATTAATCATTTCAGTCAAGCAAAATAGCCTATACGACAGCACATACATGCACCCCCTCACAAACACACATAAACTGAGCCATTGAAGTACATCGACAGATCGTATAAAAGTTAGTACACGGAGTTGCTCCGTAAGTACCGACTTCCGATCCATCCGACGGAATCATTGACTATCAACAAAATCAGCCAAACAGCGATGCCAACGATCCTCTGAAGCATTCTAACCTAATCAAATTGCTGGAGTGAACTCTATGAATGACTGAACATGGTGAACGAGAGAACTGAGTGAACAAAACGACCGCACGACTGCGCCGCCCTCTGGCGAAGTTTTGTTGCGAACTTGCACCGCAACACGATCTTGGATTGAGCGGAGTAGCTATTTCAATTTCTGTGGAAATTGTGGGGTGGTAGTGGGAGCGGATAACGTGGCGGATTTGCTTTTATGTTGTAGGTTTGACTTACAAGCAAGTAGCATATAATACATACAATAAGCTGATTAATACAGATAATAAGCCTCATCTACAACATTACGCCGCCGGTATTTTGAACAACGGCATAACAAATAGTAATTCTTGGTTTTCTATCTAGTCTCACAATGGTAAAACTTGTTTACTCTGCCACCTCTGGCATAAAATAAGTTTTTAAATTACTAATCTGGTTTTATAAATAATTGCCAAATATAATTGAAATCCAAATTATCATCAAGAAACTTCTTATAGGCCGAGTGGGTAGTTCTAGTGTCATAGTATTTACGCCGCCTATAGACCTCTAACATGGCTTAATTATGCCTCTTACATTTATTCAATACACAAAAGAAAGGAAACCTGATAAGAATTTACTCACAAAACAAATTGACAGGATTAAAATGTTTTTGTTTTAATTTATTGTCGCCTTCACTCGCGCCCCACCCTGACCAGCGCCGGTCAACAAGCAGCGTTCTTGCGGCTTCCTTCGCCGAAATTAAACCGAAAGGAGTCATCCGCAGCTAGGTCTCGGACTGAAAGCAATACTTGTAAAGTAATACTGCAGATTAGGAACCAGTAGATTAACTACTGAACTAACAGGCACAGGCACACTGGAAAGATGGCTAAAGACTTGTATGTATAAGTTTTTTTTCGCTCGCCTGATGTTAAACGTCACGTTTGCCATAACATGTCTGCGTCACCCAGAATTTTGAGCGACTGACCTGAGCATTTTGCCGTAACGTAGCATTCGAAGCGAGCGTGGTGGAGCACGCGGCGCTATGAGCGAGCGGATCGGCTCGCTGTACTGACCTGCAACATTTCGTCGTAACGTAACCGTTACGTTACGACGAAATGTTACAGGTCAGTCGCCGGCTTTAGAATTCAAGACCCAGCGCGTCACAGCACTGCGCTCGTCACCCTGATATATAAGATGTTTATCTCATATTTGCCTTGAAATTTTACTGTGAAAACTGGCGTTCTTTCGCCAAGTTTTGCATTTTCTGCAAGGCAAGACCTGATCGCGCGTCACGCTTGTAATCGCTGTTTGAAATAATTTTTGAATTTGATTAGAAAAAATAGAGAATTTCATTAATTTATTTCAAGCAAAATCAAACAAGTTTATAAAATGATTAGGTATACAATCGATATAAAATCAATAAAGTAAAAATGACATCACAAATCAAATCGAATTAAAATAAGAAAAAATACCAAAAAACATTTAAAATATTTGTCGGATTGCTTTGAAGAGCTTATCATTTATCTTTATCATCGATATGTATAAACGCAAAGTTTTTTTTACGTCGATGAACTTTATGAACTTGTTTGTATGTAACATTAATTAATGTAACTTAACCTTCTGTCTTTTCCAAACCTGCGTGAATACAGAACTAAATACATGTAATGCCGTGTCCGGCTTTCCGGACGCGGTGCGGTTTTTTCAACAAGACTGCAAAGAGTTTGCGGTTGAAGTCCGTCTTCCGCTGGTCAGCTGAGGATGTAGGCAGTACATTGTATGTTGATATTGCTATGAGTAATGAATGTGATACAGGGTTATAAGGAAAGGGTATGCTAAGCCGAAAAAGGCTCATAGTATTACTATGGAAACTAACGTGATTTTGACACATTATTTTGTCATGTTTTTGTTGTGTTTCGTTCGGGATGATCGAAAGTAGTCGTAGTAAACGACTTTATTTTGACGTGGTCTTCCCGTGGTCTTCAACAAAAAGGCTCATTATAAACAACTTGGTACCAACCCTGAAATCACTAAAAAAATCAGCTGCGTACTATGGGCCCTTTTTGACTTGCATACCCTTTCCATAAAGCCCTGTATAACATAGGTCAGATAAAATAAAACAAATATTTTAGTAAACTTAAGTAAATATAACCCTAACTCTGCCAAATTACTAATTATTATTTCTTTCGATTCCAGGTACGTACGAGTAAATGCTCTTTTCCAAGATGGCTGGTAAGTTTTAATGCTTAATTGTTTCACAGATCCACCGGCTCAAAATCTACGAAGTATCACGTCTGTGTGACCTTCAGAGGGTTTCATAATCATTATTATCTCAATAGGGCTGCAGAATAGATGTAATTGGTACAACCAGGAGTTTTAGATCATACATGGTAGATAGTAGCAATTCGCATCTAACAAAAGGTTAGTTCAGGCGCGCAGGATGCCTAACATTATTTTTTATTGGTTAAAATAAGTGGTAATCTATACCACTCTCTTCTTCATTCGCTTCCTCATTTCTTAAGATCGTTGTCACCGGAACCTCTTAGCCGGATAATCTGTCTCCATAAATTCCGGTCCCAAGTTGCCCTCACCGTCTGAAAGAATTTAGAAGAGGAGGTGGCTTCCCTCACTTGGTCAGACTTGGTCTATTCTAAGCTCTTCAATTAACTAGAATGCAATAGTTAATTAGTTAGTTAGCGTTAGTCACGAGAGGCTATCAATCAATCTGCAGTTGCTTGACACATGCCGACATAGCGGCCCTAGACTTAATTAGTGATGGGCGAAGTTGCGTGAATGTCTCGCAACTAGTTCGTGGTACAGAGAGCTGTGAATTTCAAATGCCAATTAGACTAATCATAAGTAACTGAGTTTACAGTGGGATTAAGATAATAATAAGGAATTACTTTTTGAGTAAGGTACTAAATATACAATGTACTAGCTACTCCCCGCAATTTCGTCCGCTTTCTTATAGAAACCGCTAATTTTTCTGAGGTAAAAAGTAGCCTAAATGTAATTTAATCCATGTTTTAAGCTTCATCCAAATCTGTTTCGCCGTTTCTGCGTGATTGAGTAACAAACATTCCAACATACAAACTTTCACATTTATAATATTAGTAGGATTTATTTATAAAACGAATGATAACACTATAACAGTATTAAACTAAGACCGTTACCCATATATCTAAACATAAAATAAAAACTAAACCAGAAAAAAAAATGAATTGCCAACAAAAATTAGCCGTTTCACGGAGTATGCGAGCTACCCTTGTGAACTCAGTCAGGCTACATTTAAAAATATCCGTTTCGTTAAAGATCGTATTTGATATCTATTCTATTCGACAATAGACCCTGGGCTTAATTCTATTATCTTGGTCACTGTCGCTCTTATTACAAACGTCATTATAGTAAGAGTGACCGAGATAATCTCGAGCGTTCAAGAATAAGATCCCAGTCCATTGCATCGCCGATGTTAGAACAAACCGTCCCGTCCAGAACAAGCGTCCAGTATTTGCGTACGTGTTTGAAACTACGCTAACAGCTAGACTGAGGATTCCAGCTGTAAAGGAAACGTGAGGAAACGTAAGCGTCGTTTGCTCACTTTGTCTCTTTTATCAATTTGTAGTTGGTATCAAAGAAGAAATGTTTTCAAGAAGTAGATGCTATTTCTGTCGCGCGTTTCCTTTCGAATTCAATTGAAACGACTGCTGCAAAGCAAAGCTTATTTAATAGTAAAGAAATTTGCTGAATTATAAGGATCTAAACAAGCTAGCTCTAAATTTTGTTTATAATTTTAAATTTAATAATAAGTGTCGGTGTACTGCCCATCGGCTAATTTCTCTGATTTTTGATTTATTTTTAGAAAACTTACATCTGCTAGTCTTTAGAATTTATTTGAATATGTACCTATGTTTGTAATGTAATGGCATTGACAAAAAAGGATTGCTTTGAATACGAACACGAAAACCGATCTTCCTGATGTAGCACAACTAAAAATATCGTTCATATTTTTAGTTGTTCTTAGTTACTACCCACTTTCATAAGCGTAATAATGTAATTTAAACTCTACTCGGTAATTGTTAAGACACATAATTAGGCCGACACCTCCATAACCTCATTTCCAAAAACGTTGATACCCAACAACATAATTAATCAACAAATTAACTCTCTCGTCTATATTTAATGTAAAACGGGGTAAATGAACCGAGTAATGTGACTTAACGGCTCACAGAATAACAGCAGTTTCTATAAAACTGTAACACAGATGAAGTAAAAGTTTGTATGGAATTGTCACAGGTTAGGTAGTGGTTAGTATGTAACGTGTTACAGCTTGTGTAGTAGTCAGTAGGTAACTGAGCCTCCATTAGGCGTAAGTATGATGGATGCCTCAAGACGGCTGCTCGTCATCATGCGAGCTTCTATTGATTAGATAACAATAATAGAGCGTGTGGAAATGTTTTGGGTGTTATTTATAAAAACACAATGAACCTAACCGATATTTCCTTCCAGTTTTACTATGAAAACTAAATAAATAAAGGTTTCACACTCATAGCTCCGGGACTAGGAATAAATCCTGTGTCGGGGATGCCATGGAACACACACAAAGACAAGGACAACTAACACCCAGACCCAGAACAGATATTTAAATTCATAATTCAAACATCTGCCCGGCCGGGAATCGAACCCGGGACCTCTGGCTTATAAGGCGGATACACTACCGCTGCGCCAAACAGGCCGAGAAAACTAGCACGGTTTTGACACATTTTGCTATAAATACCCGTGACTACTCACGTTAGAGCGTAGTCTTCGTAAGAATCCAGTCCTAGCGCATTCTCATTTCTCATCTTGTCGGTTTTAGGACAAGGAACACAGTTAGGATTGGCCGGCTCAAAACTATGGTCAATCATAGATGATCTCTAAGTGCTTTACTATTACCAATTTGAACAGTAAAATAATCTTTGAATTTTCGTCGTCGATACATTTTACCGAGTGTCTTTGAAATATTTCTATGGAACAGCTGATTTTTTTTTTCAAATTCCAGGTTGGTCCCATGGTAAAAGTTGTTCATAATGGTGAGGTACTATGATTATTTTTCGGCTTAGCATACCCTTTCCTTTTAACCCTGTAAAAAATAATAACCTATTTCTTCCATTCGATTAACAGCAAAAATCTGTCAGCCAGTACATAGTAGCTATAGTAGCTTCGTTACAGTTCTACTATAGTATTATACTATAGTAGTTGGTAGTACTCGTAGTTATGATTTAGTAGCAGCGCCCCTGTGCGGGTGTAAAATGGCCTGATTATTAATTCATGGCGCTCTTGCAAGTCGAGGGTAGAGATAGGGTTGCCGCTCTTGAGAATATGTTCATTACGGACTGGCGTTGTGGCAAGGCGACGCGGGAACCCTGAAAGTAATTCTTATTTAATGCTGCTGCACTTTCTACAAGCTTTTATTTAAGTTACTGTTTTAGTATGTAGGTTTGAAAGCTAAATTAGAAAATCACGTCTAATTGAGCTGAAATTTGGTCGCCATCTTTTTTTTTTTTTTTTTTTTTTTTTAATTCAGTTATAGGCTTGCGTTTGACCGCCATCTCGCCTGATGGTAAGCAATGATGCGGTCTACGATGGAGCACGCTTGCCTAGAAGGAACCGATTCACTCGCGACTTGAAGACACCCAAATTATATCTATCGGGAAAGACCCACTCGGGCAAAGTATTCCACACTCTGGCAGTGCGCACAATAAATGTGGAATCAAAGCGTTTCGTACGAGTTTTTGGTATATCTACCATATAACGATGTCGCTTTTTTGTGCCCTTTGCCTGATGGTTAGCAACGATACGGTTCACGATAGAGCACGCTAGCCTAGAAGAAACTACTCTCAACTTGAAAACACTTATATTTCTTATATCGGGGAATTACTCAAGCTGTGATTTCACTATCGGTGCGCATAATTAAAAGTTAATGAAATGGATCCAAAAAAGAAGGATCAAATTCTATGGCGTTTAAAATCAATCACTCATCCTCACTCACTCACTCACCTTCACTCACTCATCGTCACTCATATCTCCCATAAATATTTCTTGTCAGCGCCAACCCTAGTTCGGTGTCGGTAGATGGGTGTTGTGAGCGCAGTAGCTACAATTAGTCCGGCGTTCGTAACATCACGAACTTCGAGCTAGGCTGTGTAGAAACAAGGGTAAGGGCTAAGGGCCTATTCAGACGAGAGCTTGAGCTATCTTAACAGTAGCTAATCTAAGAATTATTATCTAGGAACTATTCTCTAGTGAAGATATAGGTTGAAAGGCAGTGTGATCGCGGTCGTAAGCGTAAGGCAGGTCTAGCGATGGCGAGACATAGGTGACTTCCTAACTTTTGACTTGTTTGGCTCTGCGGTAGCATATCCGCCTTATAAGCCAGAGGTCCAGGGTTTGATTCCCGGCCCGTTGTATGATGAACTTAAAAATGTGCTCTAGGTCTGGGTTTATGTGTGTTCCATCGCATCCCCGACATAGGTTATCCTAGCTTTGATATAAAACGTTATTTTATTTTTATTTAGTCGCACGAACAAAATGGGCCTTACTTATAAAGCCTGCATAAAGTTAGTCACTGCACAAAATGTCTGACAACTTCTCGCTTACGTGAATTTCAATGTGAACAGATCGCGTCAAAGTTTTAGGACACTAAATGAAGGTATACTTACATGATTATAAGGAAAAATGCAATGATCACCATTTCTTTGTTTAAACCAGTTTTACACAAATTAATTGGTTTTAAACCCTTTAACAACTGTGTATGAATTGACCTTAAACAAAAACATAAATGGCAACACCCTTAAATCAAACTCATCAACAGATCCAATACTCGTCCGCTGGAATGTTATTACACATCAATCTACAGCCCGACTCGCGCTTGACGCCGCCCTCCGGTGTTTTCCGGATCCGATAATTAAGGCATGTCCGGAATTATGGAAAATCGGATTGCGGAATTGCGTTTGATGTCCGTCATTTTATGTTTATAAATGCGAAAATACTATTGAAAGATGCCTCTGATCATTATGATAAATGCGTAACGGTCGTGATAATGTTCAATTGTTTTAACTCATTAATTAGTTTTGTTAATTAAGCTCTACTTCATAGCCGTTTTAGCGTTAAGAAGTAACAAGTTTTGTAGTGGTAGGGCTCTTTTGCAGAGCCCGCCTGGGGAAGTACCACACCTTTGCCAGTTATTCCACCGCCAAGCAGTAATGTGCAAACATTACTGTGTTCCGGTTGGAAGGGCATTGTTTCCAGTGAAATTACAGGGCAAATGGGAAATTAACCAACTTATATCTCAGGGTGACGAGCGCAGTGCTGTGCCGCGCAGGGTCTTGAATTCTGCGAGTTCAAAATTCTGGGTGGCGCAGACCTGTTATGGGCAAACGTGACGTTTAACATCAGACGAGCGATTTGCTCGTCTCGTCACTCAATTACATAAAAAAAAAAAAAAAAAACAAACAAACAAAGAAACAAACTTTTGCGTTGATACAATAGAAGTAAGTAAAAGAGTAATACAAATAAACGTAGGGTACAGGGTGAAGCTCCGGACGCAGCTTGTTCAATTCGAAACTTAGATAAATTTAAAGAAAAAGATAGAGCACGCGGTTATTTGACTGAAGCCACTTCTTTATACATGTGTGCTGTGGAAGCGTTGCATTGTTTCAACATTTTTGTGTACGTTCCTACGCAACGTCTAGGTAAAACCTGACGAACGAGTAGATGAGTATATTGATGTGTCAATGTGTGCCTCTTGTGTACACGAAAATAGAGTTCTTGACTTCACCCAAATCAAACGCAGGGCTCGTTTTGTCTCTCTAGGTTTGTCTGAGACTAGCGACCTGCCCCGGCTTAACACGGGTATGAAATAGTCTATGTTACTCGCTAATAATGTAGCTTTATATTGGTGAAAGAAGTTTTAAAATCGGTCCAGTAGTTTTCGAGTTTATTCATTACAAATAAACCTTTCCTCTTTATAATATTAATGTAGATGTAGATAGGAAAGTAACGCCTGTGGGAGTAGTACCCGCGGTATGCGGCCACGTCCAGCTGCTACTCATTAATCTTGCAGCCCTTCAGGAGCGCTGATTAGTTTCCAGAACTATTTGACGAGGGAATTCTGGAACGGGTTTTTTAAGACTTCTTTTCAAAGCGAATTCTTTGTTCCGTTAAGTTTTTATTGAAGGAGGTCGCGATTAGGAAAAGATTGAAGGGAAAAGCAAGGGCAAATTCAGGGTTATAAGGAAAGGGTATGCTAAGCCGAATATAGCTCATAGTACTCATCATAATGAACAACTCATACTATGGGACCAACGCGGAACCCGCAAAAAAACATCTGATGAATATTATGAACCTTTTTCGGCTTAGCATACCCTTTCCTTAAAACCTTGTATATAGCAGTATTTCAGTATTCTACGTGAACATGAACACCATCAAAATAACCTTTGATATAACTTAATAACTTTGAAACGAATAGCCATCAATGAAAACTTCAAAGTGTAGGTAAACCTTTTTAAACACTAGCTTTACCATAGACAAGACTATCGATTATCATACGGGCAGATAACGATGTAAATGATTCCCCGAGGACGACGTCCCGGCGGCTAATTGGCTCTTGTAGCCACAGTTGGGAACGACGGTTTTACCAGCCAAAGATTTATCGAAGATATTTAAATTTTATTAAAAAACTGATGTTTTGATATTTTGCTATAATTAGACGGAACGTGTTTTTAATTAGATACTTCGACTATGGTTTTGATATCGATAATCTTTTTTATAGATTCCTCCTTATGACAAGACTGTCTACAAAGCAAAATGCATATGACAAAAAAGGCGGTAGAAACGATGTCTAACTTGCAAATTGAATAATAGATTGAGGAATTGCCATAGAGTAATATGTCCTAAAAGTATTCTGCCTTCCACTGAGGTTTGCTTGCCGCGCGCATGTTACCTACACATCCCAGCCTTTTTAATAAATAAATAAATCGTTTATTAGGCATCATTAAAGAGAAACATAAATAGATCCCAGAGTCTTCCGAACTAGTCATAGACTGTATGTCGGAAGCCAAATATAAAAATACCCTGATATAAAAAGATCGGGCACATTTCATTAAAACATTTTATAGTAAAATAAAACTATTTTGTAGCCGCTATCTGTATCAAATACAAAGTGTATAAACAAATCAATTTATTATAGAACACAGTTGCTTTTCAACTATGTGAAAAGCAAACTTGATATAATTATTGTTTGTGATTGCGCTTCCATTCAATTTCATGATGGAAATAGGTACAGTAATATTTTTGTTTACGCTCATCGCTCGCGGCGCACTTTGCAGATGTCAATAGCTGTTTGTGCGTGGAAAATTCACAGAATTGAAATTGATTTGAAAGACTAGTTTTAGTTTTATTTTAGTACCAAACAAGCACATGTCAAATTACATTTACAATTACTTACAAAAAATTAATACATTCAAAAACAAAAATAAAATAATTAATAATAAATAAAGCTGAGCTCAGCTAGCTGAGGCCAGGGACTTTGCCTCGCCAGTGGGGTGTCAAACAACCTATAGGACTTAGTAATAGTGCAGCTTTCTTTTAGTAAAAGGTTTTTGGAAACAGGATCAGTGGTTCCGCTGATGCCTGGGTCTTTGCCGGTGCGGTGCTGCCTCACCAGTTTAGGATGTAAAACAATCTATAGGACTCAGTGATAGTCAAGCTTTCCTTTAGTGAAATATTGTTGGAAGCAAGACCAGTAGTTCCGGTAAATAACCTAACAAACGTGCAAACTTCACATCTATTCACTATTTCCGTAGTGTACATGGATATTAGTACATATTCTTATTATCCTTCAAAATACAATTTATTCCAATGAAAGTCTCAGATTGTTTTGTGTTTATTCAAATTACATCTCCCATTACATGATTTTCATTTTCAAAGGGACAGAATTGCCTTCAGTCTCCGAATACATACGAGTATCCAAAATAACATGTTTGACATCATTACTGGAACAGGGGTTACTTGAGAAGCGGCTCGCGAAATTTCCTCTCCATTATTGAGTATGGATAAAAAAAAAGACGTGTGTATTTTACGAAAATGAATTTCCCCTTCCGGAAGTTATATTTTTCTTTCGACCCGCCAAATTATTCTTTCAATTCATCTCCACGGAAACGCGCAACAAAGCTTTTATCGAGAAAGCTTCGCTTATACCTCATTATTCTAGTAAATACTTGTCGTAAATGTAAATTGTTGAAAACTCGCGGAGAAAATTCGTAATCGCAATTAGTGCGAATTAAAGAGGAGAACTCAGAGATTAGTGAAAAGTCGTCGAAAATCTTTTGAGGCTTTGAAAAGGCGTGTCGCCGAATACTAGTTCAGGTGCATGGGGGTTGGCATTTCCTGGCGACGGGTATGAAAAGGTCGCTGTGGCGTGCATTTAAATGTTAGAGAGGGCGACGCGGCGAGGCGAGGCGAGGCGAGACAGGCAGCGACAGGGCCGCCGGCCCGCTCGTTACAAGATGACATGCCGGCATTCCGCTACGGCTCTTTTGTTTCGTGCCTCCATTTAAATTCATCTGAACATTTCGCCCGCTTTGTTTCGGTGCAGCAGTCGCGATTTTAATCACTTAACCGAGGCGCGTCGGGACGGCGATGCCTCGGTGATGGCTCTTCAAATAAACTCGTAAAACTGGCAGTAAAGCTGGGTTTACGGCGCGATGCTCGAAGCCCAGCTCATTATTTGGACGTCGGCCCCCGTATTATGCTTGATTGCGGACTCTTGTCCTGCCAATTAGCCCGATCCGTAAATTAAACGGAAGGAAGGGGACACTTTTTTATGTAGGTTTTTGATCCCGACGTGATGGCCGCGCGACGTATGGTTTGTTTTGGCAAATACCTAACAGGCGACGATCGAGGATCTCATTACTCTCCAACCGTGACGAAGAGTTCACATAATAGCTCTCTTTCATAGTACGTAGTAGACATATACATACTTATTCCCGTCCTATAAAAGGTATAAGCTCCGAGCGTACATAGCTGAAAACATATTATATATGTATGTACCTACTTATAATTTTAAACCACTTTTACTGAGGAACAATCCCAGGAATCGTGGAAATAAACACTTACTGAAGTATACATACTTACGTATATTACTTTCTTATAACTCTGTAAAAGACTGAAATGAAAAGGATCCCGACAGCTCAGTAAACGACACCACGCAAACTTATCGAGAAACTTACAGAATAACTAATAGCTTCAGCTAGTGGCTCGCTCCAGTAGCTCGCTCCAGCCAATCTCGCTAGCAACGAGCATTATCCGGCTACATTCCACGGAATTCCGCCTTATTATTTAACCGAATGCATTTTCTTGATTTAAAATGTAAGTATATGTATGTAAGCGGTTTTTCATTTCGTGTTACCCGTTTGCAGGCCGCGGCTACATGCCGCTGTTTACGAACGCTGGATTAACTTAACTTTGCTATTTCTAGGAAACAGCATATTTTGTAAGCTGAGTTACGAATGGAATGAATTTAAATTAAATTTAGTTAGTGTTTATTTGTTAAACTCAATGCAACTTGGACTTTAGCAAGACGATTTAAATGTTTGGGAAAGAGTGGATGATTCGGCGCTTGACGGGCTTGAATTCATTAAAATAATGAAATCAAATTCGGTATAGTTTGGCATAGATTTTTATCTCACACTATCACGAGCGAGTTCATCTGGTTTCAATGAGAACATTATGTGTTCTTGAAAAGTCAATTTTGACCTCACATTACCTTATACATACCTAGGTTGATGAGACCGTGCTCTCGGCCGAGTATTCGGTTTGTACAAACAGTTTGACGAGGCGAGACAGTCACTAGAATCGTGATTTGTTTGCTCGGCCGAGTGTGCCCATTTACTGTCGCCACTGTATTCGTTACGTGTAATCAACCCATTACTAAAAGACAGGCAGCCAATATTTGCAAACTCGCGGTTAACCGCCTCAGTACCGTACGAGTCAAATGCGAGCTTTTTGACCTCATCCCAAAGAACGCGTGAAAGACGATCGCGGTTTCAAACCTCACCCGATCTACATTCCTCTAAATCTAAAATACATACATACATACATATTATCACGCCTCTTTCCCATTGGGGTAGGCAGAGACTACATCCCTCCACTTGCTACGATCCTGACATATGTCTTTCGCTTCTTCTACTTTCATAAGTGTTTTCATACAAGCTCGTCGGTTGCGGGTAAATCTAAAATACCTTCTCTAAATAGTCTTATCGTAGGTTCTAGTAGATATTGCTTGGATTGGCAAGAACATGCTTGCATGCCAGCCGGCGGGAATTGATGCCGGCATCGCGTTCCGATTATGCATGCATGCATACGCCGCCTGCGCTTTGATTAAACCCTGAAAAAAGGAAAAATGTATGTAACACTAGCCGCGAATGTATTTATTAGGTGACGTCACGCGATCTAGTAGCTGGAAGTTTTATCAGGGATTTTCGATTGTTTTCTTGAGTGCCCGGTTTTTTGGGTTTTATTAGCTTTGGTAGCTGGATAAGGTAAGGTGGATTAGGACCGGGATGAGTAGTATAATTATACGGGTTATGAGGAAAGTGTACGCTAAGCCGAAAAGAGCTCACAATACTCATCATTATAAAAAACAGCTGTTCCACAGAAAAATGTCAATTACTCTCGACAAAATGTATGAAACAACTGAAATTTTTTTCACGAATTCTTGGTTGTTCCTACTGGGTTGTTCCTACAGTAAAAGTTGTTCTATGAGCTCTTTTCGGTTTACCGAAAATACCCTTAACCTATAACCCTGTTTACGATGACAAATAGTTAGTTAGCAGTTACGAACTAATAAATATTCGTGTAATCTTTACGATTCTATGTGTGAAACTTTTACCACAAGCGCCCATTAAGAAACTTCATAATATGCATATCAAAATACACTTTCTCAAGTTTGGCATGAGTTTCATCTTCATTATATCTTGGGTTCAATATCTCTTATGATGATAAAGGTTCTAATTTTATAGTCTTGAAACTAGATATACCTAAATTCCTCCTATTCACTCATATATTTTTTTTTATCATCATCATCATCAGCTGCAAACGCCCCAGACCTAGACAAAGCTTTCCTCTTATTAACTTACTAGGTATTTTTTAGATTTTGATCAAAATCGGTTTTGTAGATCATCGGTTTTTGGTTCGGGTCGGTTTTGAAGATACGCACTAAACATTCACCCACAAACTTTCTCACTCATACCAATATTAGTAGAAGGATTGTTTCGGTCATTGCATTTCTTTTTTTTTTTGTAATTGTATCGGCAAGGACAGTAAATCCGTAACACGGTTTCCAAACCCTAAAAATGCACCGCCTTATAAAACTAACTCCTGAGACGGTCTCATATTTCCACGTCAAAGCGATAGTAATTTCGTATCGCCGGCCACCCCCGGTTGCATAATTTAATACCCCTGATTTATTATCGCCGTGCAGCTAAAAAACTAAGGAAAAAAGTTTATTTAGTTGTTTCGCGAGATAATCGGACGGCGGGTTCGGCTCGTTATTCGTTATTGGAGGATGGAGAAGTTTATATCAATTGTATGGTATAAGTAGTAGGTTTATTATTTGACATGCCTTTATTTTTATTGTATTATATTTTTCAATTGTTTTTTATTGTTGTAATATTAATTGGTATTCTGTTTTGGACATATTTGTTTTTAATATTATATTATTTTTGTGTGACTTATCATACGCCTTGGCACTGCTGTTAGTGTGATAAGTAGTTGTAAATAAATAAATAGGTAAGTCTTCTGTGTATGTTTGTAGAAAGGTTATATTGTTTTTTTAATATATTTTGAATGGATTTGTGATAAACGGGTTTTTTGCTATTTAACGATGCTGTCTGGAGCACACGTCCAAGTACATCGATTTAATTTTTTTTTGCATGATTGACAAACAAACAAACAAACAAACATTCAAATTTGACATCTTCTTCTTCTTATATATAAAAATCAATCGCGGTTCGTTTGTCTCGCTAAAATTGGAGAATGGCTAGACCGATTTAAATATGTACATATTTTTTTTTGTTTTGTTCTTTAATACAGGGGAGGTTTTAAAGTAAAAAATGCGGCGGGTGAAACCGCCGGGTGCAGTTAGTATTTAATAAAAGTAGGATTCACGGTGTATTTTTATACAAACAACGCATGTGCCCGACCACCACCGCGGCACCAGGCTACCCCGAACCAGCAGCGGATAGCTACAACGAATGGGCGGGCTGGAGTGCCATTTGTCTCGGTCTGCGTATCTCGGCAGTAAAGGTGAACCTACGCAAGACCGAAATTAATGAATAACTAGATTTTGTTTTTATACCATTTTTTTACTCACACTAGGCTTGCGTTCGACCGCTATGTCGCATGATGGTGAGCAATGATGTGACATAAGCTTGATTGAGATTCATATTAAAATACTAAAGGTATAGATTTAAATTAATACATTTTCAATTTGTTTTTTTTTTTTTGTGATTTTTTTTTATACCATTGAGCACGCTTGCTTAAAAGAAACCGAGCTTGAAAACGCCGCCATCTGTTTTTCCCGGTCTTAATTTTTCGGAATGTAAAGTAACCTATGTGTTATATCCAACCATTTCAGCGTAAAGAAGGAACAAACATACTAAACTTTCGCATTTATATTATTAGTGTGTTGAGCATTGAGCCACTCTGAAATCGCGAGAAAACACTGTTCCACACATTAACAATCGTTAAGCTGAATCGTCTCTATGAAATCGCTGTTTTTACAAAAGAGAAGTTTTTTTCAAGACGTCCGTTTTTTTGGTTATTATTTTTATACTCGCAATACCCATGCTTTGATTTTTTATTTTCAAATACATTGAAATTTCACGAACACTAAAAAGCGTTTGTAACTTTTAGTCAGACTAATAATATAATATACAATACATATGTAATGTATTTGCAACATTTTCAATTGCACAGCATAGCAATTGATCATCCATAGCTAATTGTAATTATAAAACGTCGAAGAACGTACAATTACGAGTATGGCTAATTGCAGTATGGGGACATTTCAAGTTTTACTGTCTTCGTATTTAATAATGGCAATTGGACTTAATTGCACTGCATTAGGGGCCATAATTGAGAATTGTGAAATTGGTTTTCTTCGTTCTTTAATGCACGTGTTGTGACGGTCGTAATTTATAGGGTGTGTGAGAAACGTCACCTGCTTTTGCGGTGACCACGATTTATTTTAGACTAAAAAATTGCATTTATTTGATGGTAACGGTCTTACTTTTAAACGTTGCTTTAGTTGACAAATGTCATTTAACTTTTCCTCAATAGAAAAACCAACTCTATAGTACAAACTAATGTCACATTACTTTAAATTGTTGTTAGATAATTTAATACAAATTATTGTAAAGCTAACTGGGAACAAGTTTTGTCAATTTACAATGCACCAAAATCCTATCTTTTATATGTTTGTCAAAGCTATGCAACAAACATGGAAATTAAAGGTTATTCCTTATAATGGATTATAAAGTAATGAATATTCTAATATTTTATATTTAAGCATAACATTGTACTAAAATGTCCATATTTTTCTCGAAACTAAGGTCAACCCTACCGCTAGGGCTTTCTTTAACAGACGCGTGTCAAGTTTCAGTATTGCATAATACAGTGACCAACTTAGTTATAGAGCTGAATATTGGAGCCACCATCGCAGTGTCTAAGCGAAACAAAAGCCTCTCTTGGACGAAATAAGTCCCTCCATTCGGCCAACTGCACAGAAAAGTTTGTTAGAATGAATAGCATTTTCAGAAGCTTGCCACAGAAATTATACTAGTCACTATGAAACCGTCGCTGAATAATTTTCAGTCATGTTTCAGTGGAAGTCTGAAACGAAAGGTTAGTAATTTACTTGTCTAATATTCTGTTTGAGCCGGCGGAAACTTTGTACAAATGATTTTCCACTATACTTATGATATAAAAACTTAATGCTCTTACGATCGTAGAAAATAGAAGGGGCAAGTTAGAAGGTAGGGGTAGGTAGGTAGAAAAGAGAGGATCCAAAATCCACGGCGAACATTTGAGACCAGATAAAAGAAAAACAACCATAAAAGTGTTATTAAAATGAACTACTTACTCCGTCAACCGTACTCCGTTTTCGTAGGACAAACATACAAACGCCAGTTGGATCCCTTAGATTCTGAAACCTCGTCTTGCGCGATCAAAAAAAAAAACTTCAATCTTTTTCTAGATTGATTGCCGAAAATGAGCGCAGGGAATTGCAGCAGGCAACCCAATCTAGCAAGAAAATTATTCATTATATCTATAGGTACAGCTCTAATTTAATTGGCATTCTTTGATAAATTGCTGTAATTTGGCTTTCCAAAATTAACAAGTCATATTTTTGAGGGATTAATTAATTTACTCGAGGTTAGGGAAATTTTATTTTCGCTGAAAATTGCACTGCAATATGAAATATCGCATTCTGGAAATTTACGAATTTTTTTTGGCAATTTGTCTTTGACACCTTAAATAAAGTTTATTTTTTAAATATCTAATCGTTTTAGGTGAGGATCGAGCTCATTATGATTACATCTGAGGAGACGTACATTCATCACGGGATGTTTTTATTAACTTGTTTGACCCCCTCCTGGTGATACTTTTGAGGTTTACGACTTTGCGATCGATCGTGCCGTTTTCCGCACCGCTCCTTCCCCTTCATTGAGCCCCGCGTGATTAATAGACGATCCCTTAGTAGCGTGACTGACTAATCTATAATTATGCTGGATTAACACACACCTATGCTACTTTACATAACATTGCAGGGTTTCTTTTTTGATAACTGGTAACACTTCGGAGTTCACCCAGTGTTTTTTTTTTGTGAGATCTCATAAATTGTTGCCGTCTAGTTTACATATAGTGAAATAAAAAGAGACGGCGATAAATAGTCAGGTCAGTTTTTACAACGGGATTGACACCACTGTTTCATTTTCGTGCTTGACAAAACATTTCCTTTTGAGTCCAATCCAATCGGGTCAATAGGACTTTATTGAATGAGACCTATGTCCTTCCCAATCTGTATATCCCTAGCTCGACACGCCTTCACACATGTCCAGTTACAGTAACTAAGTTACTGTCCATTACAGAACGTAACGAAGCCAGAAATGGAAATATTTCCGCGAATTAGCCCGCGCAGCCCTCTGTCAGTCGGCTAAATTACTGGGTTGACAACCCTGTTTCGCCAGGCTCATGTTGCAATTCGATTATTTTGGAAATTCAGGGTAGTTGGTAGTTGCATGACTGTTCTATTTACATGAACATGAAACTCTAATGCGGTTTATTGAACCGTGGTCCTCTCAAAATTTGTCATTTTCATTTGTATTTAAATAAGGTCATCAGAAGCAATTAAGCCAAATGTTGTTTGTTATTTACTGACACGTTTTAATTGCAATAATTTGCAAATGTATTTGTATAAGTTCTTTACTTTTTCATCATCCACAGCCTTCTCTCTCCCACTGCTGGGTATAGGCCTCTCTCCTGTTGTGCCATCTACCTCGGTCACAAGCCAATCGGGTCCAGGTTCTTTACTTATTTACGATAAAACAGGTAAAAGTATTCTAATGAAATTTTCTATAAATAACTTACGAGTATACTCTGGATATAAGCAACGTTTTATTCCGAAAAAATGAATAGCGTAGCTTAAAGATAGCCAGTGAAACCATGAGAAACACACAGTATACTATACTGGTAGTACTAGTACCCTAGTAAACTATACAACCATGCTTATTCACTCAACTGCCGTACTATTAGAACCTCGTCCAAGAGGGCAAAGCAATTTGTAACTGCTTTATACACTTCTCAGAACCGGTGGAAGTGGGTTTCACTGCATTGAGCATTGAAAGTCGAATGATACGCTACGGTGTGAGTGCGGCCATCATTATTCATAGGCTTAACGGGTTATAAGTGGGGCTAAACAACTTTAAACTCTAATTTAAGTTTGCTGCGTAAACCGGGTTAACTCTAAAATAAAGAAGACCTTTTGCGGGCGGCATCTATGCATTGATTTAAGCAACTCTCGTTCTACGACTCACGAAAATTCACATAAAAAAGTGGTTCCATACATTTAGTCCAAGGTCAATAAAATTTTGAATGGGACAGCGGTTTTTTTGTGTATTTAAAAAAATGAAGATCTACAATAAGTTTTCATTAAAATAACTTGTAGCCACATACAACATAATACTCAAAAAAACTCAAAACTGAATAATTACCAGGCGTTATTTTTATTACGTATCGAGTAAATACCAACACTAATATGTACCACAAAACTCGCCGTAGTTTCGACAAATTTTTAGTAATTTTTTTGTCGTTGTATCCGACTGAAAAACCCTGAGCGTTCCGTGTTGTAACAAAAATATGCACAATCTAGTACAAAAACTCTAAAATCATACATCTTTCCGTCTTAAACCTAAGCACTAATAGCAAAATTAGCCTCTTCATTATCAGGGCACATTAATATAGCTTACAGTGCTTACATCAACCCTTCTGGCGTAATAAACGGTTACGGAGTAATTTTTACGCAAGCCTCGGCAATTTGTTAAAATAAATTTAGTTGGTCGTTGCTAGCGCGGAGTAGAAAATTGAAGAAAACTCTCTAGATGAAATTGGGTCTTATTTTAAAGTTCTATATTTTTTTTCAGAAACGAGTCTGGCCGGTGTTGGATTGAGATAGGGTATTTAGAGAATTAGATGTATAGATAAACTAGATGTTTTGAGATTAAGTCATTTTGTATCTAAACCAAATTTACAATAAAAACTACCGTTTCAGTATAGGGTATTTAGAGAATTAGATGTATAGATAAACTAGATGTTTTGAGATTAAGTCGTTTTGTATCTAAACCAAATTTACAATAAAAACTACCGTTTCAGTATAGGGTATTTAGAGAATTAGATGTATAGATAAACTAGATGTTTTGAGATTAAGTCGTTTTGTATCTAAACCAAATTTACAATAAAAACTACCGTTTCAGTACCGTAGTTGAAAATAAACACAAATTCTGTTATAATTAATACGGGAATACTCACTTATTGTAGAGTCGGATACTTTGAGACTAATTTCGATCACATTTACATCTTTTAAAACCATGTTACGGGTGGGTTTCTAAATACGAATTCTCATTTTTGCGTTTTGCGTTTTTGCGGTTCTTTGCTTATTTTCTTGGTTTTTTCTTTTAGCGTTTTGTTTTTATTTTCGATCTGTTTCTCTAAAGGTTGTTTCTAATCGGTGTTTGCCGGACTTATCTTAATTAGTGCTCGCCATAGGACTATCGGGATCGGGCCGGCTGTTACACCGCCCGTGATTTTAATCAAACTGTCAACTAAAATGAGCCTACAAGACTTAGGGCCCTTTTGAGTACACTTTATGACTAAAAATTTTCTTTATGAACCTTTTTCTGATCGTTTATAAGGATTTTCGTTAAATTTTCCTGTAAGTGAGTTCAGTTGTGAAATTTCCTTTTACAGCTGAACTGACAATTTACAGGATTTGACGGAATGAAAAATTTAGGATGAATTGTTATAATTTTTGGTTTCTTTGAGCTAGTATTGAACCAATGAGAAATATTATTAACATCTATTTTGACTAATGGGTAGATTCGATTGTGGAATCTATATAGGGTAATCTACGAGCCACACCCAGCTGCCCGGTCTTATTCTCGTACATTAATATTTACCTAAAAATATATCAGACTCGCGAAATATTGTACTTGTTTCTGAAGTAATTTACTCGGAAGTTTGTCTTAATTCTGCTATTATTTATTGTTGTTGCGAGATTACGGCTCCAGCAGCGATCTCCGTAGAGTGAGACCAACTCATCTTTAGCGTTAAGTGGAGGCGCTACTAACCGATTTTATGAACAAAACGGAAGGCTTGCCGTTTGTAAATTTTAGTTCTCTCATTTTGCCACCTCTGGAGATAACTTGGTCGCTTTGTACGTAGCGCTTAATCTTTTTAAGTGTTACCAAGAGGCACTGACCTTGAATGTGTAAGAATGAGGATTTCTTTTGATTAATGCGCCATCTTTTTATTGTATTTTTATGTGAAAAGGTAATTTGTTTCGTTCATTCGTGAGAAAACTAGATTGGACTGCAAACAATTGGTATAACTTCGAAGGTCAAATAATGAGTGCGATAGAAGTGACTTAAAATAAAATAAAAACGAGCGACTGTGCTCCAACCAGCTCGAGGGAAGTGTGTGAATGTGCTCCAACCAGCTCGAGGGAAGTGTGTGAATGTGCTCCAACCAGCTCGAGGGAAGTGTGTGAATGTGCTCCAACCCGCACGAGGGAAGTGAGTAAGTGTGTTTCGACCAGCTCGAGTCGAGCAGAGCAATCCCGCTCGATAATCCCATTAGCTCCACTGACCCGTACCCGCCCTGATAACCACGCATCTTATTTTATAACACTGCGAGCTTTGATCATTTTAGGATTACAGCTATTTTGGAAACAACAGCCTGACCTTTACGGCCCTTGTTCATTTCACGCCTGCGTTGTCGCCTCGTAAGGGTGGTTTATTAAATTTTCAAACTGATAAAAGGTTAATTGCGACATAAATCTCGTGTGCGTGCTATGAGGTTCCGAGATTTCGAAAGATTACGTTGTTTTAATTTCTTTTTGAATGGATATCATCATGTTGGATGGGCGTCGGCTGTTTCGGTTTTCGTTTCCCTCTTGTAATTTTAGCTGAATCATAACTTTTAATTCAAAAGCTCTTGAAAGCTCTGAAAGTTCTCAATTACGAGAAAATCTGATCCAACTAGAGAAAGTTTAGCTTAATACCAAGAAATCACTTACCAAAGCTTCTACTAAGTAAAACGACACTTTAACTTCTAAGTTACACGTGTCTAGCTTTACTACATAGTTTCTTTATTTTTAGCCGACTTAGATAACAGAGGAGGTTCTTAATTTTACTATATTATTGTTCTTAATAAAAAAAAAATATTTGAACAGTACCACAATTATTATTATGGTTCTGATGAAATAGGACGATATTGTTTGTAAAAAATAATATTAAACGTAAGTAAGTGTAGGAATAAAAAAAATATAGGAAAAAAAACCTTCTGGTAATAATACTATTTTGTTTACTATAGCCTACCCGGGTGAAGCCGTGGGCGGAAGCTAGTTTTGTATAAATTTAAAATTAATGATCCCAAAAGGCACTGATAACTTAATCAGCGAGCATCATTAGAAGCCGCTTAAATTATTACATTACGGTAATCAATCTGCTGACCGCTAGATTGCTTTTTGCTAAAAATGCTGTTTATTTATTTAAGCTTTACTCGTAAAAGGATTTGAATACCATTAAACAACGCAATTATAAAATTTAATTTTAGTAAGTAGAAAAACATGATTAAAAATTAAAGAAAAAAGACAAAAAGAAATCAAAAGTGACAGAAAATAAAACGGAACCAGAGAAAAAATTACAGGATTTAAACTTTTACAGCTTTGTGGCATAGAAGAAGTCATACGTTTAGTTAAAAGTTCGAAAACATTTCGATCTTCACTCGTTAAAAAGAAAAGAATTGCCTACTTTCTAACATTTTATTACATCTATAATAATATAATACGGATAAAACTAATGTAATTCTGTACAATTTGAGGGTTCGAGCACAATTTCGGTTCTCTTACAACAATGCTGTCGCCAAATTTTACGGTTTGATTTTAGCATTAAAAAGAAAACATTTATTGTTATCGTTTGCATTATTATAAGAAAAAGTGGAATAATTTGACGTAGAATTGCTTGCTTCATGGTAATACCAGGAATTAAAAAATAGATAACTCCTGGCAACATCATAGATCCACTCATGAAAAACGTGAATGTTGCCACTTGCACTTTCTGTTTATATCTTCTCTTATTTATAAATCGAATCACTTTGAACAAACCGCACAAAACTTTGAAATAAATAACTAGGTTACAACACAATAAAGTAGTTATCAGTAAGATACTAAAAATAGACATAATTAATAATCTAGAACCGACAATTACTTGAGTAGTATCGAGAATAGCACTGAATAAACAAATCAAGGACGGCATACCCCAAGCGAAGAGGCTGCTCTTCAACCTCTTCCGCGGGACGTTAACAGAAAAAACTTTTACAATATCCATATAACTAATAACAGAAGCGATAAATAGCCAGCAAGTAAACGAATCTATAAATATAAATACTAGAAAATCAAAAAAAAACGGAAATGGAAAAACAAACCAAATATACAATACTGTATAACAAAATATGAGATTGAGATAAATGAAGTTCCGAAATGTCCGCCATTTTGGAATCTTGATCCAGGTAATGAACGCTATGACACACGTCACTAGAGACAAGGCAGCAGCAATATATGCAAGGTATATTACAAATATTTCAAATACTTGAAGTTTTTCCATTGTTTTCCAAAATTCATCTTCCATCCAAGTTTCGTTGAAATAAGTGGTAAAGTTTCCGTCATATTTCGGTTCAACTGTTGTGTTCAGATCTTGCATATCCATGGTTATAGTTAGGTATCACCGAACAATATAGTCACTAAGGCTAAGCGACTTCATAAAAGTTGAAATTGTTAATTTTAAAAGTGTTGTGTTTACAACAGCTGTATTTGTAACAATGAATATATTTAATGATCAACTTTCTGGCGCTAGTTATGATTATCATAAATTATGCATTAGTTCTACTAATTGGTACAATTTTTTTGGGTTCCTTCTGTTTATGAAAATGTTATTGGTTTCAATGTTTCACTTTGGTAGTAATGTTAGAATTCTTGACTTGCAACTGTTCCCGAATTTTCACAGCAAAGATTGACTACAATAAATCAGAAAAGAGTACACCGCTCAAGCATATTTAGTGCAGAAGCAAAAGTCGCTATAGCTAGAATTGGACTGAAGATAACATCATTATCAACGTAAGGGTTTTATAAAATGATACAACCGATCATGAAAATTACAAGCTCATATTATATTTAATATTAATAAATTGGTTGTACTCGTATGTACTTTAAATCACAAATTACAATAATAGGCGGAACCCGCGTCTGTTTTGTGCTAATTATTTAGTTTAATTTATGGCAGATAAAAATAATGAAGCTAATGTCATACTATAGGTACATATGTATGTATGTACGTACATTTGTAAACTAGTTTCATAAACAGTGGGTAAATAAACCGAATAGCTATTTTTCTAAATTATTTTTTAAAATTTACATTGCAACAAATATTTATTTGGTGCAATGTTAATTCATACACAACTTTAATTCGAATATATGTATTTTAGTTTGTTTATGTAAGTCAAATCTTGCAACTGAATTTTGAACTTGAATTTTAGAGTTTTTTAGCTTTGTGACATAGAAAAAAGTTGTACGCATGGTTAAAAGTTCGAAACCATTTCGAACTTCAACTCATTAGTTAAAGGAAAGAAATGCCTATTTTTCTAACATTTTATTATAACATTTATAACTATAATAATATATTATGGATAAAACTAATGTAATTCTGTACAATCCGAGGGCTCGAGCACAATTTCGGTTCTCTTACAACAATATTGACGCCAAATTCTGCGGTTTGATTTTAGCATCAAAAAGAAAATATTAATTGTTATTGTTTGCATTATTATAAGAAAAAATGGAACAAAGAAACGGAAAAACGCTTGTGTCGTGGTAAAAACAGGAATTGAAAAATAGATAACTCCTGGCAACATCATAGATCCACTCATAAAAAACGTGAATGTTGCCACTTGCACTTTCTGTTTATATCTTCTCTTATTTATAAATCGAATCACTTTGAACAAACCGCACAAAACTTTGATATATATAACTAAGTTACAAAACAGTAAAATCATGATCAATAAGATACTAAAAATTGCCATAACTAACAATCTAGTACCGACAAGTAGTAATTGCGTAGTATCGAGAATAGCACTGAATAAACTGACCAAGGAGGGCATACCCCAAGCAAAGAGGTTGCTTTTCAACATCTTCCGCGGGACGTTAACAGAAAAAACTTTTACAATATCCATGTAACTAACAGCAGAAGCGATAAATAGCCAGCAAGTAAACGAATCTATAAATATTAATATTAGAAAATCGAAAATATTGGAAAATGGAAAAATAAACCTAATATACAATACTGTATAACAAAATATGAGATTGAGATAAATGAAGTTCCGAAATGTCCGCCATTTTGGAATCTTGATCCAGGTAATGAACGCTATGACACACGTCACTAGAGACAAGGCAGCAGCAATATACGCAAGGTATGTTACAAATATTTCAAATACTTGAAGTTTTTCCATTGTTTTCCAAAATTCATCTTCCATCCAAGTTTCGTTGAAATAAGTGGTAAAGTTTCCGTCATATTCCGGTTCAACTGTTGTGTTCAGATCTTGCATATCCATGGTTATAGTTATCACCGAACAATATAGTCACTAAAGCTAAGCGACTTCATAAAAGTTGAAATTGTAATTTTAAAAGTGTTGTGTTTACAACAGCTGTATTTGCAACAATGAATATATTTAATGATTAACTTTCTCGCGTTAGGTATGTTTATCATATAGTTACGCATTTAGTTCTTCTAATTGGTACATTTTTTTGGGTTCCTTCTGTTTATGAAAATATCATTGGATTCTATGTTTCACTTTGGTAGTAATGTTAGACGCAAAACTCACTATGGCCGAAATTTGCTAAGAAGATATCTTCATCCACTTTAGGCTTTTATGACTATGGCCTCGTGGTTCGATCATTCGACTTGATTTAACTGAAGAGTAATTTTGGAAAGCTAGTGTCAAACAATAAGAAAAGATAACGTTTGCGTGAAAGACTAGGCAATTAGGCATGTCCTTTTTACGTCACGACTGTACATATTTGAGTGTGATTATCTACGATTGTAGCTTAAAGCTTTGGTTAACATATAAGGTATCCTCTCATCACAAAAAATAGAAGGGAAATATAAAAACCATGAACACGGCAACTTGTCTACTTGTTTAATAATAAATTTAACAATGAAAAATACAAAATTATGTTTGGTATTAATAAATGCTCGACTTTGATGGGGGTACTACTGCGCCCTCAGATTGGTTGTATTTTTTTTTTAATAAGAAATTAGGTACAAAAGTAGGCGGAACCCGCGTCTGTTTTGTGCTAATTATTTAGTTATAATCTATGGCAGATAAAAATAATGAACCTAATATAATAAAGAAAGTAAATGCATTTGTATAATAATTTGATAAACAGTAGGTAACGGATTTTTTTATTGTATTTGAATTTGCACTGCAACAACTAATTATTTGGTGCAATGTTAATTCAATATATTAATTATAACTTGGAATAGAATAATAAGCATATTGACTCAATACAAAAATGTAGTGCGTAGTAGTTACTAATGTCACTTAACTTCTTGCAACTGAATTTTGAACCTTTTCCCTAATTTTCCATTGAACTGAAAGGTTATACTGTGTAACTTTGATAACAATACAATAGAAGCTTATTTCGAAAAACATTTATAACAGTATCTAGTCTACTCTTAGAATTTTGGTTTTGCTCTTTCGTTTATAATTGAAAGAAAATTCTTTTATCACAGAAATTTAGGAAAATGCTGCCGACAAGTTTCTATAAATTGATGCTAAGCTTTTGCACCTTAGACGACTTATATCGTCGAATACGTATTTCTGAGAAATCAAATCATATATATTCCAATTATAAGAATATCTGTCGGCAATATTTCCAAAAAAATATCTTAATTGATCATTACGAGAATTGTTATCGTTTATGGGTATTATGATTTTCTTATAACGTGTGGGCGAAAATAATTGGTAGGAGTTAAGAAGAAATAACAAAAATACCTTCTGAAGCTAGAAAATGTCTGGATATTATTTTATTGGATGGAAAAATACTTTTGTGTTAGCAACCGAGTATTTCTAGAAAAGTAATAGGTATTATTTTCTAGAAATACTATATTGATACTTAGATAACAATATGGTTTATCTTTTGTCCTGTTATTTTTATTGTTGTTTAGAAAAGGCGATTGTTATAGTCACCTTGATAAGCGATATTAATAGTGAATATAAAATGGTCACACATTTGTGGGCTAGGTCATTGGGCCTTACATGTAATATAATAGTGTCTAGAATAGATCGCTCTTAGGGACAAGGCCTCTAGTTGTTGCACTAGTTTTAAGTGTTATGATCCTTTTTGTTTGTAACTCCTGGTGTGAACAATAAATTTTAGAAGTATTTTTGAAGTCTGTTAAAAAATATAATAAAATGTAATAATATCCAGTCGAAGCCACGGGCTGCAGTTAGTGGCGAATTTGAGCAATATTTTTGCACTTACGAGTTGATCTGCAACGAGTAACGAGATGGAATTTCAACCGCTCGGTAATTCAGGGGTTGTTTTGTGGAATCAGGGTGTTTCTCGTGGATTTTCGCAATAAATCGGATTATTGGACGCCCCGGGTGCGTAACGTGAGAGGACAAAGCCAAACAAAGGAATGCGCAAATGTTGGACCGCTGCGTGTATCTATAGGTTTTGGTATACTTAGGTCAAGTTATCGTGTTGTTGAAAATTTATACCTTGAGAAATGGGCTACCGCATCTTTCGGATAAATACAAGTAACATATTATTTGTGACCGTATTCAGTTTAGTATTATAGTTGTCACTAGTTTTATGTGTTATTATAATTTTGTTTATAATTTCTGATGTGAACAATTAAGAGTTTCTCGACCTATCTATCTATCACTCTATCAGAGTTACACTGGATACAATGGTACCTATACAAATTCAAGCTCAATGGGACATCGGGAAGTTCAAAATTCAGTAACAAACAAACTGAAATAAAAGCTTGAACATTATGGCCATCCAGTCAAAAATTACTGACCAGATTCACCTCGATACAGTTTTAAACGATCCATAAAAGATGAAGCAGGTAAACCAGTTAAACCTTTGCTTGGAGCATTGTCCTCGCAGTTACACACTACACAACACAGGTATACCAAATTCAAGCTTAGGGAAATTCAAAATTCAGTTACAAGGCGTGGCAAGGTGAAAATTATTACGCATTTTTAACCAAATACCCCCGGATATTAAAAAGATAAACTCGTTTAACATATTCAAAAAGCGACTTACTGCGCATGTACTTAAGATGCAAGTGTAGCTAAAATTGTTATTTATTATTAAGTTTTCTGCGGCGACGAGCTGCCTAATGTTTTTATTTGTAAGTGTTCTCATGGAAGTGAAGTGTGATTGTCTTATATGAGAATAAATGTCTTTAAACCATAACCTTACACCTTATTACCAAATTACTTATGAAATTCACCTCGATCTTGTTTTAAACGTTCCATAAAAGATGAAGCGATAAAGTGCAGTTAAGCCCTGGCTTGTTTATGCAACGATGACTGGTAGACGGTGCGCGGTGGCAGTATTGAATTCGAGAGCTGGACCGGCGCCAGACGGAAAAACGGCTCGATTTTTTTATTTTATAAGCTTACGGTCTGTCTGATTACAAAATTTGAAAGGCCGTTTAGATCTGAGTTTGTTACCCGAAAGCGCAAGGAGGAGCATTATGTTTTTCGAGAGTATGTTTGTTAACAATAAGTTAATTTTAAAAATATTTTCAAAAACAAACTTTTATTGCATGGAACTTATTTACTGGCTCTCAAGTAAAGCTGTCGCAAACTACGCGCAGTTTGGATAAAGGGCAAGATTACAGAATTTAACCATTATGGCTTCAGATAAAGTTGCTGAGATGTAAGTTATTAGGACAATGGTGCCAAATTATATGCATAAAAGCATGTGCTGCCAGAGGACTCGGTTTAAGGGCAGTTATTTTACAGAATAGGGCTGTCCACTGTCCAGACTTTATTAGGGAGTTCTGCCAAAAAAGTTGTCGTAGGTTTAAAAATATTGGAAATCAATCGTATTTTTTGGTTTGCTTTTTTTTAAACCCTTGACAATTGAAATTGTATTTGTTTGTTTGGCAATCAAAAAACTTAAATCGCATTTCAACTCGTGTCAGCATCAGCCGTTCCATACATTTCGTCGAGAGTGAATGACATTTTTCTATGGAACAATTTTTTTTTACGATATCAGTTTTTTTAAGTACAAAAATGGTAAATAATTTCTCATCATAATCAATATTATTATTGCTCATAAATGTTTAATTAAGCCATAGAAGTAGTCTCAAATTTTCTTAGAAATGCAAACCGTGTCGATCCGTGGCGTGCCCAAAATATTTTGTAGCATGCCATCAATGGTTGCCGCACGTTCCATTGGTTCGCCATCCCTGCCCTAGAATATGTCAAGTGTCTGACCAGTTAACCCTTAGAATATATATATATCTATGTATTAGTAGTAGTGCAAACAGTCAGACGGTTCGAAGTGATCGCATGTACGCAGTTACTTTTAACAACTCGTATCTTTACTGCGCTGGAAGCTGGAAGCCTACTCGGTGCAGTAAAGATATCTGTTGCGCGGGAAGCAGTAAGAGATGTTTCATTTTCAAGGTAGAGACGCAGTGTTTTTCTATATTTTGTATTCTGTGACAGATTTCCGTTTGACCGCCTTCTCGATTGATGGTTGTACGTAGTTGCCATATAGTTCGATCAACGAAAAATTCTTTGTATGGATACCTTGGCAATAATTCCTTTGTCGTTGAAACAGCAAAAAAACAAGCAAAAGGATAGTAGCTTAAAACTAGTGCATCAATTGGCGGCCCTATCGCTAAGAACGATCTCTTCCAGGCTGATGATGTCTGATCTATGTCTGAAAAGGTAAATCTGATAGCCTGTACTTTTAAAACCTGTTTAAAGTTAGTCGCTGCTTAAAAGTCCCCGTCTTATTTTCGCACGTGACAATTCACGTCAGCGAGAAGTTGACGTGAATTGTCACGAAGAAGCGAGAAGCATAAAAAAGCCTTTTATTCCTTGCAAAAAGAGAACACCATTTAGAAAAAAAAATAAAAATTCTTAGTTAATCTTCTTTTACAAGGACCCCTCCGCAGGTGAAGGCCTCCTCCAATAATGTTTATAGATAACTATTAACAAGGATTTTTAGTATAGCAATCTGCCGTACTGCAAAACAGCGGCCAGCGTTCGTCGATAACGGCCGCCGTGACACGGCGCAGTAATTGCGATGGGAATAGTCGCTCGCTGTAGTTTGAGAGCCACGTATCCGGCACAAGCATAGTAGCCGTCCACTTTATGACCGATGTGGAAGTAGTTACAGAACGCCTGAGTGTCGCAGCAGTCAGCAGAATCTGTGCAGCGAAATGCATAAGAAACAAGACGTAATATTTACAATTTACAAGACGTTTATAATTTTCTCAATTTTTACTAGTCTTTTTTTTTTGGACAGTTATTTATTTATTCGGTAATAGTATTTATTAAATGTATCTTCATTTGTAACTATAACTTGTATTTCGGAGGTGGGCATTGCTACCCACGACACAGTTTATTGAAATAGTTTTACAAACTTCTTTAACAAACTCGTTTTATTTGTTTCAGGTAAAACCATACATACTACAGTGCAGTGTCTTAGAACTAGCAGAGGTGTCAAGGTAACGCGGCTTCTACCAATCTCGAAGGCTGTTAACTGAGAAATATGAAAATACTAGCTGACTCGACAGACGTTGTCCTGTCAAAAGCCATTGCGTCAATTCTATGTCAAATGTCATATTGCGTAACTATAGCAACCTTAGTATGTTGATTTTATAGTAAAAATTATCAGTATATATATAATTTGCAATAAATTAAAATTGCGACTATAATTTGAGATTTAAACTATCCTATCACTCAAGTTGGATCGAACTGCACCCGATGTGCGAATTTGATTGAAATCGGTTAAGTAGTTTAGGAGTCCATTGAGGACAAACATTGTGACACGAGATTTATATATATTAAGATATTAAGATGATAGTTGTGCTCCGCGGCTTCACCTGGTATTCTGAAGGAAACTTTGATTTTTCCGAAACGAAAGTGTAAAGTTAGGGCATAAGCTATCATCATCTCAAATTCTTCCAAGTCTGTTAGCTTTTTTGCGTGATTAAATAAGAGACATTCTGACTTTCAAATTTAATATTTATCATCTTACGATGTATGATTTTTTTTAAGTAGTTTGATTTTCTTATTTAGTTTTTAACACAAGAGGTTCTATTTTAATGTAAAGGCCTAAGCGTACATTTTAAATTTAGTAGCCTTTAGTGATAGTGTTTTCGTGGCCTGTCACAGTTTTTATGCTCTCGAAGGTCTTCATTTATCTATCAATCTTCTTTGCGCGAACTAGCCAAACTATTTTTTGTAAGAGTCTCCAAAATAGAGCCTGATTCTATCAATCGTTCAAACCAGAAAGCTGAACCAACGCCAAATATCGGTTGATAAATAGTCAAACTCTATTAGAAATTACAAATCCATATGTGAGAAAAGTATAGCAATAATCTAAAATTTCTAGTTTAGTTCATCGCGGTAAATTCGGTAAATAAATAGATATGATAACCTCTTTTTGAAATCGATAAAAACTCTTTTTTTGTTCACACCAAAAATAACAAACAAAAGTAAAGTCAAACTCTATTTTGTGTCAAATCTACCCGCAGATTTCAAAGCAAAACTTTAAAACCCACTTGCATTGCTATAAATATTTACACTGCAAGTCCAGGGCAGACAAATAAATCGTTTACCGCTGAAGCAGCAGGTTCATTAAGTATTTAAGTCGACTTTATTCTAAGATCCCGCCTGTATCCTTTGTCGGACTTAATGAAATGGAGATCTGAACACTGAAAATAAAGCTCTGGTAAAAATAAACCTATGTAATTCGTAGCCAACAGTAAGGAACCTTTTGCGTTATTGTAAAATGGTCTATGTTTTAATAAATCAATACAATACAAAATAAACTTGAAACATTTATGCCCTTCCTCGCCGAGCTTATGAGGCGTTTTAAAAAGGGTACTGATGATGATGATCATTTTTTTGTGCTGGCAAAGCATCATCAACGTTGCTAGTGTTGCAAGGTGTCCATAGGCGGCGGTCTCCTACTATCAGGTAGACCGTCTGCTTGTTCCTCGCTCATTAATAAACAAAATATATATCGAAAACTCGCTTCGTATTTTTCGACAGAAATTGATGCTCGCGCCTCAGCCCTAGTCGGGTATTTTCCAAATTTTAATTGATACTTGTTATCAAAATGTCATTTGTTAACGAGGGGGTAAATTTTCACTTCACATTCTTTTGTATGAAACCAAAGCACTGTCTCTTCACCTTCAAGTTGCTGTAGGGGGAGGGGGAGGGGGGAGTGTACCAGGGTAGGTATAGGGAGGTGTTGTCACGGAGGAACTCTTGATTAATTACTGACTTTAATCCACCTCCGGCCGGCTCAGGAGGTTAGGTTTTGTTTCACGCTTCATTAAGCTCTTGTGAGGATTAGTAAGTATATTAACGAGATTAGTTTCAAAAGCTGCTGAATGCGAGCTGGGACTTGTCACTACATGTGTGTGTGGACGTGAAAGCGTCACGCTTGTAATCATTCCTTGATATGATCAAAATTATAAGCGTACTAAATCATGCAAATCAAGTCATTTGTCGTTTTCTGTAACCCTGACAACAAGAATGCAAAATTTCATGTTAATCGGTCATTGCTTTCCATCAGGCAAAATGGCGGTCAAACGCAAGCCTATTCATGAATAAAAAAAAAAAGAGTAGTTATGGCGTGAAAACTATGCAAACAAAGAAATTTGCTTTCGCATTTATAATATTAGGTAGGATGTGTAAATGTACTAGGTATATCGCATTGCACGAAAAAAAAATCAAATTTAGTCAAGATGTAGTCTGTAGTCAAGATTTTCGTAAGCCACTAACCATAAAACTTTTTCTAAACCTATGTAAGTTGTGTTAGTTTCGTCACAATTAAGCGATAGCTTGCATGTTAATTAATCTAATAACTTCGAGGTTTTATTTTAACGTTAAACACTAACGTGTAAAGAAACCATAAAGAATTAACATAGCGCTCAGCTATTGAATTAGAGGTACAGTAAGTGTAATAAATTAACCTAATAAAAGTGCGGTATTGGTGTTTCATCTTTTAAGTTGGAACAGAAAGAGATGACGAGATACTGAGCCCACGTTTGAAGGCTTTATTTGATAGATCTAAAAAAATAACTAAAAATATATAAACTCTATATTTAATTTTGTTATTGCAACTTATCAGACAAGGACATCATATAGAAAAAAATTAGAACTTATTGCTTCAAACTTGGGCACATTATGAAGTGACTCTACAAGAAACCAGTGCTAAAAAGTACAGAAACGTCAAAAACCCGCAAAAATGAATCACAGAACGCTATTCATAAATAGAAAACTGCAACAACGATTCTGTTGCTAACTGTACCAAAATGTAATTCATTAGGCTGAGAATTCCTGACAGCGTTCATTTTATTACGCTAAAGCCACGTGCTCACGTGCTAAAGCAATAAACTTCGCGTACTTAAGCTACTTACCTGTAACTTTCATTTGAAAAGTATTATTCCTTGTCGTAAGTTACAGTAAAGAACGAAATAAAAATGGCCAACTCACATATTATTTTGTTCGTGAACTGGGACCTCGCCACCCATATCTTTAGCTCAGTCAGTTCTTCACGAAATATGTGTAACCGACGTAAATCGCCTAGGTTACGTGTGTACTATATTAATATTAAATCCGTTCAGCCGTTTCAGCGTGAAAGAGAGACAAACAGACTATTCGCATTTATAACACGAGTGCGAAAGAGAAGACCTGTCTTTTAAACGACTTAAAAAAAAGAGGTTGTCAATTCGACAAGTTTAGTATGTATGTTATATAAAATTGGAACTGCAAAATATTTACATATGATAATCTATTAGAGGCTTCGAAACAAACATACAAAATTTAATTTAAAGTCGCTTGAAACATAGTTTCGAATAACGGCAGTAGCTTGGAAAATACACTAATAATTTCGTTATTAACTGTATATTCGTATATTAATGTAGCAAGTAAATTAGTAACATTCCTCTATACGAGATGCCTATAGATTCGTAGTAATGTTACCGAGCGAACTCGTAAACCTTCTCAAAGTGTATCATTAAATCTGTATGTATCACGGCCGAGTAGGAAATGTGTAGAGATGTAAATCTTAGGAATGCAACAATGAAGCATGCATCGCGTGTCATGTGTGCGTGCAGAGTTTTTCAGTTCATGAAATTGTTTCTTCGTTTTTAATTGTCGTCGAACTGAATAGAGTCCAAAATCGAGCCTAACGTTTAGCGTTCTTTTGATTTAGAGCTAATTTTCTTTAAAACTACAGATTTTGCGCTCGGCAAAATTTTGAAGCATTATTTTGCAAATGTCATGTAGGAAAATATCCACAGTGGTTGGTGGCTACTTAAAATTCTAAATCATGATTTCGCATGTGACATTTTACGCTTGCGAGAAGTAGTTGTCAGAGCATTTCAAGCACGCTTGAAATGCTAATCACTGCAGTGATAAAGTTTAGGCAGTCATTTTAAGTAAGACCTCAAGATCGCGTTCTTAGAACCTGTTTCTCTCTACATTAAATACTCTGTGGTTTCTTGCCGACTACTATATACGTTACCTTGTATCCTGCGGTTACAGTTGAAATGTAACTGATAGGGTATGTGCGGAGTGCTCTAAGTCCCTTTGAGTGTAATTATCTTAATTCCAATCAAGCTGTAACTCTAAGGAAAATTGGTTCTAAATTGAAATCGGTGACATGATAGTCACAGTTGAATATTTGGTACCGCTTAAACTGTCTCTCGAAATATGGTAGTGCAGTGGAAATGCCATTTGCTTGCTTGTTTTTAACCAAGGTTGTCAAATACTTTGATCACTGGCTAATTTGTCATACATTTAAAGTGAAAGATTCAACAATCGCTAGATCAATAAACTAGACGACTACACTTCAAAAAAATTGTGGTCAAATTCCTGTCAGTTTAGAAAAAAAATCTCCATAAAAATTGATTAAATTAGAAAATTTCAAAACTGGTGAAACGGCTAGACCTATTTGAACAAAACATGTCTAAGAACCACCGCTACAAAACCTGCTTTCAAATAAATAATTGGCTGTACCCCCTACAGACAGACAAACACCGAAGTCTCGCCTTAAGGGTTCTTCCCCGAAGGAAGTTCAGACCCCTATATAAACAAACCGTATCGAAATCGGTTCACTTAATAGCTACGCTACCGCAGATAGACATACACATAGCGATCAAACTCAAAACTTTTTGATTGAGGTTTAAAAAAAAATGAAATAACGATAATCAACAGATTTTTCGTGAATTGTTTAGCCAGTTCTCCATAAAGAGTATATAAGTCCGTCCCGCTGAGTCGAGGCGGTCGGCCATCAAGCCGGCTATATATCGCGTCTAATGAATTGGCGCCTGGTTTAACGAGCGCGCGCGAATGCGCCCCGCGAGACACATTCTGGGAACAAATAGAAAATAGTGGCAGAAAAACAGCTTGAAGATAACGACTGACGCTTTATTTGAAGAGACTGATGACTGATCGAGGACTGATGTTTCATTTTGAACATTCTACGACCAGTGGTTGTTATGTAAAACTAGCTAAACTAACTGTAGACTGAATTTACGAGCTGTTTTATGCTTCCTTTCTTTAAGAATTTCGTTTGACGTGTATGCGTTTCTTGTGTTCACATTGCAACGCATGTAACGTACACAAGTTTGCAATTTTGAGAGTGGTCTTTCTGTGCATTTTTCAATCGGTGATTTTTAGAGACAGAAACTGAGTTTGTTCTTTGTTGCTACCGAGATGTCGTGTCGTGTGTGCTTTGTAGTATGCGACTTTGATTAAGAAGCTCGTAACTGTATGAAATACAATGTTAGAATCGTATATTGCATGCTTTTGCTTGTGTACCTACCTCTATATACCTAGCTTACCGAGTACTTATTGATCGTGCGAAGTGAGGTGTCTTAGTGTTCTGGGGAACACATTGGCGGTTTGTTTTAGTCACCGAAGTCGGATTATACATACTAGATCGATGGTTTTAGTATATTTGTCTGAAGATAACTTGAATGCGGTTAATCAGCAAGCAAGCAAATAGTTAATTTCAATACAGATTTTTAAATTTGAATATGAGAAAAATTGGTTGAAGAGTTGTAGAGCTACAGTGGTCGTGAGGTTCAATTCATTT
This sequence comes from Alcis repandata, assembly GCA_949125135.1. Taxonomy (NCBI): domain Eukaryota; kingdom Metazoa; phylum Arthropoda; class Insecta; order Lepidoptera; family Geometridae; genus Alcis; species Alcis repandata. The sequence goes on along the minus strand of OX421233.1, from coordinate 11,856,674 downwards.
TATTTTATTAGTATAAAGAATGCAAATTATGATAACACGAAAAAATCGTTCAAGAAACCAATTAAATACGTATTGTGCTTCATTTCGACCCTAATAAAGTTTCACCGCGCATTTACAAGACTTTATTTGTCAGCCGCGCACATTATTCCTTATAACAGAGTAACACAAATACGCAACACATTCATTCGCAAAGTACTTCGCCTTCGCCATATCTTCGCGTCGCAAACAAAATTCTGAATGGCGCACAAATCTTCGTCGCGCATTATTGTGATTGACATATGTATGATAAAACTTTGTCGATGAGAAACGGCGAAGGGAGTGAGTAGACGGCGCAGAGGGGTGACTCCTTTGATGTATGCCTACGAATTGTGTCGTTTGGAACTAGACTTTTACATTAATTGGCGAGAGAAGTTCGAGTCGGTAACTTTGCATTGTTAGCATAATCTCGGATCGAGAACTTGTGATGAAACAGAACGGATTTCACGACGTACTTATGGCTTACTTTACGTACTAGCAAGGTTCTGCAGCAAATTAGGGAACTCAGTTTTGTATTATAATAGTACCTTTTGTATTATTATAGAATATTTTAGATAGTAAAATTAATTAATTGTATATAAAATGTAATCTGTAAATCAAATAGAAGATTTTTTTACTTTTTGTTGCTGTTTTAAAGAATTTGTTTTTTCGTTTGTAAATTATACCGCAATTTTCTAATTTGCCAAAATTTTTCAAACAACTTATTTTCTTATTAAAACTTGTCATGAACAGTTTCATAACACGTGACCACTTACGTATTATTAGTACATTATTTTAAATCCAAAAAGTAACAAATACTGATAGGCATACCAGGGTTCCTTCCTCGTGTTTGAGAAGCATAACAACTTTTGCATTTACGCTATTTAGCATAATAAAATGCCACATCTGCACAATCAAGTAATCTCCACGCATTTTGGCCGATCCGAATCCTCGGCTCGGAGCACATTAGGGGTGATTTCCACTCAATTGCACGCAAATATCAAGCGAAATGGCGACTGTCAAGTGTCACTTTTCGTTATAATACGAACGATGAAAAACTGGCCGCCTTTTCGGCTCTCGCGGTCCTTTCGCGATTTCTTATTCGGGAATGGAAATGTCGGATTCTAATCCAGGCAGTTCACTCGCGACGAGACAGTATAGACTGGATAATTTCAAAATTCACGCGCCATAATAAAGTCTCTTGATAAAATAAGAATGCTCATGACAGCTACAATATATTGTGAAAAGCTGAATTAGATCAGAACACTTATGCATTTTAACGTACATTTCATCCAGCCTTGTTACATTTTTTGTCAGCTATCATCGGTATTCTCAATCGGAACGTTAGTTAATCGGCATCTGTCTGTTTGTATATTTGTTCGACGATAACTTGAGTGCGGCTGTTCCGATCTTCATGAAATATTGCAAACAAGTAGTCAATTCCAATATAATTTTATTCAAATATGAACAGAATCCATCAAAGGATTGTGGAGAAATAAGGGCTCGTAGGCTCAATTCGGCGTGAAGTACTAGTTAGTGTGTAAAAAAGTTTTGTGCGCGCGCCTTTATATATTTCACCGAGGGTGTGCACTGTGCAGCCGAGGTAATAATGTCCCTCTCAAATACTCTCAATAGACTCATCCAGGCAGAAACATTTGACGACAAAAACTGGTGTGTAAATAATACAAGTACATTCACAACGACGAGTGTTTAAAAAGAGAAAATAGAAAGCGAAATTAATATCGAAACAGATTGTCACCATATTTGATGTCTGCGGCAAATTAAATTTGCCCATTTCGACCTTCATAATGGAGCTTTTGTCGAGCCAGACGTCACTTATAAGCTTTGCCAATAAAAAGCGTAGAACATATTTGAACACAAAGCTCTTCCAATTTCGGTTGAAGCGATGATCGATCGGGATCGCGTATTCGCGCCAAGAACGTGAGCAATGCATGTGAGACACCGCCATACCGTCAACCGGCAATTTTTCACCAATCCGTCAAACGGAACCACTTTAGCTGTCAGCGCACGCATCTACTGTACATGCACAATCCAATTGACCCCATTCTGAAACGCTGAACTCGTCGCTAAGCGACAGACCATGTAACCCGTTGACAGATCATGTCTATTCCCCTATCAAAACGAAAACGGGTGTTCAAAACGAAGTTTGCCAGCCACATACGAGCACACGCCAGAAGATAGCCTGGGTCACCATCGTCGGATACGACGCGGACGACATCATCATCTTCATTCTCCTCTCACGAAATAATACCCAAGCTCAACATAATCGATCTACGAATGGCCTGATCTTCGAGCCGGCCAATACAGGGCACTAGTTTTCTAGCTCTTCAATCCTTACGAAGTGAGTTTGAAGCTGACCAATATACCAACATAAAGTGCTTTTACTTTATGGAATGTGACTTTATGTAATATGAAAAGCGCTTACATGTATGCACGTACATACCTCGTCTCGCGACCGACGCAGTGAGTTGTATGTTAAAACGAACCCGTCTGCATGCACCGGGGTTGCAAACGAACCTAACTAAATTACCACGATCCCGACTAACTTGTTAATTCATCGTTGCCAACACTTTAAAACAAAACTTGTAGATCAAACATCTGAAAGCACGTCCGCGAGCCATCGGAGCGCTACCAACGTAAGAAAAAGAGTAAAAAAAGTGTAAAGTTGTGAGTAAGTGCTCGTTTAACTCCCGGTAGCCAAGTCTGGGCGAGGCTGGTGCCGGCGACCAACTTTTAAATTCAATCTAGTCCGTTAGAAAATTCTAGAAGCAAACACGGTTACCGCGCACTTCGCGGCTTTTCCGAGTTCCACCGGATATTCGGTTACGGCATTTATCTGCTTCGGTTTAGTTAACATCATTCAATACTTGAAATGTTCCCTTAGATTTAGTAAAACACGGATGTTGAGTCTAGTAGGCAATGTTTACGAAAAACTCGAAAAACGTTTTTTTTATCTGTGTAGATGCATGTGTGACAACAGCGACGTACTAATTTAAACTCAATTAGATTTTAGGTAAGAACTAGTTCAGTTTCTTTTAAAACTTTCAGCTTTAATGTTTGGTACTTACTTTTCTTTGTATATCTTACAAAAATGCCTTGAATTGTTGTCTGTTTTTGGCTTAAGTAAAGATAATTTAATAGCTCCAATAGATTAGTTTGTCTTCCAGACATTTTTGACCTCAGACCCAAAATCCACATGTTAGTAAATCCATGATCACCCTAAATTAAATCCAACAGCGATGATCGTAAGCGTTTAATAATAACGGCGAAACTGACACTCATTTCGGCCGAAATTAAATTAAGCCGAAATTTCGGCAATGTTTTCGTGCGTAATTAATACAAGTAACGATTCGGCCCGAAATTTAATTTACTTTACACAAACAAAGGTATGGGAAAAAACTATAATTAAAATATAGAAAAGGAATGGAATTAAAAGTTGGTTAAAATAAACATACTTTATAGACAACAATTGTTACACAAAATTGTTGTTATTGATTTGACTTGAATGGGCTTGTTTGACAAGGATAGCATAATAAGCAAGCAAGCAAGTGCAAGCAAGACAGCATGAGGTCAAGCGCGCCAAAGACTCCATACAGCTGAACAACACAAAGAACGAGTCACCTGTCTATCTCTTCTTTAAAAACTCATAAATACCTCCATATTTTTGTCATAATGCATTTTTCGCCAGGGACGTTGAAAGGAGGGTAGCGCGGCGCGGCGTAAAGCAAAATTGATTTGGACAAAGTGGGCACGGGCGGGGCGGATATCGAAAGCTCATTTCCGGCGAGCGGCGCGCTTCCGCCCGCCCAAGCGCCCCTGGCTCCGCTCTGCGTTTGCCTAGTGTAAGGAATATTAGCTGATCAGTGTAAACTACCGCGGTTTCTCCTTGGAGCTGCTGATTGATTGTTTGGAAGTTCGGATTGAGAGTTGGTGTTTTAGTAGCTCGTATGTTTATGTAAATCGTAGGTTAGATGTCTGGAATCAAAAGGAAAACTACTTCTAGCTTATACTTGCAGTAAAAATAGCTTAAAATGTGTGTGCTTAGCTTACAATTATTTTATAGACTAGCTGTGTATAAACGATTTGACTTAGAATTAAGCTTTGTTAATAATTTAAACAAAGCTCATCCTTTTTATTTAAACATATTTTTATATTTTTGACGAAAATAAAAATGTAACGACCTCGTTTGATAATTAATAACATGTGTTCAAATTGCTTAAATGAGAAACTTACGCAAGTATTTGGATGGTATGCAAAAAGTTGAAATAAACAAAAATAATTAAATTTCACGTAACTCGTGTTTCTGTATTCGTTATAACAAGCTAAAGGTAAGTTAATTAAAATAAAGTTACAGCAAAAGCAGTGGTGCTTCTGCTGGTAGAAGCTTTTTGTAGGCAAAACACTCGGCGTCGACTGGCAATACTTCGCAATAAATATTATGTTTCAATTTCGTACCCGTTTGAGTGCATCACTTTCCTTTGTGCTTATTTCTAGGAAACCTTTGGAATCAATTCTATACAAAAGCTGTATTGCCTGCAATGCACTGCAGCGCCACACAGTGCCGCTAGCTCACTTCCATTATTGCATTATACGTATCCGTTGATAACGCTTTTGTAAGAGCTTAATGTGAAATTTTATTGTCACATTTTTTACGAAATACGAGTAGTTTTTATTTCCGCGAAAAAAGACCGAAATAGTTTCCCGAATATCTGCGATTCTATAGAGGCTGTAGAGCCGAATTTCTGAAATTCGTTGCGGAAAATAAACAGGAATTTTGCAAAAACACGACCGTTGAAGTTTACGTTTTCAATTGCGAGGGAAAGAGTTATTCGATGGTTTTGCGAGGTTTTGCGACTCGAGTTTCGGACGAATGCGAACGCGTTTTGTGTTAACAAGTTCGGGTGGATTAACAAATACGTGTACTTTTGTACGAGAACGGTATCGTGGGGCGCAATGAGTTGCGACTGGCATTGTTAGCGAACTGAACTCGGACTGGTTTTGTTTAGCTTTAGTTTTGGGCTTTCGGAAAATGATAGGAACTGAAATATTAACACGGTTATTATTATGAGTAAGTTCTATTTATTAAATGAGGATGGCACTTTGATTAGTATGTTTTGTTTTAATGCTTAGTTTCTTAGAAAAAAAACTAAAAGTAAACTAAAAAAATATGTATATGAACACGGAGGTAATAAATATCAGGCCTCAATGACTTTCGAGTATTTGTTTTTATCTCAAAAGACTATTATTATTTGATGCGACGATTACGACTTGCTTGTTAGTAAGCGACGATGTAGTCGAAGATGAAGCATGCAGGCCTAACACTTTAAGCACACTAACTCAGTTTCAAAAAATACATTATATCATTACTTTGTTATAATTAACTCGACAATACTCACGTTAAAATAAAGTCGTTTACTACGGCTAGTTACGATCACATTCGGTGATCTTCATCAGGCTACAAACGTGTTGCGCTCCCGGTTGCGTCTCGCCTGGCGCAATTATTACGTAATGTGTCAAAACCACGTAAGTTTCCATTGTAAAATTCTATTATTATCTTTCTTAACATACTACAAACTACCCCTCCTTTCCTTGCCCCTTAGATCTCTGTAAAAGTGTCACATATCATGTACCTCGGAAGGCACCTCACACGTCCCTTCACGTCGCCTCCAAACGCGGGTCAAACCATTCAACCGGACAGAAACGGGTAAATAAGACCCGAGACATAGCTTAAAATGTCTCGTAGACCTACTTTTCTTCAGATTTTTTTTAACCGACTTCAAAAAAGGAGGAAAGGTTTTTTTTTTTATGTTTGTTACCTCATAACTTTTGACTGGGTGAATCGATTTTGATGATTCTTTTTTTATTAGAAAGCTGACGCTTCCCATTTGGTCCCATTTCAATTTAGTCCAGTTCTGATAATGGTATCTATGAGAAAACCATATAAGTCTTAAATTTGCATTAAGTACTTGCGCGACAAATAGATGAATAACTCAATAGTCGGTCTTTTGAAGTCGGTTTATGTTTTTAGTTTTGTATTAATTAATCCGCATTTGGCCATCAACTCGCCGGTTGGAAAGCGACGATTGAATCAGGCGTTACTTCGCGAAAGTTCATCTTTAAATAACTGTTTTTAAATGTATTTCTACTTTCTACGCCAAAATACTCAAAGTAGTAGTCACCTATGAGGTCTTGGGTTCGATTCCCGGCGCGGCAGAAGTTCGGATGATAAATTTAAATAGCTGTTCTAGTCTGGGTGTTAGTTGTCCTTGTCTTTGTTGTTCCATGGCATCCCCGACAGGGAATCCTAGTGGAGAGCTATGAGATGAAACGTTATTTATTTTATTTTTAATAGCTACGCCCTGCGGTTTTACTCGTTCTGCGGCGGGACCCAGTATTTTTTTGGGATAAAAAGTAGCCACAAGTAAATCCAAAAAATGAGCTAATTCTACACCAAGCTTCATCTAAATCCGTGGCGGCATAGGTTAACAAACATACCAATATTTATAATATTAGTAGCATAGTACGTTTGTTATCACCTTTATCCATCAATCTATAAATACATGGATTTCGGGGCAGCGTACAAAAACGTTCGAATCAAAATATACGGAAATAAACGTTTCACACTCATAGATAAACGTTTCACACTCATTGATAAACGTTTCACACTCATAGCTCCCCACTAGGATAATTCATTGTCGAGGATGCCATGGAAACACCCAGACACTACCCAGACCCAGAACAGATATTTAAATTCATCATTCAAACATCTGCCCGGCCGGGAGTCGAACCCGGGGCCTCTGGCTTATAACGTGGATATGTTACCACTGCACTGAGCCAAACAGGTCGTCAGACAGGAAATGCATTTGGTAGATGAATAAACAATGTTGAACCTGCGGCAGGTGAACAATTTTATTGTTGCATTGTTTTATCACATTTTTAAAAGCTTTTATTTAACATGCAATGTATGTACGAGTTACTATGTTTGTTCGGGTGGAATCTTACAACTCAATTTCGAATCACTTCCCGATGTCCGATTGAGCTGAAATTTGGTATACGTGTGTAACTCCGATGACAACGCAATAAAATTGTTTTTAAAAATATTATTTTAAAATTAACATAATATGTTTGTAATATCTATTATAGAGCCGAGTGACGAGACTACCAAGGACTTTGTATATGTATTATATGACAACGATGTTAAATTAAAATGATTAAGTTTGTGGTTAATTTATACAAATGAGTCTAGGTTTTAAATAACTACACTAAAACATAGGTATAGGGTCCTTTATATAAAACACATAATTCTCACTACACACACATAATACACACACGCTCTTAGTTTTATTACACTTAAATTTAAGCTAATCGGTTAACACTCCCACATTCTCAGCTATATTTCCACAAACAATACTCATTTGTAAAGTTGTAACTGCAATTGCAGTGCAAGCATTGTAACCTTAATTAAGCTCCGTACGTGACGCTATCGTGTCTAGTGGAGTTACTGGCGATGCGTGCGCTGTGGCTCGCAGCGGCTTTGCATACAAATTGGAGAATCACTACTGCAAGCGATTTTGAAACTTATCTCTATCACTTTAAAAATCCAACCGCTTAGCAAAATGTAACCGTAGCACGTAGCACGTTTACGCGTGTAGCATGTTTGTAGCGTAGCGTTGTGCTACGACGTAGCATTGCTACGGCTACGATGCTACGAAATTTCGTAGACGTGTGACTAACGTTTGACTTTTTGGTGTATATTGTCGAAGATGGTAACACGTTTGACTATTATGCTTTAATATTTTTGAAACTTTTTTTATATTTGAAACTTAAGCTAGTGCTGGTGGTGCTTGGCCGCGATACGCTTGTCCCTCTCTTCCGCGATGGTGAGGCGCACGCCCTTCCCGCGCGGCAGCGAGATGTAGGCCTTCGTGCCGCGACCGATGATGAACACGTTGTTCAACCTGGTGGCGAAGGTGTGTCCGGTGGTGTCCCGCACGTGCACGATGTCGAAGGACCCCGGATGCCGCTCGCGAGACACAATGGTCCCCACTCGACCCAAATTCCTCCCTCCGGTGATCATGCACAGGTTGCCGGACTCGAACTTGATGAAGTCCATGATCTTTGGAGGTGGAGATGTCGAGCTGCACGGAGTCGTTGACCTTGATGAGCGGGTCGGGGTAGCGCAGCGTGCGGCCGTCGTGCGTCACCAGGAACGGCACGTTCTTGGGGCCCATCGCCACGCGCCGCACCTTGCACAGCTTGTACTAGCTTCCTCGGGTGTGATACGGTGGATGATGAAGCGGCCTACTCGTATATCTATCACATTCAAAATTTCAATTAAAATCTAATATTAAACTGCAACTTTTAAAATTTGACTCTCTCCAAAAGAAAAGTCTCTTTCTTTTAACCAAATATTTGGTTGGCAATTAATCTAGATTACTTAACCCTTTTTCAAAACTCCATTAATTCTTCGATAAATACATAATCAAGGAGCAGTAACGACGGGAAGTTTTAAAGAAAATCGCCGCCGACTTTACTTTTTCAAGTCCATTAATAAAGTATTTTTTCCTTGGAAAAGTTTTCCAATCCACCGGTATGCAAAATTGTTATTTAATTGCTCACCAAAAAATATATTTAGCTTTCTAATAGACGTAGCTTTTGTTGTACCATTTTCAAAACAAACAATAATGTTTTTAGATAATCTTAAATATAAAGATAAAGTGAAGTGGGTGTTATAAAGTGGGTAATAATTTTGAAACGTAATGTTAGTTCATGAACGGAATCTTAGTTAAATTTAAATTGTTTTTTTGAAAAAAGGGACGGAGATAATGTTAGTCTCTTTTGTTTGTTTAGTAAACATTTAATGGAAAAAATAATAATATAGATAGAAATATATAAGTGGTAATATATATTCCTATTAATTAGTGGTAGAACAAAAAAGATACTTAATTACTCCTACTCGTAAAATAACGTAAGACGTATCCGTGACGCCTCCGGTGTATCCAGGTATTAACCGGTGTTATAGGCGACAGTTATCGCTTACCATTAGGCGGCCCGTTTGCTTGTTCCCCACTTATGGCATAAAAAAAGGAACACCATAATATGCAAACAAAGGAAACGTATGTCGAACAAAAAGTTTGTTATTAATTTGTAGGTTTCAAAAAATGTTGCTAGGTGGCTAAGTAAGAGCTCAACTTCTCTTCGGTCTCAGCTTTCTTACTTTATATTTATCCAATTTTGATGTACAGACATAGTTAGAAAAAGTAAAATCAAATTAAAAAACAATAAAAATTACTAAGTCGCTAAATAAAACTAAACTAACTGAAGCAGTCTTTTAGATTAGTTAAGTTTTATTTATTGGTAATTTTTATGTTGTTTCGTAATTATTTGATGCGCGTTTATTATTTTTGACGCACAACTTATTTATCCCTGTGCTAACTCCCTCTTGTTTCTCCGAAGTGCGGAAGTGAACTGAAGTTTTCGTGTGTTGTTGTTGTTTTATTATATTTGTTTTTTTCTTTGGGCTATTTGGGTATGTGAGAGTTGACTTTTGTTTGTTAAACATATTGGTTTAATTTCTCGTTATTTTGCAAGTCGGTGTACTGAATATTAAGCTGTAGACTAAACACGCTTAATATTAAAAACAATAAAGCTTAGATATAAGAATATAAGAGAAATATAAGAAGTTTTAGATTTTTTTAAGAGATTTTTTTTTTTTTTTTTTTGGTTATGTTAGTAATGTCATGTTTGTAATGTTTTAACTAGGTCTATCTATTTTTCACACTATGTAATTTCTAACTATCATAACTTTGTGGTTCTTCAGGGACTTGAAAAAAGTTCGAAGTAGACGGCTAGATTCTAGACGTAAGATCCATTTCCAATAAATCTTTTCGAAAATCGGACGTTTTCGGAAATTGAAAACTAGATACTCTTGAGATTGGTCGTTTGCGTCTAAACCGTTAAATAAATATGTCTTTCGTCCTTCCAAACACCCTGTAAAACCAGAAGGTCTAGTTTTTATGCCAAGTTTTTACTAGCAGTAACAGTCCAATCATAATAAATCTTCTAATAAAAAGAATTAATAAAACTAAAAGACACTCTGTAGGTAACAACATAATGAAAAAGAAAAACTATCGTCATTCCGGAACATAAAGTTTTTTGGCTTTATTGTGTATTCTGTAATCACAATAAATCTTTACAGTCTACGACTTTATTGTCTAACTGATTGGTAATCGTAATCAACTTTATTTTGACACTTACGAAATTCTGGAGAAAGACTATTTGCAGTGGTCACGAGCCTCAGACACGAGCAGAACGATTTGAGAAGTAAGACGAATTTCAAGTGTTAAAAATTAAATCGATTCCGATTGCCAGCTAGCTTACTCGTAAATAAGGCCGCTGGTCCTTAATAAAACAATATCTTATGAAAGAATAAACCTTAATAGCTTTGTATTAATCTGGTACATTTAGCCTGCAGCCGCTGCAAGCTAATTTTTACATTGTCATCGTCAATAGAATTTTTATTAGTTTATCGATATTTCTTAAATAGGTGAGTTTTCGATACTTCTTGCGTGATTTAGTCTCAAAATGAAGCCGATTCCGAATCACAAGTCAGTCAGGCAGTAAGTCTTCAATTTCGAAGTGTTCTGGTTTAAACGTATAAGTAACATTTCTATTTATGTTACAAATTTACTTTGTTTGCTTAAAAGTTCGGAATCAAAATAGGAAGTAATCAATTTGCTCCCGTCGTTGAATTCAATCGTGCAAATATTGATGCTGAGTTTGCACAGTCTGGAGGATATTATGGACCTTTCGAGATTATCTCGGTCACTCTAACTCTCATGACATTTCTAATGAGTGCGACAGTGACAGTTGATATCTCACTCGCCAGAATAGGGCCCGTTCTCACAAGTTGTGGCTTTTTGCTTTCAGTGGCAAAAAAATGCAAGATTGTTAGCCAAGATGCGGAATTTTGTTCAATTCAATCTTACTAATATTATGAATAGAACAGTTTGTATGTTTGTTAATTTTACACAGTTACACAAAGACGGACCGAGATTTGGACAACATGTAACCTTCACATCAATTGGTGTGAAGGTTGTATATAACCATACTTTTTTTGGGCTACATTTTACCCCGGACTTTTTACCGATATGGTATGATACCGGGTAAAATCGCGGGACACGCCTGCTTTATGTTTTCAGTGGCCGGTATTTTAGGACGGAAATATCGTCAAGGTAAAGAATAGAAGCCAGGTAAAAACGCACTATCCTGCCCCAATAAATTGTCCAGTTTACGTCGTAGCCCAGCAGTGGGGAGTAATTACTGCGATTGTCCACGGTATTATCGTAGTGGAGTGAGCCCAATTTCAGCTTGATGACTTTTTTATGAGTTTTCCAGTTCCTATGTAATTTATGAGATCGTAAACCGTTCCCGCGGTCGGTACTTGGGAGCCTACTGCGGTGCGCGCCGATAACAATGTAGCCAGGGCTAGCAGGCTGCGTTGGCTATGTTTATTTTGATGATAAGCTTAGTCTGTCGCTATAATTTTCAGTCATTTTCAATAAGAGAGTTATAGGGAACTAACTGCCCCCTGCGGTTTCAGCCGCTATCCTACAGGAACTGTAGGAGAACCGGGTGAGAGAATGAATTGGTTTGTTCTAGGCAAGCGTGCTCCATTTTATACCGCATCCTACCATGTTACCACAATTACCGTCAAAAATATCTTTCTCTTGTTATTGGTTAAAGAGAACTTGTGAGGCCAAAGTAATGTAATAATATAAATGTTACAATTTTATTTATTTTCATTTAAATTAATTTGGATAGTAAATAGCCTTCTAATAAAATAATTAAAATTCTGATAAATAAATAAACTCTTTATTGTTCACACCAGAAATTACAACAAAAAGGACCATAACACTTGTCCTCCTCTTTTTTGGAATTCGGTTAAAAACTAGCGCAACAACTGACGGCCTTGTCGCTATGAGCGATCTCTTCCAAGTCTTTTCTTTCTCATTTTTTCTATCTTCTGATAGATACCCTTAGGCCAAGAAAGGTTTATTTTTTTGGATTATTTCCAGTACCCTATACGTATTTGGCATTTCCGGTTGTGGTAGCCCTGAACGGAAGCCAGAAGGGTATTCTCCAAGACAAGGACTTGTGGATTGATGATATTCATGGAATGTCTTCATTTGAATTGGGACCGTTTATGGCTGCTTGTCTCATTTTGTGATCTATATTAAGGAGGCTTGGGTTTGAATTTGATTAGTGGAAGTATTGTTATGGGTTGTATGAAGATTGATACATAAAACACAGGGTTAATTGGTTGTGGGATTTTGAGAGTAGCTTTTAACCCCTAACGTAAAAAAATGGGTGTTATAAGAGTAACGTGTGTCGGTGTGTGTCTGTTTGTGACATCGTAGCTCCCTAACTACTAAACTTATTTTGATTTTTACTCCACGAACGTTTTAGTGCTAGAGTGAGACGCTACGAGGAAAGATATAGGAGAAATGAGTGGATAAAAATTTGAGATTTGTCAATCTTGCTGAACATTTTTGAAAATTTGTTTTTATATACGATTGTCAATTATTTATCAAGCGGCTGCTGCTGATTTTTTAACCGACTTCAAAAAAGGAGGAGGTTATCAATTCGTCTGTATGTTTTTTTTTTATTTTTTTTTTTATTTTTTTTTTATGTTTGTTACCTCATAACTTTTGACTGGGTGAATCGATTTTGATGACTCTTTTTTTATTAGAAAGCTGACGCTTCCCATTTGGCCCCATTTCAATTTAGTCCAGTTCTGATAATGGTATCCATGAGAAAACCATATAAGTCTTAAATTTGCATTAAGTACCTGCGCGACAAATAGATGAATTACTCAATAGTCGGTCTTTTGAAGTCGGTTTTTGTTTTTTGTTTTGTAAAAATAATGTTCTTGTTTTAAATATAGTTTTGCTGTAATATCATATTCGGTCTATTTTTTTATTATTTCCTTATTGAATGTCTTTTACTTGTAGATATAATTTCATCTATCTTGAACAAAACGTGCGGCAATACTTCATTTTGTTAAAGTATGCGGAAAAGGAACTACATTTAATTTTAACCAGAACTAAACATACCAAATATTTATTCAAACCCACGTTTCCATGTTACAATATTACAATATTATCATAACAATTACAAACGACTACAAAGTGAGGAAACAAAGGCTTTCTTCAAGGAAACCTTACCCCAATAGGAAACGCTTGCATTTTATAGTCTACCCATCTACCACACTACAATAGCTTTGCAGTAACTCAATTTGGTACCGATCAAATACAAAGTGTGAGTTTTTTGTTAGGATTGTTTAATTTTAATAAGTTAATCGTTTGTTTATTTGCTAAATAGTTACATAACGTTATATAGGATTACTAAAGTTTTTAGTGCCAAAGGCGGCAAACAAACAAACAGGCTACCTGATGGTAGACGGTCACAGTTGTCTATCGTATACCTGTAATACCGGAAGCGTCACGGATATGTTGCCGACCTTTTAAGACTCTATTAACGTCCCTTTCGTTCTATTAAAACCCGATGTTGTTGCTTTTTTGATATTGATATCCAACTTGGATTTTTTTTTAAATTTTAGTACATTTTATTGTTGTATCACTATTCCCCCAAACTGGATGCAATCAAAAACCCGTATTTTCTTGATGGGCTATTAAATATGACTGAGTTAATTTACATACTTTCATATTTTTTACTGATTTACTACTAAGTAAAAACACGTTAGCATTTTGTTTTTTTCCTCTGTACGTCTCACAGCAAGTACATTTCCCTACCAAATGAAGAGAGACCAATTGTCATGTTTTTCGTCGAGTGAATATACTGCGATCAGATTGTAAGTCAGACTGACGCTTGTTTTGAATATTACACCATAAAGTAGGTGGGAGATTTGACGGCAGTAGACAGTTACGGCGACGTCGCGAGATTGCTTTTACGGCTTATAAACGTGCTGATATAAACAATAAAATGTTTTAGTGGGCTCGCAGCGCTCGCACTTAACACCTCTGTCAAGTGATGGGCGATGGAACTTTTATTGACGAACACGTCGGGAAATATTCTTAAGATACGAGTTTTTTTTTACCGAAAAAATGTTGATCAAATTTTTTTTTTCAAAATTTTCAAACCATTGAATTATTTTATTAATTTACTAGCTGACTCGACAGACGTTGTCCTGTCAAAAGCCATTGCGTAACTATAGCAACCGTAGTATGTTGATGCTAACTTGTCAATTTACAGTAAAAATTATCAGTATATATATAATTTGCAATAAATTAAAATTGCGACTATAATTTGAGATTTAAACTATCCTATCTCTCAAGTTGGATCGAACTGAACATGGTGTGCGAATTTTATTATAATCGGTTAAGTGGTTTAGGAGTCCATTGAGGACAAACATTGTGACACGAGATTTATATATTATTAAGATTGTATCCCAGTAATGTTATTAATTTTGAAAGTGTGTTTGTTTGGATGTTTGTTACTCAATCACGCTGAAACGAAGCAACGAAATTGGATAAAATTAAGCATAAAGGTAGCTTATATCGTGGATTTAATACACAGGCTTAATACTTTTATTCCAGAAAAACTAACGGTTTCTGTAAGAAAAGGTAAAACTTCGTGACGCTGCTACCAGTATCCAAAAATTTCAAAAGAACAAGTTTAAACCAAAATCTGACTCGTTTTTAAACAGCTAGAATGGTACGCTTGTATAAAATTGCTTGCTTTATAATATTGAAATGCCTAATGCCTGGAAGAGATCGCTTTTAGCGATAAAGCCGCTAGTTGCTGCACTAGTTTTAATTTCTAATGTGAACAATAAAAAGTTGACCGATCTATCTTCTTAATATATATAAATCTCGTGTCACAATGTTTGTCCTCAATGGACTCCTAAACCACTTAACCGATTATAATAAAATTCGCACACCATGTGCAGTTCGATCCAACTTGAGAGATAGGATAGTTTAAATCTCAAATTATAGTCGCAATTTTAATTTATTGCAAATTATATATATGTATACTGATAATTTTTACTATAAATTGACAAGTTAGCATCAACATACTACGGTTGCTATAGTTACGCAATGGCTTTTGACAGGACAACGTCTGTCGAGTCAGCTAGTCTATCTATCTAATGTCACATAATTTATAAGGCCAATAAACTATAACATTCAATTCTAAAGCGGTTAAAAGCAATAATGCTTCCAATCATAGAGCTAGTAACATAGACACGGCTGGTTGCAGTTTATCCAGTCGAATGCAGATCACCGGGCGCCGTGAGCGCTTCCGCCGGATATTGGCGCCGTGCGCTCGCTCTGCAGTTCTTGTAGTTATTGTGTCTGTGTGCTGGCGCATGGCGTGTCATTCTGTCTGAAGTCACCACAGACAATACAACCTAATTTGTTTGTGCGAGGTAATATAACCTACCCCAGGCCGCCCTCCGACGCGATGGCGCGACGAACTGGGGAAGTTTGAAAAGGACTGGACGGTGCTGGCTCAAGACCGGCAGTTATGGGAGAACTTGGGGGAGACCTTTGCCCAGCAGTGGGACATTACAGGTTAACTAAAAAAAAAAAAAATATATAACCTAAATGGTAATACAATAAAATAATTAGGTTGTAGTGTCTGCGGAAGTCACAGTATAAACGATTAGGTCCAAGTTAAGTCTGTGGTACCAGTATGCTTATGGTAAAAGGATGTCCATTAGTCATAGGCTCTTACTTATATACTACTTACTTATATAACTCTACTTAAAATTACTCCGATAATTAAAATTTTTACATTTCCAATGTGTCGATAGATAAGTTTTTGTATCACATCTTTTTATAAAATAATCTAGGAAAAAATAAAAATAATAATCAAAATATTTTAAAGAATCTTCTGGTAAAAATGAAAAGACAAACTCTAAGCCAAGTTATATGTCATCATAATTATTGTCATTAATAGTTCGCAAAACTATTTGAGTGTTAGCTATAATAATAATTGGCTATAAAACTACTCGCACCAAACACTGTGTTGCCACATTCCACCCAATATTTCCCCGACACGGTGTGGTTTTTGTCCGCAATAACATAACAATAAATTAGTTATATCCGAGAAAATACACTCTTGCAAACTAGCTTTTACGAGGCAAGATAAAGTAAGAAATTACGCGGTACGGCTCAGTAATTATGGTATAGGTAGCTGTTAGTGTACGGTGTTGCAAGTGGAGTGTTTGTTTACCCGAAAACTTTGTAACCAGATTATTTATGTCTCTGGATCGTTAGGGTAATATCTCTATTCGAAGTAACGCTTTTTATAAACGTACATCGCAATGCGTGTTTGTAAATATTGTACTGAGAATTAGCATCGCTATTGAACGAGGTAACGTCGCCAGACTACCCGCAGATTGTGCAATTTGAGTTTATTTTTTGCCTGTAATATTTTATGGATGTTTTTCTTGATCTTGACCATTTATGACTGAATAAAAACTTATCTTTAGATCTAGTCTATTGATAGACCTAAAACATACTAAGTTTACATAGTTCAGTAATTAAACGTTAATTAAAATATTTTGTTAGGTACTTTTACATCTACAATTTTACATATTTTATTACTGACAGCCTAGGTTTTTTTCACATACATTTCAACAGATTGACGTCGTCGACTGTAGTAATCTAAAATTACGTAGGTACATACATTTATATATTTCTGCATATTTTATTCAGAAACATAAACTTGCTTCAAAAACAATATTTGCTTAAAACTAAAAAGACTTCAACAGTAAACAAACTGTCATGAAACTGTGGAGTTTTACCCTGGCAACCCTAGAATAGTAACAGATACGGTTCCGGAAAATGTGGGCATTATCTACCGAGTGTGCGCACTAAGCGACACTGGGGATATTAATGACTCCTTCGAAACACTGCGACGGGGAGATAGCACTTTTGTACCATGTCACTTATTCGCGGCTTAGACCCTAGACGAGGGTTCGGTGGTAAAGAAATTAAACTCTTATTAGAACTCTCAGTAAGCTCAAAGTTGTGGTGAGGGTGCACTAGGTCTGTCTAGGGTAGCTTTTACAGTTGCAGACTTGTTAGCTTGGGGTCTTCAGGGAAGCTATGAAAGGGACTGGAGTCGAACTCTTATGTCTAGGCCGCTCTTGTCGCTATGTATGTAGAGGTAGTCTAATCGTCGTAAAGGTCGTAAATACAAAGGTGCAACCCATCATAGAAACAGAATAAGGATCCTAGCAATTCTATCTTAATCTGACTGAAGCTTACTTTCTATATTTTAGATTAGAAAATAGCTTGCTATTTATTAGCAATGCTTGTATCTATCTTGATACAATAGCAATGTAATATTGAAAAAAAACGTGAATTGTACTTAGTTTTTTTATAAGTATGTCTATTTTAACACCTATTCCAATTACTCAGAAATGTTTGCACAGCAGCCGATCTGGAGAAGTTTACTCATGTTAATTAAACCGCCAGACTAGTTCAGCTGTAATTTCAACTGAATAAAGTACAAAATGGGATGAAATAAAACGATTGAAGCGAACGAATGCAGCTCGCAATTTGCTCGCTAACCTTCGCTGCACTTTCCGCTAAATAAACGAGAATAAAGAAAACCATTACCTCTCCAGTACTAGTTCCATTTTATCCGCTTAAAGCTTAAGTACAAAGGACCTACGTTAATGACATCAAATGTACTGGAAATCCTTGTTACTTTTAAAACAATGCAAGAACAGAAAGAAATGAAATTAGTGGAGTAAAGTGAGTGAAGCCGCGCGGCGCGCTTAGCCGCGGGATGTAGCCGGCTTTCACTAACAAAGCTTATTTGCGGGGGCTACTATAGGTGTATAAATCAGGACTGTAGGTGCAAACGCATAAAATATGAGAGAATTGTATGAGCTATTCAGCTAGCTTTCATTTGAACTGTATAAGTCTGAATTTATAAGTTGTTGTGACTTTCAAGTCACGATGCTAACTCAGGAATAAGTCGATGCTAAATCGATACTAACTCATAATTAAGGTAAGCCAGGTCGATGCTAATTCAAAAGCAAGACAACGTTAACTCGATAGTAACCCAAAAGTAATGCATTCTCGAGATCAACTCGACGCAAACTCAACGTATGCGACTCGAGAGGAACTTGACTCAAACTCGAGAGCGCTGCGATGTCACAGGCACCGGTAATCGCGTTACCTGCGACGCGACGAGAATTAGTGCCGCCTTCGCGAATCAATAAATTGAATCAGAGTCGGGCTGTCAATTCATTACTTGTTGGTTGCTGATGGTTGTAAATGTGCGCTTATTTTTGTGAAAATGTTTATTTTTAAATATTGCTCACAAGTGTTTACCCAATGAAACAATTGCACATGAAACATAATTCGTGGAGTAATTTTCAGGCTTGGCGGTGATTTTCCAGTAGTTTACCTTCTTATACGACATGACTATGATATGACTTAACACAAGAACATTATTTTTAACACGCTTTTATTAGCTTCACCTGTATGTTTGTATGTTTGTATGTTTGTATGTTTGTATGTTTGTATGTAACCGACTCCTTTGAGCGCGTTTTTGACCCACTTTAAACGGTCAGATTTCTTTCAAACTTTGTAGATATATCGAGGACCGATGACAATACACTAAACAAATCGTGTTTTTTAGTTTTTTTAGCTATTAATTTTTTTAACACGCTTTTTCTATAAAGTTTCTTTAACTTTTAATACCGTTTAACTTACAAATGGTAGTTTCGTCATTCGAGTCAGAGAACAGAGTGGCGCAGTGGAAGCGTGCTGGGCTCATAACCCAGAGGTCTCTGGATCGAAACCACGCGCTAGAAATCTTTTTGCTCAATATTTTTTGTTACGCATCAATTTTATTTTATGAGGTCTGAGGATCGAAACCACGCGGCTACAAATCTTTTTGCTCAATATTTTTTGTTATGCATCAATTTTATTTTTAATTTGCTTGAGCAGACGGCCAAAATCGGATAACACCAACACATTTGTACATATTAAGGATGATTAATAGTTAGCAAATCGAACTAAAAAGCGAAAAATAAATAATAGTTAAAAAAAACTAAAAAAACACGCTTTTTATAAAAAACCGAACTAAAAAAATAGAAAATAAAATTTTATAAATTTAAATTAAGAATAGGGTTGAAAATTTCAATAAATATAAATTAATAATAGTGTAAATAAATAAATATATGTATTTTATTTTTAAAAAAGCGTGGGGTGCTTTCTAAGATATTATCAAAATGCTAATCACTCTACTCATGTCTGTCAATACAAAATGTATCTACAAAATATATAATATCTACTTATTGACCCATGCACCCCACGCTTTTTAAAAATAAAATACATATATTTATTTATTTACACTATTATTAATTTATATTTATTGAAATTTTCAACCCTATTCTTAATTTAAATTTATAAAATTTTATTTTCTATTTTTTTAGTTCGGTTTTTTATAAAAAGCGTGTTTTTTTAGTTTTTTTTAACTATTATTTATTTTTTACAAAACAAAAACCGACTTCAAAAGACCGACTATTGAGTTATTCATCTATTTGTCGCGCACGTACTTAATGCGAATTTAAGACTTATATAGTTTTCTCATGGATACCATTATCAGAACTGGACGAAATTGAAATGGGACCAAATGGGAAGCGTCAGCTTTCTAATAAAAAATCATCAAAATCGATTCACCCAGTCAAAAGTTATGAGGTAACAAACATAAAAAAAATAATAAAAAAAACATACAGTCGAATTGATAACCTCCTCCTTTTTTGAAGTCGGTTAAAAACTACGAGTATACAATTTATATTTTTTTGAAAGCCGCTATTAGTAGTAACCTCACAGTATTAGCAAATTGTGGTTGAATGTAGGTAGGTACATTACATTTATATTAGAGCAAGGAAACGTCCCGAAATGTAATATTACTTTTACGTTGTATCTCAATTAATTTTAAGATTACGTTATTTTGAGTTTCTCGAATTCTAAGGTTCTGTCTGTTTTTTGGCAATTTACGTCACGTTTACAAGCTAAGGGCTTTATAGCAATCTGTCTTTTTGCGTTTCTCATAATATCCGCCCAAATCATCGTAGCTATCAGAGAAGTTATCCTTTGATGTAGTTAAGAGCATTACGCTCATTATCTGCTTTCAATAGTAGTGTTACAAAATCTTAATATATATAAATCTCGTGTCACAATGTTTGTCCTCAATGGACTCCTAAACCACTTAACCGATTATAATAAAATTCGCACACCATGTGCAGTTCGATCCAACTTGTGAGATAGGATAGTTTAAATCTCAATTTATAGCCGCAATATTATTTTATTGCAAATTATATATATACTTACTGATAATTTTTACTATAAATTGACAAGTTAGCATCAACATACAACGGTTGCTATAGTTACGCAATAGCATTAAATTTTGACATTTGACATAGAATTGACGCAATGGCTTTTGACAGGACAACGTCTGTCGAGTCAGCTAGTTAGATATATGTATTTTCGTTTAAGGAAATACATAGCGGGGAATAACCGCAGAGTAATACAAAATGTGAGAAAAACAAAACCACGATAATAAATTGAATTGCAAATATTGCAATGAATTGATTGAATTGAATGTTGTATTTTATTTATAACTTTCTTTTTCTTAAAATTGTCCTTTCGTTGTTACAGGAGAGCACACCTCAGAAGCTGTTTAGAAAAATTAAAGGATATGGTTCCTCTTGGACCTGAAGCCTCAAGACATACTACACTAGGACTATTAACAAAAGCTAAAAGATTCATAAAGGTAAGTAAAAAACAGTAGCAGCTTTTATTAATATTTTCTAATTTACACTATCCTTGAACACTTGTACTTTACTCGTATAAAATAAACATCAGAGAATTCAGGGAGTACTGAGAATTTGTACCTACTCTTGTTTTGGAACAAAATACAGCATTGTTCGACTTGAAAAACGGCCTATAAAGAATAGACAGGCTTAAAAAAGGAAACGAAGTGTGAGATGGTTGGGTCATTGTTGCTATAATTTTCGTAACTTTGTCCCTTACGTAAACATTTCGTAATCCCGAATGTTTTTTCTTATAATTCGTAACTTTATTGCCACATTTTTCCTGTCTGTTTCCTTTCTTTGGTGAAGCCAACTCGCAACAAGACTATTCAATTTCGTCAAATTTACGAATCAATGCTTTCGTCGCAGAATAAATAATAGTAGTCAAAATTTAGTTGAAATTAAGGATTGCTTGTTTCTCATAATAAAGCGTGCCTTCGACTTATTTCTCGGATAAAACCCGACCATTTCTGTATTTTTTAAACGACCCAACATCAAAGAGACGTAATTATCCAGCTAGTTCATCCGACGTATAAATCAAACGGACAATGCCTGGAATTAGGCCCAAAGGCCGCCATCCCCTTTCCTGTAAAACGGACGTAATTATAAAACTTTCGGTACTTTTACGTCAAAACTAATTTATCAATCGTCCGCTTTCACGACCGACAGTTTCTGAAATTCTGACGTAATTTACTCACTGGCTAAATTGAATTATGGAAAAAGTTTCACGGTGAAAAGAATTATTGGAATACTTTGGACAAAGGGTTGTACAAACAGACTGATTGGATCAGTTCTACCGTGTAGATCTGTCAGGTCTCAGCGTTTCAGCGCTCGCTCGACCAAGAGCTTAATTGCGGCGCCATCGTAATCACGTCGAATTCAATGTGTAGTAGTCTTCATTTCTATTTCAGTCAAAGCTTTGATTATGATTGCAAAGCTAAAAATACTGTTCGTAGTTTGCTTTGTAAAGTCAATATGATACAGCCAAGAGAAATGTGTGGTTACAGAATTTGTAAACAACTTGATTTGCTACCAAACAAGTACAAAACCAATTCACTTTATTTGTTCTCGAATGGGTACAATAGTGCACTTATTAATGTCATAAGTTAACAAAACAAAAGATTCCTTGCTTTCAGTTCTTAAGCTATGCATCATGCATGATGCTATGCTTAATATCATTTTGATTTGATATGAATGACTATCATCATAGAAGAAATCTATATACCGAAGTCATTGAATACCTAGTGTTACCTAGCCTATTACCTGCCTAGCTTATATCAGTTCACTGCTGGATATGTATCAACCTCTTTCAAAGCCCATTAGAACCGCGCATTTCATTTTTGTATTGCATCAAAGTCAAATTACGTTTGTCAATCTAAGCAATGTCTATAAATAAGGCCGAAGTCATTAAATTTTACAGTCAATTGGTACAGCTTCCAGTTTCATCTAGCTATAACCGCTTCCGAAACTACGGGTCTTATGCACTGCACTAAACGGCACTAAAAACTCCAATAACCGAAACACTTGCACGTATTCGAAGTTAACATAGGACTATAATGCTCAATACACGACATACACATTTGGCATAATAATACAATTGAAAATAAACGGCGGGCGCGCGGCCAAGACACTATCCCGTGGCAAGCTGGTAAATACGGGCACTGAGTTCGGAATACATATTAGTGGATAAATGACTTGACGATAATACGATTGGCTGGAATCGTTATAGAGCAATTAGGACTTTGGGAAGTTTTGTAATAGAGCTCATTTTCATGCAAATGAGTGTGAGTGAGTACCGGTGGGTGGGTGTGCCGGCGCGTTTCTCTGAAGACTAGGTAAACTGCAAGGCAACGCGTCTGGTGCTACAGTTATTTGTAAGCGGTGACACTTACCATCTAGAAACCTGCCTGCTTGTTTGTCACTCTCTTTCTTAGGAAAAGCAAATACACCAACTTATTAAAATGAAACCGGTTTTTTGGTAAAATTACACGGTCAATCTTGCACGTGCCCTACAGCCGGAGTATTAGGATAACAAGTCAGGAAGAAAAATGTGTCAAAACAACGTAAATTTTCATTGCAAAATTTTGAAATAGGTTTTACAAAATGTCTTAGAGTTTTTGTCAAACAATGTCATTTGGAACGAAATAGGTGCTCAAAGTTCTCCGCCAGTTTCAAAACTCGCAAAATTTAAATAATCTTATTTGCCTTAAACACGAAAAGGATTTTAGAATTTAATTAAGTCACGGCAAAACAAGGTTCTTGATGTTTTCCGTAAAAGGAATTTGGCGCGTTTGGCCGGTCAGCGACATTTGGAAATTAGACGCTTCTGGAACTTCGAACGTACGAGTATACAGCTTTTTATAAAACAGGATAAAGCTTTATTGCTCACCAAGCAAATAAAAAACCTTATACACGCGGCCTTATTTCAACGTTGCTTATATATTATGGGTTGATTGCACGTATCCACCAAACCGCACTTGGCCAGCGTGGTGAAAAATGGCCTAATCACCCTTCGAGGGTAGACCTGTATCCCAGCAGTGGGAGAATCAAAGGATGATGATTACACGTAACGAGTACAGTGGCGAGACAGTAAATAAGCATACTCAGCCGAGCAAACACGTCATGGTCCTAGTGACGGTCTCGCCTCGTCAAACTATTTAGTAACTATGGTGTTTTGATATCAAGACCATTGAACTGTAATTTCAGCATTTAAAGGTTATTTAAAGGTCATTCTGATAGAGACCCAACTGTTCATACAAACCGAGTACTCGGCTGAGAGCACTGTCACATGAAGTACGCAGTACTAAAACTTTAAGCAATGTTTTACAAGTAAGGGACAATGTTGCTCAGAAATAGTTTTGATTTTGTAAAACTAATGAGACAGAATATAAGTAAATTTAAAATACATGAAAAACAGCTATAAAAAAGTTGATAATCTTCAGAAGGCTGAATAGAATTTCATGAATCATAGCTAGGAATTATTTCGATATTATCATCCTTTAATCAAATTAAAATCATGATGAAGGTCACCGAATGCGATTAAAACTAGTCGTAGTAAAGGACCTAATTTTTACGTGAGTATTTCCATAATAATTATAACGAAAATCAACATCGTTTCAGCTGTTTGGGAGCTACGATGCCATATATACAGCTACACACATTAAACTTCTCACATAATTCTGTTTGCGTTGGATATTAAACCAAAAAATATTCAGTTACTTTCAAAAATGTATGAATATTAGGCGCTGCTTTGTGCCTTAAAAAGTTTTTTCATTATCTTCGAGCTGGTGTCAGGCGCACTGCGTCCGGTTGTCGTATTGCGTAATAGTTGTGAGAAACCTTCGATAAACAAAGGGCTGTGGCAAAGGGTTCGCGCGCTTCCGCCCGGCGCCGTTTCCGGCCCGCCACTTCCGGTGGCTGCCTCCCTTCGCGCCCATCTATTTCTCGCAGAATCCCGGGAGGCCCTCTCCTTCGCAGTACATGAACAAACAGTAAGTTTGCCTCCATTTTAGTAAATTTGATGGAACACTTATGTTGATTGGCAGTGGTGATTAGTTACACGTAACTTCTTAAATACCAGATAATAACATTTCGCACTCATTCCCCATTAGGATAACATGTGTCGGGGATGCCATGGAACTAAAACTAATACAAGAACAACTAAATAAATAAATTACGGCACGATGGGTTGAATTTTATTAAGATTAAGGTTTAATTACTACGATTAATTATAAATGCTAATATATATGGTTTCTAAAAATCTACCTCCATTATGACGTCACATATCTACCACTATTTGACGTCACGTTTTCTGTAAAAGTAGTGAACCCCGACCATATGGCTTAATTCTCACACTGCCACAAACTCCCATGTCAACGTAGGCAAACACATTACTGTGACATAATTCTAAAGAGCGAAATACCAAACTTTGAAAATACTGCCCTATTAGTCTCAAAGATTTGTATGTCACAGGTATCAAAGACTTTCGTAGACGGTCGGTCAACCTCTACGAATTTACTTTACTGTCTCAGAAACTTCAGTTTACTTTATAAGAAGTTTCAGCTTTCTTTTATGCTGTAAAGCAAACAAACTGACAAGTTTTACCGAGTTTCTTCTTACCCGACTGCCCAGAAAGAGGGTAATGTTTTCGGATGTTAAGTAATATGACATTCCTACTAACATTATAAATGTGAATGTAAGTTTGTTACGCTTTCACGCGAAAACTACTTTACCGATCATCATGAAACTTTGTACACATATTCTTGGAGGTATTAGAAATAACATAGGATACTTCTTATTAACGCTAATGAGATATTTTTTTATCCCGGAAAACTCATGTTAACCTTTAATAAATACCTTTAATAAATTTAACGGCTTGAGCTGTCGTTAAATTTATTTTCAAGTCGGGAATGTCACATTTG
The DNA here is from genome assembly GCA_949125135.1 of Alcis repandata. Lineage (NCBI taxonomy): Eukaryota > Metazoa > Arthropoda > Insecta > Lepidoptera > Geometridae > Alcis > Alcis repandata. The sequence goes on along the minus strand of OX421233.1, from coordinate 11,831,351 downwards.
CTAACTATTCTATTTAAAAAAAAAAGTAAACATTTATATGTTCTATATGTTTTTGTTAGACAAACAGATATTTAAATTCATCATTATAAACATCAGCCCGGCCGGGAATCAATCGAACCCAGGGCCGCTGGCTTATAAGGTGGATATATTACCGCTGAGCCAAACAGGTCGTCAAACTATGTGACGTGCCATCCGATCCACGGTAACGCTCACTTGTAAATGCCACCCGTGACCACCCATCCGAGGACTGACCGTGTCGTCTTTGCTTAACTTCCGTTATCGGTTATATTGATACCTAGTCGCGCGCTACCCTTTTTACTTACTTAACTTTAATTCTTATTTACCTACTCAAACTATCTCTTTCCCACCTGTACTATGCCGTCCCAATGTTTTTTTCTCTTTCCCTCTGCGTACGCTTTCAGTTCGTAATGGGAAGTGCTTTGTCAGCAATCGTGCGAGGAACGTGTCGCCAGATATTTCTATGAGAATTGGAATTGGTTGATGTTTATCGTGCCTTTTATGGTTATCAATATATTATGAAATTGATAAATAAATAGCGTTGGTAGTAATCGCTGTTACTAAGTAATAATGTATCTTAGTAAATCGAGAGATAATACTACTTTAGGGTTCTGACATTTTGTTCTAGGGTTGCAATTAAAATAGAAAGAAAGAAAGTCACTTTGTGAAACTTGCTTATAACGAAAGGGCTAATTGTCGATATGAAAGCCAGAGTAGAATAACATAAAATGCATGAAATGGATCTGGCGCTCAAATAAGGTTTTGGGTGTTGTTTAATGCTATATAGGGTAGATGTTCTTTTGTCTACTTTATTTTTTACTATTACTCTTTGTCCTTTACTTTCGGTATTCGAGAATAATATTTTCCCATTTCTAATTTCTATCTTATTATAGAAATTTAAAAATATCTAAATTATTATCTTAGCTAATTCAAATCAGCTCATTATAACAATAATGGAAAAAGGTGCAGATTTGACACTTTAGAAAAAGACGGGAACGACTTTGAAACTTAAGATTTAAGAATATTGGCCTTATTTAAAAACGGCTTAAAGTCATACTTAAAATTCTCCGTCTTCTTTCCGCACGCGACATTTCACGTCAGCGAAAACTTGTCAGAGCCATTTCAAACAGTGACCTTTAAATAAGGTCCTAGACGTCAAAATCTGTTCCAAAATCTTAAATCAACTTTCAATCGAAGCTCCGTACCTACTCAGTATTTGTACGCGTATAGTCGTCGGTCGAACCCACGTCTTGCGCAGTCAAGTCCAGGTCGATCCCTTTATCCAGAATCATTCATTCATGAACGTGTCAAACATGACCGATTACTGCGAAACCCCTTCAAATTGCCTGTCAAAATCGTGGACGTTTCCAGAAGGCGGATCTCTTATTTGATCTAGCTCGAGTCGAAATGGGTATGATTGGCAGAAGGCGAGAAATCAAGTCTTGTTTATGGATTACACGTTAGTACAATGGCGAGACAGTAAATGGGCACACTCGGCCGAGCAAACAAATGATGGTGCTAGTGACTGTCTCGCCTCGTTAAACTGTTTATACGGGGCTATTCATAAAGGGTATGCTAAGCGAAAACAGCTCATAGTACTTATCATTATGAACAATTTTTACTATTGGAGAAATCCGAAATTCGCGAAAAAAATCAGCTGTTCCATAGTAAAAGTTCCATGACACTCGATAAAATGTATGGAACAGCTGATTTTTTTTCGCGAATTTCGGGTTGGTCCCATAGTAAAACTTGTTCATAATGATGAGTACTACTACTACTAGCCTTTTTCGGCTTAGCATACCCTTTATGAATAACCCTGTATGAACAGAGTATTCGGTCGAGGGCGCTGTCTACCCCTAACTGAAATTAAATGGGAATTTGTAAGAGAGTGTCAAACATACACATCAAAACACGCATAAACTTTCGCACTTATAATATAATGCAATAAGTTATTGTCTTTTCCTTTTTACTATAAAATCTTCGCCACCAATATTTTCCCCAACCATTACAGATTTACTATTATAATATATTTTGCATGACAGTAACAAATACCGCCATTAGTAAGGTCAGCAAAAACACAGTTACATGAGTTACGCGATTCTGGCTCATATCTCTGGGTGTCGACAGCGACGGTTAATGTGATGTGCAAAACGAATAGCGGGAGCTGGATTTGTTGACGGTACCGTGGGATCTCGATTGGGTGTCGACTGTCGAGAGTGTGTAGAGGTAGATAAAACGGGAACAGTCGATTATGTGTAATGTGCTTAATCCAAGATAATTAAACTGCCCCTATACCAAATTTCATCCAAATCCGTTCAGCCGTATACGGAAATAGGAATGAAAAACGCCACTACTGTGCCCGAAAAATTAAATAAAGTTGTAGAGTTTAACTCTACGGCGTAGAGGAAAGTTGTGTAGCGTAGAACTAACTCGTAGGCACTTAGTACATACACAGATCACAAATTGAGTTATAGTGCTATTGTTTATTATATGGCAAAGATATTAAAACCAGTTGATAGCGCATGCAGAAAATACTCTTCAAAACACATATCCCTTCCCGGGCCCGGGGTATGCTAATAAATTCAGCTTACGATTGGGCTATTTCAATTAATTACAACTTCTGCGTCTACAATCTTCAAACTGATTAACCATAGAAACCCACCATAGGTCCACCCTTTGAATCGTAGTATGTTCCAAATAACTAAATAGCATACTCAATCGGCTAGAGTATTTTGTGAGGGCGGACTTGCGCACAAGCCGTCAACATGTTATATGGTCTGTGTTCCATAATAATAGTTACAAAATTATAAGGCATGGTTATGCACGTATATTAAATAGTAGTAAGGGCACAGACGCGGAGTATGCCCCTACAATGGCGGGTGACGAATGCGCGCCGTGTCCGGCGTCCGGCCATCGGTCATGTCCGCTCGCTATGGCCGGACGTGGCAATACACGGCACGGGCAGTACGGGCCTTTTACGGACGATTGGTATTGTGATCCAAATCACAAAATCTTGGCTTTCAAGGTGAATGTGAATAGGTGTCTAGGTCTACTTCATATTAGATCAGATTGTCGCTTACCAACAGGTGAGTTCGTGGTCAAACGCGGACTTATTCGTGATAAAAAAATATTGTATTATTTAAGACTTAGTATGTAATGTATGTACCTCACTAAAACCTTAATCCGCACAAGTCTACAGAATGATGTAAAATCGTATAAGCCAAGTGGTGTACCAACCTAAGCATGTTGTCAGTATTTTTAGGCCACCTGAAGGCCTTGTACATAGCTTTGTGGTTGTTATTTAAAACAAACAGCTACAGAATAACACGAATTCTACTTCCATTTTGTCTACGATAAATAAATACATACAAGTGATGGTACTTGTTCTTGTACGTAAAAAATAAATAAAGATTTTTTTAATTGGAATTTTTAACTTATAAAAGTCCTTACTGCAACGATGTTCTAGTACAACGTTCCCGGACACCTACGTATATTGCCGCTAGCTTACGCCGCCGGTTTTGCCTGCGAAATTAATGTTTAAAGTGTTGAATGCTAAAAAAGCTATTACCGGCCGGCGGCGTGATTTGTGGCGTTTATTTTCATAATTTCACGTAAATTCATAGCCACATGTTCCTGTAGCGAGGGAAGGCTTTCGCATAATTTAGTTGCTAATTCTAGACTCGAACGCTTATTTCTTTGTTCATTTGTTGGATAATAGTTGTTGATGGGTAAATTATTCTTTTATTGCGTTTCCTCGCTGTTTGTGTATTTTTCGTGTGTTCTTTTGTATCAAATGTTTCAATTTCAATAAAAATTACCACAATCTGTTTTGTTTCCCCACTGGTATGTTTGTGGGAATATTTTTAAAGAAACCAGTGGCGTGACAAACCAACTTTATTCAGTAATATCTGATGTGGAAGAAACGTTTTTACTGTTTTTAAGAAGCTCTAGAATAATATTTGGCTTAATTGACTCTCTGGCTATTATGATGATGAGTATTCAGATAGTCGTAGCGCTTATTTAACACTTTGACTGCGGAAGACACATACCTTGTGTTTTCCTTTGTGCGACGTGAATGCGGCTACACACGCCAGGCGCGTAAAACACAACGCATTTGACTATTAGCCGCACTAAGGCAAGCGCATGTGGTTATTAGCCGCAGTCAAAGTGTTAATACAGTGGCCACACGTCTGACGACTAAACTACAGAGTCTACTGTTTGAAGAACTAGTTTATAAACTAGCTATTTCAAAACAATAGAGGTATATTTGAAAAGAGAATACACTAACAGTCTAAGACTAAATTATTAACCATAGAATTAAGCATTCAAATTTATAATACTTGAAAAAAAAGCCTCTAACTAAACTCAAAGCCAATAGTGCAAAGATAGCAATCGTGATAATTATGAGAGTAATATTGTTTTTTTTTTTTTTTTTTTTTTTTTTTTTTTTTTATGTGATTAAGTGACGAAACGAGCAAATCGCTCGCCTGATGTTAAACGTCACGTTTGCCCATAACAGGTCTGCGCCACCCAGAATTTTGAACTCGCAGAATTCAAGACCCTGCACGGCACAGCACTGCGCTCGTCACCCTGAGATATAAGTTGATTAATCTCCCATTTGCCCTGTAATTTCACTGGAAACAATGCCCTTCCAACCGGAACACAGTAATGTTTGCACATTACTGCTTGGCGGTGGAATAACTGGCAATGGTGTGGTACTTCCCCAGGCGGGCTCTGCAAAAGAGCCCTACCACTACTAAAACACTACCACTACTATTGTGGTGTGATATGTGTGTGTGTGTGTGTGTGAGAGAGTGAGAGAGAGAGAGAGAGAGTTATTGCATTGTATTGATGTGAAGAAAGTGCCCAACAAGCAATGTCACAAGATATTAATTAGCGGCCACGCCTCTGTCCAATATCGGCACGTCAACTGGAATTTTCGCTTTAAGCCGGCACAATACGGCGCTAGTTCCCGTCCGGTTTTAAAGCCGGCCCTGGACGTGTAGTATTCAATTAGATTCGGAACCGGTTCCCGGATGGACCCTGACATATTGAATTTCAGCTCGCATTGAAGCGCCACAGTGCATGTAGGGGAGTAGTGCTTGATTGGACGCGCAGTGACGCACGCTGTTGTTTTACAAGGTTTTATTTAACTTGCGACGGGTGTTTGTTTGGGTGACATTTTTTAAAGGGTTTTGGAACCATTTCCTGATGTCCGATTGAAATTTGTTGATTTGTGCCAAACTAGAGGGTGTAATTCTAACAATACAACAGTGCAAGTATTAGGACGTTTTTGAGTAAATAGATTGTTTTTTGTGAAGGTTTGAACTCGGAACAAATTGTAAATATTTTAACGATTTGGTCGATTTTGCTGTTTGTTTTGTTGTTTTTTTTGTCAGTTTATTGATCGACAAAGTTCAATATTTGCACTGCAGGTCCAATCGCGAATCTTGCTTATTTAGCTTGGAAAAATGGATATTTATATTATTTTTGCTCCAAACAAGTTTCATACAATCGATTTCTTGTTCTTTCACAAATCTCATCTTTTCACTAGATTCTCTGGACCACTCTGACTATTTCAGATATGATCTACTGCCTTCAGATCCGCTGTACGCTCTGCTAAGGGGCGTTGTGGCACAAAGGGATTTACTATACGAATAATATCGGCCATCGCTAAATGTCGATATCAAATTCACGTGAAATTCGTGGAGTTCTGCTAGTCGTGTAGTAGTGTTGCCAGAATGGCAGAGCTTATTTATGTTATGAATTTCACAAATAAATATTCTTTAATATTATTAATTATAGTGAAGATAGTATTATGATTACAATGTGTTTCACCCAGGAAGACATTGTAAAATATGATCATGATTTGTTTAACTCTTTAATGATTTGATCAATTAGGGAAGTACGAATATTATTTTATAGTATACAATTTTTTTCCCGTGATATTTGAGACGTAGATATATTATCATCTTCATTGATCTACAAGTACAATAAGTATTGATTCTATGTGTGATCACGTATCACGCATAGAATCATTCATACTTACGCTCCTTCATTAAATAACCGATACAAACTTCACAAAAACAACATCCTTGAAATTTATAGTAATAAGAGTTTTCTTAAGGCGCAGCTTACTGAAGAAACAATACGTATACATAAATATCTTCGTACCCAAGCAACCTTCCTTATACCCGAATCTAACCAACAATTTCAAGAGGCATAAAAACAAAACCCCATAACACCGTGACATATATCACGCACTCCATTATTTCCCTGTTCATAATTCCTATAATAATTCACAAAGTCGATTAGGCTCTTACATCTTACGTTACTCGCACCGAAACTCCAAAGCACCTATAATTTACGCTGTATTTGCCTTGCTACAAAAATAATTATCAATTTTCCCCTTTTGGCTATGTAATGGCATAATAAATCCACGACCAGGCTACATCAAGATTTACAATTTCCGCGGGGTGGGGGCGAGGGGAAGGGGAAGGGGGGGGGGGGGGTGCTAATCGGGAAACTTACGTTCGAAATGTGCGGTAGATTTGTGATATACCTAAGTACAATGAGGGTAATGGTTGAAGCTCTGGTAGATTATGAAGCAGGCTTTTTAAAGGCAGCTTTAAAAGGCTTTTCAATTTAAATATTTTTAGATTAGGCTCATATTTTGACACTTTGTAGTTGAAAAACAGTCAAAACAGATTACCGTCTGTTTTTTTTAATCTAACTTTTATTTGGTACTTTCCAATCCCCTAACATTGAAAAAAGACCGGTGATTACTTGAGTTGATTCACACAGTTAAACAGACTCGTGCTGCGTCAGAGCTGGGCTCTGCTACTTTACTGCCAAACCCAACGCTAATAAGTCCGACCTGTTCAAATGGTAAGTCCTCCCAAGCGCCCGTCTCTCACACTCAAGGCACCGTCTGTGGTCGCTCTAGTTTTGGAGCGCTATTATTGTTTACAATTTCTGGAGTGAACAATATAGAGTTTGGACCTTACTTGTAAAGCTTAAACTAAATCATCGTTTAAAATTTTACGTCTTGTTTTCACGTCAACGAGAAGTTGTCTAGAATTTTAAGCAATGACTAAGTTTAAGCAGGCTTTATAAGTCATAGTCATATAAGTAAGACCCATTATCTATTTATCTACAGTTCCACACACGAAAAGATTATCCTTCTGTTGGTTGCTGTTGGTTGGATAACTGTGGTTTCTTCCTGGATTGAACTAGTTTAACAAACATGGAGAAATCCTTTTCCCGTATACAAAACTGTGTTCTGTCAGAACAAAAGCCGCGTTTCACGTCAAACTTCACAGCCGCTCTCCTACCTCATTATTGACAGCTTAATAACAGTAGCACGCATATACACGACTATACCATTAACAAAATTAGTTGTACAGTCTAGTAAGGAGCTACTGTCGTATTTTCTAAACCAAGCTGACAGCCGCTCGACTAAGATTCCTAGTTTCTCCATTTCGCCACCTGTACAGATGGATTGGTAGCAATACCATGCGTGTTTCACGCATGCATCGCGCCTAGATAAATTAACTTTTCTTAGACCAATTTAACTGAATAGTTGAGAGTAGAGCCACTATCGTATTTCTTGAACGGAACCAACCGTTATGAGCATACAATTTTTAGTTCTATCATTCGGTCAACTTTATAAATAAGTTGGTCGGTTAGTTTGATGAATGTAACATGGCTCCTAACGTCATGCAATGGAATAACTCAGTAAAAATTCGTGAAATATTACTTGAGTTGGAAGTTGCCGCGTATTTATTTCCTTTTTCATATTTCCCGTTTTGTCAAGTTTAGGAAACGGTAATTAATTCGCGTGATTTATGAGTTTCTGAGTACTCATTTTAATATCCGAGAAAGGCTTGGCGCGCCATTTTGGGGTGTAAACTTTTTTCTCTTATCTTTTTGTCCGTGTTTTTGTTTTGCTTTTTTGGCTCCACGCGGTCTGTGCATTTAGCCAACTGAATTACATTTATACTACAAAATCCTTCACAAAGATACAATAAAAGTAGTAGGTAATAGCTGAAATATATAAGGTAAAATAGCTGAAAATATTAAAGTTTCGCAAGTTAAAACATCGTCCTATTAAATAGCATGGAACAGTTATAAACTCTTAATAATGTAGAAGTTGCGTTTCACTGAAAAGAGCAATTTGGAAAATTGGCCGTGACGTCATTTGGACATTTCAAGGTAAAGGCAAATTGATACTGACAGCTCTGACAGGCTCAGCTTTACCCGGGCTGACGGAATATGGGCGTGCGTGTTTGTTGTGTACTGGCAACATAGCCGCAATTACGAAGCTTGATTTAAAAATGGAATCTTTTTTTGTATTTTAATAACGTAGAGTTACGAGCATCGACATAAAAAAATGGGTTTATCCTATATCGATGGTTACGTAACATGAGAATATTTCGTATAGCTACTACTAGGTAGACCTTTTCGTAACTTTTATACAGCTGATATAGAAAGAGATAGGCCTATAATATACCCAGCGGTGCGAGAGAGAAGACAATGGATGATGATTATGAGTAGTATTGTTAATTCTGTTTAGCGGACCGACTTTGTGCTTTCCGATTCTAGTTATTTGGTTAAATCTCCGAACATTTCTATTGTGTTTTGGCATTCTTCCTACTGCTTTATTCTGAGTTGTGCAGCAATGCGCTGCATCTCCTTTCATTTCAATGAAACAAAAATGGATGTAACACATTTTAGTATGGAAACTAACGTGGTTTCGAAACTAGTAGAAAACTTCCTAACTTTTACGTGAGTATTCCCGTTTTAAATAAAACAAAACGCAACATCGTCAGCCTTTGTTTGCTCTGATTTGAACAGCTTCACAACCGCGACCGTAAATCTTCCGGGAATTTCCCGATTATACCCTAAAACCAACATTATCTAATACATCTGTATGTGTAACGTAGAAAGAGGCCCATTCAGCACATCCCGCACTTATGTCCCGCTTCGGGCCGATCGCTCAACGTCGCGTCGGCTCGAATCGACAAGAAATAAATAACTTATACTTTACCCGAAGTCAACGGTGATCTATTACACCAGAGGAAACCTTTTGCGTGTACCTTGTATTGTACAAAGGGGTATTGGCAGCTCTGTAGGGTTCTACCTCATTAGGACATGTTGCGTAGAGTTGTCGCTACGCCGAAATATATTAGTTTATTTGAATAGCTGGTTACTGGATGCAATCCGTGGTTTTATTCTTTAATTTTTATTTAATTTTAACTTTTTACTAGGTTGAGGTTTCGATTGCGTACGTTTAACCTCAATCGCACCTAATGAGAAGCGACGATGTTTTCAAAGAAATATTTATATTCATATTTCTTCCAGACAACCTTTAGGTGGTCAGGACTTGAAATACCATGATGCACATAAAATACTAAAATACACAGTTATTTGCCACATATTTTTTATAACATATAAAAAATGGTCGCATCGTACGTCGCAATGTGTTCTTACCTTAACTGTTTGCGCAGTGTAGGACACTGTCCTTAAGTGAGTCGTAGGGTAGGCTCGGGGTGTTTATTTTACGGATTAACTACCCTCACGGTGATATTGGCAATGCCTTCAATGTGTAAGGGTAGAATACGGTCAACGCGTATAAATCTCTAGTGAATTGCTCGACGACGATGTAATTCAGGGCCATAAGGGAAGGGCTAAGTCGACAGCTCATAGTTCTCGTTATAAACAAAGTTTACAATGGAGCCGATCCTGAAATCGTGATAACATCAGCGGTCCGTAGAAAAATGTCAATGACACTCGACTAAATGAATGGATGCTGAATTATGGTACATGAAATTGCGAGAAAAAAAAATCCTTAAAAAAATCTTTATAACCCTGTATTGAAAACAAATAAATTTAAGGTAGGTACAAGACTGACTACTATCTAATTTAATACTTTGGCAAAATAAAGGGTAATAATAGTAAAAGGTGCAGGAATATTCTTCAATAGCATAATGTAAACCAAAATCATACAATACAAAATTATTCTTCCTTTCGAAGTTCCACAAGGAGCGCGGTCGCAGATGTTTTTATAAGGAAAGTTATTGAGACCGGGCTCTCTGACGTTTCTATAAGTTTATCTTTTTGTCAGGAGTCTTTGTTCGTTTTTGCTAAGATAAACCTAGAGAGAAGGATGAAGCTGTGTTAAATTTGAGTGAAGCTAAGTACTCAGAGTTCTTAGCTTCAACTAAACGCTCGTAGACGTCGTCGTTGTCCTCGCTTAGTACTTTTTTAACGCGAATAAGTCTAAATCTGAGTACCAAATCGCCTGTTGGTACGCGACGATGTGGCCGAAGATGAAACACGTAGACTTAGATACCTATTTGCTCTGACCTTGAAAAGCTCAAGATTACTCGTATATCTCAGGAAACAAGGAAGCCGGCAGAAAGTACACAACACATGTTCACAAGACGCACACGTTGACATATTAATGCTCCCCTACTCACGGCACTGTAGAGCTTGTGTATGCACACGCAAAAGTAGAGGAGTTCTTGGCCTCACCCAAATCTAACGCTCCATCTTTCTCTCTAAGTTTATCTGAACATTTTCGTTGGAAATAGTGAATTCTATACTTTAAGCGTCATTATGAAAAGTTTGAAACTTGAGGTGAACTTCTTTCATTGTTCTATACTTATGTGGGTTTTAGGAGTTTGGTGCTTGTTAGAAATAAAAGTTAAATGTTTGCTGAACCATTCAACTGGTTTTCAAATTCTTTATTTTTTTAATTTTGGGAAGCTTCGATAATCTTTGTGAATTTTTAACATCATTTTTAAAAGTTTCTGTTTCGGGATCAAGTTGAGGCGAAGATTTTGCTGAACTTTTCAGACGGTTTTGAAGTTTTCAGTTTTCTTGAAACAAACGATTCAATTAAATCTGCCCTACCTAAGACAATACAATAACATTTTATTGGCTTTCCACATAAACAATAGGTATAGAAAAAAACATTTACTTAAAGATTTTAAGTTATTTTTTTAAATAAAAAATAAGAGACAAACAGGAACGGGCTACCTGATAGTAAGTGGTCACCGTCACTTATGGACACCTCCAATACTCAAGGCATCTTCAGTGCATTGCCTACCTCTGAGGACTATTAATTTCCGACTGTATACAATTCGCACAGTATTATACAATCGGCACAGTCGCAGTCAGTCCACTCCAGTCCACTCCAGTCCACTCCAGTCCACTCTAGTCCACTCCAGTCCACTCTAGTCCACTTTAGTCCTAAAATTCAACCTTCAAACCCCATAGCAGTGTATTATTTAATCCGCACTCTCGTACCCGTATTATCTCTATAGGCCACCAGCTTTGCTCCGAGAACCTGCAATTTATAAAGGGCAGTTCACACCGCGGCCTAATCTACGCTCTGGTATTAATCACCACCATAATTAACCTACAGCCTGGTAGATTCCTCCCGTTACTGGTCTGGTGTTATGTACAAGGCTTTACAGTAGCCAAAATAGCTTCAGGATACTGTAAGATTGCTTACAGCACAGATAACAATATACTAGAAAAAATGTTTAAAAAAAAATCTTAAATTGCATTATCGTCGGAGTTACACAGGTATAACAAATTTTAGCTCAATTGGATATCGGGAAGTGGTTCAAAATTCAGTTAGATTTAAATTGTTATCATTTAAATCCAACTGAATTTTGAACCATCTGAACAATAAATCTTAATATATATAAATCTCGTGTCACAATGTTTGTCCTCAATGGACTCCTAAACCACTCAACCGATTATAATAAAATTCGCACACCATGTGCAGTTCGATCCAACTTGAGAGATAGGATAGTTTAAATCTCAAATTATAGTCGCAATTTTAATTTATTGCAAATTATATATATACTGATAATTTTTACTATAAATTGACAAGTTAGCATCAACATACTACGGTTGCTATAGTTACGCAATGGCTTTTGACAGGACAACGTCTGTCGAGTCAGCTAGTAATACATATGTTTGCATATTAATAATGCTGAATAATACATTGCTAATTAAAAAAGGAAATAAAAAGTTGAAAAACTCGACTCGTTTCTAAATCAGTATGTTTCGCTTAACGCACCTTTCTTGTTGGATATTATTAGAGCAACCGACATCCGATCTGTCCCTATTACTCCTATTCATTTTAATGATATAGACAGTAAACAGAAAAATATCTACTGCCTCAGAATGAAATCTCCTCACATTGGCGTCCCTCAAGGCACGCCACCTAGCCCGATCCTCGGCTTTTCTCTCCCAGTCACTGCCAACGCTGTCTATTTCTACTATGTATCAAATTAAGCTTACACGAAGCTACGTCACTGTTCTCCATCCCACTCTAGCACCAAGGAGCCCGACCTTTGGCCCCGAGACCCTTACATAAATATCTGTACCAACCCTAATTAGGGGCCGCAAGGAAAAATGTAACGGATTTGCAGCCATAAACAATCTGAGGGCCACGAATGGGCGACAGTTCTTTTTTAATTACGCTGAGCTTGGCTTGTTGTTATTTTCTAAATGGATGTCTTAATTTGCGAGACCAAATCCTACAACTCAAAGAGGGGACCTTGTTGTTTGACGATAAAGGCTGAAACGATGATATAAACAACACTAAACACTCGATATTAGTATGACTGAGAAAAATGGCCATCAAAATTCCGATGAATTCACCTAAAGTAGTAGTTTGATAGTTGTCACCACAAAAATTGGTGCTTATCATCGTAGGTTTTGGTGATTATTTTATTTATTTTTTTTTTTTTTTACCACTATGCTCCGTACTTTAGGTGAAATTTTTCTCAGTGTAGTAGTTAGGCAGTGATATAGTACTAAATACTCGTATAACATTTTCGGACAGATACTCCGGTAGAATTTTGTGAGAACTGTGTAGTACTAGTCTTAAATCAAGACTGAATGAGAGAAATATCTCCGTCACTGTCACTCTCATTAAAAATGTCATGTTACAAAGAGTGACCGAGATAATCTCGAAGGGCCCAAACACCCCATAGAGTCATGAAGACAAAATTTCAAAACAGGAAGGTTTTTTTAAATCAAACTACTATAACACAGTCAAGTATACGTCATCATAATATATATCGAGCATAAAATATCGTCGTAGTTATAGTTTTCGTTTTATTTTACCAAAAAAGCACAAGTCAAATTACATTTACAGGCTGCGGGTAGAAGTTACCGCGGCCTCGGCGTCACAAGGGCGTAGAAGGAACATGGGTGGTTTTTGGTCAGTAGAAGTCTGACACTCCCTTCCGCTCTGCCCAAGAGTGGAAGGGGTCATTTGATGATTTCCCACCCCCCAAGAAAAAAAAAAAATTACATTTACAAAAAAATAATACATTCGAAAAAAATGAAATAAAATAATTAATAATAAATTCGAACAATAAAATAAGCTTATACAAAATAAAAGCCGTGGTAGCTCAATGGGAGCTATCGTATAACAGCCGCTTCGCATTCTTGAGGTGGCGGGTTCAAACCCCGACTCGTACCAATGAGTTCTTTGGGACTTATGTACGAATTTACATACCACTGGCTTTTCGGTGAAGGAAAACATCGTGAGGAAACCTGCATATATCCGGAGAAGAAATTCAATGGTGTATGTGAATGCGCCAACCCGCACTTGGCCAGCTTGGTGGAATACGGCCTAATCACCCTTCGAGGGTAGACCTATATCCCAGCAGTTGGAGGATTAAAGGTTGCATATGATGATGATGATACAAATTTACCTTTAGATAGGTAGATAAACTCTTTACTGTTCACACTAGAAATTACAAACAAAGGGATAAAAACACTTACCTTTCAACATTAACTTTACCTAATAGCATTTTATTTTTCTTTTCACCTTCCCAGACAGGATCTCAAATAGCTGCTTTTTACAAAATACCTTCACTAACTATTCTATCAGTGACAATGTTAAAATAATTCATTATTTCCAAGACAAGCGAGAGGAGCTTTTGAAATTCCTTCGAAGTAAAAATAGTGGCATTTTCCATAGAAAAACGTCTGGCGTACTGAAGCTGTAAAAAGTTTAAACTTGCGATATTTTTAATTATTTCTTGTTCTTGTTTGTTGTTATTTCTTATCATTATTATTTTTCTTGTATTTATTTACGTAAAGTAAATGTTATTCAACTTCTTTTACGGTCTTTTCTTTCAACATTTGGTAGGTTTATTGGTGAACTAACATTTGGTTAACTTTATTTCACTTCTGAGTGAGGGTAACTTAACGAAAAACTGTTAAAATGACAGCATTTCATAATCTTGTATCATTATCAGTCTATTTCAAAAATATAGGGATATCAATTGCTTTTTCCTTGTAATTATCAGTTTGTACTGTATAATAAGTGAATTGTGTTAAATTACTGCACTCGTTATGATTTAATTACTTGGACACTTGACAGATAAATAATTCTATACTTAGTTAGAAGATTGTAACCAGCAGAATCTATATTTCAGACCGCTAAATTATTTACCCGCTGAATGTGAATAGCACCCGTCAGTCTTCAAGTGCCCAATCAGGTGCCAGGACGGTGCTCCGTCGGGAACAAAATTCCTTTATCTCGCACCAAAAAAACAAAAAATAATAAATTCTCAGCTCACCTCGACTCCCCACAGAATGGACTCAATGACACCGAATGTTCACAAAGTTTCCTTTCAACCGCCTAAAATACGGCCGCGAACGTCCACGTGATAAAATCCCCGAGAATTTATTTAAAAATTCAAAGAGGCTTTTCTTTATCAGATATTTTTATAGACACGCTAAAACGTCATCGAAGCGTTAGTTTTACTATTCGATCCATTCAGCGGTCAACGCCTCGACACATTAACACGTTAAGGCCAGACGTTAATGTTAAGGCAGGCGGCGCAGCACAGCACAGATTGTGCAGGCAGAGCAGGCGAGAGAGACAGACCGCTAGAGCAGGACAGATGCATGTCTGCGTCGCACGTGTCATGACGTGTCTACACCGCAGCCTACACAGTTCTCAGTAAGTTCATGCAGTACAAAATCTGCGCTGCGTGGACCTGCGTCCACGCAGCGCAGCATACGCTCAGCCTTATTCCGTGTCTAAACGAAATGCACTTGCACGTGTTACGATTAATAGGCTAAAGTGCATGCAGTTCAGAAACTAATGCCGTGTCCGAGCAAATACATTTGTGAAATATGAAAGCTATTTCCATCGAGAATGCAGACCATTGGCGGAAGTTTCAATAGAATTTATACCCAATGTACCGAACTGCCGAAGTTACCAATAAGCTGCGCCATTGGCGATGCAGCTCTCTGCGAAAAGGCTAGGGGCAGTATGAATTATTTACAGGCGAGCGAACTTGAAACTGCATAGACATCACATAAAACATTCACTATACTTTTTCGAATACTATAGCTACTGAATACTGATTGGTTTTCTTAAGGTCACAAGATAGAAACTGTAACTAGCTCAGTCGTCTCATCATAATCTTAGTTTATGTACTGATGATGCCAATGAATGAGACTAAGTTTTTCTGTAAATATAAAATAAAGAAATAAAAATATCAATAGAGAATTTCTATAAGCACTTTTGTGCTAATGTGTTGACCGAAGTGCTCGGTGTACCAGGTGTCCACATGGAGTGCAAAGTTGGTAGCAGGCCAGCACCGGCGACCTATTCTGATAACGACGAACGATCGAAGATAGTGCGTGATTTACGAGCGATCGTAAACTGGAACCGCTCGAGATACGCGTAGATGGACAATAATTGTCTCGAATTTTTCTACATTGTTGTTTGTTTTGAAAAATAGAGGCAAACATTTTGTTTGTGGAGTGATCTGAACTAGAGTTATGGCAGTTTTAGTTAGTTTCTTGAACAATAAAATTTGTGGTTTAAAAATGTTAGTAAATTAAAACTTGTTCAATGAAATGTAGTTTTCTGTGCTCAATTTTAGCTACATTTACTTTTGCTTGATTTTATAAAGGGAACTGAAATAGTCTATATTTTATGCTAGCGTGTCCCATGGTCGAGTATTGTATACATAGGTACGAGTATACTTCAAAGCAGTTGACCGCTGTCTATATGTCCCTATCGAAAGTTACTCGCACCAGAAGACATCGTTCAAGCTGTCTTGAACAATCGACAATTACTCTGCATTCCAATTCGGCATAACCGCAGCGCAGCTTTGATTGCCTCCGATCGACTAGTTATGGTGTAGAATAGGCCCTCGGCCGCTGTAAGTTCCACGGGGCATGTTTACGACGCGCGACCCGATAGCGATCGATGGAAACTATTTATGACGACTAAAGGGGAGATAATAAATTTCGGTGCCCACTCGAGTCGCACGCTTCTGAATCGGTTTATTGTCGAGCGACTACCGAATAGCGTCTATAGAATAGGGGTTTATGTATTTAGTTGAGGTTATTAGGTGAGCGGGAATTGACTCGTGAAGTTTTGATTGATTGTTTATTGAATTCGCCTCGGCTGTAAACATCGTATAGTGATGATACTAAAAATTTGATGTTCGGGAAATACGGTTGGGTTTTTACCGGAATTAAATGCGGTTGGCAAAGTTTCGTGCAGCTAAGCTGTCGCGCTGAGGGGTCTCCAACAACAGTTTTAGTAGCGGGGGGCTAAAGCGAGGAGCCAAATGTGAAGAAAATGTTCTCAATAAAGTAAAATTAATGCCTATGCATCATACCGCCATGTTTTATGAGCGAGCCTCATGAAAATTCTATTCATACTTAAGTGCCTGTCCTTACCACGCCTCTGAGCCCAAATACGCTAAAGCACTTAAAAATATCAAAAAAGTTCTTAAACGACAGTTTTAAACCGTCGAAAGATCACCCCCGTCATAAAAAATGTATAATTAAATAATCCCGGGCGCAACAGGAAGAGCTCTGAAAGATTTAATTATTCCGTTTTTTATGATACAACAAAAACGCAGTAGGTACACTTTCGCGGGCCGCGGGCCATTCATAAGTTGGGTAATAAAGAAAATTTCGGCAATAAACGGGAAGATAGGGGCATTATGGTGGAGGAAGGAGCAGCCATTAACCGGGACGTTGGTATTGTGGCGGAATTAATATGTGGCCGGCGCCGTGAGAGCGGGGCAAGTATCGCGCCTGAATTATCACCAGCCGCGGTTGGGGCAGTTATTGACGTCCCAATAAGTCCAAGAAACGGAGCTCACGCACACGAGCAAGGAAGCGTGCTCGCAGAACCACACTTGGCAGTCGCCAGTCAGAAGACGCAGCTTCAATGCTAGCTACAGCAGAAAGACTGCAACAGCGGTAAGGTGGTCTACTCCGCGTTGATTTGTAACAAACCATTCTGGTAGACTGACACAGCATACAAACAATGCTACTACCTTTGTCACTCACAGCTCGTTAAACGATGCATTTGTAATTATGTACCAACAACTTGTTTAAGAAACCAAACAGGAATAACTTCTATTCTGGACTGCTTAATTTGTATTTGTTCAAACTTAACTACTGCCTCCACAGTTATACCAATATCGCTGCCTAAATAATCACCGGGCCTTCGGGCGCTCGGTTTCATTTTCTATGGAACAGAATTATGTTAATGCGATGGAAGGTTGCCCGTCAAACAAGGGGTGAGATCGCGAATTCGCTGATACTGGGAGATCGTAGCTATCGCTTGATAAATAGTATATTGCAGCAGCCGGTAAATGAGGTGTTGGTGGACAAGCGGAAAAATATTGAGGAAATTTGAGCCGAGCGTAAATAAGACCACATAATGCTAGACTGACGTCAATGGTTCATTTCCACCGGAGCTATCTTTGGTTGACTTTTTATGTTGATCATGATAATAATACTATGATCTATAGATCTTTCTGAATCTACATCTCTATTTGCAAGAGCTTCTATAAATTAACCACACCAAGTAAACAAGACAAAATATTCGTTTTGTACGGAAGTTCATAAAGAAAACAAAACAATTCCAGAGTGTGTTAAAGAAAGTGTCACGAATCTTGCTAAAAACGTGATCTCCTCAATCACGCTTTCACGGGACTTGACGCGAATGACGTGACATGTCAAATGACGTGACACATCACTTGAAGTGACAGCTAGCGATACTAGGCGATGCAATGATAGCGATGCCAATCACAAACGTCGACGCGAGTGTGGCGCTGTAAACACGGAATATAAAACATAACTGAACTGTTTAAAGGGGTCTACAAGATTAGTCTTATGTTCAATTTCACTTGAATATAAAACTATGCCTAATATTGGCGTGAGCCACGACAAACTGGCGATGATTGATTTATATCATCTCTTTATTTTGACTTGACTCCTCTCACTGTAATTTGTTTGTTTGCTCTGTATTTGTTCACCGACCATGTTCTGACAAATAAATAATCTGAGTCTAGTAATTTTCTCTTATATTATTTTTCCCTACTGCTAGTGTAAACTATACCTAATCAAAATATCCCCAGCTCCACAGACCCCGATTAAACTCCCGAGCCTCATCTGCCAAACAAATTCAATATCTGAACGTCTATACGTTCGTTATCTGCAGTACATTAAACCGCAGAATAATACAGAGAGACAAGTCAGAGGAAATCGTTCCTGCTCTCAGCGAGCACACATTGGTCCATGTTATTATGTATTTACGAGTAATGTAGTAAATATGGTGTTATATTAGGAGTAATATATGATGAGAAAAAACCCGTGTCTATGTCATAGTTTATAGTCATCGTCATATAAGATGATGATACGAGTATTAGTGCTGCATTAGAAATTACTTACTGTATTACTTTCTTGTAAAACAACCTAAATACCATCGTTCTGTAATAAACTTTCAGTATATCGTTTTAGTTGTACTTCTGTTTCTGTCAGCTTGTTGTGATTATACTTACCCATTTTCGGAACGGCGCGTTACAGCGAGCTTCTCTCGATCATTCCCCTGGCATCGATGTCGTGATTTATTTTTGTTTTCACGTAGTTGGAAAAAAGGAATTAAAGGCCGGGGCCGCGTTATGGCCCATAAAACTCATAATGACCCGTGCCACGCGTACTCCAGTGTTTACTCAAATATACACCTTACTGCCATCTACTCGTTCTACTACTTCAATGAGTTATTGCTTGACGCAAACATATTTGACGACTTTTGGTTGACGCTCTCCATATCTATAGGTACATAGATACAGTATTAAACCTTCATGTATCGATTCCATTTCTACCAACATTTCCTGTTTCTTGGCAATAACATACGACCTCAGTAGATAAATTATGCTTAATTAATGGTAGGGCTTATCTCCAAGTTGAATGGACAAATCTGCTCAATAAAAACGTGACCAGCTCCTTATTGGTGCTTTAAATAAATACCACGTCGAGATTAGAACGACCATTGTAATTGGAGAGATTCGCCCGTCGATAGCGCATCTCACACTTAGTCACGTTTGCGGAAAACGGCAACCGGTTCCCTAAATTAAGATATCTCTAGAGGCCACTCGGAACAGGCAAAAGCTTTTGACAATATCGCTCGACCGTAACAATGCAAAATTTGCACAGAAATCGCGAAGCCCATACCGAATGTTTATCAAGCAGTTCCAAACCGCAAATTTAACGCTACCTTCTCCTAATCGCGTTACAAACTCTTGTCTATACAACTTTGTGTACAGGCGTGCCACAAGGCGCAGTCCTTGTTCCGCTGTTTAATATTTCATACGCATAACACATTTCACCATAATTTAAAGCGAATTTAGTGCAAGCGATTTGTTCCCAAGAGCATTAATTCAAGGAACAAACTGGGAACAACTGACGACTGGATGAGTTAGGGGGACTGGGGGGTTAGCAGTGGGTGGCACGTATGACGCTCCACTAATTGAGTGTAAAGTAAACCGCTGTCATTGGAGCGGGCTGTTATTAAACCAAACTTGCTCCGCGATGTATTATTGAGCTGGGAATCGGAGCTGTGCCGGCTCGGCATCGCATTGTTCGCAATTAATGCTATTTCCAACGTTGGTATGCTTCAGATACACCTAAACATCTATACGTATAATACGTGCTTGTATCGGTATGGATTTATTTTTGTATCGGGGTTCATTATTCCTAATGAACTCACGTTTGTTTTCATTATTTCGACTTCCACTTTCTTTCCTTCCTTTATGAAATTCGATCGTCCTAAATTTTAATTCCGAAACGCTTTTCGTTAAGGTTTTGTTTCGCTTCGATCGTAGATACTTAAGGCTAAGCCAACTAAGGCTAAACTAAACACTCCAACTCTGGAAGTGGATTCAAATTAAACAAAGTAAGTTTTCCAATCAAACTGTATTCTAGACCGCTGTGTTATTTCATTATTACAGATTCTGAAGTTAAACCGTTATGGCAGGTTTCGCCGTCCAATTGAATATATCCACAGACTGTTCAGTTCCTTTACCTCCAACATCATTGTCTCTGTTCGTTTGGTTGGCAAACCTGCTGTTAGAGTCAGATGTTTGCTGCGCTTCGAGGTGTAACTGAGAATTCCCTGTAGATTTTAGAGTTTTGGTTTCTACGTTCTATCTATATGTTTTTGGCTTCACGACTGACATTATCATCATCACCTTTCTTTATCCCACTGTTGAGTATGGGCTGTACTATCTGCCTCGGCCCTGCGCCAATCAGCTCCAGGTTCAACCCATTTTTTTTCATGTCGATGAAATAACACAATGAAAAGACAAAATTATATAAACACGTAATATTTATACAATTTGTCATGCTACGGAACGAATACCGTAGCAATGTGTTGAAGACAAAATGTAAAGGTACCTAAAGGAAATACATTAATATTTCCACGCTCACGCTCGTTAACTGACAATTTAACTAAAGACAAAATTACAGACAATGGCCGCCGCAAAGGGAATAAGCGTTCAAAGAACGAACGAACGGGGGAGAACGAAACTAAGGAACTATTAACTGTCCTTTTTTCCGTGCGGATGAGTCTAATATGTAAATGGCAGTTATTTTAGCCGATTCGCTGGCTCTTCGGCTGATTAATATGCGGGACTAATTAAAAGGTATCGTTGTGACTCCCCGGAGCGTGCCGCTCAATAAAATGTTTCCAGTATACTGGCTAGTAGATAAAATGTGGATCAAACTCTGGAAAATTCTGTCAAAGAATTGCTGTAGAAAGAAATGCATTGGAATTTGGAATATATCTGGTATTTATTGAGATTTTAAACTAATGTAGTACTCGTATTTTCGCCACTTTTTGATGTATCCATTTTTAATACTGAAGATTCTCTCTCAGTCTCAGGCCTTAAAATAAACTTGGTTTCACGAAGTTGTGATAGAGAATGAGGTCAGCCTAGCCGGTTTCGGCCACAGCGACTCCTGCTTCTAATAAACTGAGCTTAGATGGTGTGCTCAGCAGGCTTATTATTTAAGTAACGGATAATCGGTATCGACATTATTTTGACACTTGGAGTTTACTGTAAGCGTTAAAATCAATCACCGAATACACCCACTACTTAGTTAGGCAATAAAACCGCAGATTACGATAATTCTTGAACTCGTATCGCGTGCTTCTATTTTTTTTGTTTTTTGCTTTTTTATTTTTGTAAAACTGATGTGCCTAATGTAACAAACGTAGTTATCTTAAGACCAATAAACTATTATAATCTATTCCCCACTCGCTACAATGTAGGCCTCATAAGCTATCTGAATCTGAGCCTCGTTTTAAGCTTGTGCGCACAAGTCCCAGTTTCCTCAGACCCCAATCACTGCAATGCCTGTTCCCGGCACTTTTCATTCGGAACTGGCAACAAGCAGCGCTTGGTAATTGTTCCAGTACGCAGCCGGGATAATTGATGGTGTTTGTATAGTACAACTTCGCGACTCCCTGTGTAACGTAGGAATTACGCTATTGCTTCGTATTTCGTGTTCCGCGTGAAATTGTTTAAGTACGACACTTTAGGAAGTTACTTTTTGACAATTTGTGCCATGTTATGGGTAATCAGTATCACACTTTGTCTTTCAAGAGACATGAAAGTAATCATTAATTATTTCTGATTTAGTTTCTTAATGCAGAGTCTTGATACAGAACTACTTTATTCGTACTTTACTATAGTAGTATCCATCGAGATATACTTTGCAATATTTATTACTAAAAATTTTCATTTGATTCAGGAATTCATGACCTCATATGCTGAAGTAATTATAGTGAAATCTTACAACCATAACTCTTCTTCTTTTCTTCTAGTGGTTCTTTTAAGTAACCACTACTGGAGGTTGGCCGTCAGCTTATCGAAATCCTTATCTTGACCCAAGCAGAAAATTTCTTCGACACTGGCTCTGCTTACTCACTTTAATTTAATATACACAATGTAACTATATATCACAGGGTGTGCGAAATGCGTGAGTGCGTCTTATTCTAAAACTACCCTACCCGGCCCGCTACCCTCGCCTCGGCTCGCAGCGACCCATATAATTAAGATAAGTCGATAGGATGCGATACAGCCGAAGACAGCTGTATAAATATGTTAACACGGAGCAAGCCTTGTAAATATATATAAGACAATCGAGTCGTTATACAAGCAGATAGTAGACAGGGATAGGCTTTGTTTGCCATAACAGCGACTTAATAAACATGATCAGAAATGAGACTATAACTGGTTTAATTTTGTTTTTCGTCGTCATCATCTACAGCCGTCTTTCTTGCACTGATACGAGTAAGTATAGGCATCAACTTTAAAATGCTAAAGGCTCTCCACACGCAGCCTGAGATACTTGACCCAAACAAAGTTAGTTCCATGACTTTCAAAAATTCACAAAAAAAAATTACAGCTTCATACAAAATGTTAAATGACCGTAGACAAAATATATGGAACAGATTTTTTTGTGGTGAATTTTCGAAAGTTCCGACTTTCGAAAATTCACCACACGAAAGTTGCTTGAATCAATACATAGCAAAAGGTCTTCAGTGTTTTAGAGTTAACCCGGTTTATAAACCCAATTTATTTTTTCATGTCGATAGTAATAGGCCTTTTTCTGGATCTGTCTTTCTTTAATGTTACAGAACGCTATTGTTTACGTCCTACTCTTTTCATCACAGCCTATTCGATGTCTGAAAGACTAAAGCACTCACAGGCGCGAGTTTAACCAGCTAGTCGCAAATAACTGTAGAGTGGAGTGGAGCTAGTCGCGCGATCTTAAATCCGCGATTATGCGCTCCGCGAAGGTTTTAATGAGCGGCTGCGTGATGTAGGGTTCGCACTTGCTTTTCAAATAGAAATTAAAAAAGAAAATAAATTAATTTTTAAAATATTTTTAAAAACTAGCTTTTATTGCATTGTCATCCGAGTTACACGTATACCAAATTTCAGCTCAATCAGACATCGGGAAGTAGTTCAAAATTGAATTGCAAGATTCCACCCAAACTTAGTAACATAATTATGTAGATTGCAAGTTAAATAAAAGCTTTTAAAACATAAAGGTCGGCAGCGTATCCATGACCCTTCGGTGTTACAGGTACCCATAGGCGACGGTGATCGCTTACCATCAGGCTGTTTGCTTGTTTGCCACCTAATTACAGTAGCTTCTAAAGCATTTATTTTGTGGGCAAATCTTGAATGAACATCTACTCAAACTTTTTATCTTCTTAACATTTTCTCAAGATTTGTAACAAACATTTCTGCCATTTGTAATAATTTAACAATCCATCTTCTATTCCAACTTTTCGGGCAATTGCTAGTAATAAAGATTGATCAGACAAGTCAATTCACTTCCCTTAAATGAGATCTTTGTTGTCAAGCGCTTATCGGCGTTTTCCGGCACCCTCATTTGAAGGCCTTATTTTTTTCCAAGTTTTCTAATAGTATTTTTGGGTAAGCGCATTACTTTTCCACGTGTTAATAATCATCAGATATTTCGACTGCCCCTGCGAATACTATCAAATCTGCAAAGTCACGGTTTTTTCATTGTAAAAATTACATGAATTTTAATATACTTTACAAAATAAATAATTTAAAAAAAATTGTATTAAAAAAAAATTATGTTACAAACACATTTTAACTTGTTATTATTAATTAAGGTCAAATATTGATTTTAAATTGCTCTCTTGTAAAAAATGCCATTTGGAGTTTCGATAGTGTTCGTCGCAGTCGATTTCAAAACAATGAACCAGCCGAGTCGGTCATCAGTTGGTTGAGGGCACTGTCTCGCTACTGTACTCGTTACGTAATCAACCCTTAACTTACAAAAGATAGTTGTTCTAACGATATATTCAATAGACAATACACATTTGTTTAATCATTCAGCACCGGATACAAAGGGAATAATTTAGGGCACGATCTCCAAAATACTCAGGCAAGTTGTGCGGAGTTTTACCCACTATTATTTTAATTTCGGCTGCTGATATGGCAACCCTGATCCTTGGTCCCCAGCGACCCGATAAGCCTGCTGAATTGCTACCAACTTGAGAGATACTCCCAGGCCCCTACATCCGTATCCTATTAGATATATGTAATGTAACTATCTTCCTTGTACTTATCTACATGTAATTTATTTTCGGTAATAAAATATTGCCAATGTTAAACCTTGACAATCTATGTAATCATGAAAAAACAGCCTGTTCTAGACGTTTTTTTTTTTCAGGGTTTTAGTTTATTTTCAATCGGCAAAAAAAAATCTGTTATAAGTAATATATTTTAAAAACAACTTTAAGGAGTCAATTTACTTGTTTGCCACCACGACCTACGGAATAAAAAAGTGTTCAGAAATCGTCTTCAACAAATTCTTGCACATCTTTCCCTCGCCGTACTATCAGCTGTTCAAACAAGTACATACAGTAATATACTTGATATATATCTCTCGGAGCACTTAGCAAACTTTCCCAAGTAAAAAAGAGCCGTCGGAAGCGAGATAGGACGTTCATCCATCATTTTTCTCCGGAAAACTGGCAAAAGTTTGGCGAAAGTCACGCATTCAACATATTCGGAAGTTTGTTCCCGTGTCGATATCTCTATAATCTTTTATAATCTGAGTCAGTGGGATATGGGCCAATTTATCTTAGACTTTATCTTATTTTATTTTGGTACGAGCTGTGTAAACTTTAGGATCTATAGAAAAGCGTTATATTTTTGGTGTTTTGGATTAAATTAAATAGTAGGAAGGCAATCCTACTAATACTATAAATGCGAAAGTGTGTTTGTTACCACGTATCCGTAACCCATGAAACGATTTTGATAAAATTTGAAATAGGCATAGCTTATGCTCTGGCTTAACACATAGGCTACTTTCCATTTACTTTCGCTCACTGTTTTGTGTCACCGCGAGGGTAAAGCTATATACGAGTACATATTAGAGATACATCTCGACAGCTGCTACGTACAGTATCGAAATCACTACCAAGTTTAACTTTTATTTATTTAATTAATAATTTTAAGCAATTATTGTACTTGAACTTTATTTAAATAGACCATATCATGTTATTAGTTGCAAAGAAAAAAAAAATTTAAAAAAATAAAGAAAATTATGCCATTTTTTTTATTAATCGCGCCAATTATACGAATTTTTAATAAACTTATATCAAAACAAATAATTTAAAAAAAAATGTTTTAGTCATGTTTTTAACCTATTAAAATTGATATTACACAATTTAGCTTACTATTCCTATAAATAATGCCGTTTGTAGTTTCGACCCTGTATGTAAAGACAGTCGATCTTACGCATCCCTTTATTATTCGAAGGTATTACGGCAACATGTAAATTAGTCTGTTGATGAATTTTAAACATTGTGTTCGAGACAAGGAGTATCGGTTATAACTTAATTGGTTATTAGAAAACTTTTCCAATCTGCATGGGGAATGGAGGCTCGAGGGAGTTTTTGTTGCTCCGTTGCTTAAATATAAAATATACGGAAATTATGAGCATTGGACTGGTGGTTGATGTTGAGTAGGGTTTCATACTTAGGTTAGTAAGTTCGCGTAAACAGAAACGTCTGTTGCAGAAAGTTACAATTTGAAAATACAAGCAAATCAAATTAAAAATATATTTAAAACATTATTTATATTCTCTAAAAAGAATAAAGTAAAATAATAAGTCGTCAAGACGAATCAAACGAACTTATCTATCCCCATTATTAGATTTATTAGGATAAAATAATATATTATAATAAATAATATATCATTTATTTCAGGCAATCTAACTTGCATACAATGCAAGATATATATTCATAAGATATCCATATGAATAACTAGCAAGCACAATAGCTTTTTCCAGGTTAAAACTACAGTTTCAGGTTAAAACCACGCGAGGAAAACTATCCGCTTCGCCAGCATCGATTTCCTGTCAGCGCTCGGATAGCACCCAATATGACTCGCTATTGTACATACGAGTATACAAGGTGTAACGGAAAGGTGTAGTAATACTTAAGGGTACTTTTTGTATATACTTATGCACAATAAATAATTTTTAAAACTAAACTAAATACTTAAGGGTGTTTTTCTATACGTCAAAGTCAAGTAAACAATTTCTAGAACAAAAGTTTGCTAAGTTCGAGAAAGAACATAATGAATCTCCATAAAAAATTGTGCACGTGACTAAATATTTTGTATGGAGACTCGATATTTTTTTCTCGAATTTAGCAAACTTGTGTCACAAAAGTTTTTCACTTCGTGTAGAAGAACACCTTTAAGTATTACCACGCCTTTCCGTTACACCTTGTATAATATGTATAGGTACATATAACCTGCAGTAAACAGACTAGTAGCTAGTTAAGGGCGAGATATACGATTGTCAGCGGTCTCTTTCACACATTTTTACTACTTTGAAGATATTAAATCACTGAGTGCCAGTGGAATAAAAAGCCTGGTAAATTACATTTTAAGTGTTTAAAACATCGTTTTGAAATCTATCTACTAGTCTGACAATTAATTTGACAATTAAGAAAAATGCAGTTTCGTGAAATTAAAAGGTTATTAACGCAAAAAAATACCTATAAATAAAAGATTATTAACACAAAAAAAATCAAGTATAAACCTTTTATTGTGACTTCGAATAAATTAAATTCAGTATTTTGGTGGATTTTCTATCTTCAATTCACGAAAGAGATATTCGTTGCTGAACAGTTAACTCCGCCTTAAACAGTAGGCAAAGGCTATGGCAATTTGATTGAGAATACATTTCGGGCATGAAAAGTCATCATAAAACTGAGGTATTGACATTTTCAAAGCTGCCCCTAGGAAATGTCAGTGACGTTCGGATTGCTCGGCATAGACGGCATAGATACAGTATTTCAAATCATATCCGAGACAAAGATAAATTGGAGTTTCTGTCTCTCTTTCTTTCTCTTTCTCTGGCGCTAGAAAAAATGAAATAGAAGATGTCTCAACACCATGCCCGGTGCAACAGTCATGCACTCAAAATAGCATGGCCAATTAGCTACATGGCAAGTTAAATAAATGCTCGTATGCAAAGTATCCGTAAAAGTCAGTCAGTCCACTTGTTACTTTTGAAGTAAAAAACCTAATAAACAACAAAAAACCATAAACAAACAACACAATTAAAATTAAGTAAATCGGTTCTCTATGATCACTCATAGAGTATAGAACCTATAAATAGATTATAGAAATGTCATTCTCACACATTTTCCTACTTTTCTCTACGTATCAATAATCGAATTGTGACGACTATTTACGCAGACCGCTACAAAAGGCGACTAGTCATGTTCCAGAAGTATTTCAAAAAGCGAATTGCATTCTCCGGCCGAGATTACCGCTTCAAACGGGGAATAGAGACGCCGATGAGTAGTGGCAGATTTATGTGGGGATATTTCATCTGCGGCCGCGGGCGATAGCGAGATGTGACCTAACACCCGCCGGGTGCTGTCGGCTGGCCACCCGCCACCCGGCGCTGGGCGTTGTGTACAAACTCGCAGGGTTT
The DNA here is from genome assembly GCA_949125135.1 of Alcis repandata. NCBI lineage: Eukaryota > Metazoa > Arthropoda > Insecta > Lepidoptera > Geometridae > Alcis > Alcis repandata. Next base: position 11,803,457 of record OX421233.1, on the reverse strand, counting down.
CGGTTTCATACAGATTTTGGGACTTGAAATATTTAATCGACAATAAATTTATGCTTCCACCAAAGTCGTCAGATCCGCCATATTGGATTCAGTCTCATCAGATTCGCTGGATTGTAGGGAATAAATGCGTAACGATCGTAATAATGTTAAATAGTTAATTAATTTATTTGTTCTACTTAGTTTAGGTTTACTTCAACTTTATTAAATTTAACACGAAATATCTTTGTAAACGTGACTTACCTGTAACATTAAATGGAAGTTAAGGTCAATAAATATTTCTGATTTGACTATTTTAAAATTAAGAATAGTGATAAACAATCGGTCTATAAGAGTCTTTAGCAAGACAAAGCGTTTTACTTTTAGTCAAGCAGTTGGATGTCTTTGGATTGTTTATCATAGACGTTTTATCTTAATTCAAATCCGAACTTCTAAATTCAAATGTTCAGAAAACGCGACCTCACCTACTGTTTCAGCTGTAGCGTACAGGCGATGCCCATTGCCACTGGCCAGCCGCAAAAAAAGTAAACTAGCAACAGCGGTGTGAACGCGCACGCTTGTCTACACGTCGGCGTCGCCACGAGGCGTGGGGTAGCGGGAGCATTTTTGAACACTCTGTATAATCGTATACTTACCTCTATATAATCGAACATGCTGTATAATACATGAATCTCTATGAATATGTATTTTGAACACATTATACAATCATACCGGAACAAACTGTAAAATAGAGCGTTCGTTTTTGTATGTTTCTGTAAAATGATAGATAACAGAATTAACTACAAATCTTCTAGCTTTTGGCTTTTTGTATGATGAGTTTCTCTTGATAATTGTTTTTATGTGAATTTCAATAAGTTATGACTTGCAATTTATTTTGCACCATTGAAATTTGTGAACATCCCAAACGACTGATATTGGTATAAACCTATAAGAATTCATAGACAATCTTAACCACGAATTGCTTCTGACAGCTCGGCTTAGTCTAAGCCCACATTCGCCACTCGCCTAGCGGACCCAGCCCAGACAGCTTTATCCACTAGCGCGGCCCAAATTCAGGATATTAATCATAAAATTGGTTAACCAATGCCCCAGATAACAACGGAATCTGTGTAAAACTTAATAATGTTTTATTGAACACAGAAAACACTATTTATTTACTCTTATAGTATCTTCATTAAAATAACTAGGTAGAAAGTAAAATATACACAACAAAACAATAAATATTTTTTGCGGCAGAAGCTAAAAACCAAAAAAAAAGTTGTAACCAGAGAGGTCCGTTAACGGGAGTCCGCTTTGCTTTGCTCTCTGTGAAGCTTCGTTCCCGCCATAACATTCTATTATATTTCATTTATTCGATTTCGGTTTGCAAACGTAGAGTTTTAAAACGCATTTTGATGCGCATAGTGTTTTTGTTGCGGAATTAAATGTACTATCTCTATGAATTAATGTATCAACCTAAACACAGTTTGTACGTAATCGAGTTTTTGTGGTCGAAAATGGCTTAGCGAAGGAATCTCGGAGGAAAAATGGAAGATTACATAAGTCCGTAAACATTGCCGAACCGCGGGAGATTAATCGACGATAGCGCTTTAGTGCTTTTCATCAGCGGTAAAAAGCGGCTTAAAGCGTTTTGATGTTGCGTTTTGTTTTATGAAAGCGCTTCTTCTGTGCTGATACATCGCTCCACATTAGTTCCTTTCATTTCTTTCCCTCTCGAAATTAAAAAATGGATTCGGTATTCTTAGATTTTATTTCATAAACATATATCTTTTAAACACACAACTGTAAGTCATGTACTAGTAAAGACTTGTAAAGTTGCATACCATCAATGATAAGTTGGAATTTTATTTCACTAAAGGAAAAATAATGATAAATGCAAAGAGAAATTGCAATAAACCCACAATGCTCCTAGTTGACAGTGACTTCTTTCTAGCACCATCGGGTTCACCACTTATTTGTCACTTTTTGAAAGTAGCCCTCTCTCTCCAACAGAGCCTAGAAGAGCGAGACAAGAAGAACTCGTCCCACAAGGAGCAGCTGGCCCGGGAGCAGCGGTACCTCCGCCGGCGACTGGCGCAGCTGCGCGCGGCGCCGCGCTCGCTGTCCGAGACGTCCATGCACGCGCACGCGACCCGGGCTGACTCGCTGTCCTCGCTGGAGAGCTCGTCGGGGGTCTCCACTGCTGACCGTTCGCCTTCATCCGTCTCTGAAAGCGGTAAGTGGCTCTTTGTAAGCGTTTCAATTTGTTTAACGTGAATAGGTCTGCGTTTGAACAGCAACTGCATTCCAACAGCAGAGATGTGGAACACACTATTTTACCCCGAACAAGTACAACCCAGGGTTGGTTAAAAAGAAAGTGAATCGGTACATCCTAGACAAGCGTACCTACTACATCTTAGCTAAATGCAACTTTGTACCTCTATGGCACTAAAATACACCTTACTGTTTCAATAGCCCCGCTCAAAAACTCACATCACTTTCTGCACTATTTTAACTTGCAACGATAACCGAAAGCCCTCGCCCCCCTCCCACACGCTGCCACACCGCCCTAACCATTCACGTCAAATGTAAAACACAAACACAACACGTGTATTTTGTCTCTATTGTGTACTTACAATGATTGATGAACAATGGATCGGAGATAAATGATAGCGATGGCGTTGATTCCATATTAATGATGAATATTGGTTAATGATGGAGGAAATGAGCTTTGGCGTGGAAATGAAGTTGTGAGCAACATAGGGTGCTTACTTAGTTTGTATGTATAATAGATGACTCGCAAGTAAAAAATACGTTCATAAATACACGTACAAATATTTTGTTAAAACACGGGAGAATACTCGTCATATGAAGTCGTTTACTTCGACTAGTTTCGGTCACATTCGGTGAGCCAGGCGAGACGCGATCGCGAACGCGTCTCTTGTATCTCACTTGATGGAGGTTACTCGCCTGTGATATAAACATTCTTTATTAAGCGATGAAAAGTGGTAAAGCGGTCTGCAGCCCAACCACTTCCATCCTCAACCCAGAGCGCCTTCTGCCAACTTTCCCCAAATGAAAACCGCGCTTTATCAGCTCACGCTCGACTGCCTCACGCACTTAAAACTCCAGCACACAATCCCTCACCTATTGTGCCTCTTATTTATGCATTAACTTCGGCAATATAGCCTCCTCAAGCAACCATAAATTTCTAATCTATTGTCGTTCCCGGAAAACTTTCCCTTTCTCCGTTTATTGCGTTTTTATTCGCGAAGAATTGATATGGTAAACAAGCGGGCGATTAACCGTCTCATTAGGCCGCGTTTATACAGGCCGGCCGCTGTAGCCTTTATAATTCCCGTCCTAACCGTATTTATGATGATCTAGGACAGAGGTTCTTAAAGCTGAGCACAGGGCATTAGTTATGCGAGAGCGGGTGCGGTCTTTGACTAGAGACTCTCGGAGAGGTTCGAGCCATCCACGGATGACGGCGTAATGTCTATGTTGTTTGCGTTGAGTTAAATCCTGGATCATTTCTGAAGCACATATTGATTGTTTTGTCTTAGATTTCTTATTACTTAGTGCTTGTGCTTATTCCTTATGATTAAATAGCCAACTTTGCAAAGCGTTACAAATGTCATAACGTCATAGATGTTACAAACACTGATACCGTAACGGCTGTATCGATTTTCACGATATTTCTTATTTGACTCATGCGTTTGGAAAATATTGTTGTCAGCGATAAAGCCACCAGTTGTTGCACTAGTTTTTGAAGCGCTATTATCTTATTGTTCAAAATTCCTGGTGTAAACAATAAAAAAATCTATCTATTCGTCGATGGATGATTCTCAGCAGATGAAATAAAGGGACAGTCTGCACTAGTCTTTTAGTTTACTCCTTGTTCAAAGCGTATCTCCATCGGATCGGTGATAAGTTTGAGAATCCCTGACCTATTCAGAGCGGACGGGACCGGCCGTTTGCATTGCTATGCGGGCCTCGTAAAAATATATATTTGCATCGCTATTGAATGTTTAGGGTAAATAGAGGATCTGCGAATATAGCAGCGGTTTGCTTTGGGAGACAAAGGAGTCTTGAATGGAGTGCGTTGAAGGTGTAGCTGTTACTTAATCTGTGGCTTGTTATCACAGCAGAGTGCAGGCTACTCACAACTCTATTCAGTAGTGAGTAGGTATTATTTTGGCAAGTGGGCGGAACTAACTTTCAAAACACGTTCTCATACTCAGTTTGGTAGTTCAAGCCGCTAAAAAAATGGATGTACCCTTTTTCAATTTGAGTTCTGTGGGGTTAGTGGCAGCGTATTCGAGTCGTGTCGATGCATACAATTTCATTGATTAGGACAAAATAAGAAGTTCGTTTTATATGTATACGTCAATCCAAAAAGTCGCGTCTTACCCAATAAATATTTGTTATCATCTTCTTACAATAAAGCCTTTGCTAAACCGATCAAGATGAAATTTGCCATTAGGAGAACATAAAATATTTTTGAAAACGCTAGAAAATTAAATGAGCTATGAAATTGTAGTCATTAAAATACAGTTACATATTTACATTCAATGACATGAATATTGACTAATAATCAAATTTTAGACCCACGAAATTGTAATCAATCACGAAATCTCACTAAAACGGATCTAATGTCTATTAAAACAGAGTTGAAAGTCCCATAAGCTCAATATTCATTATCGGTTCGGCCACCGCCGCAAGCGAAGCGACGCTTACAATCACGTTAGCGGCACGTTAATCGCGTGAGTGAAGTGACGCGAGCCAGACCAGCATTATATACATACAAACACACATACCTGTTTATGTGTAATTATATCAGTTACTAGCGACCTGCCCCGGCTTTGCACGGGTATAAAATATAGCCTATGTTACTCAGGGATAATGTAGCAATCTAATGGTAAAAGAATTTTTGAAATCGGTCTAGTAGTTTTTGTCTTTATTCAACACAAACATACAAAAATACAAATCTTTCCTCTTTATAATATTAGTATAGATGAATAAACAGGGTTAGGGGATCCTAAGCCGAAAAGGGCTTATGGTACTCATAATTTAAAATAACTTTTACTATGGGACCAAACCGGAAATCGGCACAATGTAATTCAGATGTTCCATACATTTTTTCGAGCGTCGTTGACATTTTTCTATGAAACTGCTTTTTTCGCGAATTCCGGGATGGTTCCTTAGTCAAAATTGATCATAATGATGAGTACTATGAGCCTTTTTTTTTCGACTTAGCATACCTTTCCTAATAATTGTGAGGTTAGTCTAGGCTTGTAGCGTTCATAGCGTAGCTGCTAGATGTTTGTAAGTTCGTAACCGATCACCGAAGTCAAGCGACGGACGACGCGGTCAGTCTTTGAATGGATCACTGATAGTGGCACATAAAACTTTGAGTTGAATTACACGTAATATTGCAGGACCCGGTTTGTCTCAAGTTTTAGGGGAAAAATAGAAGTCGCGGTTTAGATCCAAAAGTCAGTGAAACTCGCTTTTTCACTTAACAGCCCTTACTTGCTCATGCCTGTGTAAGTTAACTCCTGCTCCATTTCTGACAGAACTTTAAGTTTAAATTTCTTAACATTTAGAAATTAAAAAGACTTTAAACTTCTTTTTTGATTTTTTTTTACTTATCCCACTCCGGTTTATCACACAAAACTAAGATTTAAAAAAGTGTCCTTCTGTTGTGTTACTATACTAAGCAGAAAACTGAAGAGACAACTTTGAATGTGCCCAGTTTTAGTAAATGCGGCGAAGAGAGGCCACAAGTCGCGTCAACAGTTGACAGAAGCAGTGGAACCTAATTAAAGTTAGTGAGCGTAATTACCGCCCGCCCTACGCTTCCGCTGGGCGGGCGGGAAGCGCAGGCCTTGGGGAAATATGTGTCGTGAAAGTTTTACATGCTAATGACGACACAGTGTGTGGGATTAGCAGTTAGCAATAATGCACGACATTGTTTTAATTTGTGTTCTTATACAAGTTATCAAGTAAGACAGTTTTAATTAAAACTGGAATAATCACGTAAAAAATTAGTTACCACTGGACCACCAGGAGATTTCATGCGTAACGCGTTCGCGGTTGCACCTCGCCTGGCACCAAATGCTTACACTACATAAAACAAACGACAATAGTTAAATGTTAAAAATAAGTATTTACCTAAGCACTCAAAAAATTGTCACTCACTTTTATTTACTTTAAAATCGTACCAAACTCACTTAAATTCTGGATATAAAACAATTTAATTACCACAATCATTAAAGCACACATTTCAACTTGACCCGCAAGCTCTGCCCCTCTTTCCTCCCTTCACCTGTTCTCTGATAACACTGATAACAGAACACGGAACCGCTATCGGGAGGCGCGAGAACACGCCACCGCAGATACGGGAACACGCAACCTTACGAAATTGGAAAACCTTATACAACTGTTTGGGCTTCTGAACTCCTGGTATCTACTTATATCTAACACATATGTACATATTTGTTTCAAAAACAGATTTATTAGAAAAAAAAATAGTTTTTTAAATTACTTTATTTTAGTTATTTTTTAACTTAATTTTAATTTAAATAATAAAATAAATATGTATGTAAATATTGTTACTGTTGTTATTGTTATTGTTAGGTTGTTTGTTGTTGTTTTATTGTTTGTTACTAATTGTTAAATAAGAATGAAGATCTAGGGAATAGGTATTTGATAACTTAAAAAATAAATACCAAAATTCAGTTTAATTAGGCATCAAGAACGTTAAAAATTCAGTTACAAGATTTGACCAGGCTAACTAGTCAAGTTAGGCTTGTAATAAACAAATATGAAGTAGAAAACTTAGTGGTATAACTAAGGTACTTAAAGTATTTCACCTAGTAAGTTAGAAATAAATTTCATGATGATGTTGAAAATAATGTACTCCAGTAGTGTCACTTACGTGTTATTTCCCATTTAGCATGTACCATCACATTTCATATTAAAAAGTATTCTATTATTGCGCATCAGATGAGCTGCATTTAAATGTCCTGTCATTAATCAAAAAAGGCTTACATAATTTTACAGAGCAAAAAAGAGCGAGTGAAATGCATAAATAAAGCCGATAGCACACTGAGCCACAGCTTTGCGTAGCAGCGCAAACACACCATCGCTGTCATGGTCTTCCAGATTCCATTAAATCCCGGAGTTTACCCGCACAATGGCTACGTGTAATATGTACACATGTGTGTACAGGTGTGGATGTGTATGGTGCAGTAATAGAGAACTGGCGGCCCGCTGGATTCTCTGTTGCGGCCCGCAAACTTGGCACTTTTGTTTAAATAAACCTATCATGATTGGCGCGGTCGCGGTTAGCTAAGACTTCTATGTAAACGTTAAAAACAAAAAGGCAAATGTTAAAAACTTGATGTTGTAAGCGCTTAAATAGCTGTTTAGAAGTAATTTGAAACTATGTACTGAAATATTCTAACTTCTACAATTACGCCAATCAAAAAGACCCATTCCAATTTCTCAGTACCCTTTATTTCCGAACTTTCTCTTGTTCTGCGGACGAACAATTTTGTTCTGCGACCCTGCCAGTAACAAGTTGGCCGTGGCTGCCGTAGTGCGTAGTCGGTAGGTGTAATTAATAAAGCGGGAGGTGGCGAGAGAACGCGATAAGGCGAGCCCTCGTAAATCACCGAGCTAATGACTGCGCACTACCGCCCGCCATCTGCTGCGCCTTAAGCTGGCTCCTGACTGAGCGAGCATGCCTCGAGGCACGAACCTTCTCGCTCTGGCTAGCAAGCTGAACACTGTCTAGATTGAGATAGAAGTGCGCCCCAATCTTGGGATTTTCTGGGTCTGCGTGCTTCATCTTCGACCACATCGTCGCTTATTTGCGTTAAAAAAACTGTGCAACGCGTAGCGCAGATCGACTAGTTCGTAATCGATCGAAGTCTATGGACGTGTGACCGCGAGTGGCGTTTAGAACTGAGTACTTCCGAACTTCAGATTACATTCAGGTTACGCCGAGACTAACACAAAGAAAGCTATACATTACCTATTAAAACTTTGAATAGATTTCAGCACGTCTTAAAGGTTTAAGCTTTTTTTTTAACCTATCTTGAAATAGATTATAATTGCTAAAAATCAGAGTTCTCGTATCTATCACGAATTTTTGAATAACATTTGACTTTAGAAACGATTGAAAATATTTCACCGAGCTATGAAACTTTTTACATTAAACATGGTTTTATTGCACTCTTTACATTTTAGATGGAACAATTTTACACGCAACTTGCGCTCGTCCGGGGCTCATCCATAAAAATACACTTACCCCGGTATACTCGTACCTTCAAGTGCATAACTTCAGAAATAACATTCAAAGTTTTGTGTGAAAATTTTATAGCGCATCGCTTTCATTGTTCAGGTATTAGCGATTGATTAATTTTTTCAAAGTTACAAGATAAGCGCTAACGGATCTTGCGCCAACGATGTTTTCTAGCTATACTATAGTTGACAAAAAAAAATTCGGGGGGTAGTTCACTTTTTTATATTTTTTACGCCTTGGCGTACTACAGGTAACGATCGTCGTATACACCATGGTGGCTAAGAGGTTAATTTATTTGCTAAGTATACCCTGCGCTTTCACCCCCATTTTTCGGGATAAAAAGTAGCCTATAATATTAATTCAGAGAATAAACTATCTTTATACCAAATTTCATTCAAATTGATTGAGCAACAAACATCCCAACATTGACAATTACTATTGGATTTTAAATCTCAATTTTACTAATATATATAACTTCAGCTATTATTAGTATACTTATAAGCTATATCTATTCTAAATATCATCCAATTCCATCCAGCCCTTTCAGCTTAAAGAAGTAACAAACACACAAACTCTCGCATTCATAATACCGCTATAGCTGCCGCGATATCCGCGCTCCGCTGACTGCGCTCGGAAGTCGCTGGGCGGGCGGCCGCTAATTACTGCCTACTATCAAACTTTAATTGGGTCAAACAGAACTGTCTGCTTACATACAACAACGCGTCATATTTATTGAGGATTGTATGAGTTTTAATCTCCGACTTAAACTGGTAATAAATAAAGTAGTTAACGTCCTATTTACGTCCACGTTCAAAATCAACGTTTTGATTCTAAATAGATTAAAAATGAATGTAATTTTTATCAAACTAACTATATATCTCAGTTTTTTTATGGATAAACTATACAGTTTTTGGAAGTTTAAAACTGCGGTTAAGTTAACTTATCTTTTTTGCGTCCATTTCTTTAAAAGAACGAATCCGATGAAACAACGCTAATCATGTCATCCTGCTCGCACAATTGTACAATATTCTTAGTGCGAATGTGATGACATGATTAACGCCGCTTCGCTTCGATTCGTTTCTTTATTGACGCGACTCATTAGTTCTCATAAACATAGGCTGAAATCGACGTTTCACTACTCAATCACTCCAGAAATGCTAAACATTTTCGGCTTAGAGAGTGATGGATTAAAGCACCTATTTTTTATTATAAAACTTGATTTCAACGGGGAAAGTGGATAAGTCTGTAAAATCTGGATAAGACTGGATCGCGGAAAAACTAAAATCGCGGCTAGCTCAATCACGAAAAAACAACTACGGATTTAGATGAAATTTAGCACGAATATCCTGTACACATGCTATTTTTTTATCTCGGAAAATTTTACAGTTCCTATAAGATAACGGATAAAACTGCGGGGCATATCTAGTATTGTATATGTGTTTGTAAGTGGATAATGCTGAAAGCAACTCGTGCGAAAACGTTTCAATTTATTCACGTTGATGTAAGTTTTGCCGCGGTCAAAGTTTAAATTGCAAAATGCGGGCCGCGACCCGGTTTCCGTTATTACGCACCCCGAAACATGTCCCGTTGATCTGGCAACAGTAATGCTTGTTTGTTTAATGGTTCATAATTTTTATTAAAGTTCACTAAACGAATAAGTAAAGAAGTCTTGAAGTCGCGAGCGTATTTGTTTGTCATAATGTATCTATCTTATAAGTAGAATAAAACGTAAAATAAAATCGCACTGTGCGCCACACTGGGGTCTTATCGCTAATTGTAATCTTGCCGAAGCTACCTTTGAATGTAGAAAAGTCCTCATACTAATATTATAAATGCGAAACATCTGTATCTAGTCGTAAGATATGATGTAATGGCATTAGTGCATTAGTGCATTAGTGCATTAGTGCACTAGTGCATATCGCATTGCAAAATATTATACGTAAATCCAAACCTTCACGAAAAACATTAATTTTCTTTTGGGCCGAGTGAAAGCAGATCGTATTTTAATAATTAATTTCTCAGTTTTATAGCTCGTTTTGAAACTTAATTTTCACGTAACTCCCTGAAAAGCCACTATCAAAGCGTAACTCACTTTTAATCAAGTCCTAGTAATAAATTTCGTGTCTCGAACGAGTTTAATTAAAAATTTCACGAAGTAAACCTACGTAGGCACCATTCATTAATATTAGAATCTACTAAATTTGCAAAGCCTTTGTGCTTTTATTCACTTTGTATTTTTTTCCTTTAAAGAACCATTAAAAATCGCCATGATACTACTTTCGCAGCGATGTGATCTTTAGATAAATGAAAAAAAAAACCAAACGATCGGCTAATGAATCGAATTATAAGTATCGAATAGTAATATGAAATTGAACATCAAATAGTAAAATGGTAAATCTAGCTAACTGGAGCTGATCGCTCTTAGCCATAAGGCCGGCCGGTTGCCACACTTCAAAAGTCATATTTTTGCTTGTTTTTTTTTTTTTTTTTTTTTTTTTTTTATGTAATTGAGTGACGAGACGAGTAAATCGCACGCCTGATGTTAACGTCACGTTTGCCCATAACAGGTCTGCGCTACCCAGAATTTTGAACTCACAGAATTCAAGACCCTGCGCGGCACAGCACTGCGCTCGTCACCCTGAGATATAAGTTGTTTAATCTCCCATTTGCCCTGTAATTTCAAATTTCTGGTGTGAAAAATTAACAGTTTAGATATACCTATCTAATAACTTTTATCGAAAAATACGTTTTAAGTATTCCATGAAAGATTATGATATTACATTAGGATTAATGTTTTCTACTTTTCTATCATAAGTTTCGTGTTGCTAAGTGACTAAGTGATATCGTTTCAACAACTAACTACTACAATCCTTTCTTGTCATGTTTGGCTTTGAATAAGCGAACCAGTCTCAGCCTATTTCGAAAGAAAAGAAAGAAAGAAGAAAAGAAGAAAGTAAAGTTCTTGCGGTATCAGAAGCCCAAAGAATGCCCAAACGTCGACAGTGAAAACTCCTTTCATAAAAACAGTACAAAAAACGGAGCACGAAAGAGGGAGCAAGCACAATAAATACGTAACGGTCACCGTTCAATTGTCTAACTTTAAATTAATTGCATAATTAGTTTTGTTTAATTAGATTATTATACATGACTACACAATTATACATACAGCTTTCATTAATTGGACTACCTATAGTCCTTATAAAAATATAGTTTATATATATTCGAACCTACCAATACATGTGTTATTATAGTTTCAAAATAAAACATCACCTTTTCTAGCTAAAAACATTCGATTCCCCAAGTATAACAGAGTCAGAAAGAAAGAAAGACCCTATTGACATTGCGTGCGTTTATCTCTTTCCAACACCTTAAGAATAAAAACCATCTTATAATATTTTCACCATAATTCGGTAAGCAGGATTAAGGCTCGATTTAGCCAATAATCCGAATTTGCGAGCGTCTAATGATCGGTCTCCCTCAAATAAACCTAGAGACAAAGATGGAGCACTGCGTTAGATGTGGTGAAGCCATGAACTCCTCTACTTTCTCACTTAGGTACACAAGACGCACACATTGAAATATTGGCACTCCTCTACTTGCGGCACTGTAGAGCTTTTGTATGTACGCACGAAAGTAAAGGAATTCTTAGGTTCACCCAAATCTAGCGCATCATCATCGTCAGCCTGTATCGAGCCACTGTTGGGTATAGTATAGGCCATCTGTTGGGTCTCTCTTATGCTTATGCTGTACATACTCATTGATCTCAATTCCGAGTACACACCTCCCCGTGGTGCCCCCATTAACTTCAGCGTGCAAAAGCAAAATTGAACCTTATTTAAAATTTTGTTTTTAATAATAATAATCTTTATTTCAGACCACAAATATCCATACAGTTAAGTTCTACATAATACAAAATTATAATTAAAGATAAAATCAGAAATCATAGATCCCAACATTAAAAAAAAATAAAAAAATTGAAAATTACAAATTACAATAGTTATTAATTAAAAATCATTCAAATGTCATAGGATTACAAAAAATATATATATTAAATTCAAAATGTCAAAACAGAATAAATAAAAATAAAATAAAAATAGAATACACAATGTCCATAACAATTATCTAAGCCTATACTTGGGTTTGGTTCCGGAGTGCTCAATGTGCACATTTGTCCAGTGCACTGTTTTGTACACTGAAGTTAGTTGATGGCTAACGTGTCAGGAAGACTCCCCATGAAATTACAACATAAACAAAACACTTAATCGTAACATATGTAAATTGTGCAAAGAGGACAATAACACCGGCTATTAACCCTGCCTTATGAACGAATCTAGCGCAGAGCTCCATCTTTTTCTTACATTTATCCGAGTCAGTCCCACACCTCCTGTATCCGCCATGTGCAATCTAATTTGCCCTTCAATTTCAATGGAATTGAATTTCCCCGCGTCAAACGTCTTATGAAATCCTAATTTTACGCAAATAGGTTTCTGTTTTTTTGGCGCCTTTTTGGAGGTCTTTTTCATAGTGAAGTTTCAGACAATTACGTACAATAGATTGTACATTACCAAGGAACAATGACCGAAAAAAATAACGCGAGTTGTTTTTCGGTTTTATATCTTCTTTACAAATATAAATAGGTAATGCTCTCTTTTTTTATCTAAGAAGTTTTATTATACAATAACCACCAACAAAACATATATAGAATAACAAAATTAATCACGTACAAAATATCAGATTGTATTGTTGTATAATTATGTAACTAAGTAAACACTATGAAAATTAAACCAGTCTGTAGATCACTATAAACGATAAGCCGCCAGTTAGTTACTAGTTTTGAGCGCTATTATTGTTGTTTTCAATTTCTGTGTAGAAATAATTTCACAATTATAATAATTCAGGTACTCGACAAAATGTATGGAACAGCTGTTTTTTTTAGGGTTGGTCCCATAGTAAAAGTTAGTCATAATCATTAGTACTACAAGGCTTTTTCTGCTTAGCATACCCTTTTCTTATAACCCTGCATATCTAGATTTGCCTTAATAGAACTGCTATTAACATCACCAAGAAAAGAGAGAATATAAAAGACACCGACTTCTGCGTTTTGTTTTGTTGTCTATTAAATAAGTACGTACGAATCCGTACGACTCAAATACTTGGCAGAAATGAAACCTGTCATTAGAAAGTTACCACAACAACAGACTGGGAAAATAAGCAACTTTTAAATATTCCCTAACTAAGCAATTTGTTTCTAAAAGAGTTCAGCCCGAGTTTGCGACCCTCGATACATAATTTGTACAAGCAAAACAAATAAATAACGAAACTTTTACTTGGCGAATTGACTTTTATCTAAGGAAGGTGCAAAATTGGGTAGGACATTGCTAGGGCTGTACTGGAGATGTAACTCGATTTTTTATAAGACTGTCAAAGATGTCAACGTCAACTTCAACTCTTGTTTATTTTTCTTGAGAAGATTACGATTAAGGGTACCGTTAAAAAAATGAGTTTATGTGGGTACCCCCTACTGCTACAACAAGTCTTACTTACCTTTTATATTAACGTCTAATGTAACTAAAATTACAGAAATATAAAAGTGACTCTATATCTCTCTTAGTCATAAATACTTATTCGCGTCAAAGTGGCTAAATCGATGTTGATATAACAAGACATGAAAATAAGTACATCATAGAGAAAGTATCCCTTATGATAAAAAAGGTGTCTTTTATGTTTCAAAAATGCAAGAATATAATCCAAAGACGTCCTTTACATTCCGAAAAATGCCAGAAGAACAAGCCACATTCAACTCTATACAAACCCCAAAAACGCAATCTATGGCAGCCCTGTTCTGTTTGTGACGTCACTACACGCTAGATTTATTGTCGAGAGGTACAAACGATCTCTGAATTATCGGCCGTGGATTTATGTGCCGGCAGACAGGTGAGCGGGCCCGAATAAAAGAACTATAAATAAGGCCACGTGGACGCTAAAAAAAACGCTAAAATCGTGCTTAAATTGAATAAAATCATATTTAAATTAGCTCTAATTTATGTTTAATTTTATTTTAGGGGGAGACCTTTGCCCAGCAGTGGGACATTACAGGTTAACAAAAAAATAATCCAAAAAAATATAACACACGCGATCTTGGAAATCATAGGGATATTGATTCTATCAAATTCAGAATAAAATACTAAATCAAAAAATAATTATTTACAATAAATTAAATTTTTATCTACGAGTAAATGGACTCGTACCTATATATGACATCAGGATAGAAAATAATGATAACAACCATTACAGCCACATTTCTAAACCACTTTTACCCTGAAACACTTTTATGGCAACCCTAAAATCGCAAAAAATACCATCTTCCGTGGACACATAAATTATAGACAGCTGGATGCGGTATCCCCTTCTTTCAAAAAATAACTTCTGAGTGAGCTGTGGTCAAACGTCTAGCCTGTCAATCAAACCAAAATAAAATATAAGCAGCTATTGTTACATGTCGATATTTCCTATTCTATGTATATTGCTGTTGTGGCGCCATCTCAAGCAACAACACGCCACAGCCTTCGAAATTAATTATTTGTTGCTGTGACGTCATCACTGATAAATATTGAGCGATTGAAACAGTGTAGCACTTTATGATAGCTGTTTGATGTTAAGTTTCCTTTAATTATAATTCGTACCCTCTGAGTAGTACCGCTTCGTAACTACCCGCACTCATACAAAATGCATCGGCCTTCTAATAGTTTAACCAACTTGAGACGAGCTATGAGGGAGACACGCAGATTACCCTCTTATAGATAGATGGTAGATTTCACACTCAGTACGATCACCGCACTACGCATCGATCAAAATCCTACTATCGTATCTTACTAATATCATAAATTTGGAAGTTTGTGTTTAGATTATTGTATAATATGTTTGTTACTCAAGCATGAAAGAACTGCTCCACGGATTTA
This sequence comes from Alcis repandata, assembly GCA_949125135.1. Lineage (NCBI taxonomy): Eukaryota > Metazoa > Arthropoda > Insecta > Lepidoptera > Geometridae > Alcis > Alcis repandata. The sequence continues at coordinate 11,788,208 of OX421233.1, read as the reverse complement.
AATGAAATTTGTTATGGAGGTAGCTTATCAATCAATCAGATAGGTGTTTATTTTCAGATAAAAACCCAAAGAGTTCGTAATAAGGACCGTAACACAAATGAAGGATGACAGGTGCAACTACGGGGCACAGCTTTTTCGCCTACAAAAATTCAAGGTCTTGAGATAGCCAAAAGAATCACCAATCGTTTTCAAAATCAGAGCTTTATTTCAACTTTATGCCGGAATGAAGAATTACTTGAGATGCGGTATCTATAGGGGTTCGACTGTGTGAAGACATTAATAAATCAATCTATTCAGAATTGAGGTTCCCTTAGTAGTTGAAAGACAAGGGAGTTTCAAAATCAAAACAGCTATCCTCTAGTTCTCTTGGGTGATAGAGGTATCTAGGGAATCTACTATACTATACAAACCAAATTATATAACCATGGCCCTTACTTATGGATCCAATGGGTCTTATAACCACTGCTTAAAGTTAGTCACTGCTTAAAATGCTCTGATAATTTCACGCTGACGTGAAATGTGACGTGCAAAAACAAGGCAGAAAATATTAAGCTTTGCTTAAGTTTAAACGAGGTTTATAAGCAAGGCCTAATATGACTAGCGTATAGCTAGTAAAAAATACGACAAACAAGGTCATAAGGAAAGGTTGGTATGCTAAGCCAAAAAGGGCTTTTCATCATTATACCTAAACAATTTTTACTACACGACTAACCCTGAAATCGTAAAATAAAAATCAGCTAAATGACACTTTTTAACCGACCTCAAAAAACAGGATTCCAATTCGACTACGCTTTTAATATATTTCCAGAATCTTCTACAATGATTTGTGAAATACTACGTGTAAGTCCCGAAATAATTTCATTACTTGTCAACAATTCGTCTACAAAACGCTTTTCATCTTAAATATTTAACGTACTAAGTTCCACAAAGAAAACATAAGTCCGCAGTAAAGTAACTGCCGAAGCGAATTTTCACACATCGGTTGTTATTAATTTTCGCGGGCATGCCCGGAGCCATTAGCTAGTCGCTCGTAAATTATCCCACGGTGGCTGAACATTAACATAGATAGTAAATTACATACCATTAAAATATACCCAGAGCTCGAAGCTTAGTGGAATTATTGGAAATAGAGATGGGAACGCTTTTGGCCGGATGTGGTACATTAATGGCAATGTGGGTAGGTCAGATTTTTTGCGGTTGCCAAATTTTTATTTTTATTTTGTAAAATTGATCTGAAAGTCTCTCAGTTGCCATTCTTATTTTGGTAATTAATTATTAAAAATAACTCAAATCAGTTTTTCATCCTGATTACATTGTAAAATTTAAAGACGGATTCACTTTATAATGTCGTTTAAGTCAGTCAAAAGCAGTCATGCGTCGTCGTTATTTAACTTTGCTGACAAAATACAAATATGTACACATACAACGCACACACAGTGCTACATACGAGTAGTACTTAACTACGAATAAACGGTAGAGCATTTCCCAAATTGGCCATGGCCGAATATGTTTATTGTCTCGAAGCATGACTGGCCGGATAGATCTTTAAGAGGCTGTACTACGAACAAAAGCTGTTGTCCCGCTTTTTCTCTACCTGACAAAGCGAGAGAAAAACCAACGCTATTTAGTACAGACTCGCACTAAGACTTTGCAGTGCAGCCCCTGGATCTCTAATTAAAAATATATCGACAACTCTGAGCTTAGCACCAACGATTGGTGCTTACTGCTTGCTAAACGCTATAATTTGTAATGATCGAAACGCGGCGCCGGCGCCGGGAAGTACGCAATTAGTGGCCGGGAACGATATCGGACGCGAATCACATCCATTTGCTTCTGAAATCATTAATTATTTATTAATGAGTCTGTAATAAAGTTAAATCAATCGTGAAATGATCGTGCTAGTACTCGTTGAGTAAACCGTAGTTTTAAACATGATTCATAGGCGCTGAATACCAATAAGCTTGTGGAACCTTATTACTTGGTACAACAAAAAACATCAAACTCGACCAAAAATCAATTTTTGTAGCTTCCACGAATCTGGTCTATTTTTCAACGGTTTCCCGATAACAAAGTTTCATTCGACCATCTGTGTGTAATATTTTAACGCAGTTGGGGCGTCGTATCGAGCTGCAACGAGACCTATTCAATTTCTGTCGGAAATAAATTCTGCTGTCGAAATATTTCACCGCAAACTGTAAACTGACGATGCATTCGGACCAAACAAAACGTTTTATTGAATGTGGAATTTGCGCTCATTTATTTGACGCCCAACGTGTGGCGTAACGCTATCACTAGCAAAGGTAGTTTTTCTCAGACACTGACTTATTATAATACGTACCGTACATACTTGTAGAGTCTGTGCTAAAGAATATTGATTACATAATAAACGTGTGTCCTTTTTAATGATGTTCGGTTGCCCCACGTTGGGCGCCATTAGTGCGACAGGTATTGTGCTTAGTTCAAAGTGTTTACCGCTAAGCTTCAGGGATGTAGACACCTACCGCCGTCATCTCCCATTATTGCTATTGAAAACTGTAGTTCAATTTACTTGTTGACAAAACAACTCTAGCAGAGGGGTTCATAGCGTCTCTCAGGGGACGAATGACGAAGTAACGAATCGCGAAACTTCGTCAAGGAAAAACGTCAATATAAACTTTTTAATGTGTTTTCGTGTCTTATCACAAAAGACTTCGGGCCATCGATGCTGTAACATTGACGAAAAAAGTCACTTGTGGTCGACGGAATGGGAGAAACTTTTTTTGCATCCCATTTATCACGAGGAGCGCCGGAAGGGGCGTCGCCGGGGGGGAAGGCGGTCGATTGCCCGCCATTTAACGTGTATTGCAGGAAATTGGCGAGCGCTACCGCCACCTAGCGGCGCATTGCAATCCGAATCCGAGCCCGGGCTCCGAGTGTTCCGACCGCTGCGTCGGAGCCTTAATTAGTCTCAACAAACTTGTGTAGTCGCTTTGAGCTCGCACCTGCATGTATGAATGGTGAATTAGCGACACGTGTCACCGACTCCGCTCAAACTTCCAAGGCAAGCTGTTTACCCGCCCACATTTGTCACGTGTATCCGGTTAATTCTGCCCGGCGCCGCCCCCGTCTATTTAGCGACTCAAATTAAGAGCTTTTCAGGCACCGCCACCGAAATAACTGATCTTAAACATCAAATGACGACATTAACTCGCTCGACTACGGACATTGAATAAATGAAGAATAATGTCGACTCAAAATCGTTCCGTTTTGAATTATGCTTCACCGTTTAATTCTCACCGGGGCCGAAAAATTGCGCTCGCCTTTGAAACACGAATTATTATACTTATCCCTTTTCGAGGATAGCTGAACGCTTTCAAGATAAAGAAAATAAGGAATGAGTTATTAACATTTTTATGCTCGATAAGCAGTTTTTCTTTGAGAAAATTCTGGTCGGATTTCACCCGATATTGGTTTCAGACGCCTTTATAGTTGCGAGAATGTTCTCGAGTTTTAGTATTACCTAACGATAATATCAAAGGAATATCATTTTCTTTTTCAATAAAGAGGCGAAATCTCGTGAATCAAATTTCCACGGCGGCTTATCTGCGAAACTGGTGGGAAGAAGGACTCGCTGGAGGTACTTTAATCCCGTCTGAGCGCGGAAAATAAATATCAACCGAAATGCAGCCGGATTATTGCGGGGATCGCTCGGAAATGCTGATTTTAATGGAGAATCATTAACGGCACACCACAATTACTACGCTTGCATCAAAATTTCTTCATAATTTTTATTTGCTGCAACAGAAATATCTACTGGCTACTCGTACCTGAGCAGTGTAAGCTTTTTGCTCCAAAACGTAACAAAAAATGATTCGTTAAAAAAGTTCGTTTGAAGTCGGTTAATAAAACGTTTAAATTCAGTCTATCGCAGCTGAATTCTCGTCCTAAGCCTCGAGTTCAGATTTTTGTTTCAAACCCAACCAGCATAGGTACTAAAAACTATTCTTATTTTAATATGCATTCTTTGGTCTGCAGCTAAAAATTTTACTCGGACATTTTATCGTGCACCAAATTTTCTGATGAGCATTTAAATAGCATCCGATTTTAATTTGGTACAGAACGTGTAATTACGGTGTACTTCATTTCCGTGCAAATTACTGAGGCGCCTTTGTTAGACGTAACGACCAAATACGTGGAAAAACATGTTTTATGAAAATGTTTCATTTGTCTCTCTTGATAACGTTTTAATGAGGAGCTTTGGGTCTACCTGCGCCTTTACATTCAGCTAAATCGTCGCTGAATGACTGAAAAGGCCATTTATATAATACGTAATGTAACAAAGCCACAAAGCAGCCAACTCGTTTTTGAGATCTGTTTTGTCTTGATACATTCTGCTGAGGTTCAACAATTTGCAAAATTTTATTAAGCTCGTTTTTATATCGCTGTTGAAATTGCATACTCAACAGAGAACATGACTGTTTTGGATATGTATTTTATACAATCTCGCAATGTGATGCTTTCTCTTTCTAGCTGGTACTCCACGCTTATTTGTTTACCATCTAATGTTTTGTTATTCAATGATAGGCTTGCGGTGGACCGCCATTTTGCCCAATGGCACAGAAACCACCCATGTGGTGGATCACCCTTTGAGGGTAGACCTGGTATCCCAGAAGGTTGATTAAAGATTGAGTTGAGTTGTCTGACGATTAATGGCTGATTACACGTAACGAGTACAGTGGCGAGACAGTAAATAGGCACACTCAGCCGAGAAAATAAATCATGGTTCTAGTGATTGTCTCGCCTCGTCAAACTGGTTATACAAACTGAGTACTCCGCCGAGGTCACTGTCTCGCCACTGTACTCGTTACGTGTAATCTACCTATTAGGAATGATGCGGTCTACGATGGAGCGCGCTTGTCTAGGAGAAACCGACTCACTCTCAACTTGAAGACACCCATACTCCCATCAAAAGCCCACGAGCGGTGTCTCAAAAAAAAGTGATTTCTGTTTTTTCATACATCAGATGCGTAATTTTTCAAGCCAAAAAACATTTTAAACAGTTTTTTTTGAGATATCGCTCTTGGGCTTATGACGGCAGCACACTACTATTAATGTAGTAACCCTAACCACTAATGATGTACTAATAAGTAATTTTGTTCTCATTCCAGACGAAGTAGACGTGATCGGATACACGTCGAATCAGAGTGACAGCGAGTCGCTGGTGTCCGGGCACAGCGCCGACAGCGGCGTGGGCGTGGGCGTGCGGAGCCGCGGCCGCTCGCCGGCGCTCGCGCGGCCGGCCCCGCGCTCCGTGCAGCCCTACTCCGCCCGCCCGAGACGCGCCGCGCGCTCCACGAGATTCTAGGTAAGATCGGTATGCCACTCGTTACATAGCTCAAGTAGGTGTAGGGTGTAGTTAAGAACACCAAGTACACCGATGTAGAGCAACAGCCGATACGGTCACTGATAAAACCCTCTGGATCTACCAAGCTTGTAACATTGTACAGAGGTATAAGGAAACGGTAATCTAAGTCAAAAAAGACTCATAGAATCACCATGATAAAAAAATATCAATGACACTCGACAAAATGTGTGAAACCGTTGTTTTTTTTCTGATATCAGAGTTGGTCTAATTGTTATTCTTAAAAAGATGTAAAAGATCTTCATAATGATGAGTAGGTACTATAAGCCCTTTTCAGCTTTCCTAATAACCCTATATACAACTAGCTACTTCCGGGCGGATGCCTAGTCTAACAAAGACGTTACAACATATTATACTCGTAATACATACCTAATATAAGCCACTAGCTATGTATAAGGACAGTTCTACATTGTCGCAAGCAAAACCGTTAAGACTGGCAGATTGAACAGCTCTCTAAAGAACAGTTATTGTCAATTTCGTTTTTACGCTACATTTTTGTCGTTTTCCGTTTTTCCGCGTTCACATTTTCTTCAAAAAATGGGAAAATCGTCATGAAAATGCAAATGATCGTTGGGTTTTCTACAATATGAATATATTTTCGTGTACACACCGTTTCGTTTCTTTTTCCGTGTTACGTGGATACGTGGTAGGTATGTTTTGCAATGAAATTGCTGCCATTGTCGGATATAATCATAGGAGGCATCCCATACTTGGTATAAAGTAATCTAGTATTTTGCGTGGCGGCGCAGGCTGCATGCGACCAGCAGGGCGTTTTGATAGTAATATACATAACAATTTTATATTTGATTTGAAAAATGTTTAAGAAATTTAAGACAATCGCCATCTAGTTTCATTCGCTTGGAACTAAACATTAATTTATTTGAAATCTGTGATTAATAATAAGCGTTTTTTTCTGTTTCAGGTGTGGCAAGGTGCGCGCGGGTCGCGGCCCCAGTCCGCGTCTGTCTGAGGCTCACTCGACGTTATAACTATGACGTATAAATAGTAGAACATTTTGTTGATACATGTACTAAGCAAACGTTGTTTCTGTGACTGGGGGCGACGGCGCCACCGCCGCCGCCACCGCACGAATGCGCCCGCGCCGCTGCACTAACGTTGTGAACCCATCACACAACGCGTGTAATATTAATATAATGTAATACACACATTTCTACGATCCATCACTAAGTACAAAATTGCCAAAAATTTATAATTCAAATTTTATTTTTCATACTATCAGATTTTTTCATATTTTTTTTTTTTCTTTTGTCATCTCGGGCTAGGCTCGGTGCAATATCAGTGGGCCAACGGATATTCCATTCTATTTAACGTTGGCTTCACTTTTTTCCTGTGTTTTAAACACTACTATGTGCATATATCTTTTCATATTTTTCACTTTTATTAATATTATTTAAATACATATTTCTTGATTAATTTTATCTTTTGGGGGCTTACAAGTTTTGGCTATACTTAGGATCTTAGCTCTTTACTTGAGCAATACCATATTTTTGAACATTGTACCTACAATCAAATCAAAACGGTCATCAAAAATAAAAACTTTGACTCTATTTTTCCACGCAAATTAACACAAGCCAGCAAATGTAAAAATATCAATTTTATATTTTATTTGTATATTATCATGTTTTTCTTTGTATAAATTAATCAAATAGAATGTAGATCTGTGTATGTAGATTTACGTTTTTGCGATGCAAGATTGTTGAACGGGTCTCGTGTTAACTGGAGACCCGGACAGTTATTTTAAATGTTTTTGATGTTATCTGAATCCAAGTAAGTTGGTCCTACTATTATTGTGGCTATGAGAAGTGAACATACTCTTAAATCGACGCGGCAGACATAGTATTCCATCATTTATCATTATCCCATTCATGAACCAATAATTCTTTGGCACAGACACCTGCCATCTGACATCTGTCGTATTTCGTTCAAAAAGGCTTTCAATATCGTTCAAACAGTCTAATTGGTCTCTAGAGATGCAAATTAAATCCAAGATGAATCTGTTTTTAAAGTTTTTAATTGGTCTTGACCTCAATTCGCTAGAATGTTTATTTGTAAACTTACTGCAAACATAAACTACAAACATTTTATTTTACACACGAAATATTTTAACATTTTATTTGACTTGAAAAGAAACATGCTTATTTTAATCTTTGACATTTAACTCGTTGCTTCAAGTGGCTTCAACAATAGTTTTTGGTTTCAGTTTTATACTGACTATTGTCTTATGCCCGATTTACATGAGCCTAGTTCTTCACACTGGTCAGAAGGTCTGACGACTCTATAAACGGGCTTACGAGCTTGTTAGTAAAATTATGTTTCATTATCACGAAGCAATTTACTTTAAGAACTAGACTCTTCTAAACCGGGCATTAATGTCAATTTTATGGTTGTTTAAACATTTTATCGATGTCAATTTGGCTGACAGAATTAAAATAGTTAACTATTTCGCTGTCTTTCTCATTACAGTCTATTTAAAAAGGATAGCAATACTTTATCTACATGTGTCATTTAAAATTGACTTGTCTTTGTCAGTTTAACCAAGCATCACTACGCAAACACATCACTAACGACCTTCATTTAGTATTAACGTTAAAATAAATGATCTCACTTCATTGTCATATCTACTCAGTAAATGTGTCTGTAACTTTAGCCCACTGTCCCACTGCTGGGAAATCCTGATCCGAAAAAACTAAGCTGGAAAAGGGTAATTTTACTGTAGTTATTAAAAATTGATGGTTAATTTTTACTCTAGGTGAAAACCTAAAGTCGCGAAAATGAGATCAGCTGTTCCGTGTATGGAACAGCTGATTTTTGTTAGCAAATTTAGGGTTGGCCTCACAGTAAAAGTTAGTTATAATACAATTTGTAAGTAAATTGGAGATAGCTTATAATTATGGGCGCGTTTTCGTGGCTTAAACTATCTGTAAAATGACGAGCCCATTATTTCACTGGTCATAAGTAACGAGTTAATTATTAAATCACTGGGATTGGGATTTACATCAGTTCCAGCAGTGGGACTCGCTGTTAATAAATTGATTAAATGGTATGGTTTGATTACATTGTACTAGTAATGATAGTGAGAAATTATAAGTGTTTATACTCGTATGTAATAATTTTATTACCATCAAAATAATTCTTACCTAAACACTTACAATTCCTTCCATTTTAACATCAATGTATTAGTGACGATTAATTTTCTTTTAAAACTTTATGAATTACGCAAACAATATCACACCTACTACCTCAATTTGATAGATGCTTACTTTGTAGTGTTTTTCGTAAAGTTATTAACGAATAATAAAATTAACAATATTAATTTTCAAAACCTACTGTTTATAAAATCATAATTGTTGTCAGAGAATTGCGCACAGTCAATATATCACAGTAATTTGAATTTTGTTAAAGAAAACGTTGTTTTTGTTTATCATAAAAGCATACAGCACCACAAGTTCGTGTAGTTCATATTTCTCACGTAACCATCAACCATAGCTAGTTTACAGTATAACCGTATCAGGTGGCAGCACTAGTTACTTGCCCGTCTACTGGACTATTGTAATCAAACCATGATCATGCAATTTTTTAATTTCTAACTCCTCTCGTAAAACAAGGGCCTTGTGACACAATTATTTAGTTTTATTTTGCATTACGTTGACAAAATATTGTTCATTTTACCAAAAAAAAAATACAAAATCATTTGTAAACCTGAAAATTATTTAGATTTGCGATGGAATATAAATATAGTACACGATAATTTGATTTTTAACTTGTAACTTGTAATAAATTGTTAATTTTTGACATGTTCGACTGAATTTTATTGTATTATAATAAAATAATTTGTTTATAATTATAATATAATTATTTTTACGTTATTCTTTGGGTCGGAAAGAAATAGAATATCAGTTTTCTTGCGGACTCAGGATGCGTTAAACATTTTAAATATTTTTTTTTCTAATATATTACATTAAATCTTATTGTAAATTTGTTTAGTATGTTGGTAAGTTTAGCTATAAATTAAAACTCGGCAAGGTATATGGTATGGCATGATAACCAAAATAGCGGAAACCTGAAAATGACTGAAATATGACAATGATTTTAATTTTTGAATGCTATGAAGTTTGGATATTCAAAGACAGATTTTATATCGATGACGGTTGATGATTTTTAGCTTCCAACGTGCCATCTGTTGGTCATTTTCAGACAACAACGGCGTCGATTCCGTTCAAACTATTCTCCAAACTAATATAACTTGACAACTTTAAAATTTTTGACTTCTGTTCTCTTCGTTATTCGAAAATGGGATAACAACAATGAAAACTAAATTATTTATCTTTATTCAAGCACCAACAATTTCAGAGCTGCCAAGCTTAGTTTAGAAGGTGTTACAACAGAATTGACAATTTTGTTCAAAAGTACCATATAGCTTGCCGGGCGTTGTAATATCATTTTGTAAGTTAAATGTTAGCGATGATCTCTTAAAGCGTTATTACTTACATTTGAAAAGCACGCACCGCAAACCGCCGCCTTACAAACGAGAGAGAAAGAGACAAAACATATAGCTTTTTCTTTCTAGTTTGTCGGACTACGGTCCGCGGTGCGTGGTTTTCAGGTGTGTTAACGCTATTACGGTAATGAAAAGCGAGCGGCGTCACCGTCGGGCGAATCCCACGTGACTTGCCACGCGAAAAACCACCTTGCTGTCCACGCACAGGGCTGAAGTTTGCTTAACTTGATTTCAATCATTTGTTAAATTTTACACTAGCTAAACAAATATTAAAATTCAATATAACTCAATAGCTGACTCAATCAAGCAATTGTAATTCAGTTATAGGCAAACCTAAATTTGTATGTTTATTTCTATAAATATTATTGTTTTTTTGAGAGAAAACCATACATTGCAAATTGTAAGGTTATCAATTTCGTTCAGAGAATACCATATTTCATTAATTCAGCTGTAATGTTGTTTAAACGCCATCTAGTGAGTGGACAGCAAACAAGTGCCCGATCCTTGTGTCAGCTCTTCTCAGCGCTCAGTACCTTACGCCAACAAAATATTAATTCGTTTGGAAATTATTTATGTATCACAAAATTTTATTTATTTTTATATGTTTAACGTGCTTCGTTTATGTACCGGTGTTTTGCTTCATTCAGTAGCTTACTTTTTAAAATGGATGTCTGGTTTTAAATGGTTTTTAGTGATTTTTATTTGTTGAAGGCTAGCAATGGTTTTTTTTATGGAACTGCGAATTCTGTCGACGTTTAATCACATTGGATAAATGGAAACGCCCGTGATCGAATGTCCTCTTTACTCACCCGAAAATATGGTGGATAATAATTAATTCAAATGAAGTGAGTAAATCACGAAAGATCCTTTCTTTTACTATTCATCTTTTTTTGAGGAGAATAAAGCGTATATTCGCGTGGGTCTGAACCAATGTTATTAAATTTTGACAATGTTCTCAATTCCACTGCGGATTAATTTTGGGTTTTGTTAAAAAATTAAAAAGTTGAAGTCCGCTAACCATTTTTAAGACAAGCCGCTAGAGGCGCCTCGGTCGCTTTACGAAATCATCGATGTCCAAGACAAAATTACGCTACGATTCGCAATAATTGTACCTGCCATGCTCATTTCGGGGGTAGTTTTAAAAAATGGGTGCTAGCGGCGACGGGACGCTAAAAGAGTACAAATTCTGTATAAGCCCCTACTTACTTCTCGTTTGTAATACGAAACAGGGAAATTGCTGGTGCCCACCAAAATGGCGAACGAAGAATTGTACCTAATTGACGGTAGTTTTTATTTATCCATTTATTGGTCGATTTCGATGGTGGTCGCTTTGGTGGATGCCGGTCACAAGTCAGAATTGGTGTAAATAGTGTAAGTAGCGCGGGCACGTCCGTTCGCGCGGACTACCACTCTGCCATTGATGTTGTCTCTTCTTAATTATACTCTGTATCCTATTGCTACAGTGAGAGGTTGTTACTATAATACCCACTACATTGCCCCCCCCCCCCCCCTCTCCCCAGTGAGATTAACGATTGCAATAATTGATTAGGAGTCATTTGCAATCGGCACACAATTCAATTGTTAATTTGAATCTGACATTTTGTCAATTTTTTTGCGTGCGAAATTTTTGAAAGTTAGAACTAACCGAATTGGGCGTTAGAAATCGCTTACCATCAGGCAGCCTGTCTGCTTATTTGCACATATATGGCATAAAAAAATGGCTAGGCACTTGAACCAAATTACGATAGATCTTGTTCGGTTCTTTATTCTAAAAACTGTTATGGCAAAATATGTCTAAGTATGAAGAAAAAGTTATTTTTAATTTTTTCACTATCCCCACTGGTAGGGACAATTTAGTGGGTATTATAGCAATGACCCGTAAATTTTTGTTGTGGTATCTTCCTACTTTGTTCTGTAGTAGTATCGAGTTCGGTGTATCCACTGTAACGATAGGGTAATAGAATCAGTACGCGACTGTACGCGCACACTTAGATAAGAAAAATGTTATTAGAAAAAAAATGAATTCAATGTCCATACCGACGTTCGCACCCACCCGGCGCCATTTTACACAACTTAGGCTTTTAAATTAGTCCGGCATTGTGAAATATCAGTTGTAAATAATGAAGCCAAAATTTTTATACAAAATTATTCAAAAGAAATATATTCTTGGACCAAGTTGCGCGCGGGGTCGGTGCGAGAGTCGATCACTGTTAACGGTACGGGTTCTGAACGCAACGGTCATTTCGAAACTAAAGCGTTTAAAAACTTGATTTGGAAATGGTGAATTTGTCTTGTAGAAAATAGGACTAAAGCATGGTGCATAGATCCAAAAAAAACTTTTTTTGAGGATAGAATTAAATTATTAAAAATTGTGTAGAATGTCGTGTTAGATTTTTTCAATTTTAAGCTTTTGAGGGCTCTTAACTTGTTGCCATCTTTTAAAGAGAGATTTATAATGTTGCCATAGTTATACTTAGTTGGAAGTGTGAACGAGATGCAAGAAAATTGTCGACGACAGTCCATATTTGCGTCTACTCTACGAACTGTCGCAATCGCATAACGCCTTCAACTTTTCATAGTTAATCCTCATTTTATTTCACGGCCTTCTAGACGTCGCTTAAATATTCAAATGTCATTTAACTTCAGCGCAATCCAAAAATTAAGTGCGCGTAGTAATGTCGTATCTTTAAGCAGGTATATTATTATAAGTAGGTACAATGGGCCCAAGTTTGAAGGCATTTTAAGACAGATCTAAACTAACTAAAAATATATCAGTCTTTATCATTGCAAGCCATTAGACAAGGATGCCAATAGTTTTAGAAAATTTAGATCTGTCTTAAAAAGCCTTCAAACTTGGGCCTATTGGCAGCGTTTATAACTTAACTAAATGAATCAAAAGATAGACACTGACTTCCAAGACACGGGTTCTCCACGCCCAGATTAGAAGGCTGTTATAAAAAAATTATGTAGGTACATTTTTTTCTAATTTTTTTTTTGAATTTGAATATAGTAAGGCCACGTTAATGCCACAGATTAGTAAACATGTCTTTAGTCTTACTTTTTTCGTCATATCACCATTTCCAAAGCCAATGCCGGTCGTTCTCGAACGATAACAGTTAATCGTTGTCTGAAAGTAGAGGCAAACATTAGGTACTATAATTATTGTGACTACTGCTGAAGCGAAAGCAGCATACCCGTTGCACATACCTATAATAAATGTAAAAAGGTTATAGAATTAATTTAATAAAATTATAAATAAATATTTTGTTTGTATTATTTTCGACATCCAATTTTATACAGGGTATGCTAAGCCGAAAAGGGCTCATAGTACTCATCATTATAAACAACTTTTACTATGGGACCGCAAAGTTCACGAAAAAATTCAGCTGTTCCATACATTTTGTCGAGTGTCATTGACATTTTTCTATGGAACAGCTGGTTTATTTTTCGCGAATTTCGGGTTGGCCCCATAGGAAAAGCTGTTTATAATGATGGTAGTATGAGCCCTTTTCGGCTTAGCATATCCTTTATGAATTACCCTGTACTGTATAGGTACCTACCTAATTAATACTAGGCAATCAGGAACAAAAGTCAACTCCAAGTATTAGTACTAATAATGTTCAATAGTCTGATCGAACAGAACATTTTGGATAACCTCCAATTTTTTAACTTTAAAAAAAGTTGAATTAGTTCGACTGAAAATCGCAATTATTTCCATCACAATCTATTTAATATATTATTAAATTATTATTGGACTTGCTAAAGAATTTGACATCTAAACATCAAGGCATAAATGATTTTTTAACCGACTTCAAAAAAGGAGGAGGTTATCAATTCGACTGTATGTTTTTTTTTATGTTTGTTACCTCATAACTTTTGACTGGGTGAATCGATTTTGATGATTCTTTTTTTAAGAAAGCTCACGCTCCCCATTTGGTCCCATTTCAATTTAGTTCAGTTCTGATAATGGTATCCATGAGAAAACCATATAAGTCTTAAATTTGCATTAAGTACGTGCGCGACAAATAGATGAATAACTCAATAGTCGGTCTTTTGAAGTCGGTTTTTGTTTTTTGTTTTGTAAAAATAATGTTCTTGTTTCGATAACAGGTTGCTGGTTTATAATTCAATGTTGAAATAGTTGAACATAGTGAAGTCGACTAGGCAAGCAAGAAAATGAGATCAAGAAATAATTTCATCAAAATTATTTTAGTATCTACAGTAATACCCCGACTTACGGCTACCCCGTTTAACGCGAATTCGGAGATACGCGGTTTTTTATTTTGATCGCAGCGCCCGGAGTGGCCTTGTCAATATTCGGTTTGATAGGTTCGAAGTCAAACGTGTGGATTTTTTACGTACGCAGTGCACATTATTGATTATCTTTAGTTATGTCATCCAGGAGACCAAAAAAATAAGTTTATTTTATATGCAAAGTTGAACCCCGACTTACGCGAATTCGACTTACACTGTTATCGCTTGGTCCCACCTATCGCGTAAGTCCGCCGGTATTACTGTACTTTATTTGTAGTTATCTAGTTTTCAGAATCATCAGCAAAGTTGTATGAAAATTGGGTAGATTAGGTTGGTGGTAGTTGATTAGGAAGACTTTAGTAGACCAATGTGTGTCAATTTTATCTTTAGGGTTTCCTAGTAGGTAGGTACCTATTTCAAGACCTTACCAAAGGACTCATAATTATAAAGAAAACAATTATATTTCAATTGGAATATTCTATTTAATTATCTTAGTTACATTCCTGGATCTGGAATCATCGTCCCGCGAATACCAGAAGACAGCTTTCTTAGAAAACACGAAATACATACAAACTTTTGCTCATCAGGGCCTCCTTAGACTATGCTATAATATATCGCGATATGACTTTCTGTACCGGGTTTACAGGGTTATAAGGAAAGGGTATGCTAGCCGAAATGGACGTGTCGTACTCATCATTACGAACCACTTTTACTATTGGAACAACCCGGAATTGGAGAAAAAAAGGTGTTTCATACATTTTGTCTAGTGTCATTCACCTTTTTCTATGGAACAGCTGATTTTTTTTCCTAGAATTCCGGGTTGATCTCATAGTAAGTTATTCATCATAAGTTGTTACTTTGAGCTCATTTTGGCTTAGCATACCCTTTATGAATAACCCTGTGTATGGATAAAAGGGCTTATAGTACTCATCATTATCAATAACTTTTACTATGGGACCAACACAGAATTGGCGAAAAAAAAAGTCAGCTGTTCCATACATTTTGTCGAGTGTCATTGACATTTTTCTATGGAACAGCTTTTTTTGCGAATTTCAGGTTGGTCCGTAGTAAAAGTTGTTTATTATGATGAGTACTCTTAGCCCTTTCGGCTTAGCATACCCTTTCCTTATAAACCTGTATAGCATTACTTTACACTTTCGTTTTACCATAGTAATATGTGGTTAGGATAGGAAGATGTATGTTTGATGCTCTTTCTCGCAAAAACGGGTAAACGGATTCACATGACATTTGGAATGAAGGTCGTTCATGGTCTGGATTAACAAATAGGCTACTTTTTATCCCGGAAAACGCGGGTGAAACTGCGGGGCACAGCTAGTAAACAATAAAAAAATACATTACTATGTTTGATATAGTTTTTTTGGCGTCGACTATGCACGGTTATAAAGAGGGTATGATAATCCGAAAACGGCTCATAGAACACAGCATTATTAAGATTATTATAGAATTATAGAATATCGAAAGTTTTGGTAAATTTAGGACTATTAACTAAAGCTTTCAGAATCGGCTGTAATATTGCACTAAAATAGTATACCTAATTTTATAGGGATCTGTACAAGTTTCAAAGAGATTGCCTATTCAGATTTTGGCAAAATTCGCTATAACAGTGGTTAGTGCAAATATGCACGAAATTCCGCAATTTTGTTTAACGTAGTAAATTTTTCTTTTAAATAGGTTTTATTGCGTCATCTTCGGGTTATATTTTTTAAGGGTAGAAAGTAAGAACAAAATGTATAGCCAGTTGATATTTTCCGATAACACACATAAATAACACATTTTTGACTAAACGCGAAACGACACATTCGCGAAATGACTCGCAATTTCACAGAACACGAAAGTTAACAATAAAAACAAAAGAGTACCTTTGGACAGCATTAACTTCGTAAATTAAATCGTAAATATTTCACAAAACATTTTAATGTTATTTATAACAACTTAATAGACCCAAGTTTGAAGGCTTTTTAAGACTAAATTTAATTTAAATCTAAGATCTAAATTTTCTAAAACTATTGGCATCCTTGTCTAATGGCTTGCAATGATAAAGACAGATATATTTTTAGTTAGTTTAGATCTGTCTTAAAATGCCTTCAAACCTGGGCCTAATATTATTCTAAAGCATTTCTTATTTAATTCTCAATTGACTCTTACTACTTGAGTATTGTAGGAATGTACACAATGATGTCATTAATGTTGTATCATTTGGAAAACTAATTATTGACATCTTTAAAACTATATCCATCTCTTTCTAACATATAGGCTAGTAGTTCTGAAACAGTAGACCAAGCGAGCACACACTATTTCTCAACAATCACAACCTTATCTGAACAACCTCTTTACCAATTTTGTTCATGTTGGAAATTCTTGTTTAGAATTGAGTACGTTTCTGCCAAATATCAAAACCAGTCGGTAAAAGTTGCCGCACAAAATTTTCTCTTCTTTATGAGGTAATTATCAATCAAAAATTACCGACAATAAAAAGGTATGAAATTTTAGAACCCGTGTCTTGGTAGATTATTCTTTCCCATAATTAAATAGATTAGATTTTTCTTTATTCTTTTCTTTACAGGACTTTATGGTTGTGGACATTTTTTTAAGGTTTCATTTTTAGAAAACTACGAGTATGTAATTTTAGATAGGATATTTGTTTTCTGTAGTTTTAACCAGATTGGTTGAAAAATATGAGCTGAACGGCTACCAACATCCATACAAACAAACATCCGGACAGATGAAAGCTAATTTTCCCAGCTGTTACGGAGACGGTTCGCTCGCTCGGTCAAGAAAAGAGATACAGATTATTTTTGCCAAAAAGTTAAGTTTAGAAAGTGATACAACATAAGTAACGCATATAACGATTAAAAATGCTAAACATAACAGATTACATATTTTTTTCAATAAACTAACAAAAACGATATTTTTAAGTAAATTCTATAAATCTAATGATTAAGCTCGACTAAGAACAGATGATTTTAAGACTTAAATCACTAAATGTTCGAAAATCATTTATTTGAACTCATAATAATTATTTTGTTTGCTAAAATATTCTGTATGTTAGTTAGCAATAAAAATATATATTTCCAAATCCATATTTAGACTAAATACATTACACAAGTTTTTTTAACTGACCTTAAATGAATGACAACAGAGTTTTAAATCAGAAATACACATATTTATCCAATACCTAACAACCTTTTTGAAGTGATAAGTACTACAAAAAGGTTGTTAGACAAAAAAAAAATGGGTTTGTTGACAACTGGGAAGTACCAAAAAAATTGTCGCTTTTCTTAGGAAGATATAACCCTCTTCATATTTATATCTCCACACCAATTCATTTGTTATTTCTAAATATATTACGTATTAATTAGCGAATATTACCTAAACTAATTCTATAATAAGCTGGTAACAACAATACTATACTATTTATTAACAAGCTTAATTTTAGGCTAACATCCTTGATTTTTTATGACCAATCACAACTCTGAATTTCATCGCTTATTTTCATTGGTTGCCTGACCGCTACATTGTTTACGTTAGAGGTTCTCAAACTGGGTGATAACACCCCCTTATAATATAATATTTGTGGGCGCTAGAGCTCCAGAAGAGCGGTGAATTTAAAGGGCGCAGAGAAAATTGAGGGATGTGTGAGTCGGTTTAGAGTAAACCATATTTTAATACACTTGCCAAGATTTCTGTTGAAAATTTTAAGGGAGCTCTATAAAATTATGTTAGATATTTTTTCAAAGTGGCACCTAAATGAAGTAAGTTTGAGAACCTCTGGTTTCTGTTATAGATTTACTAAGATATACTTATCAATGCACATACCAAAAGTATTTATTTACAACTATGTTAAATATCCACAGTGAGCATTTTCATTTTGCGTTTTTTTTTTACCTAATTTATTATTATTTATTTTTTACATTTTATCGTGTATTTAATTGTGAGCGTTTACCTAAAGTACGGTTAAATACTTGTGACGCTAAAAAGTATTTTTTTAACAATTTTTTTAGTATAATTATCTAGTTTTTACTAATATTAACACCTAAAAAACTCAAACCTGCGTTCAACTATCTTTGGTATAAATAATATTATTTGGACCGTAAAATTAACTATATTTATAATTATTAAATAAAATTTTATATTAACAAAATATTCTAAATTTAACTTCGAATAAACGATTAGTAAATACAATCAATACCTACTTATTTTTTTTTTAATTTCACTAAAAATACGATCAAGTTTTAACGCTAACAATTCCTAATTTGTTCCGATTTTTTTACAATGGTGTTGATTTTACTGTGCCCGTTCTAAACTTAACTAAGCTCCGTACCAAAATTGTTTCCCCAATCTAATAACAACAATCGGGCTTTTGTAAAAGAAGGCAAAAACTGCACAAAAATAAGTGCATTTTTTAATTTTAGATGTTTTCAGAATCGACTCCACTTTGGGCATCAAAATATCGTATTTATAATTGATTTTTTATTTAGACATGTTTTTGTTGGAGTAACTTTTTAAATATTTGCTTTATCAAAATCTATAATTGTATTTGTGAAGGCTGCACACTAGCTAAACTACTTTTCTGTTTATAGCAATATTTTACTATAGCCAAACCGTTTATCTCAGTCCTCGCCTGCGCGGTACAGAGGCGCGGGGGTATGACGGCGCGGGGGACTGAGAGGGCGGCGCGGGCGAGGACTAAGATAGGTTTAGCTATAGCAAGTGTGTAAGTGGCCCAAAACTCTAACACCAGGGCCACCCACTCTATACCAACTTTCTTACTTTAGTAAAAGCTTTTTTCTTTTAATTTAAACACAGATTCTCTCATATTTTTTCTACTTAGTAAATAATAGTAAATGTTTTTGTTAGTTTACACTTCACCCCCATTTTTGACAACTTTCCTTTTCCGAATTATCTTTCAAACAAAATCGAATACTTTGAAAAATATATAAACATCACCATAAACAATCATAACAATCTCTTATTAGACTTAAGCGTGTTCCGTTGTACCATTTTCGTATTTGACAGCTCAAAAACTGTTGCTATCCTTTTCGCACATATTAAAATGAAAAGAGACGAAGATAATTTTGGTAACTAGAAAAGTTAGTGTCCGACCGAATGTTCGGTTTCGGTTTCGTTTTCGGTTGAGTTTCGGCAAAAACACGAGTTTCGGTTTAGTTTCGTTTTCGGCGGCAAACTTGCCGAAACTACGACCGAAACCGAATGTGCATTCGGGAATTTTCGCGCTGTAATCGGTCGTGTTTTGCGCGTTATAGTAGTTTATGCAACTGTCATAATTATAATGAAGGGTATTAAAACACGAGTGTGTTTATGAAACGAGCGGAGCGAGTTTCATAATAGAAACGAGTGTTTTAATACCTGTGTTATATGCAGTTGCATACACTACTTTATCTACACTATTGCTGTTACATTCTACTTATGTTTCCAATACTTGTTAAAATACGTTTATCTTCACTAATAAAAACGTGTATTGTCACAGTGAACTTGGCGCGCAATCAGGAGCGAGCGCGCATGCGCGCGCAGGGCGGCGGAGCGAGCGCCGCGCATGCGCGCAGGCGGCCAATCAGGAGCGAGAGCGCGATGTTATAATGACTCATTACGACATCGATCGACTCATTATAACATCGCTTAAATGTTGTCTGTGCTATAACAGTAGTCATTATAACACCAGTATTGGAAACATAAGTAGAATGTTATAACATTAGTGTAGATAAAATGAATTAAATAATGAATCCCATCAGAGCCAATGTCGTGATTCGCTTATTACCTCGTGTGTTCATAAGTTTTGAGACAAACTTTGTACCTAAAAAATTAAATAAAATATTACTGGCTGCTCTTTATTTCTTTTTCCAATTTTGAATTTGGAATGTTAACTTTTGTTTTCTTTGATTTTCAAATTAATTTCTTTCAATTTTCTCGTGATGATTTCGCTATTTAAGGCGAGAAAAAAATCAATGGAGATTTTCCGTGAGATGAGAACTTCGTGTATTACTATTAAACGATACAAGGAGACAAGTTCTTTGCAAGATCACCAAAGGAGTGGTCGGCCACGCTCTGTGAGGACGCCTGCGAACATCAAAATCATCCGAGAGCAACTTCGCCGAAATCCATGTCGCACTCAGAAGAAACTCGCTCTGCAGACTAATATTTCCCGCGTTTCAGTCAACAGAATACTGAAATATGATCTTAAGGTAAAAGCGTATAGCCGTAGGAAAGTTCACTTTTTAAACGAACGTCTTCGTAAATTGCGACGCGAACGTTGTCCAATACTGCTTAGGAGGCACGATGCGAGGAAAATACTCTTCACCGACGAGAAAGTCTTTACTGTCGAAGAAAAGTTTAACCGACAAAACAATAAAGTATGCCAAAAGCAGCAAGGACGTCCCAGCTTCAGCACGGAATGTCTCGCGTACGCATCATCCGGCTAGTGTGATGGTATGGTGGTTTCATATGAAGGTGTCACTCCTCTCTATTTCTGTCAACAAGGCGTCAAGGTGAAAGCCAAGAATTACCAAAGTGACATCTTAGAGCCTGTTGTAAAACCCCTGTTTCATACTTTATTTCACAACAAGGATTGGGTTTTCCAGCAAGACTCAGCACCATCCCGTAAGGCAAAAGTCACAAAAATCACCCAAGCTTGGTTGAGGGAAAATGTGCCGGCCTTCATCGCGGCGAACGAATGGCCCTCCTCTAGCCCTGACCTCAACACGCTGGATTATTCTTTATGGCTTGAATTAGAGCTCAGAGCCTGTCGAAAGTCCCACCCAAACTTGGAATCACTGAAGTGAGCCCTTATCCGAGAAGCAAAGCGAATTCCGCTGGAAAAGATTCGTGCCGCCATTGATGACTGGCCAAATCGTCTAAGGGCCTGTATTAAAAATAAAGGTGGTCATTTTGAATAACAATTATATTTTATTGTTGATTATTATTAACTTAATGTGTACTGAAAATTTTAGAAATATAAGTTAATTATTTAAAAGTTATACAACTTTTATTTCGTCTCAAAACTTATGCACAAGGTATGTTGATTATTAATAAATGAAAATGTCGAAGATATCTATGTAATTTGAGAAAACAATAAAGACGTGAGTCTTTATTGTTTTGTTTTCAGTCATGATTATAATAACGTTTTCTTTATTTTTCCCTCAAAATATGATCCTTGTAAGGAAGTTTCGGTTTCGGTTTCGGTTTCGGCCGAAACAGAGACCGTTGCCGAAATTCGTTTTCGGTTTCGGTTTCGGTCGTAAAACTAGTTTCGGTCGGACACTAAGAAAAGTTGAAACAATTGTTGTAGTTTTCAAAATTAGTTTAGCTGAGAAAATAGTGCAACAAACTCGACATTACTTACAACTGGCTATTAGTAAACTAAGAGAAATCCCACACCAAAAGTAATACCATGAAAATAATACTGGACTTTTTAAACCTTTACATTTTTTTAGAACTGACAAACTCCACACATTTTTAATTTATTTCGTCAGTTTCGACTCGCTTTGTTTTGTAATGCACATTTCGACAATATCATTTTTCGGACAATTTTCAGATAATTTTTTCCCAACAAACTAACAATTTCAAACATATATTGCAATTTCCAACCTACCTTTTATTTCACAAACACGATCATTTACGTTTTTTGACACGCAATTCCAACTTTTTTATCTTTAACCTTTTCCAATACAATACAAAGGCCTATTCACACCTAGTCTGCGTTGTGACGAGCGTAGCGCTGACTATCATCGGTACTATTCATTCCGATTATTTTATACAAACAACCCATCCGTTTAACGTGTTTGCAATTTTCAACTTACACGTTATCATTTTCCGATCCCACATAAAGACCTGTTTAAAGCTAGTCCGCGTTGTGCACGAGTCGCAGGCTGTCGTCGGTGCGTCGCGCGGGGCGCCGCAGCGGACGCGCGTGTGGAAGCAGAGAGAAACGCTCGCTCGATTGGCACTTCTTGTTTAGAGCTGTACGGAGGTGACTCTCTCCTGGAATATGATTGATAATATCTGAGCCAAATAATAATAATAAGTTTTATAGATAATATGAAAGAGAAGAGGGGTGTTTTAAAAAGACAACAGTTGATCCATCACTTTCTGTGACACCATAATTTAAAATTTAAAACAGTCTCACAGAAAAACAGAAGTGAGAAACTGAGAATTAAAAACTTCGGCTTAAAGGCTTTCAGCTGTGTTCATACTTTACTGTGCTCACGATTGCGGGGCAACGTTTCCTGTCTTAGACAGACACGGCACTTAGCAAGACACGAATGACTTACTTGTAATGTTACTCAATTATATAAAAGTAGAAGAGTAGTACCTGGCAAGGACAGAGGTCGTCCGCACAGAGTGAGGTCGTGCGACCTCGGCGAGGCAGATCGCGAGGAGCGCGGCCGGCTCGGCGTATTGTTGTTACGGGGCTCCTCGCAGCGCCCGCGCCGCGGCGACCGCGATATGTCCTGTGTGGATACACCTTTATTTAACTTTACGATGTATGCATATGGAATATCCATTATTATCCATTACCTAGTTGTAAACAAAACCAACATACTAAGTACTAATGATATACAAGAATTTGAGTAATGCCTCTCCAGACTATGCTATAATATATCGCATCATAGTAGTTCAATCATTTACTCTGCACTGAACTGCACTGAACTGCACTGCACTGAAAGAAAACAAAAAAGACACGACATGAGTACGACAGCTAATACAACAAATACCAAAAGATAAACATAACAAAAGCACAACATACCGCTGAGCTTATAGCATAGTCTGAAGAGGATTTAGAACCATACAAATTGCATTCATTTATCCTGTTCTACATAATTAAATACCACTACAATGCACTAAACGAGCTACATAACATGTTTTACAATTTGAGGTATGAAAACTTTGCACACATTTTGTAGGGTTTTCTATTTCTTAACACTTTCACTCTTTTCTTTTCATATCCTTGTAACTTTTATTACTTTCCTTAATCAGTTTTATTCCTGTCCTTGCGTGCCACTATTTATTTCGTGTTCTTTTATAATATCCTTTCTAAATTATTCATATTTCTGTATCTTTTCTAATATTTGTTTGTAAACATTGATCTGAAAGCTGTCTAGATGTTTTTAATGTCATGTAACTTTTTAAATTCTATCTGTCAATTCATTCTCATACAGTTCCTATTTTCTTTGTATAGAACCTATTTTCAATTTTATGATTTGTATCTGGCTGCCTATCTTTCTTAATATTCAAATTTAAATTTCAGAATTCTTTAGATCAATTTGGAAGGGATGCCTGAGAACCGCTCTGACAGCGGGGAGTTCGGATTTGGTCTCGGATCGAGGTGGACGTGAATTTGGCTTGGAGGGCCATAGTCTGAACACGCTTGAACCTTGAAATCTGAAACAAGAAAAAGTCCTCAAGCCTTAAATCTTTTCTACTTAAGTTACAGTGGTGAACAGGTTTGCAGTGCAATAACCAGAGTCCCCTTTTACCCAAATTGATGAGCTCGTGATCCTCGGCGAGCTTCACGACTGTCTCCAGGCCTCAGTAGCAGGCCTAGCGCTACACGTGGGCTTGGCGGACCTTCATCCTGCGGGCTGTATCTTAAGCCTTTCTCCAGACCTCCTCCTCTACCGTATAACTTTCCTTGATCAGTGCATCCCCGAGTGTGACTCCTTCAACGTTTTTTATAACCTAGAGACTTTAAACTAATATATGTACTTTTAAGCTGTCTCCTATCTTTCCTTTTACATCATCTCGTAGGAATAGGGAGGTAGCCTTAATAACTTGTGCTTTACACCCTTTTGCCTTAATAAGTAAAGGGGTGTAACGTTACAGTTTGGCGCCCGAACAGGGACATACATTTGCCTAAAATCCAATTTGCAGTAAATAGTTCTGTAAATTCTACGACAGGGTTTTCCCCGTCTTTTTTAGTTTTTGGCCGTGAGACTATTCCATGCGGTTCTATTTACTCCGATTGTTCTAATCTTGATAGTGTCATTTTTCTTCCGCGTGATATCTATGCCTCTAATTTGGGATTATTATCTGCCATCTTCGATAAGGTTCAGGTTGCGTTATACACTGCACACTCTAAAAACGCTGCACATTATGACTTAAGACGCAATTTTAAAGAATTCAATGTCGGTGATACCGTCTGGCGTAAAAACTACGTTCAGAGTAATGCTGGCGCTTATTTCAGTTCTAAGTTGGCTCCCAGATATGTAAAATCCACAGTTATTGAGAAGTTATCTCCTCTTGTTCTTATTCTGAGAGATTCAAATGGCTTAATTGGGAAGTGGCATGTCAAGGACTTGAAATCTTAATTATAACTTTATTTTTATAATTCTACATCTGTAATAATTTTCTGTAAATACTTCCCAAGGAAATCTAAACGCAATTTGACTTTAATTCTTTTGATCTTTAATCTTAATATACTTTTAAACTGTAATTTTACAGTTTGTAGACAGGGCAGGTACTATTGCCTTTCTTAGGTTCAACTTGAACCCTATGCCCTGCCTATAATTCTTTTCTTGGAGCGGTACTCAAACTCCTTAAATAAAGCCATATGAGCTATATATATATATTTTTTTTATTTTTGGGTTTTCGAACAGGTGCGGGTAATGACACCTAATTCAAATAAATAAGCCTTCATTATTTAACTGAATATTTCCTTGAGGAGTATGCGTCATCGAATGTGAACCATATCCCCTACGTATGATAGTATGTGAGTGTCTGTAGAAGTGAAAGAAGTGTGTGAAAGTGCAAGGTTTTATTCCTAACAGCAAAATTTTCTCCAGTCGAAAATTTTCCGGGGTTTTTGGGGAAATGTAGGGTTTTCTATTTCTTAACACTTTCACTCTTTTCTTTTCATATCCTTGTAACTTTTATTACTTTCCTTAATCAGTTTTATTCCTGTCCTTGCGTGCCACTATTTATTTCGTGTTCTTTTATAATATCCTTTCTAAATTATTCATATTTCTGTATCTTTTCTAATATTTGTTTGTAAACATTGATCTGAAAGCTGTCTAGATGTTTTTAATGTCATGTAACTTTTTAAATTCTATCTGTCAATTCATTCTCATACAGTTCCTATTTTCTTTGTATAGAACCTATTTTCAATTTTATGATTTGTATCTGGCTGCCTATCTTTCTTAATATTCAAATTTAAATTTCAGAATTCTTTAGATCAATTTGGAAGGGATGCCTGAGAACCGCTCTGACAGCGGGGAGTTCGGATTTGGTCTCGGATCGAGGTGGACGTGAATTTGGCTTGGAGGGCCATAGTCTGAACACGCTTGAACCTTGAAATCTGAAACAAGAAAAAGTCCTCAAGCCTTAAATCTTTTCTACTTAAGTTACAGTGGTGAACAGGTTTGCAGTGCAATAACCAGAGTCCCCTTTTACCCAAATTGATGAGCTCGTGATCCTCGGCGAGCTTCACGACTGTCTCCAGGCCTCAGTAGCAGGCCTAGCGCTACACGTGGGCTTGGCGGACCTTCATCCTGCGGGCTGTATCTTAAGCCTTTCTCCAGACCTCCTCCTCTACCGTATAACTTTCCTTGATCAGTGCATCCCCGAGTGTGACTCCTTCAACGTTTTTTATAACCTAGAGACTTTAAACTAATATATGTACTTTTAAGCTGTCTCCTATCTTTCCTTTTACATCATCTCGTAGGAATAGGGAGGTAGCCTTAATAACTTGTGCTTTACACCCTTTTGCCTTAATAAGTAAAGGGGTGTAACGTTACAATTTCCATGTGAAAAATTTACTCGAGCGATTTTACCTATAGCCACATTTCAAAAACACGTAATCAGTAACAGAAATCTTACTACTCTCTAGCATTTCAAGGTTTTAGTTGCTAATAGCCACTATTGTCGACGTAGCTTTGAAAGCTTTTACATAATTAATAGGGCACAGTCCAACTATGCATAATATTACGACTCGTTGCGGCGGGCAGAGGGCCAGAGGGACAAAGAAAAGGTAACATTGGAGCTAGCTAAGAAATTCACCTTTGAAAACCTACACGGGCTTCTCTTTATAAATGTTTGAAATAATGAGAAGTTTGATAATAAATTACGAGAACAAGCCTTAAAAGATCACGTGGAACGTTTGTATAAGTGGAATCCGAGTCCTACTTGAAAAAAAAATTCCTACTTGATAAAATAAGTAAAAAAAATAATTAAATGAGTAATAAATGTCAATGTCTGTGTCTTTCAAATACTGTCACTATAAGTAAAATTCACATTTCAACGCCATTTCTTTCCGCCGCAACGTATCGTGTGGCTAGGCCCTTACCGACCTGTGCGCTCGGCTAACATACTATACTACTACTTTTTACAAACAGCTTTCTGAGAACTATTTTAAGAACCTAATTGGCGCTTTAATGGGCGAAACGAGTACGTGAACATTTTCGACATTTTCTCAGTAATACAGGGCTATACAGAAATAGTATGTTAAGCCGAAAAGGGCTTATGGTACTAATTATTATGAGCAACTTTTACTATAGGACCAACCCGGAATTTGCAAAACAAAATCATAGAAAAATGTCAATGACACTCAATAAAATATATGGAACAGCTGATTTTTTTTTCGCGACTTCCTGGTTGGTCCCATAGTATAACTTGTTCATAATGATAAGTACTAAGAGCCCTTTTCAGCTTAGCATACCCTTTCCTGATAACCCTGTATATGAACTTATACTTTTTGCTCGTTAACTCACGTTTGACATGGGTATTAATGCCAAAAGCCCACGCGACAACTTGCTATATCCAAGTTATTTTATTAGTTAAAATAGTTAATTGGCGTGGCGAACAATAAACTGGTGTTAACATAGTTTTACTACCGTTTCACTAAATACAGAGAAGTGAGTTATAGTGTTATAAACTGTTTAAGAATTGGTGGTTTATTTATGGTAATGGATATTCTAGGGACTTTTGAAACATGCTCTAGCTTTTCAAATGACTTAGTTCTACATTTCGAAACCTAAACAATTAATCATGCATTAATCTTAGTTCAAATAAGTATGTAAATTATAATAAGTACTATTAACTAAATATAAGTAAGTAAGGAGGTATTCACGTAAAAAGTATCAAGCCAATTTTTAACGCAAAATAAAAACGTTTTCTTAAAGTTTGAGATATCGAAATTTACTGAAACTATAGATGTCCTTGTCTAATAGAATGCATTGACAAAGACAGCATTACCTTTAGTAAGTTTCGATTTAACTAAAGCCTTCGAAATTGGCTTGATTAATTAACTATGACTAAGAAAGTAGAGATGTACAAGTTTGAAGGCTGATTTGAGAGATTTAATTTTTCTAAAATTATTGATGTCCTTGTCTAATACGTTGCAATGACAAGGACAGATATATTTAGATCTGTCAAATAAAGCCTTTAAACTTGGGCCCAATACAAAATTATACAAACCAAAAACTCCAAAAACTCAAAATCAAAACTTATCATGCGACACACGGACTCATAAGACAGAACACAAAACGAGCAAACAAGCAGTGGGCCTAGCACAACTTCTGACGTAAAATACGTAGCGAGTATTCGATAGAAAAGTGTACGCCATTTACGCCTATCAGTGGCTCCCTTGACGGGCGTAAATGGCGTACACTTTTAACGCATATTCGCTACGTATTTTACATCAGAAGATATGCTTGGCTAACAGTACGTGTTAGTTAACCTTGTCGTGGGAGTCGACGGACAGCGCGCTATACGCGAGCCGCGAGTCGAAGTCGAAAGCGCTCGTCGTCCGCTGCGACAGTGTGTCTGCGTCCGGGCGAGGAAACATGGTATGTTAGTTTGTTTGTTAGTAAGGTAAGCAGGTATAGACCGAGTGGGAAGCCCTGGTGTCAGAGATATTAGCTGTTTTTTAGTTTAGCGTTAGTAGGATAATTTGGTAATGATTAATTTGATTTGGTTCAGGGCATTGTTTCCAGTGAAATTACAGGGCAAAAGGGAGATTAAACAACTTATATCTCAGGGTGACGAGCGCAGTGCTGTGCCACGCAGGGTTTTGAATTCTGCGAGTTCAGAATTCTGGGTAGCGCAGACCTGTTATGGGCAAACGTGAAGTTTAACATCAGGCGAGCGATTTGCTCGTCTCGTCACTCAATTACATAAAAAAAGAATGAAAGTTCCAATGAGAAATAAAAGCTTGGCTTGAAACTACACTGTTTGGTAGCTTTCGCGTCTACAACAATCTTTCACAAATTATGGTAGTACTAGCTGCGCCCCGCAGTTTCACCCGCGTTTTCCGGGATAAAAAGTAGCCTATGTGTTAATCCAGACTATTCTAGACCATGACAACTTTCATTCCAAATTTTATGTAAATCCGTTCAGCCGTTTTTGCGTGAAAGAGCAACAAACATATTCACAAAGTTTCGCGTTTATAATATTAGTAGGATATGTAGCAAACCACAGATTACTTGGTAGCTACAGGGCTCGTAATGTGAACTCTTAGTGTGAGCCTAACTGAAACGCGTTGGCTTTTATTTCGCTTTCTTTCTAAATGACAGAGCGAGACGAAAGCTACTAGGTCGAATCAGTTTAGGCTCACGCGAAGAGTTCGCAGTAAAGCCACAGAATAAATATTAGTACAGGGTAAAGCCCCAAGTAGTAAATCTAAGACAACTAAATCTGGGTTTTTTTTTTAATTCAAGAGTCCTTTACATAGTTACGATATGAGTGTGAGTTTTAACAGTTCAGTTGTAATTTCTAGTTTAAACAATAAAAAGTTTTCTATCTATACTCTGGATTCAACCATTTGTGCCAACAATACTTTGTCCAGAGCTTTTTCTACAATACCTAGACTGGGTACAATAAAATCTAGACAGTATTTCATTCCCTTCCCCTGGGATGGGCACTCGAATACTCAGTCTTTCACATTAAACATTTATTATCAACGAACATGAGTACATAATGAGATGTAGTCATGCTATGTAAAAATGTAAGCTCATAAAATATTTTGATACAAGGCTGTATGATTTTGACAGAACTGTTTATTCTGTACAAGCTTTGTACTATACTAGCTGCGACACGCGGCTTTACTCGCGCTGTGGTGAAATACGGTGATGACGAAGAAAAGTAGCCCATGTTTTATCGTAATATATATAAATTACGTGTCACGTTGTTTGTCCGCTATAGACTCCTAAACTACTTAACCGATTTCAATCAAATTTGCACACCGGGTGCAGTTCGATCTAACTTAGGAGATAGGATAGCTCACATCTCAATTTATAGTAAAAATAACATGAAAAATTAGAAAATTTAAAAAATACTTAAACCATATAGCGCTTTGGACAATGTAAACTTTTTTAATGTAACTTTGACATTTGACATAGAATTGACGCAATAGCTTTTGACAGGACAACGTCTGTCGAGTCAGCTAGTTCCGTATAAAATATCTTTTCCAAATTTTATTCTATTTCGACCTGCGCAGCCGTTTAATCGTGAAGAAGTAACAAACATACTGACAAACTTTCACGTGTTTAATATTAGCTGCGACCAGTGGTTTCACCCGCGCGATGATGATTAGGATGAAAATAAGCCTGTCAATCCAGGGTATAATTTATCTCTAATTCAAGTTTCATCCAATTTCGTCTAGTCATTTCACCATGAAGGAATAACATACATACAAACTTTCGCATTTATAACTTTAGTGTGACATACTGCTACGAATAGCTTAACTTATGTCAAAAGCCTCGCAGAGTACCTATCTACATAAACAATTTAACGATTTCTGCAGTATATCAGAAAACCGCAGGGCGCAGCTAGTCATCTATACTAATATTATAAAGAGAAAAGATTTGTATTTTTGTTTTTTTAAAACTACTAGACCGATTTCAAAAAATCTTTCACCATTAGAATGCTACATTATCCCTGAGTAACATAGGCTATATTTTATTCCCGTGCAAAGCCGGGGCAGGTCGTTAGTTAGATCATCCTACCTACTAGTAGTTGGACCTACTTTAATCATTACAATTTTCTAAACAGGAATTGTTTCTGATCATGTAATTACAGCACGCTCGCCAAAAATGTTTATTTACATTTGTTATCAGTGATAAAGCCGTTAATCATGATAATCGGTCGTTAGCACGGCACGCGTGACCTACTTTCGGCGAACTACGATTTTATGGATATCTGTGAAAAAACTGGCTGTTTCGAGGTTTGGTTCTACTATGATTTAGCTTTTTGCCATGACTATTTTTTTTTTGTTTGGGATAAAAAGTTAATTTATTTACTACATCCTAGTTCATCAAGATCGGTCATGAAAATAACAGAGATAGATGGCTTTTTTACACAATTATTTGGATTCTTTATTTTCCAATAGAACACGGTATAAAATTCTTTGTGTTGTGAAAGTACGACTTTAATGTTTATCTCTCATGTTATATTTGTTTTTTTTTTTTGTGTAATTTTGTATTTTTTATTTATGATAATTTTTTTTTCGTGTCATAGAAATGTATTGTACGTATTGTACTGCGGAGTTAAACGACTAAATATTATAATTTTACTTTTTTGTTTCCAAACTTTGGTATTGTAGATTTGTGATATTAAATATCGTAATTAGCCTTTTTACTTAGAAACTTTCGCGTGTATCTATTTATTAGTGTGAGGGGCTTGACACGCCTGAGCTATTACCTTTTAGAGCATTTACAGGAATAGCTCGCCTCGTAAAAATTAGTGGCACGTCAGCGGAATAGGCATTAGCAGATTAGGGAAAGCTCTGTTAGTGATTGTAGTACAATAAAATGGTTCATTTAAAAGTATAGTAGATTTGTCAGTCCGTTAGTTAGTGTAAGAATCGTTGTGAGCTCAAAATATTGAATAGTTTGTTTTATTATTCGGAATGCGGGCGATAGATCCCGCACTGGCGTCCCGCAAAAGGTGCATTGTGTGTTTGTCTGTAAGTTGAGCAGGTTTATAAGTCTGATAGTAAGTGCAAGACTCTTGCACCTCCCCCCCCCCCCCCCCCCTCTTGCTTTTTCTTGCCATTGTTCTCTAATTATCTATCTTAATATATATAAATTACGTGTCACGTTGTTTGTCCGCTATAGACTCCTAAACTACTTAACCGATTTCAATCAAATTTGCACACCGTGTGCAGTTCGATCTAACTTAACAGATAGGATAGCTCACATCTCAATTTATAGTGTCTACCCGTGCGAAGCCGGGTCGGGCCGCTAGTGTGATATAAAAAGAAACATACCATACAGTTTTCGATCTTTTACCACATTATCACACAGGTGAGATTATGATAAAGTTTCTGTGATAAGTGGTCTGCCAGTGTATAATTAATATCAAACAATAGTTTATTGAATCGGGCATTACTTGGCAGAAGTTCATTATCAAACAACCATATTAAAATTACTTCCTAAATTTATTTTTGCACCTGAAGCGATTTTAAAGCAAAAGAGCATTTTATGAGCAGTTATTTATCAAAAAAGATATCAATAGATTTTTTTGTTTTTATATATTTAGGATTAGCACAGTTGATTTTGTAAGTTTTTTTAGTAGGAAAATTAGGTACAATGAATTATGAGATAATAAAAGATAAAGTTACCGTGTGGCCAACAGCTGATGGGTGGTGGAGACCTTATCATGTGCTCGTGAACTTCTTTTAAGGTCATCGGATCATCTTCCACGAAATCTAGGGCTGTGCTACCAAATTCCTGGAAAATTGAGGTTTTTATTACCGAATTTGCAAGTTTCTTCTGGTATTAAGAAATGAAATAACAAAAAAAATGGTAATAATTGTCTGAGGTTAGCTTAGGAATATGTAAGTACTTGGTGTATAAATCAAAGATATTATCATGATTTTTAGGGGAAAGTTTGAAATGTGTGATGTTTAAATTAAGGGAAACTAAGTCTTGGAGCAGGGTAGACAGAATTCTTTCATTTTGAAGATTCACTTGTAAAAAGTGAAAACTAATTTTTACTGTGTTTTAATTTCACACATCTACTTTAGAACTAGCCAACACATACTCTGCCTTTTTAGTCATGAATATGATAGATACAAGACTTATTAGCAGTACAAAATAGATATTATTTTACATCTTACCATAACAGAATTCTTCAGGTCCTGTGTTGTCACAACCATTGTATTAAATAAGTAAATAAAGTAATAAGTTAATATACAATATATAAACTTATAAGAAGTTAAGATCTGCACTCATAAGCCCAAGAGCAGTATTTGAAAAAATAGTTAATTTCAGTTTTTCACTCATCAGATGCATGATTTTTGAAACTATCAGATGCATCAAAAACTTTTTTTTGAGATACCGCTCTTGGTCTTATGAGGGCAGAGATGGTCTATAAAATAATCTTTAGGATTGCTTACCTGAGACATAAGTATTGTATCGTCTGATTCACACTCCTCATGGTGACTTTCAATGAGGCTCTCTCTGCTTGCCATTACTTGCTATAATACAAAGAATATACATATCATAAAACTTTTCTTATACTGTCAATTGGGAAAGAACTTTATCTCTGTTTTCAGTACCATTTTATGACTTAACTGATAAACTGATTGCAAAGAAATTTAACAAGGAAGTAGTTTGAATAAAGAGGTTTGAGTTAGAATACTGTTGAAAGCAGAAAATAGGTACAAATTCAAAAATCACAGAAGCCAGTTATTAATTCTTAAAAGAGCAGCCAACTTTTATTAGTCTGGTAAAGGGAAAACCTGCTACATTTATAAGTTGCATGCTCACAGAATTGATGTATGTATTATGTGCATGGAAAATTTTACAAACCAATGTTATGTACGGAAGAACAGACATTACATAAAGCGGCAATAACTTCCTGCAGAGAAATTATCAGTTATGTAAGTACTGCAGTCATAGTTACCTGTAAATAAGGATTGTCTTGTCGAGACATCCGTAACGCTTCCATATCTTGAGCAATATTCCTAGTACGCCCTGGAGTCAACAAAACAGCTGGAGAGCTACCCATCGGAGGTGCGACTACTAAAAAAAACAATAACAACACACGTTAAACACTCACAATTTACCCAACGTTTCCGAAGGACTAACCCGCACTTACTGGACAAAGAGTCGCTGCTACCTTCCATAATTAAACTGAATTTAGCAGACATTCGAAGACATAGAGAATTGGACGATTTGATAATTTCGCGATGAATATTTGAACGGATGGTTTCAGTTGGTTTTGTTAATTTTGTAGGCATTAAATAGTACAGTTACATTTAAAGCAATTTTTGTAGGGTTTTCGCTTAATAAATATAAGTGTTCTTGTATCAGAATATTCTACAGATTTTCGCGGAAATTGGAAATAAATTAAAAAACGAGGCGAACAAGATTCAAGATTACGATGCGATTGACAAGATAACTTTGACAGATACCACTCGTTCAGAAACGGTGACGAAGAATTAGGAAATGTCAGTGTCATTGCAGCACTACATTTCGTTCATAACTATTGTAAAGGTTTTTATAATTGCCATAAACAAAAAATCGTTGCTCACATGCACAAAAATCCGTTTTTCTTAACATGTCAGCAAATGTTACACGATTAATCGTTTTACACCAACAGTCGTCTGCTAGGACGGTCGTAGTAATAATGTGGGATAGCGTAACGTTACTGCCTGGCGCAAGAATGTTCACAGCCACATGCCGTCGCCTACCCAGCTACGCACCGCACCCCCACCACACATTTCAAACACATACGAACATCACGACTCACGAGCAGCAGCCTTGTTTAGCTCGCACCTTAGACTAGAATTTCTCAAAAGAAATTAGCAAATGAAGATTCAAGAGGCTAAAGCTTCAAGGGGCTATCTGAATTGCCATCTGAAGGCCATTCCCATGGACTGGTGTGATTTGTGTGCTGTATCTTGCTCAGATTAAATTAGCGCGTCTATTTGTGTAATTTGAGCCTAATTCACAGAATATGTTGTATCTCCGAAGGCGTCCGCTGCATTGAGCGTGATCACAACGCGTGGTTACGCGCCATAATCCTGCAGCGTGGACTCACCGCCTTATTATCTAACCTGTGGTACTTCATTTGAACAAAACACGTACGAGGAATGTGAAGCACGAGTGCTCGTGGTCGTTCGTCAGAGTAACTGCCACGCACCAGCAGCAATGCGCTTGTTCTTTCTACAACCAGCCCGCACACGTCCTGATTACGCTAAAGGTCTTTTCTTGGATAGGATAGGTAAATAAAACGTAGATTTTGTGAACATGGTATATGAATTTATTAATCTGAACCAAGGCACTACCTTAGACGCGAAGGCACCTCCAAACCAACAACAATATTGATGATACAATGCGACAATATCGTAAATTATTCTTTCAGCATCTAAAAATTTACTTTTCAAGCGTTCATATTTATTTACATTATAATTTGTAATGTCAAAATTGCGGCAACAGCAGCATTGAATAGTATCCATATTGTACTAGAAAAGTATTATGCTAATTTGTTAATATGTGGGTAATTGTAAAAAAATATATCATAATTTGTTCGTTGTTTAAAAGTCGATGTCTGTGAGGACGTATTGAACCGCGCTTCCGTAATCGAGGATCGAGTCCTTTATTCCCTTCAGTTTCTCAATGTAATGCTTATGTATCTTAGTGTTAGTCCTCTTGTAGCGAAGAGCCGTTATCATCTTATCGACAATATAATGCAGCCAAAGTATGTTTGTGTACGGCTCAAAATTCTTCCAATCATTTCTGTAACAAAACAAAAGACAAATTAGACGTATAAAAATACTACTGTGTCACGCGGTTTCAGGCGCGCGGTTATGATCAGGGTGTTGAAATGTAGTGTATGTTCTTTCCTGTGCCACTGACAATATGTATGCAGAGTTTTATAAGGAGGTTTTATGATTATCGGTTGAGTAGTTAAGGTGTGAACTTACTTCCACATTATGATTTTAATTAGAATTTTCGCGAAGTTGACTGACTGAGAACATACGGACAAATATCACAAAATATAGTAGAAAAAGTTGCACATATATGTAATTTGAAGTCGTTTAATAAAATTACACAGCTGACGACAAACGGGAGAGAATACTAAATCGAAGAAAAATGTTTGAATGATGAATTTAAATATCTTTTCCGGGTCAGGGAGTTAGTTGTCCTTGTCTTTGTGTTCCATGGCATCCCCGACACAGGGTATCCTAGTGGGGAGCTATGAGTGTAATTATTATTTAATATTTAATTATATAGGGTTATTCATAAAGGGTATGCTAAGCCGAAAAGAGCTTATAGTACTCATCATTATGAACAACTTTTACTATGATACCAACCCGAAATTCGCGAAAAAAAAAAATCAGTTGTTCCATAAAAAATTTCAACGACACCACAAAATGTATGCCTGGAACCGCTAATTTTTTTTTCGCGAATTCTGGGTTGGTCCCATAGTAAAAGTTGTTCATAATGATGAGTACTATGAGCCCTTTCGGCTTAGCATACCCTTTATGAATAACCCTGTATAGCGAGGCGACATGACGTCCCAGCACTCACCCCAACTTGTCTCTCATAAGGCGATAGACCTCGAACTGGTAGTCCCCGACGGCGTCGAAGAGCTGCTCATCCGCGGCCAGGTCGTTGTAGAGCGCGGCGCAGTCGGCGGCGCCGGCGAGCGGCAGCGACAGTCGGGACAGCGAGTAGTCGATGACGGTGCCCGCCACGCCGCGCCGCGGCACGCGGTACGTGCGCCCGCGGAGCACGAATGTTGCCAACTGGAGATTGAACAAAACTTACAATTAGTCAAATGTGAAAAAGAGATTTTTATAGACGTATACAAGGTGTCACGGAAAGGTGCAGTAATACTTAAGGGTGTTCTTCTACACGTCAAAGTGAACAACTTCTAGAACACAAGTTTGCTAAATTCGAGAAAGTAAATAATGAATCTCCATGGAAAATTGATCACGTGACTAAATATATTGTATGGTGACTCGATATTTTTTTTCTCGAATTTTATCAAACTTGTTTCACAAAAGTTGTTCACTTTGACGTGTAGAAGAACACCCTTAAGTATTACTGCACCTTTCCGTGACACCTATATCATATACTATTTAAACTTAATGGCGGCTGTAAAGAGCGCCGCAAGTGCAGTTTGACATGCGCATTGCGCAGTCACCTTTTTTCCAACCCCCTAATAATAATTGCTACTACGCAACCCCTCGCGTCTAACTTCACAGATGCCGTTAAGTTTAAATTGACTTGAATATTGCCGTGTCTTGTACGTCAAAGCATAAAATTAAATTAAAATACTACCAGTAAAATTGCTAACAAAAAACCTTAAATATTTTTTGGTTGGGTGCATTTTGTAAATAATAATTTAGACATCGTCGGCACACAAGGCCCGTTAGCGCTTGTCAAGTACCTAGGTGACTGTCGGCCAAAAGGTTAACTTGCATTTCATACGGAGTGACGGGTTACACTCGTAATATTTTGGAATACACATCATTTAGGACCAACTCAACTTTTACAATACGGACCACTCAGAAAACGTGTAAATGAAATCCATTTTATTCCATAGAAAAACATCATTCACACATGCATAGAATATTGCAAGTGCCATCCAGTCAACCTCTCAGAAATGCAGAGTTACAGAAGATCATTTAACAATTAACTACGATGCTTTTTACTTAATTGATATAAATAGCTACAACGCATGCATACACAAAACACATTCTACGTAAACTTACCGCGTCGGTCGCGGGACGAAGAAAGAATACACGCTTACGATTGGCCGGCTCCAAAACTCACGCTAGGATTGGCTCGAAGTGCCGGCCAATCATAGACGACAGAATATGCCGCCCTGTGGGTACTATATTGTGTGGGAATGGCTATGGCCTGTCAACAGGTTATTTGGTCTGTGGGTATTAAATATGAAACAAAAAAGCTGTGTCCCGCGTTACCACTATCCTGTGAGTACCATTTTTTTCGGTTAAAAATATTATACCAAGGCATAAGCTTCCTCAAAAGTTCCATTTCAAATTAAATTAAAACCTTTTAACAGCTTTTTTTATCGCGAATAAGTCAATCTGAAAACCAACTCGTCTATTGGTAGGCGACGATATGGTCGGACAGACTTTGACTGACATTTTTATTTTAATTGCTTTGATGGACTTTTAGTTAATTAATTTGTTGTTGTGTATGGGTTAAATGACGCCTGATTAAGATTTCACTCTTTTTCGTTCTCGTTCTATTGCATCGTTTTTGCGTGATTTCAAACATCCAGACATCCATATATGCAAACTTATTTGAGAGTAGGACTGTAATGGCATCTAACCTTCTGTTCAGTGGGTGCGATCAGGACATTTCCCCAGTGCAAGTCTCGGTGCTCGAATTGAAATGCTTCCTCTGCGACGGCGAGGCCGAACGCTATCTGTAAACCAATGGAAATACATACAATATTGTGTAGCTAACAAGTCAAGCGGAGACATTAGGCTTCCACAAACTTACTTAATACTGTTTGGGATACTATTCTGCCCTCATAAGCCCAAGGGCGATATCTCTAGGAAAAAACAGTTTTTCACGCATCTGATAGTATGAGAAATTACGCGTGAAAAAAACATAAATAAATTTTTGTTTAGATACCGACTTGAGGCCGTTCAATGGTGAAAACAAATAACGTCTATGGTGTTTATTTTACTTGAAGAGAAACTTTTACAAATGTTTTATAAAAAGTTTCACAAATGTCAAACTCAACAAAAAAATAATGTATTAAATCCACAACTACATAAATCCTAACATTTTGCTTTTACACTATAATTTTGATGTCTTAGTTGTAACCTAATTAGCGGTCGTAATAAAAGATTGCTCCAAAATTGATGTAATTTTTTCACACATTTTTAAATGAAAAGAGACGTATTTTTTGACTTGTACCGATAAAATTAGTTCAGGGAAGTAGTACAACAAAATCAAAACCATTATCAAAGTAACAAACAACAACCATGCAGAATAACAAATACAAATAACATTAAAATTACAAAACCAAACTTAAAAATGCACAAACAAAACAATAAAAATATCTAAACTAATTAAAAAAAATAGAAATGAGCTTCATTCCGGCAAAACATCAAAAGCGTTGTGAGCCAACTCGGAGGATAAGTGAAAATCTAGTCAAGATAGTCTATAAAACTTGATACTAGAAATGCACCCATCTTCCGAGGTAGCCGTGCGATCTTGGCAGCTGAAAAAAACAACACAAAAACAAACAAAACTTCACAAATCATTTTAAATAAAAAAATGTATTGGGACTGCTATATTACATTTACAGACCTAAGTAACTAAGCGATTTAAACATATGTATAGCACAACATTACAGGCAATTACAAAAACTATTGTTACACTCAACTTGGGTAACTTTGACATTCTGGGTAAGATTGACAGTTTTGTGTTTCATGATTTTTGTTTATATTCTTTGTTGTATTGTCAAATAGTTCTAAGCTCAATGTCTAGTTTGGTTCAAACTCAACTTTTTACCATTTTATTTAAAAAAAAACTGTTTGTCTATTCCACGTGTTTTTATTTTGCGTTAAGGCTAGTTAGCGATTAGCGTTAGCGATTTTAGTGAAAACCAAAATTACTGTCAAAGTTACCCAGATAGGGGGGGGGGGGGGGGGTAACTTTGACATACCAAACTTTTGCATTTTTTCAAATAAACTTGTATATAATGAGGGTTAGATTATTTTAGAATTCTATTCTGCACGCATCAATACACAAATTTACTTTTTCACATGAATCTACGACTTTTTACTAACATTGTTATAAGCAATAATGTGCCCTGAACCTGTCAAAGTTACCCAAGTTGACTGTACCTATTATATGTTCTAACCATTGGTAAAAATAGTTAACCCAAAATATCTATTTAATCCCTATAGAAAGCGGAAAGATAAACTCAAAAATTGCTTTAAATATTTTAAAATCGATTTACATCTTATGACTATATGTAATTTACTATTTCATTTTGTTTTGTTCGCCTCAATACTGGGGTTTTTTTTACCCTCAACAACCTAGCTCAAAACCTCACTAAAATCCTGGATCCCACTAAAGCCTGGTCTTGGTCTCTGATACTAAGCGTCACATTTCAACAAAACAAACGGCAATCAAGACAAACCTGTTGAAACAGCGCGTACGCCTGGTGAGCGCCCGCAAACTGGAAGCTCTCGAGGTCCTGGCCCGCGTTGGCGAGCTCCAGCACCACGTATCGCTGGCTGGCGGGCAGCGCCGCTGGGCTGTCGTTCTCACTGCCGCGGCACTCGTCGTACAGCTCCCACAGGTCCAGGAGGCGGGACGGGTACGGCCCGAAGACGCAGCGGACCGCTAATACCTGGAATTATAGAGATAGATGGTTAAGGCGAGTGTTCAAATGCAGTGGGTGGATGCAAGTGAAAGATGAAATCAAATCGATAACTTCAGTTTTCTGATAAAATCTATTAGTAGGTACGAAGTTGTCAGGACGCGTTGGCATTTAAAGCGAGAGCTAATACCTAAATCCAGCGTTTTTGGAAGAAAACGGCATGACTAACAGCGCTCCACGATTTCACCCTCTATCTTTATAGAATCTGTTAATTTTACCGGGATTAAGTAGCCTATCTATTGCGCCATTTCAACGTTAAAGAGTAACAAACATGTTTACAAACTTATTCGTCAATCTTCGCATTAATGTCATCCAAAAGTACTTCTGCACGTGTCTTGTTTTTGTATTACCTCCACGACTAAACGGCTGACCTTATCCTGTTCAAATTAAACCAATCCAAAATTCACACGCTACTTCGGCATCTTCGACACGCCACTGGCATAAAAAAATCTTGACAAGCAACAAGATACCGGAAGACAGCAAAGAGTGCCAGAGGATAACCTTGGTTTCGGATCAACGACACTTAGTTTATCAGTTTTATGACCTTATAAAATTTAGAGTGACCTACAAAAGTTCAACGACATTTTCCTTATATGCGTAGATAGAACAATGACTACTAAACACCGCAGTTACACTCGCGTAGAGAAAATATCTGAAATAGATAAGTAAGTACCTATGCAATAGAAAACGTTCAATCTCCAGTTCGTAATGTATCTCAATAAAAAATATGTACAATGTACATCCATTTGAATGTCGTGGTCGTAAAGCGCTTATGCCGAAGCTAATTAAAATTGTGAATCTCCGTTTAAATTTCTGCAATAATAGTCCAATCGTGCTAGAGGCCTCCGATAGCCAAGCTTTGACCCAAAGGCAGCAATGGATCTACGATTTTAACGAGGGGGCTCAAAATTTGATATTGGGGGTCCTTGCCTTGGACCAGGCTTAGATTCGGGTGCTAACCAAGATAAACCAACGCTTTGGGCACGTGCCCCGAATGGGTCCCTCTTAGGTTCGGCCTTGTTCTAAGGCTAGCTACCCAGCTTACTAATGTTCTCGAACAAACAAACCAACATTCTCGTACTAACAACATAAACGTGATAAGAAAAGAACTGCGCAGTTCTGCCTAATGTAAAACAGCCAACACGCGCACAAGTACCAAGCTCGGCATTTGGCAAAAGGCGCCGCCAAGGGGAGAGGTTATTACCCGACGCGGGTTGAATGGAATCAGATGAGGTGATAGAACGAGTCGCAATCGATACGTCTGCGTTGTAAAGACGTCAAATGATCAAGGTCAGGACGATCAACTTACACTGCTACACAGACATGCGGTCAATCAACGTATATTCTACAATCTACATACATCAATATAAGTATACAGACCTGACTGACATATCAACGTACAGCCTAAACCAGTGATCCCAGAAATATGACATTTGATGGGTATAATGGGTTCTCTGTATGATGTAGGCATTGTAGGCATCCACCCACTTTTTTGCTTATATTCAAACTTTTTTATTTGAAAGAACTTGCATATAAAATGTTATAAAGATCGGATTAACGTAATCAATGCAGTTTTTTTATGCAGTCAATTATTTTAATCATCGGATAGCGATCCGAGTATTGCATCAATATACCTGATAACATCGAACCATCGCAGTCACGAATCTTTCGAAACACATGACATACTAAACGATAAAATAAAACATGAATGAAAGCGTTTCATGGACCAATATGTTGTGCCTGCTTTCTTTATCAAATCTTTTTAATCCGCCCTATCTCACGTCCTATCGTATCGGTCATTCATCAAACAGAACCGCGCGACAAACTTTGCTCTGGCTAAATGACACTAGACAGCATTTTCTTTCTAAAATTTTCTTCGAAAATGTACATGTAATTTTGGTTCCATCTCATCTATTATACTAATATAATAAAGAGGAAAGATTTGTATTTTTGTATGTTTGTGTTGAATAAACACTAGACCGATTTCAATAATTCTTTCACCATTAGATTGCTACATTATCCCTGAGTAACATAGGCTATATTCTATATTTTATATTATTTATATAATCTATATTTTATACCCGTGCAAAGCCTGGGCAGGTCGCTAGTCATTAAATAAAGGTTTAATTTGGACATAAGATGGAAATTGACAGTTATCAAGTTTGAGTAAGACCGTTTGAGTCTGTTCTTGTCTATGCCATTTACAAAAAGTTCACAATGGTTTATCAATATCACTAATATAGGCATCACTTGTACAATTAGCTCATTGTCTGAGAGATAATTACTCATAGGTTACACGCGCAATGACGTGGACCTATAAGCGATAAAACACGACGTCCGTTCAAAACAAAGCGTGACCAATCAACGTTGCTGTCTCGACAGATAAATTCGAGTACACAATACCAAAATCGATTGCAATTACAGATTTTGTCTTTTGACAAATTATACCTATAATCGTTCGCTAAATGTATATTTTAGCAGCCACTAGCTATTTTTTGTATTTTTAGCTGTAGTGTCAGCAGCCAACAGCAATTTTTTGTATTTAGTCACTTTTATTGTTTCTATCGAAATTGCTTGTTTCTTCAAAATCTTACTGCTAGTAGGGCCATACACAGATACATAATAATACATAATTATACACTATCCGAAATTTGCCGATTTTCGCCATAACGTATTATAATGTTCCATGATCATTTCTAATAACGTACACTATTTCTTTGTCAAATTCTAACAGGATTGCTTTAAAAGTAACTTTAAGAAACGGTAGATAGCCTTAAAATTGCAACATTGGTTACAATGAGATCTCAAATTCTGAGAAAGACAGACAGCAGTTACATTCACATAGGTACACATCTACAGTATGAGAGATCTGTAATGAGATCCACCCTTTTCATCAAACATGACTCAAGTCACATCTGAAAGACGAGTTAGATCACCCACCTCACTATCGGCGGTCGTTTAGAACGTCCGTCGGTCGAATCACGTTTCACCACCCATCGCGGCTGTTATTCACGAGTTACGTAAACACTAATAATCGATGGCGATCGTAACAACTTCAGCCCATTGTTCCGACTGTGACCTAACCCTAATGGTTTCGGTGTTGCTGGGGCTCGATTTTTTAATCTTTCGCATACTTATTACAATTAGTTACGCCACGCGGTTTCCGGGATGAAAAGCCCATGTGTTAATCCAGGATATAAGCTACTTTCGTACCAAAAATCATCAAGATCCGTTTAGCCGTTTTAGTGTGAAGGAGTAACAAACATACTCACAAACTTTCACTTTTTATAATATTAGTGAGACTTTAACAATTATATTACCAGTGACCACCTAACCAATAGAGATTTCGTTCGAAAGTCTATCATTCTTTATGAAAGTATATCATGCGAGCTATTAAAAATGATTCCCTTGGGCCCGGACTTTCTTCATTCTTTCTTTGTTGTTGTTGTTCCTCTTGTTATTTTTTTTTTATTACGGCAAGTGAAACAGCGTGTTTCAGCTAGTATTCATTTCATTGGTTAGCTGGTATTTATATTAGCCTTATCTATGCTAAACCTGGTATTATCAGACAAAATCACTGATGAACCTGATAGCATTCCGTAAACATGTTTTATTGCAAGATCGCATGATAACTCGTCATAATCATGTTTTATTGCAAAATCATAATATGATTTATCAACAATACAACAGCGGATCACCATACCAAATATAATACGGTTTCACAACACACTACAGTCATATTTTCAAGAAACATTGAGCATTTACCGGTAAATTATAATACGAAGCTACCAATCGATGACTCAGGACATAATGAGTTCGATTGAAAGACGTGGGTGGTATCATCAAAGGGAATTGAACAATTTGTGTAGGGACATTGTACTCGGAAGACAATGTGAGACAGAGCGTAACGCCATATACATGTTGAGAACAGACGTCTTGCGAAGTTATTTTGACCGCAGGATTTTTTATCAAAGGAAAAAAAATCGTAAGAGATAGTCTCTGAAAGAGACCTTTCGACAGAGAAGTTTTGTGAGAGACATTTTGACAGGGAAGTTTTGTAAGATATTTTGACAAGGAGACGTTTCGCGAAAAAGACATTTAAATAACTAACTTTTACGATAGCGACGACAGAACGTTTTACGAGCAGTAGAGAACTAGAGACATGCAACAGAACCATCGCATCGATTTTCGTAGCCGCGATAGGAATAACGATTGTATCTCGTCCTCGAACAAACACGATGAACATTTCAATTAATTAGTGCGCAAATCGTCCGACCATCTGTACAACGATAAGACTGTCTCACTGATAACCGTCTGCCCCAGTTCCCTTATCAAAAGCAATTAATTGTATCAAAGAGTCACAGTCCACGGTTCGTATGAATCAAACGTTTCGAAATGCAATATGCGCTTGAAATGCGTGACGGGTTTTGTCACACTTTTACTAATTATATTGGCGTAGCGACATACATTTCGTATTGGCCTTCTTCTTCTCTATTAACTAAGAGGACAGGTTAGCTCCTTGCTGTTTTACCGTTTTTATGACTCAACGCCCTGATGTTATGGAGCCACTAAGTCTCCGAACCAAGATCAGGTTACCTAACCTTGAATCAGTTTCTGCTAGACAAGCGTGCTCCATCGTAGACCGTATCTTTGCTTACCATCAGGCAAGATGGCAAAACGCAAGCCTGTTATTGAGTAAAAAAATCTTAAGCAAGTTCACG
This sequence comes from Alcis repandata, assembly GCA_949125135.1. NCBI lineage: Eukaryota > Metazoa > Arthropoda > Insecta > Lepidoptera > Geometridae > Alcis > Alcis repandata. The sequence goes on along the minus strand of OX421233.1, from coordinate 11,743,954 downwards.
ACAGGTTTCAACTTCAAGTTCATAGATGTCTTTATCTTTGTCATACTTATGACTATGCTAAGTTTAGTTTCGCTATTATGCAGTTCGGTTAGCAAATTAACGTGAATGATGCTTAACCGCGTGATTAGGTAATGGGTGACCTGATTTGCGAAGCTATCTGCCGAGGTCGTATCGGTCTGGTGGGGGTCAGCTGTCACAAGAATCACAAGAACTAAAATGCTCATATCGTTACATTGTACTACTATCTGGTTTGCGGTATCGTACTAGTTAGGTAGTGTTAAAATAATCACACTTCGCAACTATTTTTCTCTTTTAGCCTATTTTATTTTACATGTCGAGAATAGAGCTAAGTGAAGAAGAATGACGTCATCACCAAGTGGGATATTAAAATTTAGCTGGGAGAAGTCTTATATCTTTTCACCTTCTACTAAACAGATCTTAGTAAAATTTTACAAGTATTTAATCAAGCTGAACGGACATACAACACTAAAAAGTAAAGATATACTTTTATCCTAGAAAACGTAGGAAAAGTTGGTAACCGCGGGGCGCACTCATAGCATGAAGAAATGCTTTGTTCAATTTCCAACCATTTCACAGATATTTTCTTTGTTCGAAGAATGTGGAGCGCACAAAGGAATCTATTCTAAAATTAGTCGGACGTTCAATGACGCCCTTCACAAATGCTGATAAATGACCATCCTAGATTAACGACCTCTTTCGAATGGGAAGGAATGCAACCTTTTGTGTTTTTTGGTCACGAACGCAGGTAGTTGGAGGAATTTCTTTAGAATAATTTTGAGAACCCAAACTTTAAACGTTGTTACTTACATAAAACATAAATGTATTTAAATGATTGTTGTAAATATGGTATTGTAAATAACGGTGGGTTTTTTATAATTTACCGAAACCTAGTTTTTTTTTTTTAATTTAGGTGAAAAACAACTAAACGGATCGCCTGATGGTAAACGATCACAGCTGTCTTTGATTATCTATAACTCTAAAAACAACCAAGATATACATATTTCCGATTTAGCTGAGATTTGAACCCACACCCGATAGACACGGCATTCAAACATACAACCACAATTTATCATCGTTACAAAGCTACAATTTTGTAAATTGTAGGGCCAGATTGTTTGTAAGTTTACAACCACCGCCTAGCCATATCTGAGACCTTCACGCTGCCTTGAAACTCAGTCTCCAGTCTGAAACTAGTCACTCGGTCGGTTTATACGATTACGTATTTTACCTACAATTTGCAAAAGCGTGTCAGTTATTATCGTATTATCAACTTATCAAAACATCCTTCAACGACTTAATGCATTTATTGTACAAAGATAAAGACCCTCAGTTTAAGGCCATCAACACTTCCTGTACTCGTCGAAGTGCGGCTTTGGCATAATTTACCGTATACGGAAATTCCTGAACCGTATGTTCACAAGTATTGTTCCCACGTGACTCATTATAGTTATCGTGGATTTTATTTAGTCATGGAAAATACGAACGGGTTTTTGAGCGATAAGTTAATACTGGTAAAGCGGGTATTATTACGCTTTGGAATTAAATTCGGAACTCCGACAGCAGGATATTACGTCAATAAGTGCATTTAACGATAAATACATTAATTGATTTCTAACTAGCTGCGCCCCGCGGTTTCAACCCGCGTATTCCGGGATAAAAAGTAGCCTGTGTCAATGGCAAATTTCATGTAAATCCGTTCAGCCGTTTTTGCGTGAAAGAGGAACAAACATACTCACAAACTTTCGTGTTTATAATATTAGTAGGATAAATGCTACCAATTTAATATTCAAGTCAATAACAAGACTGATAAAGTCACACTGTGACTCGTTTTGGTGTGACTCATTGGGAACCCCTCAAAGATCCCCAGGATTCGAATACAAAAAATCATCATTAGCACGTAATCTCCTCTCTGGACTCTTTCGTGTCCATTCACCCAGCCCTGATCCAATCGCAATCAGGTTCGACTCGCGATTTTTACCATACATATTTTACATAACATTTTTTTTATATACCTACGTTGCAGCAAGAACATTTGAGCTACTTTGCAGTTAAAAAGTTTGACAGCGCGATAAAACGATTCGAATACCCAACATTCAACATTTATTGCTCTACTTTCATACAAGTTTTTTCACATTGGAGTAGGTCAGTGCAACCACAATCTCGCTTGACAGCAAATAGGGGTACATATATGGTCGATGACAACACAAATTCAGAGTGATTGGTCTAACCAAGTCGATTATGAAGAAGATGTAACTAGCAATATTTTTATTATTTTTTTAAAGTATTCTTGTTACATTTTTAACCGACTTCAAAAAAGGAGGAGGTTATCAATTCGTCTGTATGTTTTTTTTTTTTTTTTATGTTTGTTACCTCATAACTTTTGACTGGGTGAATCGATTTCGATGATTCTTTTTTTATTAGAAAGCTGACGCTTCCCATTTGGTCCCATTTCAATTTAGTCCAGTTCTGATAATGGTATCCATGAGAAAACCATATAAGTCTTAAATTTGCATTAAGTACGTGCGCGACAAATAGATGAATAACTCAATAGTCGGTCTTTTGAAGTCGGTTTTTGTTTTTTGTTTTGTAAAAATAATGTTCTTGTTTGAGACCAAAATTATGTATGTCGTAGTATGTATGTCTGTCTAAGCAACACGCTTACGCGTTACCAGCAGCATTTTTTACATTTTCAACAGTGATTTCAAATTGATACCGATTGCTTGAAAAACAACCAACCTAACAACTAACACAGAAAAAATGATAGTTACTACGCCCCTATATATAATTACATAATTCTTGATACAATCGTTATACAATTAAATACTTAATTGAAAAAGTATTCATTACCCTTCATTATATTCTCATTAAGTATTATCTCGCATATTTCAGGCCATTATCTTGATTGTGACAGTTCATGAATGTAATTCGACAGGTCCGTTAAGTAAAACCATTACTAATAACCGCTAAGTACGAGCGCAGTTTCCGTTGTATAATAGCCACTAATAGCTAGCTCTAATGAGCTGAGTTGAAACCGGGCTCGTTTTCCGGCTATGCCTGAGAAACTAAAGTCTAGAGGATCTCGGAGTAGGTTATGTAGGTAAGTGTACCATATCCTACTAAAGTTTAGTTTCATCATCATCAGAACCAACTCGTTTCTACCTACTGCTGAGTAGTCTTCAGCGCGCCATCTTTATCGGTTGTGTCTTAAGTTATTTCGTTTAGTAAAAAAATCGACCAAGTGCCAGTCGGACTTGCACACGAAGGGTTCAGTAGATTAAACACTACCTTAAAAGTATCTATTTATCACGGTTCGAATGATGTAAACCTGTTAATAGACAGACGGACGGATAGCGGAGGTATTAATAATGTCATGTTGGCACCCTATTGGTACGGAACCCTGAAAATTAATATATGATGTCAATTCTGTTGTTCCGTTCTCGAACCTAACCTGATAAAAAAATTATCTGTCTCTTTTTTCTAAATCAGTTTCTTCGAATATTCAATGGTGTCTCCATTGAACTCTGTCGCTATGTCATATTTGCTCGCGTATATACTGATTCGTTGACTCGTATCGGCTGTTTTGTTTCAGATAACGAAGTACGTTTATATTTGCTATACTAATTACTTTTCATTGTTACAACTTAGTAACATATCGCCACAATGCATCGAACGCAGTCTTCCTGTTTTCCTTTTGTTCATTCAACATAAAAACATAACAAACAACTGCTTCCTCAACGTCGGGTATTTGTTCAATTAATCAAGGTTTACCGACCTCGGATGAGTGTTTCAATTCGAAACTTTACCTTTATTTTAACCTCAGACAACGGTACCCCAAAAATGCGGTTTTTTATTTCAAATCCTATAGAATTTAAATGAGACACGAATAAAAGAGAGCTAGACTCAGGCTGTCGGTATGATTAAGATAATGACGACACATCGCCCACAAGGTGATTTCCGATAATTCAAACCCGAAAGCTCGTAATACTCATCGTTAGGAATCAACAACTTCTACTGCAGAATCAATCTCGAAATTACAGAAATAACGTCACTGTTCCATGCTTATTTGTTACTAGTGATATAATGACTGTTTCTCGCGTTTCGCTACCCCGCAATAGGGTCGATATAATGACGTCAGGTTTCCCTTTACGGAAAATCACACTGTATTACAAAGAAATGATTAAAACTGACCTCGTTAAAGATATCGGTGGCGTTTTGAATGGTGTGCAGGTCGAGAGCATGGATGTCGTTCCCTTCGTCCAACTGGCGTTCAATGTCGGCTATGGGAGCGCGCAGGGCGCTCAATTCCCTGGAAATAACATACTCAATCATTTATCTATTCACAATGGGATGCTTACACGTAACGAGTATAGCGGCGAGACAGTGCTCTCGGCCGAGTCTGTACTCGGTTTGTATAAACAGTTTGACGAGGCCAGACAGTCGCTCGAACCATGATTTGTTTGCTCGGCCGAGTATGCTCATTTACTGTCTCGCCACTGTACTCGTTACGTGTAATCGACCCATAAACACCGGCGCAAATTGTGCGTCTTGTCGCCGCAACGAAACTCGACGCCAAGAGTATGGTGAACAATGAGATCTAAACAATATTAATGAGGATTGTCGACTGTCGTTGTGACTAAAAAACTTAAAGTACAGCAACTAGAATTTCATTACATGAGAGAAGAGATCAGAGTACGAGATGACTTCACCAGTCTGTTGTCAAGCTAAAATTAATTGCTCTGGCCTTCCGGCAGCCTTCCCTCTTCATCTCAAACAAACTACCATCAACACATTGGGTATCTCCTTCTCACATTCGTACCTAGTCGTAATATCCAGTTGCCATGCATAAATAGCAATGCAATTTTATGCCATGTTATGCAGTCGGGATTTTCCACCTCGACTCGTTTTCGTAATTACATAGTTTTCCTCTCTAGTTTCGATTTATAAACGAGTTGTCTTATTTACTTGGAGATCGCGCGGTAAATAATAATGACGTCATGATGACGTGAATATCACATTAAAAATAAAGGTTATTGATATATTTGAGCACGACGTAATCGGGATCTTAGTGCTGGTGACGATAGTTGCATTAGTCGGTTTGGTTATCAGGAAAGTTTGGCCCGCACTTAAGAGTTGTTTTTTAGTAGTTTAGGTAAATATAAAATAAGGAAAAACATACATGAACAGCTCACAAATCAAACTGTCAATTTTAAGTAGTAGAATGAAGTTCAGAGTATCATGCATTCTTAAACAAATCTGGGGCACGGCAGCATCACACCAAGTCGAGTAAAAGCGCAGCCGTATCATCCTTTCCTGGCCGTATCATCCTTCATTCAGGCCATTTCGACCCCTCCCCTAATCCCTGTATAGATAATAAATGAATGTAATCCAGTATACTCACATAGCAATCACAATCTCCGAGATGATCTCATGAAAGTCCTTCTGGTTCTCCCCGTTGACTTTGAGCGAGCCGGCGATGGGCACCACCTTCATAACCCGCGCGCGGCCATCTCGCGCTCGCCACAGGTAGACCTCGCCGTATACTCCCTCGCCGATCTTGTGACAGTTCTTGAGAACTCTGCAAATTATTACCCTTATAACTGGCAAACAAAAGCTAACTCGTTCAACAAACCATTTTGACGTGACAACGTCTTATAAATTGGTTTGCCGGGTGACACTTCAAGAAACTGCGTTACGCTCCGCTCACGTTATGCGCTCACAATGAGAGCGAGTGAGAGGCACGCGTCCCTTCCACTCGGGCATGGTTAGCCCGCCTAAGAGCGAGAGAGACAGACATAAAATTTTGTTAATATGAAATTCAGTGCGAGATTCTTTGTATAAATTAATGTTTTAAATATAATTCTTTGTATAAATAAATGTTTTAAATTGTTACTATTATTTCATCCTTCTTCCTACTATACGAATGAATATTCACATTAAAATTATTTTACCACTCAAAGTCGTTGTCACGTAAAACTTTCGCCCGTATACCGACTTTACAGGCAACCAATTTTTTTACAGTAAAGGGTAAAAACTGATTGATAAATATGTTAGTCTATGCTTAGAAACACGCTTCACGATATCGACTAATTTGTTTTGTTTGAGCCGTTTTTACTTACTTATTTAATACTCCATACATATTTTGTACTTAAAGAGTCCAAAAATGAAAAACTAATTCGTTGGACGTGAAAATGTTGGCATTTTTTAGTTGGCTCATGTGGTTCATTTCACTTTCTCTTATGCAACAGAATGGCATGACGAGCAAGTCAATCATCTGATTGCAAGTGTCACCCATTTGAAGTTATACTGAGAGTGAGTTCAGCTGTTTTATAAGAAATGCGTATAAATCACTAAACAAGTTTACTTGTTGTTTTTCATTCAGACAGGGTTCATGAAAGTCATAGTATAAAACAAGAAACCGTTAGTGGAACATGTAAGTTGTGAAACGCAAAACAATGTATGTTTATGTATTTAATTTAACACCATTGCAGCTGTTGCCAGCTTGTTACATTCATAGAAATGTTTTTAACTAAGCAGAAACACTAATTTGTTTTCAAAACAATGCGCACAAGGAAAAATTGATATTTGGGCAACAATCCAACACGGTTTCTGATGGCTCGATTTGAGTTGCTTGGGCACGTTTCCAAAGTATGTTATTCGGGGTTTTTTTCGTTTCTTACCTATAGCTAAATCTAGAAACAGAAAGGTCATCCACCACATCTACACAAACTTTAGAAATAATGAGTATGTGAGTTAGAAACTAAAATCATATAGCCGAGTGGCTTGCCCTGGAGTAGTTTTTAGGCAGCCTGTGGGCTTCTGAGATGGCTTGGTGATTGTTTTTGGAGAATAAACAACTTATAACTACTTAATGTGTCACCCACGGTAGCACTCAGTTGTAAATATCATGTCCCCAGTTTGTAATAATACATAATATATGTAATATATATTATGACTGTATCTCGATTAACTGATCTGACTATGGGAATTCTTTTCCCGAACACATCAACAGTCCAACAAATATTTAAATGTTATATTTTGTTGTAAAAAATTTTTTTTTTCATAATATTTTTATAATTAACAGATGTTATACCAATATTAGGTATATTGAATCATCAGTTAGCGCTCAATAGTGTTGCAAATTAGTTTGTTTTCTTATGTAAGAAAGAACAATGTCAGTATTACAAGGCCACATCTTGTGACCTGGTTTTGAAGACATTATTATGAGACAAAAAGTTCTATTGTATGAAGCAAAAGCTAGGTGTTATGTCTTAAGGAGGTTCTGAAATGAAGTAAAACTTTTTTGTATTACAATTTGGAAGCACAGACTATAATAATATAACACATACAGAGAATAACAATACCTTCAGAGCAGTATAACCTGTCCACGATGTTGGTGGTTTGCCATGAATAAGCACCAAATAAGGGAGATAAAAAGTTGGTATTTCACATTTATAATATTAATGTGATTTGGGCAAAACTAGCTGTTTGCTAAAATTGTTGACATAGTCTTGTTTACAATAGATAAGACTTGTAAAAGTTATCAAACTGAGCTCCGACAAAGTATGACTCATACCAAACAAACATTTCTTGAAAATCTTTCACAATTTTCAAAGATGTTATGAATCATATTTCATAGTAATGTGTAAGCTACCTGGAAGTGCTGTCGTAAAACTCAAGGATAGCTTGATAGCTTCGATTTGTGCGTAGGAGTATGATATATTAATTTCTCAATGTTATGTTCCTTACATGTGGTGTGAAGGTTATTGTATATGAGTTTTCATTAGTAATATGTCAGTTGTGCAAATTACTATACATTTATTTAAGTTTTTATGTGATTCAGGTACTTTGTTGAGTATAGCGATGGCTAAGGGACTGCGATACAAGTTTGTAGTAGCGATTTTACTCATGTAGTGAATAAAGCATGGCTTATGTATGATACTCATGGATAGTGTGGCTTTCTTTAAATGATAGAATTATCAATTTGTCAGGTAGTGCTAGCGATTAGTCTCTAAAAAGTTAGGAACATTATTACCTCTATCTAATTAGCGTGAGACTGCATTTACAGTGCTGAGGCCAATGTGGTGTTTTCACAGAAGTAACATGTAGGTAGGTATTATATAAATTACAAGCAGATAATTTTAATTAACATTTAGTTTACAGATAGAAAAAAAACATTAATTCTTTTCAACAGTTGAAATAAATTAGCTACTAAAATGTATGTTTTGAAATCTGGCCTGCAAAAATTAATTATAAACACCTACTTTTTTAAAATAGATATTGGCAAGGCCAATGTGTGCTTGAACTACTTAGTAGCAACATGCCTACCATGCGGATTAAAAAAGCAAATTGAACAAGCTAGTTTACTAAACTGTACAAGTAACCTAGAATATTTACAAAAACACCACCATTTTGTTAGCTTGACCTACATAACCACAATGTTAATGACTCCTAGTCCTGGGTAGGCAAGGGTAAAGGTTAAATCATCCAAGTGTGTTGTGAAGGTAGGTAGGTAGGTTGGTACTCACGTTTCTGGGTAGCATTCATCAAACAGGAGTGGCTCGGTCTGATTGCATCGACGCAACACGTAGTCCCGAGCTGTAGTCACTCGTTCTGTCTCATGGAAGTTGTCTAGTATTGTGACTTCGAGCTCCGAGTCAGCGATCGAGAGTTTTGATAACTCGATAACAGTATCATCACACTCCTCGCTCAAAAATCCTGAGAAAACACCCGAAAATACCACTCGTTAACGAGACATGACACAACAAGGAAGTGAATGACGAACTTTCCCTAGCGCGTAATCGACTGACGCAACGCAAATTCATCACATTTCACTTTGAACTTCCAGATTTTTGTAAAAACTAACCTGTGTATTGCAGGGAAAGATGCATGCACTTGGCTTTGGACACTTTTTTACAGAACAAAGGCGCAGAACCAAGCTACTATCCCGTTACGGATAATGGCAGTCAAAAAATTGTAATTTCCAAACACTATTTCGCACGTACAAAGTTTATTCTACTATTATCTAGTAATAGTAGCGTTAAAAACACACTACACTAGATAGTGTAACACGCAATTACTAAATAAAAATTAAAATAAAAATTCTCGGACAAAGACCACGAAGCGTCTTCTTCCGCGAAACGCACGAATTGGTATTGCCATGTGTAACGAAAGTTTTATATTGGTAGAAACATGGTAGAAAAATTCAGTGTTTCCAGTCAATAATAAAACATACTACTATAATATATAAAGTTAGGGCGGTTACCTTTCAAACCATCGAATACTGAACTTGTGTTTAAGCTTACTCTGGAAAAATTAGGATCCTGGAAAACAATAGAGCATGTTAAGCATTAAAAAGAAATAATTTCAGAAGAATTTAGGTACATTTTAGCTAAACAAAACACGTCTAATACTCACTTTCACAAATCTAATAGTAGGTCGGCCTGGATTAGATACAAAAGTACTTCTTCGACTATTGATTGAATCATTGTGTAGTGAATCTGAAAAAACGAGTAGGTCAATAATTCGGTTTATATTAATTTCATATTTTAAATGAAAATAACAAACCTGACATTACACTGAAACTTTGGATGGAAATGTCACAGTGGCTTTTTTTTTAGTCCCATCAAAAATCAAACAATTCCTGCCAGAATCAGTATCCACCAAAAGAGGACTTAGGCTTTAAAAAATGAAATAACAATACCAACCTCTACACTTCTGCATCTCCATAGTACTAATAACGCTCTGCCTATACTTTCTTCCTTTATTTTGTTTGCAATCATCTTCTAAAATGGACTCATCGAAATGGTCAGCCACCATTGTCATTCTTCTGTAGATACTCAATGATCTCTCCCATTTCTTTCCAGGTTGCAGAACTATAGTCGGTTTTACTTCTGCCCCAGCATGAGATGATATTTCTGGGGAGCTTACAACATTTTCTTTGGACATACAAGATATAGTTTCGATAGGCAATGGTGATATTGAATCTCTATTTTCAGGATGTTCAGAATATATTTTTAATGTGTCTTTTTCAACAATGCTTTTGTTAACATCAGTTGAATTTGTGAAAGTGGCTTCATTTTCGTCATTGGTTGCTTCTGTACTATTAGAATTACTTTGCTTTGGTATTCTACAACTTCTTCTTGTAGTTATTTTGTAATATGGACTTTTCAACAGTTTTGTCTTTAAAATTGGACTAGCTAGGGCTGTAGTATTACTTTGCCTAGAAAGTCTTGAGCCTCTTCTAGTATTTATGAGTGACATTCTATCATTGTCTGAATCCTCAGACTTAAAATCATCACTCAGTTGTGGGCTTACATTACTACTTTTATTCGACAATCTCGACTTTCTAGATTTCCTCGTAACTATTTTGTATTGTACACTGTCAGTCTTTATAGCTTCAAAGTTTTCTTTAGCATCTATATCTTTTTTAATCAAGTTATCTTCTGGAATATTTTCTACATCCATACTATTATCAGCCTTGTTGATATGGACTTTATTGCTAAGTACAGTCTTGTCACCTTCTGTGTTACTACTACAATAAGATTGATCCAATTGGAACATTGAATAATTTGAGATTTCATTTCTTCTTCTGGTAGTAACAAAATTTACATATCTTCTTTCTGGTTCACTACTTTCTTCCTCATAATAACATTCTTCAGTAGAAATAACATCGTCAGTTGTCGAGGAATCAGTTATAACAATAGCATTCACTTTAATTTCGTCAGGGTCGGAATTATCACTCTTTGATACATTAATTGTTTCGTTGCTGGAATCATTTGCTAAGCTCATGTAGCTTTCATTATCAGTTTGCTCATTACTTACTTCATCTTGGGATTGAAGGAATTTTTCATAGTACTTTAGGAATATATCATAATCAATTCTTTGTATGGCAATTATAGGCTCTTTTTTAGATGGGTTATCTTTTTTTATAGAACTTTGATCGCTATCACAAGTGTCATATAGAGATTCACTGTCAGAAGTTTGAGAATGTACTGTAGATTCACTAGTGTTACATTTGTTAGAATCAATACTAGTGTCTGTAATACTTTTAGATTGATTACTACTGGTGTTGTTAGACCCTAGTTCATTTTCATCTATTTCAACATTCAATGATGAATCAGAGGATTTTTTTCTGTTAGTTTTTAATTTTATTGTGTCAGTAGCAACATTTGATAAAGATCTCTCAGAATCATTTTCATCAGTGTCAATATCTGATGATAAATCAGCAGGATCATTTTTGTTTGTTTCTAATTCTTTTTCATCAGGATCATTAGATGATGATTCTCCAGAATCACGTCTTTTAGTTTCTATTTCATTTTCCTTGGTATTGAGATTTAATGATGAATCATTGTGATCACTTCTATCAGTTACTAATTCATCTTCATTAGAATCAATATTTGATGATGACTTATCATTATCAGATTTTTTAATCCCTAATCCATTTTTATCACTATCAATATTTGACAAGTCATTAGAACTACTTTTGTTAGCAACTAATTTATTTTCATCAACATTAACATAGTCTTGTATTGAGTGATTTTCTAAGCATGCCAGCATACTTTTCATTTTCTTTTCAGCTAAATCCTCAGCTCCATTGTTTGAGAATCCCAAAAAAGGTTCAGCCTCAGTCATTTGATAGGAGCTTAGTTCATTGTATGATATACTATCCAAGACCTCTGTTTCATTTTGGACTTTATCTTCAGGCATAATAATGCTAGAATTGTATTTTTTGTCATTAACTGTAAATACTGTTTTATTTTCAATGCTTACTTTTATATTTGGTGTGTGTGCAAGTGATGACATTTTATAGTCATTAGATGACTTTGGAACGAGGCTTTTGCTCACAAGTATTATACTACGGTTGCTATCATCATTCTCTTCCGATGTTGAATTCATTTGTTCTTTTTGCATTATTGGAGAAAACTTGAAAATTGATACACCTCGATACTTTTCTTTGAATGGTGTGCTGCATAAAGGTGATCTTTGTAATATGGGGGACTCATAATTTTTGGTGAGTCTATTTCTCGTCTTATATGAAGTATTGAATAATCCATTTGCACCTTTGCGTTTTAAATTATCAATCAGAGATAGATTGCTAACTATTTTGTTTATAGACTCATCAATGTGTCTACGGCTGTTATTGGATATTTTTTCGATAAGTAATTCATGTGCTTTTATGTCAGTCACATTTGAATCTATGGTATTTTCTTTATCAGACTCTGAAAAAAATAATTTATAAATAACTGAAAATTATAATACTTTTACACACACATGAACAACCACACCATAGCTTTATGAACTTTTTAAACAGTTTGGCTGCGGCTAGTAATCACATGTGCTCGCCCCAGGAGCGGCTAATAGTCAAACACATTGTGTTTTACGCGCCTGGCGTGTGCAGCCGCACTCGCGTCGCGCAAAGGAAAACACAAGGTATGTGTTTCCCGCAGCCAAAGTGTTAAGATAAAACAATATAGATATTATAACATATCATGCTCTCATATAACAAATAATCTTACCAGTACCATCAGTGCTTGAGTAATTAAACTTCTTTATTCTTGGCTTTCTTTTTCTCACATAGGTTTTACTTTCCCTGTAAAACACCAAAATATAAAAGTTTAAAATGTTTCTGATGCATTACCTGAGACCTAACTTTGTGCATTTCTCTGCCAGCTTTCATCTAAGGTATTCATACCTCTTGAAGAAGTAGAGAATGGTATTGGGCTGGTATCACAGCTGCTCTACTGGCACAATGCAGTTTTACTTAATTATTTTACTATCAAGGTACCTACTCTAAATATTTGTATTTTGTGTTCTATGGATACTTACTTTTTGGGGATAACTGTCTCAATCGTTCCAGCTTTATGAAGTTCCTGGGGGGAGTGAGGTGAATTCAGCAGCATATCAAACGGATCTAGGACCTTATTCACCCGAATTGACTTGTCGGGAGTCAAGTTTGTCGACATTGACGACGTCTCTCTTTGACTAATTGGTTTTATTTCTTTCACTAATCTTTTCACGTATTTCCTTTTACGCACTTTATTGGAAGCTATTCCCACGTGATTTGAAGAGGCGACACAACTTAATTCACGCTTGGTTTGCTTCAGATTTTGAATGTAAAATGCATCAAATGCTGAACTTTTCTCGTCCATGTTTATTATCACATCTCTGTGGTCCAGTCCGCCGCTGGTATCCTTTTTAGATCTGTATGTTCGTCTCATTTTAATTTAAATTAATAACAAGGCTAGTAAATACAGCTTTTTGTCAAAAGAGGATATTTACATAAATTAAATTTCAATATTTTTAACATAGAATCGTTCGAATCCAGGTTTCGAAAATTGTTTAAATTTCAACTGTCAGAACTCAGACTGTCACTGTCAAGTTGAAAACAATCAGCGCTATGTTCCGAATTGCACCAAGAGCACATAATTTTACGGGCGATACACAAGAAAAGTGTGCTCTATACGCTTTATGGTTAATTCGGAATGCATCCCATATAAATGGAAAGACAAGACTCTTTGTAGCTGCATGAGAGTACTTACTTTGTACTATTTCGCATAACTTGCAAACGGCTAGACCGATTTAACTAAAACTTTCATACTTTCATGCGTGCGTGCAAGCCTCTCCTTACGAGGGTGACGGCCGAGTAGCACTGCACCGGGTATGAAGTCTCGAGCATTAATCTAGCCGTTTTAAGTATGATTCGCTTACCAACGAACAACACTTAATTTTTACTATAGAGGCTAACAACAGTTGTAATAATAAAAATTAAGTGTTAATTTTTTTACGAAACATATGACATACATATACCTACATATTATGAAACTTTCTAGAATTAAGTATGTTTGAAAGGGATTGCTGTTGGTGATTAGACCGCAATGCCGCAATAAGGGCCTGTCTCATAAGGTTTTCCACTTTTCTTTTGTGGTGTCAGTACTATACAGTATTATTGTATTTGTATAAGCCAGGTCAGAGAATATAATTATGTATTATTATGACCACTCTCTACAGGCCGGAGGCCAAGGTTTGGGCATTGGCCAGTAATTAAAATATAATATATTACTACTACAATTTTACTAGGATTAGAAGTTTCAAAGTATTATTTCAGTTTTAAGTTGCAGAAATCGAGTACCTACGATAATGTGGCTTTACCGCACTTGATCTTATTATTTTGAATCATTTTCTACTAATACAAATTACAAATGTAAAAGTTTGTTACTCATTAACGAAAAAACAGCTAAACGAATTCGGATGAAATTTGGTACGAAAGTACCCTGGATTATGGGCTACTTTTACCCCGGAAAACGCGGGTGAATCGCGGGGCGCAGATAGTTACATATAAAATTACAAATTCATCACAATATTTTATTTAAAAATACACGTCCTGTCGCTTACAGTAATGAAATTGTAGCCCACTACACTTAACTACATTGTAATAAGTTTTTCTTTTGCATGAATAAGTTTAAATGTAGCTTTAATTTTATAATAAGACAAAGATCATGAGTCTTTGGCAGAATTCCTACATACACAATACTATTGACGTAGATTCTGTTTTCAATTGAACCATTTTCGAAATAACTAAGCACATAATGAATAATAATATAGTACAAAGTATCAATAGCAGATCTAGGGGAGCTAGGGGGCTCAACCCCTCCCACCCCAAATGCCTGTAAACCCTCCTATGTTTTTTACCCTCAACCACCCGGTTTAAGCCCCCCCCCCCCCCCTCCTTAAACGATACTTTTCACTCTTTCTTTTCTATTCACATGATTTAAGTGCTGTCTGATAAATTAAGTTTAAATAATGGTACCACAGAATTTACGTCTCGATTTTTAAGCTTTAGTACCATGCAGTACAAGTTTAATGTTACATAGGCGACCAACTTATGTGCAGTGGTGGTCAAACGGGGAAACTAAAAATGTTCAATGTGCACATAACAGTTTTGTTGATAAAATACGATGATGGCTCCCCCAATCTGCTTTTCAGATAAATTGGTCCCAGTCTACATTTTATTATTTACGTATTTTGACCTTTTTCTTATCATTTTGTTGTACAGTTAGTTATTCAATTGACACAGAAGCGAAAAGCACTTCGAACTGATTAGCTGAATTTACTAATTTTGATTTTATACATAACCGAAATTGACCGCCCTACGGGGATAACATTTCTATAATAGAATATAGAATTTATAAATAGATTATAGAAATGTCATTCCCATACATTGTCTTATTTATCTAGAGCGTTTGCGATCATATAATTGCAACTTGGCTAGGAGAACTGGTTTACTCGATATGTGCCAACTGAAATGCCACTTACTATACAGCCTTACATTATTGTTTCAACACACAGTGAATGGATAAATAGTTTAACCTACTAGAGGCTTAACATAATCTATGGAGCAGACATTATACTTAAACTTTTCGCCTAAATACATTGGCATAACTTTTTCGCATAAAACTGTTATTATAAAGGCGAAAGTTTGTGAGTATATGTACTTCTTCACACTGAAACGGCTCGACGGATTAGAGTGAAATTGGAATGGATATAGCTTATAACCTTATCAAATAGGTTTAATAATTCCAAAAACATTAACGATTCCTGTAATATAGCGGTTGAAACCGGGTCGCAGTTACTAAAAATATGACATTTTACTTAAATGTATAGGACAGTATTCTGTACAACATAGAAAAACGAAACTAATATCTTTAGTGGAATAATGGATTTGTAACTCTAAATACATATAAAAGTAAATAACAACTTAAGCTGTAACATTTTATAAAAATATATACGCAAAGTATTTTTAGTTCTCTTGGTTTTATGCCTAAAAATCGGTTTCCTTTATATCTGTTAGACACAAAGTCACTGCGATATAAGTACATATTTCTTACCATAACACGAAGTAACTTTTATGCCTAAAGACATTATGCAAAAGACCATAAACCAAGATAAAATAAAGGAATGATTTAACTAGCAACATAAATTAGAATACATTTTTAAAAACAAATAACGCACGTAATAATTTCTTATAGAATGTGTCAGGCATTATACATTTCATTATTAAAAGAAAAACAAGGAATCCGACTAAAATTTTGCCTATGACATTCCGAATAGAGGGTTATAAGGAAAGGGTATGCTAAACCGAAAAAGGCTTATACACTCATGATTATGGACTATTTTTACTGACCAACCCGGAATTCAGGAAAATGGCAGCATACATTCCACCCGTTTTACTGTTCCATACATTTTTAGTGTCATAACAATTTTTCTTTAGTAAAAGTTGTTCATAATGATAAGCACTATGAGTCTTTCTCAGCTTAGCATACCCTTTCTTTTTAACCCTGTATAGAGACGAATCTGATCATACCCATAGAAGCTAAGCATTGAAATATTATCTACTACAGCAAAACGACACCTTGCAACAAAAAATTGGTCCAGCCATCTAAGTGGTTACGTAGTGAATATTACAAGGTATTTTGGGTTTTATTTTGCTTTGTCTAGGAATACCAGTCAATCGATGTTTTAAGAACTTGTACTGGTGCTATGTGCCGTAGGAATTGCGCGATGCAGGCTTTTTTTGCCGTGGGTATAGAAGTGGCCGATAGATGGCGCTGTTAGCAAGCTAGCTACAAGCATACATACATACATACATCAGAATAATATCATCCTTTTTCCGGGTAGTAGGATAAACGATATACCTGTAGCTTGTACATTAACAATGACAACATTATCAATGCAGCCACATTTAAAACTTTAACTATGTTCTGCACTAACCATAATATTAAACACGTGTATTGAACGAGTTGAGTATAAATGCGTATTCGAATGATTTGCTTCATGTTAACTAACGTCGAGCAATTACACAGACCTAAGTACAATTTAGTAGTCATAAAAGACCTTTCGCATAATTTTTTATATCATAATTTTGAGATAGGCCTAAAACTATCATATGTTTGGTGTACAAGATTTTTTCAATTTGAATAAAGAAGTGAAAAAGAAACATTACTGTATACACTAACAACCCTTTTTTCCCTTACCTATTATAAGTCATGAGTCACAGATAAATAATGACGAAATTGCACATCAATTCAATGGTCCAATATACCGAGTAGGTACATAAAATATTATCCTCTATGCAATCTAACATTAAGCAGCATTATTCCATGTTATCGTGCCATCCCGCTCGCAGCATCTGTCCCGCACAATGCACGCAAGCGAGATGATACGATATCGACAGTGGGAGATTTAAGGTAATAATCGGGCAGATCATGCCATGTTTAGCATTAAAGCTATGTTTTCACTAAGGGACAAATACTCGTTTTCGACATGTCAGCGGGATGCTAGTCGGCATCGTATGGCAAAGCTTTTCAGTCACGCCCTGTTCGGCGACGTTATGCAATAATGCGACTTGTCATGTAGTGAATACAGCTTGTATTCAAGATGGATGCCTTTTTTGCACATATAGAAAACGATGTAATTGAAAGTGATTATCTAACACATGCTTAATGATAGCAAATGTGTCTACACACCGAAGCCGTCGCCTCCGAGGCATTGATGTATAGACACCTTTAGAATACAATTAGGTGTGGAGTGATTCTTTATGAGTACATACATAAACCACACAGTTTAACCTAGCCTTTATGAGCATTGACAAACATCAAGAAAATATCATATTTTATCACATTTCTAAATCTTAACTTTACACTAACGAATGTAATTTAGTTACAGTCCATTTCATAAAAACATGCTAAAAAAATAAAATTCTAATGTTTCCAACTGAAATAATATTTAGTGTATGGAAAAAATAATGGCAATGTCTTTGAATTCAAACATATATTTAGATGAGTGAGCATAAAGGCTGTAGCAGAGAGCTATGTTTTAACCTCAGCGGGCGGAAGGATCTTCGCCTCAATTTAGGAAATTAATGCCTAGGCGAGTTGTGCGGCGAGCTGCGCTATGAGAAGTTCATGTAGTAAGGAAATAAAACGTTTTGCTTGTAATTTTCTAGTGTAAGCAATAAAGAGTTTATCTATCTATCTACGCTGGTTTCGTCACATTACCCACTGAGCTAAAAACACAGCCGCCGACTTATGAAATGGACTCCTATTTGTGCGAATAATTAAATATCACATGAATTTGAATAAATTCGGGCATGGATCACAACTTTACGAGAACACATTGATGGGACGTGGTGATGGCTGGGCGGGGCTGGCCAGGGGGTCACAGTCCGCCTCTCGAGATTCATTCTCCTTCGCTTCCATCGTCGCCAGTTTCACAGCCTCCTTGTATGGACCCCGTTTCTTCTTGTTGAACCTTATCTGAAATGTGATATGGTTTATTTTAGTTTTTCAGTGCTTTTTGTTGTAATTGATGGGGTTACTCACAAAAAACCTTGTTAAGTGTCAGAACAATGTTAGTTTCTTAGTAAGATTTTCAATTCTTAGAAACGGTAGTGGTGTTAGATACGGTTTGCTTATGTCGTCGTATCCGTGGAAGACAGCCACAGTTGCAAAACCCTAGGTTTCCAGGAGGCGGTTTTTTCTGATTATCTCGGAAATTTCTTAGACAACGTATGTTTTTTAGTATTCTAAACAATTCCTTGACACAACAGGCAGTGAATCATATTTTTTTTTAATTTTTGACGATAGTATTTGTACGTGTTTTGTCCCTTAATACCTTACTCCACGGAATTTTCTCAAGATCACGTCGGCTTAACCGCCATGAGGGCTTTTTTCCGAGTGAGAAATGAGAAACGCGGTGAATTTAAGAGACATTGCGCCTTTATTCCACGTAAAAAGCTGGGTGGTGGCCTTCTTACGACAAAAATATTAGAATTTGCGGTTTAATTTTTAGTGTTCGTGTACAAGAGATGAAAAACAATGTTGTTTTAACCGACTTCCAAAAAAAGGAGGAGGTTCTCAATTCGGATGTTTGTATTTTTTTTTTTGTTAATGGTTGTATGTTAGATATTATAATTTTGCGCGACTTTTTTTTATTTTGACCTGACCGCGAGCGCGTCACGCTTGTAATCTCCTGATGAAGATCACCGAATATGATCAAAACTAGTCGTTATAAACGACTTAATTTGACGTTAATTAATTAATTTAAGTAATCCCGTGTTACTTATATCAGAATATATTTTAATCTTTAAATATAAATAACAAGTCCTGACTGACTGACTGACAGACGACTTAAAGCCAAACCACAGGTCGTAGAAATTTAAATTTGGAGAGTGTATTTGTTTTGATGAGCAAAGGTGTGTACTAAGAAAGGATTTTTTGAAATTCAACCCCTGAAGGTGTGGAATAGGGTGTAAAAGTGTATATGGAGAAGCTTGTTTTGTTTTTTGATGCCACGAATTTAAAAATTTTACAATATGACTTAAGAAAATATTAATCACGTATTTCACCATTTTCTGGAAATCAACCCCTATGAGGGTGAAATGGCGTCGTAAATATGGCACGAAGATAAAATTTGTTTTGATGCTACGTCAATGAAACTTTACACAGATGTACTAAATTTATAATAGAATCCCAAAATTTTCGAAAAGTCACTCTCGAGCTGGAATTGTTAATTATCTCGAAAATTCAAAACGCTTTTACCAAAGCGCCAAGACTAAAAATACTCCAAAACCTTAAACTTTTTTGGAGAAATTGAAACAACAAACAACACAAAATAAAACAAACAAACTTTGAGGGTCTACATTTCCGAAACTATTGAAGGTGGTGTATTTGACCAAATTTTATCCAAGATAACAAATTCAAAATGGTCCGAGGGGGCTGATTTATTGTATCTGGGAGTTTCCCTAATTCCATTATGACGCTTTTGACATACTCTCAAAAAGGAGGGTTAAGTTAATTTTACCCCCAAAAAATAAACGGTTTTTAAAGTGTAGTCCACGTGGTCGAAGCTAGTTTTTAATAAAGTAGCGTCGACTGACCGCGAGATGATTTATTTTTTACCCAACTGCAACGAAGCTAAAAAAGAGGGATATGTATGTATTTATGTGTGTATGTACGCATGTATATTGATTGTGGATGTATAAAGTAGCTCTTTGTTATGACCGAATAGTGGTACTAGACTCACACAAACAAATAAGACGCGCGACGGGATCTAAATACTTCAATAAGAGATTTATGTCAGAATCTCCTGAAGAAGCAGGGGCTAGAAGTGCAACAATCGAAAGAAACACAAAACTACTACCAAAAAGAATAAATAAGACGCAAGACATACAGGTTCCTTAAGACCTAAATGTTCTGATTCTGATTCTGATTCTGAAGACCTTGACGGCTTAGCCCCCAAGCAACTGCTAGCCAAGAAAAAACCAAAAGGCTCTTCCAAAAGACTCTTTCAAATCGCTTAGTCACCGTAGAGGAGTAAGCCAGCACCCGCTAAACCAGACCGGAACACTCAGGCTTTTCTTAATGCAAACACTCTAATCGTAGACAGTAAGATCACCAAACTAAGTTTTTCTATAAAATCTATAAATTGGGACATCCTAGGGATATGCGAAACTAGAAGACCATGGACATAAAAAAAAACCATAGAAGAATACTCGGACTTTATTCTATTCCGCACACCTGGAACAAAGTGAACAAACGGAAGAAACGAGGTTGGGTTTTTAATGACAAAACCTCTGAAACACAATATTTTAAAATTTAAAACCGTGTTGGATAAAACTACAAC
Source organism: Alcis repandata (assembly GCA_949125135.1). NCBI lineage: Eukaryota > Metazoa > Arthropoda > Insecta > Lepidoptera > Geometridae > Alcis > Alcis repandata. The sequence goes on along the minus strand of OX421233.1, from coordinate 11,723,254 downwards.
TCTGGAAATAAAGACATCCAACGAAAATATTAGATAATTTGTACTGGGATATTAAAGCCTCCGAAGACAAAATAGTTAACGAAATTTTAAAATCATTATGAATGCTGTTGATAAAGCCACTACAGCAACTATTTAACATAGTTATTGAAATAAAAACAACGTCAGCACAGTGGTCGAAGTCTATTATTATACTTGTACATAAAAAGGAGACCAATGTGACATTAGAAACTATAAACCAATGAGCCTAATGACAAACTTGTTTAAATATTCTCAAATTTTTTACTCAACCGGTTGACAATAACTCTAGACGAAAACCAACCGAGAGAGCAGGCAGGTTTTCGAAATGTTTTCAACAATGAACCACATACAGGTAGTCTTTCAATTGATAAAAAATCCAATGAAAACGGGAAACCGCTATTTATATGCTTTTTATAGACTACACAAAAGCATTCGATTCTGTAGACCACAACATGATCTGGACTGCACTCAAATAACAAAGCACTGACCAGCCAACCAGCCCTACATTAACGTGGTCTGCAACATAATTATACTCTAAAGGCATAGCCAGAATGTGATTAGAGCGGGAAAGCATGGAGTTCCCAATGGAAAAATGAGATAGGCAAGGCGACCCTATTTCATCAAAAACCTTCTCGGCTGTGATAGAGCGTGTTTCCAGAAGTCTGAAATGGGAAAACAAAAAAGTGAAGATAGATGAATATTTCCTGAGCCACTTCCGATTTGCTGAATGTGGTATTTGCTGAAAATGCATTAGACTTGGAATCCATGGTTAGCAAACTAGTAATAGAGAGCAAGAAGGTTGGTCTAGAGATAAATGCAACAAAAATAAAGGTTACCTTACTAATCGTGAGTCTCATGTCATTGAAGGTGTAAAAATTGAGTATGAGAACATCTATGTTATCTCGGACATTTGGTTTCTTTTAATGATTGTACAGAAAAAGAGGTACCTACACATAAGAATTTCATCAGACTGGAAAAATCATGAAATAAAGACATAAAGAAATGCTTAACATATGGGTGTCAAACATGGTATTTGAGTTAAATGGATGAAGAAAAAGTTCTACAAGAGAAAAATGCAGAAAAGTTTATCAGATATAAAAAAAAAAACAGACAGATTAAATATAACTTGTAAGAAACAAAATCAAAGTACCTGATGTATGTTAAGATGTAAGACAACAACGATAACACTACTTAAAATGGTCTGTGATAATGGGCAGCCTACATACCTAATTATGTAGGATGGAAAGCAACAGATGGACAAAAATAATTACAGAATGTATTTCAAGAGATAAAAAAAGAAACCCAGGAAAGCAAAAGAACAGATGGAGAGACATATATTATTTACGGTACAATACTGACCAGACGAGGAAGACGAGAGAGAGAGAGAAGAGTGGAGAGTTTTAGGGGAGGCCTACACCGCAGAGGCCACTTCTATGATACAAACTAATTAAAATTATATGTTATGTAGTATTTATAAGGTAGAAGAAATATAGACTTATTTATTTAATTTATTGTCTTTTTTTATATATAAATGTAGGTATACAAAGATGTTTATTTTTGTTTAGTCCTTTAGCGATGATTCTGACTGGCGCGTGACTTGTAATGTAACATATTTTAAAAATTGTAGTTTATGTACACCCAGTTCCCAATAGCATTAGAAAACAAGTTTTTCTTCGATTTTATCTACTGTGAGTAGCATTGTTTTTAGCCATTAAGTTATTGCACAAATAAAGAATGAAGATCAAAATATAGAATATTTGAATTTTATTCACCCTCCCGTGACATATTAACCAATTTCCTGGAACGTTTAATTACTCAAACGCGCCCGCACGCCCGGTAAATCCGTCAAGTAATGGCACAGATGCGCTTACGACCCTGTCGGCCGACTCCCCAAGCAACTTTTACCGTCGAACACGGCCGCGCAGGCGAGTGTGGCCGTAATCGCCGGATAAATTTGGACGCAGTGGCGTTAGTGGCTGTATTCTACGGAGTATTTTGGAGCGTGGCTTTTTGTCAAAATTTTAAATCGTGTTTTTTTATATCAAATACAGGATTTTCCGATTTTCTGAAAATGTGAGTAGATGCGTATGTATTTAAGGATTCCAAAAATGCAATAAAAGAAAAAAGCCACAACCGCCAGTGTGGCAGTCTTCCACGGATAGGGCGATGTGGTTGTTTACTTGTGGTTTTGTTTTAGCGGAATGGGAGAATGTTTTATCTAATTTCTTTAACGAGTTAATGGTAATACCGCTATGGTAATAGGCAGGTGAAATTTGGATACTTGCAAGTCATTAAAAGAATTAGACAAAGATAAAACTTATCAAGTAATCATATAGCTGTATAAAATTGATTGCATAACGCTGAGGCCCCACTCGGCGATAAGGGTATCACAATGTAGGTATGTAATCAAATTGTAGTGGAGATATTTAATAGTAAATCACACATTGTTATGATGTTAGAGCGAAGTTTCATTGGGATTGTCGCAACATATGGAACCCCAGCATAAGTGAATAGTCCGCAATGTCCACACTGTCATATTTGTGCAGATTTATGAATGCATGATGGATATAAATCAAGATCATTCCAGTTGACTGATAAATATCTGATGGAATCTTCCCGAAGAGACTTTTATAGATGGTTAACAATAACTATAAAATAACTATTTTAGATAAGGATGTTAGGTAGTTAGTGGTACATTAAAAACTGTTGTGATAATAAACAATGACAAATACATTTACTGCATTCCAATTTTGTCTTCAACACTTTAACTGCGGCTAGTAAACACATGCACTTGCCTTAAGTGCGGCTAATAGTCAAATGCGTTGTTTAACGCGCCTGGAGTGTGTAGCCGCATTCGCGTTGCACAAAGGAAAACACAAGGTATGTGTTTTCCACAGTCAAAGTGTTAAATTTTTATTGATTCAAATGTATTTTGGGATGTATTCGTAGGTATTTGTTTTACTACCACAGCAGTAAACTCGGCTTGATCTACTTACTGTTTATTTGTAAGTATAGGTATGAAATATTTGAATGAGTTCCAACAAAAATGTTTCTTGTTAGGTCTATGGACTACATATTGAGGCCCATTCTGGTGCAACAAGATTTGCATATCATGTGACTGTTAAAATACAGACATTGAATTGGTTGTGTATGAAAACTATGTATAAAACCTTACTAAAACGATTTGCAGCTCTATTCATTCCAATATGTAAGAAAAGAATGACAGCAATCAAAGAGCTGTGCTGTTCTGTTTATTTTAAATTGATTTACTCCAGTGATCAAGATAACTTTGTTTGCATCAGAATTGGGCCTCAAGATAAATAAGCACACAGAAGACACTCACATTATAGTCTGCTAGAAAATGACTCAAGCTATCACACGGCACAAGCGATGATGTTTTTGATGCGAACCACGCTACATGCGCTCTAGAGTTTGATTTTACACTTAAAACTCGTCCTGGCCACCAGGGGAACCCCCCTACCTTTCCCCACACTATATCCCCTGGAGATACATTCAGTAGACTACCGCCCTCCCCTAGATGACTGTTTTCTGGAAAATCTGGTACTACCCCCTCCCATTCATCAGAGTCACTTTCAAAGTCATTCTCACTCCGTTCGTACGAATTACTACTCAACCTACGCACACTAATTGCAAGCTCTTTAATGTTGTTAAAATAATCAATTGGTTCGCTATCTACACCTTTAGTTGTATTCTCATCGCGTTTCTTATCCACTTTGTACTTCTTTTTATGTTTGACTTTGTGTTTGTGCCGTTTTTCAAATGCGTATGCTGTACTGTCCGATTGGTTGTTGCGCGGTGATAGAGTGCCAATACGTTTTGGCGATTGGTTAGTTACTTTCTTGTCTAATGTACAATTTTTCTTGGCCTGTTTTTTAGCTTTTTTCATAGCTTTTTTGGCAGCTTTAGATTCTGGTTTGGTGGGAGTTTTGTTCATATCACAGGATACTCCTGAATCTTCATTGAAATCGCCTGATAAAGGCGGTATTTTAACTACAGTGCCTTCGCCTTCCCCAAAGCATATTTTGAGTGTCCTTGCACTTGAAAACATTGAGTTAAATGAAGTGTCCTCCTCGTTTTTAGCCTCATCATCGATTTCACTATCAGGCACGCCTACGAATGTCAGTTCAGGAGCAGCAACATCGCTACAACTGCTTTTTACACTTTTTATTGGTTTTTCACTAGCTTTACTTTTGCTTGCGCCTTTTATCGCGCTGGAGATCTCGCTCGGTTGTAGCCGAGCTAGTTTCGGTATCAACATGCTGCCCATTAAGTATTTCTTTTGAAGTCCAGATGAGTCAGATACTTGGGGCGCTTCGTCATCAGAATCTAGCTTCCGTTTCTTCGACACGTCTACATTCTCGTTGTTTTCATTACAGATACCTTTACAGTTAGAACACAGCACTTTCCTAGGCCTCAATCGTACTGTCATCTTTTGTCGCTGTTGTGGTTTGCTCTTTGGCGCAGGCTTTTTATTTTTTTGAGCGATTTCAGATTCATAGTCAGGGCCTTCGTACAAAAACCTCTGATTAACGGAATGTAGTTTATCATCACTGTTATCGGCTGGTGCAGCTTGTTTAGTAAATGCAGGGTGGAGATTGTATACCCCAAATGGCAAATTACTGAAAAGAAATACACCAGAATAAGCTAAAAACCGAAAATTCCGCGAATAATCGATAATGACCAACACGTTGCTTCCATGATAACCTACCCTTTGTTGGAGTCCAGAAGCACACCTTGGAACTTTTTATCATCTGAACAATAAGATACAACGATTAAATCGGCCAGAGCTTCTTCCACTTTTACTAGAATTTGGGAATTTTTCTGAATCGTCATATCGGCTGTTGCAGCAACAGCCGCCATATTTGAGATAGAGATGTCATTTCGTTTATCAATTTTAATATCTATCCATCAACAAATCATAGACAAAACCAGATTTATTTTCCTTTGGAAGGTTTTTTTCTACAAAAACTATTTTTATGATGTGAAAATTACAAAACGTTATGAAAACACACACTCTATTTCTACTGTATCCATGGTTAATTAAAAAAAAAAATTTTCTTTTACCGGTTTAGAGCATAAAATTTTCAGAAATGGCACAATACGAGGGCGTTCTGGAACCACCAAAGAAAAAAACCAGGATGATTTTGCGTGTCGTGCGTGACTCACTTTTGATAGGGATGTTAACCGACATTGTAATTACTGACTATATTATTAAAATTTATTGTACACAGTTTTTGAAATAAACTTTTATTTTACTCTAATATGAGAAGCAAACATGTTCCCAAAAAATACCAACCCAAACGGAACCCTATTAGGGTTCCGTTTGGGTAGTTTATTTCAAAAACTGTGTACAATAAATTTTAATAATATAGTCAGTAATTACAATGTCGGTTAACATTCAGCTTAGAGGCAGTAGACATATAAAAAAAAAGTTCAGCCCTTTCAATTTTTCAGCAAGACCATTCAAGCTTTGTATAAAACCCACCTAATTAAAATAACAACAAATTTTTTGTTTTATACTTACACCAAGTATAAAACCCAAAATTAGCAACTTTGTAGCGAAATATTAAAAAAATTGGAACAATATTTTAACTATATAAATAATTTGAGTTAGTGGTCAAACGCGAACCAAAAAAACCGACAGACTAACAGACATGGTGTAACTAAAAGGTTTCCATTGATATTTAACGGAACCATAAAAAAGATTGGCTATCACTGTCAGTTGTCAAATTTCTAATTCTGACACTTTTTTACTTTTCGCGACTTCGCGATTCGGCAGAATTCAGTTCAGCTGATTCGCCGATTTCGCCGTCGCGCGTGCCACTACGAAGTTTACTGCATGCGGAGCGAAATTAAGAATTTGAATAAAATATTGTACAAAACCTTTAATAAAAGCTCGTGAGTATAGTATTGCATACCTTTGTTTATTTTCTGCTATCTAAAATAACCTGTTTTGTTCGTAATACTGAGTAACGGTGTTTTTTGTGGCTCTTAGGTAACAACTTAACTACTGTGTTGGTATTATTTAATTTTTTGCATATTTCGGTGCGAACTTACCTATAGTTTCAAGGTCTGCTAATGGTAATTAGCTGTCTCTTTCCTAGCTCGATATTAGATGGACAACGGGTCCAGTAGTTTAGAAAAAATAAGCTATAATCCGTGACCATATTTCAACTTTTCAGTGGTATTTTATGTCCCGTGGTCGGATAGAATAATAATGCTCTGACCAAAGAACAATAATATAATAGGAGTCTACTGTCTACCTATTCTCTACTGAGCGCGAATGAAAGTCGTGCTTCAATTTTTTTAAAGTCTTGAAACCTGGAATTATTATGTTGTAGATATGTTAGCAATGAAAACCCTAATTGTAGTTATTTCTTTCAATTCATTTTGAAAAAAAAAACTTATAGAATTCTGGTAATGCAGTAAGGTACCCTAATAATGTAGCAATTGCTATCTAACATGCTTTTGGTGAACAAATTTCATATCATTTCCTCTATTTTCCATGGAATTACTTCCTACATATGGATGAGCATAATATTGTAGAATCGTCTCACATAGTAAAAATGGGTTACTGCAAAATTGTACACTCATAGAAAACATTGAGTTATGTACTTCATATAATAGAATGTTATATAACTGGCCTTGCCTGAGTATTGAAACAATATAATATGTAGGTAACATAGGACCTACAGTTCTGTGCTGTAGTTTATATGTTACCTATTCTAGCTGTGTATTCCATCCTATAAATAGCATAAATATTGTCTTTAGATCATATCATGATATGGGCTCATTTGTCCGTATCCAGTCAGTCAAGATTAAACTCATTAGAAAGGGAAAATATTATTTTTATTCAGCACTAGCTGCACCTTACAGTTTTACCCGTACTTTGTGAACCTAACCCACACATTATTTCTAAAGGTTATAAGCTATCTTCATAACTAATTTCATCTAAATCTGTTAAGCCGTTTTTTGCGTGATGAGATGAGATTTATAATATTCATAGGATTTAAAAACTAATGAGAAGTAAATTAATACTATTTTAATGTCATAAATTAAAAAAAAAAATTAACTGTTCCAGAAAATGTCAATGGAAAAAAGGATAGATATTACCCAGCCCCTCTGGGACCAGAGCACATTCTATGGCAGATTCCGGCACTTTGCACTCATTTCCAACCCGCTGCTGTCTTTGGCCTCGGAGAAGGAACTCTATGCAGCCAAAGAGCTCTACTTCAAGTATCAGTAAGTAGTTTTCTTTATTTATTGCTCAATTAATATTTACAAAAAACAAATTCTTTATTTAAGCATCATAAAACACTAAACATTGTTTTTATTTATCCTAGAGGCTTCCAAACTAGTATGTGGGGAGCCAATGGTTTCTCCAATTTAATAAAATTTAAACCTATATTGTTTATGAATTCAATTAAGACCCCATGTTTACCAAAACATACTAAATATATTTATATAAAACAGTCTATTGTTTGAACTGGCTAAAAAATATTTAAATTTGTGACTTGACATATATAAATCGTACTTATTGAAAGCAAGTTGAAATGGCAGTGATTTTACTTACATTACGAACAAAATAAAAATCTGGGTAAAAACTAAAAGCAAATAAAGCTAAAGCTTTTTTTTTTTATAATCTTTATTAGTAACATAACATTGTTCAAAGAAAAAAAAGAAAAGTTGTATAACATTTCCTGTATCATTGAGTCAGATACTACTACTTTAGATTTAACTGGTGATGATTTCACAAAATTTTAACATTATTATCACAAAATGTGACAAAACCACTCCAGGCATAATAGTAAAAGTATAAAAAACGCATAACTAAAATACTAACTATAACTATAATACTTTGTCCTGGGGAAATCTAATGTGATTATGGGTCCTTGACATGACATCAGATATGTCAAACAAGTAATGCTCTGTCGTAACAACATTTATGACATTAGGATTAGGTAGATTCCCGCTTACCTTAATCCGCTTGTAAAATAAAATTAAGTACTTTTCCACATGCTCAAAGTCCAGTATTGATACAGTTACTACATCACTACTAATATCATTATCACACCTGTATTTGTCTGTTGACTGAAATATAAAGATATCTAATGAATTGGCTCTCTTGGATCTTGTACAACATTTAGTACAAATTGGTTTTTCCATCCAGTTATAATCTGAACTGCTTTAAATGAAGAGGAAGTAGACTCTTCTCACAAGTAGACAATGCTTCAATAATGCCTTGTTTATTATATTGTCTGGATAAGCTGATAATGGTAGCTCAGAATTTCTTAAATAATGGCTTTAAACACTATGAAATGACCATTCAAATGAAATAAACCCAAAATCAATATTGGTTCAGCTGTTTGTTAAAAAAGAGAGTGAAGGTTTTTTCCTAGGAAAGTGTGCTAAATCTTAGACCACATTGTCGCTTATCATCAGGTGAGATTGTGGTCAAACGTAATGTAAAAAAAGGATGTTTTTCATGAATCCTTTTATTATTATATATAATACTAAAACTATAAAAAAACGATAAAGAAAAAAAAAACAAGAAAGTACAAAAAGGTTAAAGAGTTTATTTAAATTTCCCTGTTTGCGTTGAGAGCTAAAATAATGATGTCCATAACATTCCTTTTTTCTTCCTTTAGAGAAGGCCAAGAGCCCCCCGGGACACGAATGGAGCAGCTAGTCCGAGCCAAGCAACTCTACGAGTCCGCCTTCCACCCGGACAGCAAGGAGCTGCAGAATGTCTTCGGACGAATGTCCTTCCAGATGCCAGGAGGCTGCCTGATTACTGGGGCCATGCTTCAGTGGTACAGGTAAATAGTAATATAAAAATATTTGTTTTCAGAAATATATTTTCACAAATTCTGACGTAATACGTAAAATATGTAGTGATTTCGATAGATGTATGAATAGTAGGACAGCGCTTATGTCGGGCGTAAATGGAAACTATATTTACAAGCGGATCTAGAATTTTTTCTGGGAAGGGCACAAGGGGTGGACGGGCATAGGCGCGTTTCTTCCGAGCGTTAGAAGATAGTCTAGAATTATCTGACAAAAAACGTAAATACGTTTTCTGAAGCAAATGCCGCGCTTTTACCTAGTAGTAAACAGTGTGCCTAGCACAACTTTGACGTAAAAATACGAAGCGAGTATTCCATATAAAAGTGTACCTACGCTATTTACGCTCATCAGGGGCGCCCTTATTGGGCGTAAATGGCGTACACTTTTCTATCGAATAAGCGCTACGTATTTTTATGTCAAAGTTGTGCTAGGCCCAGAGTTCCTCGAAGTAAACAGCGTCTTTGGATGAAAATAAATTTAACCTACAATTCTAAATAAAACTCGATTTAAGGTCGATTCACACATATCAGTGAAGCCACAGTTCCCGCACAGTGCGAAATATTCTTTCATACATTCTCTATGAACGTATCCCCACTTGTCAGTGTCAGTGACGACACAGTGCTCTCAATGCAATGCAATGTATGAAAGAATATTTCGCGCTGTGCCAGTACTGTGTCGGAACTGTGGCTTAACTGATATTTGTGTGAATCGACCTTTAGTGTACCTATCTACTTACTGCATTTTCGAATGCTATTTTAATTCACGTTGAATATGCATCTCACATCTTATCAATACTAATTTTAATTAAATTGTAAAACAAACAATACATGAAATTTCACCGAGTAGCTTGTACACTAGGTGATTGACCTGGCTTTTGAATATTTGCCAAGATTGGAGGAAATCTGAAAATTTATTACACAGTATGTGTCTACATCGACACCTACAGAGTGACGCAATGAAGTTCCCTTTCAGATATAACAACATTTACGCGAGTGCTAAAAAAAGGGTAAGTATTGGTTTTCTGGTGAATGAGATTTTCAGGCAAAAATATTTTTGTGTTTTTAATTTACCAAGCCTTTTTAAGTCTTTTTAAGTCTATTCATCCTTTTTTTTCTGGAACAGTAACAGGAATTAAGTTCTTTTAATTAGTCAACATGTTGGTCAACAATCGGAATCCTACACTCCACTTGAGGCCAGTGGATGAACATAGCTTATTTTGTCATATTAAGTTCAGAGATTATTAAATTATAACAAATCATCGTTTTTAGATCAAATTAAATTGGACAAAGGTTGTAGAATATGTTGTTGAAATGATGGTTTAATAAATAAACTTTTTTGAAAATTTATAAATAGCCTTTGATTGCCATCTCGCCTGAACTCTTGCCTAAAAGAATCCGATTCACTAATGTATTTATATCTTTCGACTTTACGAATGTTCTTCGACTTTTTTCTACAAATTTTCCTTCTTCAAATCCCCAGAACAATAACAGCGGTGGTGTTCTGGCAGTGGGTGAACCAGTCGTTCAACGCGTTGGTGAACTACACCAACCGGAACGCCAACTCGCCGCTCACCACCAACCAGATGGCGGCGGCCTACGTGTCGGCCACGTCGGCCGCGATGGGGACCGCCATGATATTCAAGTTCGGTGTGCAGAAACGGGCCACCAACCCTATTTTAGCTGTGAGTATTTAGATAAACAAGAACATTATTTTTACAAAACAAAAAACAAAAACCGACTTCAAGAGACCGACTATTGAGTTATTCATCTATTTGTCGCGCACGTACTTAATGCAAATTTAAGACTTACGTGGTTTTCTCATGGATACCATTATCAGAACTGGACTAAATTGAAATGGGACCAAATGGGAAGCGTCAGCTTTCTAATAAAAAAAGAATCATCAAAATCGACTCACCCAGTCAAAAGTTATGAGGTAACAAACATTAAAAAAAAAAATTAAAAAAAAACAAACAGACGAATTGATAACCTCCTCCTTTTTGGAAGTCGGTTAAAAAATAATTTGGGTGTCTTCAAGTCGCGAGTGAATCGGTTCCTTCTAGGCAAGCGTGCTCCATCGTAGACCGCATCATTGCTTACCATCAGGCGAGATGGCGGTCAAACGCAAGCCTATAACTGAATAAAAAAAAAATATAAAAAGTTTCACACTCATAGCTCGCCACTACTCCACTAGGATACCCTTTGTCGGGGATGCCATGGAACATGGCATAGATAGATAAACTCTTTATTGTTCACTCCAGAAATTACAAACTACTACTCTATGGGAATCAGCTGTTCCATAGAAAAATGTCAATGACGATGACGCTCGACAAAATGTATGGAACAGCTGATTTTTTTTCGCAAATTCTGGGTTGGTCCCATAGAAAAATTGTTCATAATGATGAGTAGGTACAATGAGCCCTTTTCGGCTTAGCATACCCTTTATAAATAACCCTGTATTATAAATGCCAAAAACGGATCGATGTCTAATCATGTAAAACTGCAGAACGGATTTGGATGAAATTCGGTATAGTGGTAGCTTAAAAGCTACTTTTGACAAAACCGCAAAGTGTAGCTAGTTTGTACGAAAATATATCTTTGTGCAAAGATACTTTCCTACTGTTTAACAAAGATCTCCCCCAATTCGCTGCCAGCACCGTCCATCCCTTTTAACCGACTCAAACAAAGTTGGAGGTTTCTATACTAGACATAGTCCAGGAAAAAAACTATGCAAAAAAATACACCATAGATTTTTATTTTTTCAGAGATTTGTTCCGTTCGTGGCGACCGCGGCTGCCAACTGGGTCAACATTCCGCTCATGAGGCAGAATGAAATCGCTTTAGGTACTAGACTAAAATTATTTCAAAAGCGGGATAAATATTTGCTAGAGTCTGGCTAACGAAAGTTGATACTGACAAAGCGCGGCAAATTTAAAAAATATCAGCATGGGAGCCCTAAACTGAACTCCACTCTTCTGAAGAGTGGAGTGCGAGTATAAAATACTTACTACTCATTATAAAAAGTAAGTTGTTCCTACTTTCCTTTTCAGTTTAGGGCTGCCATGCTGTATTTTTTAAATTTGCCGCGCTTTGCAAGTATCAACTTTCGTTAGCCAGACTCTACCTAATGTGAAATGAATCAGGTTATATGGGACTGTATATAAGTAACTACCTACATATCCACCATAGATACAATACAATAACTCTTTACTGAGACCACATAAAAGGAAATTAAAAACATAAATAAAAAATAAAATAAATAATGTGTCACACTCCTAACTTCCCACTAGGATTCCCTGTGTCGGGGTTGCCATGGAACTCACACAAAGACAAAGACAACTAACTCCCAGACCCAAACAGATATTTAAATTCATCCTTCAAACATCTGCCTGGCCGGGAATCGACCCCGAGACCTCTGGCTTATAAGGCGGATATACTACCGCTGAGCCAAACAGGCATGACAAGAGAAATGCACTAAAGGTAGTCCTACCTATTTTTTTTTTATTTATTTATCTTCCTATTTATTGTATATTACTAGTTATTACATAAATGTAACTGCATATTAACTGATACCAGAAAATATAATACATATTTGTTTAAATTAATTACAAATTAATCCCTAATTGAGGACAAGTCCAATTTATTTGCGGACAGTTTGACCCACAGTTCTAAATAATACTTTATTTGATTTCAACAGGTTTAGAAGTAACGGACGAAGATGGGAAGGTCATCGGCAAGTCGCAGATTGCGCCTGTGAAGGGAATCTCACAAGTGGTCACTTCGAGGTGGGTTCTATTTCTATTAATAATTCATTCACAACTCATTCATAACTCATTCATTTAATTCATTTTATTTCATTCATTGGTTTTTTTATTTTATTTTTTTTCGTAAAAGCGACTGCCGCGTGCGGCCAACGAGAGCTTTTGATGTGATTATTAAAGGCACGCGCGCTATTGATACCTCTTCAATGGCCCGCACGCCATTGGTTCACCATTAAAGGCACGTCTCTCATTGGTTCTCCATCAATGACACGCGCGTCATTGGTTCGCCATTAATGACACGCTTTTCACTGGTTCGCCATCAATGTTACGCGCGCCGTTGGTTCGCTACTATGGCATGCGCGCCATTAGTTTGTCATCAATGACACGCACGCCATTGGTACCTCATCAATGGCACTCGCGCCATTTTTTCGTCATCAATGACACGCACGCCATTGGTTCGCCATCAATGACACAAGCTCCATTGGTTAACCATCAATGGCACGCACGCCATTGGTTCGCCATTAAAGGCACGTCTCTCATTGGTTCGCCATTAATGGCACGCACGCCATTGGTTAGCCATCAATGGCACTCACGCCATTGGTTGGCCACCCTTATCTCACACAGCCTAATTTCCCCAGGATAATAATGTGCGCGCCGGGCATGCTGCTGCTCCCCTTCATCATGGAGCGGCTGGAGCCGCGCCGGTTCATGCAGCGCTACAAGGGGGCCGGCATCGTGGTGCAGACTGCTATAGTGGGCATGTTGTACGTATTCACATCTATACTTCACTGGTTCTAGTATTCAAAGAACGGGTATTTTTCGACTCACTCGTTTTATGTGTAGAGATCAGTCTGGCGGCACCGCCATAGCGCCTGCGCGGCCTTAAAAACGTCACTTGTATGGCAGACCTATTAAACAGATTACAGGAATGGATTTGTGGAACTCAAAAATCCTCAGATGCAAAAAATCACCCCCATCGGACCACTTTGAAAATTGGCGGCCATTTTGAATCCGCCATCTTAGATTTTAGTAACCACCATTAAGTAACCCTCGCAAACCTCTATGACATGTTGTCAAACACACTCCACCCTTTTTCAATGGTTCTGGGGATATACGCGTTCAAACTTAGTACGGCAGCCATATTTTTTTTTGTATGGCTGCCATGCTTTTTTCAATTTCTCCAAAAGGTTTGGGATAAACTGGTCCCATATAAAAAAACAACACTACTAAAGCTACACTGTCCTTGAGTGCTAGGTTATATTTTGTTGCCTCAAACATGCGAGAGCGAAGTCCGAACAGCACCAGGCTCGAAATCCTGTCATGTATCATGGTTTCGTGTATTCAATTATTTTCGTTTATTTCAGTTTAACATTAATGGTGCCAACCGCGTGTGCGATATTCCCACAAAAATGGTGAGCATTCATAATTATTTAAGTAAAACATATATGTAGCTGGTTAGTAATTTCTTACCAACCTGTAGAATTTATAATGGTGTGAAGCAAAAATTATGCAGCGCATGCCCAGAACAAGGAAAGCTAAGCCGGGAAAGGCTCTTGGTATTTACAGAGAAATCTGAAGTCTTGAAGAAAAATCAGCTGTCCCATACATCTTTTTTAATGTCTTTGACCGTTTTCTACGGAACGGCTGTTGTTTTTCGCGATAACATGGTTGGTCTCTTAGTAAAAGTGGTTTATAATAATAACGACGTTTAAGAGTCGTTTAAGACGTTTAAGAGTCGTTTAAGACGTTTAAGAGTCGTTTAAGACGTTTAAGAGTCGTTTAAGACGTTTAAGAGTCGTTTAAGACGTTTAAGAGTCGTTTAAGACGTTTAAGAGTCGTTTAAGACGTTTAAGAGTCGTTTAAGACGTTTAAGAGTCGTTTAAGACGTTTAAGAGTCGTTTAAGACGTTTAAGAGTCGTTTTCGGCTTAGCATACCCTTGTCTTATAGAAAATTTTAGATTTAGAATTTTAGAAATTTTATTAAGACCTTTATGTACCTACACAGTTTTATGCAATAAATTTTATTCTATTCTATTCTATTCTATTCTAAAAGAAAAATAAAGTATCAAGTGGTGTATTAGAAATTCACCATACAAGATCTCATAATCGTCACAATGAAAAACAAATTTCAACGAAAACAACAACAAAATAACTACTGCTGACGAAAGCACCATCTAGACCCCCTGCCCCTCTATAGTGCTTACGTAATACTTGAACGGCCCCTAAACCCTTCAGAATTGCCTTGAATTTATAAAAAACTTTTTCCTAAAATAACCCTACTTCTTTTCAGCAAACTCTCCACGTCAACGATCCAGCGGTTCGAAGAAGAGAACTACAAGGAAATACTGAAGAACACCAACGGGAAACCACCGCAATACGTATACTTTAACAAGGGACTGTAAATATCAACTGTAGATATTTCAGGATTTAACCGAACCAAACCAGTTTTGTTCTACGACTTTCGAAAATTCACAAAATAAGTTAATTTTAAAAATATTTAAAACACAAACTTTTGTTGCATTGTCATCGGAGTTACAGACGTATACCAAATTTCAGCTCGATCGGACTTTGGGAAGTGGTTCAAAATTGAGGTTGTAAAATTCTACCCGAAAAAACATAGTTACATACATACATTGCAAGTTGAATAAAAGTTTGTAAAAAATCAGCTGTTCCATACATTTTGTCCAAGGTTAATCCGACTTTTTGTATGGAAAAGCTGTATTTATTTGAATGTTTCAAAGTGGTAGAACAAGTTGTTTGTATCGGCGTTTTAGAGTTGACTTTTTGCAGTTTGTCCTAGAGACGTGAATAGCACAGCAAGAAATATGGTTAGGTGCACTTCTGGCGTAGAGGTTAGACGTTTTTACTTATAGAATACTAGTGTTAAAGAGATGTAAGCACCACCAGCGGATTTACCAACAGGCTGAGTAACTGAGTAGGCTGGAGCCTAGGGCGGCAGATTTTAGGGGCGGCAAATTCAGGGCCAATATTTTATTATACAGGGTTATTCATAAAGGGTATGCTAAGCCGAAAAGGGCTCGTAGTACTCATCATTATGAACATCTTTTACTATGGGACCAACCCAGAATTCGCGAAAAAAAAAAACAGCTGTTTCATACATTTTGTCGAGAGTCATTGACATTTTTCAATGGAACAGCTGATATTTTTTTCGCGAATTTTGGGTTGGTCCCATAGTAAAAGTTGTTCATAATGATGAGTACTATGAGCCTTTTTCGGCTTAGCATACCCTTTATGAATAACCCTGTATAATAAAATTTTGAATAGTCTACTGGCGGCATGCGTGTAAATCCGCCATTGATCACCACAATAGCTAAGGATAAGTTAAAAATGCACTTCTCAATATGAGCATTTTCCAGTTGCCACATTTCCCAAAACGAGCATTTCTCACACTCTGGAACACTTCCAAAAAGATACCATTTTCTGTTTGAAAACTTGTATAAAATTAGAATTTTCAGAGCTCGACGTGCTTTTCGCCAACCAGTGACGTGTTAAACTGTAGATTAAGTATAAAGTGTTTTGAACAGGCATTTTACTGCAATAGAGACTCAAGCATGAAAGAAGTAGAGGATAAGATTTGTACAGCGAAAAAGTAACTAATTTATCTTTTATCGATACCTTTGCGATACGAAATCGATGTTTTTTCGTGCTTGAGGCTCTAAAATATAAGGCCGGGACATACAGACAGACGGACAGATACCGTTGTTACAACACAAAGGTTCCTTTTTTACCACTTTGTTACGAACCCTAAACTAAGGTACTCTTATAAAATAAAAGACAATTTACAAACTAAGCAAAGAGCATAGAATTGTTGAAAACCAAAATATTTTAAATTAAAATTAAAACAGTACGTTTTTAATTTTCTTTTTGTTAATTTTATTCTTTTTAAATTAACTTACTGGCTTTATAATTAAGTAAATTGGGTCTTACTCATAAACACTGCTTAAAAAGCTGTGACAAATTTTCGCCAACGTGAAATGTCACGTTCGAAAACAAGACGGGGAATTTTAAACAGTGATTAAGACTTAATCCCTGCTTGGTTTAAGCAGGCTTTATAAGTAAGGTCCAATATACTTAATATATTAAGCGGGTGAGTTACGCCATCTCTGGTTACTGTTTAACTTAAGAGAAAATCCTTAAAAAAATGATGGTTAATATTTTTGAGTTACATTAATCAGGAATATAGTGCAACTCGGCCTAAATAAAAATAATAGCCAGCTAAATAAAAAATAGCACCAAAATCTCGTAATAATGAGATGAAATCTCGAATTATTTTCAAATCGAAATGATAATTATTCCAGTGTTATTAAAATTTAAAGTTGTATTTAATACTGTGATTATTTTTTTAAATAGTGTTTTCAAAAAATTGTTATACATTTTGTTATTGAATTTATTGGATCTGTTATGAGTAGGTATTATGAATTTTGTATCTTATGCCAAGCTTTCTTTTGTATTATTTTTTGATTTTTTTTATAATTATCCCTACTTCATTTAAAAAGTTTACAAAGCCTTTACAAAGTTAAAAATGTTTCTAATGCATTCTAAACGCTGTATTTACTAATTATTTTCTAGTCTATAGGTATTTTTTAAAATTGATATTAACTTGCTAGCAGTTGGAAAATTTTGCTATACTATTTTATAATGCTTTTTGATAGCGATAAGTATTGTTTGCTTTTTTGATGCTTTTTATATTATTACTTGATTGCAGTTTGTAGTTTTTAGGCTCATTTATTTTGAGTGTTAATTAATTTGTTTATATTGCCTAAGTGCCATTTATCGGTACCAGTTTTTCTTGAAAATATGGTTTGTGTTTTATTTGATAGAAATAAGCAATAAGTTAAGCAAATAATTGCTAATGTGTCGCACTAAAGTATTATTTGTCATCAAATCGAATGCTTTATTTTGGATTGAGCAGTGTATCTTATAACTGAAGAACAAATTATTCAATAATAATTGATTATTTTATTGGCTAGTTTAGCTGTCAGATTCTGAATATGAATGTCATAAAAATGTATTCGATGATGAAACATCTAATCTTCAGTTAAAACTTATCTGTCGGATTTAAAATTGACCCTCGAATGGAATAGATAACCTGAAGTCGTGAGACACGACCCTAAAATACTGACTAAATTATGGATTTGAATTACCAGCAAAACTGATATAGTAGTATTAAGCATTACTTAGAAATTTTTTAAGTTTTAGCAAACAAAAGCAACAAGCCGAGACAATAAAGTATTAGAAATTAATATTATGAAGTTTAATTTTTACTATCGGACCAACCCTGAAATTAATCGGTCTTCTGTTAATTTTTAAGTGCTGACTCAAATCACTAAGTCTATGCCTTAGACTTTACTGGGTATTTTTTGGTATTTAGGACAAAATAAAACAACAAAATAAGTAATAATTAGGTATATTAGATAAAATCTTATAAAAGAGTATAATAATTATTTGAACTCCACTCTCAACTAAGTAAAGCATAAATTACAAATATTAATGTACAGTACTTATCTAAACAATATATAATATATTACAATATTTAAGGCACCGGCTAACATTTGAGTATAATCTTCAGTTCTATTTTGGCACCTAAATCTACACATTGTTAGATTTACACAGAATTGAAGACTTAAAAAGTCCCATATAAAATAGCAAGAAATCCTTTGATGTAATAGCAAAAGTTTTACGTTTTCTTGCTAGTATATTTGGCACTTCGACCTGATTTTTCAATAATCGGTTCTGATTTAAAAAGGAAATTTAATTTTGATAGAATTTTTTTCAAAGATTGTCAAGGTGCTGTCAAAGTTATTTCCTAGTTAAATCTTATCTGACGATTGAAAAACTGGCCCTAATTCGAATTGTTTTTAATTTAATATTATAATTTATAAGTCTTCAGGTGCCTTTACAATCTAAGGCTTATAAGTAAAGTTTACGTACGTAAGAAAAAAAAGAACAGTCCTACAAGAATCTAAATGAACGTAAATGGCATTAGAAAGAGTGCTGTTTACTTATTTTACTCGTCTCTTTAGCACTATAAAGAATACCTCTGCAGTAATCATTCCACTTCTTACTACGTTCATAATAAATGATGCAAAACGGGACTACGCGAGGAGTCCGCAAGACGGGCATTATCGCTTTATCCTTTTCACTTATTCCAAAACAGAGACTGAATCAAGAAAATCAACCGTACTTAAACCTAAACTCAATACACGTTCGCTTTTTCCAACAACACTGACGCGTCGCACATCGCTTTAGCCGTCGACCGAACTAAGAACATCAAATGCAGCTGCTCGAATACATTTAGTTGAACTCTTGTTCGCACCAATCCGTGTAAAACTGTCGCTCGCTCAAGGTCCAGCCATCTTTGAAGGCTCAATTCTCTCTCAGCCACAGGGACTCCTTGGACAACGTCTAACGGACCCCATAGCATGAATTCGAGCGCAGATTTAGCTTGGTTTAAAGATATGGCTCGTTCTTCTTGCAGCATGTCTTTGAGGAGAGGAGTAAATTTGTCGCCGGGGAGAAGTATTTCTGAGGCTTTTATGGCGCATTTGCAGAGAGAGTTGTGGTGCTCGTCGGTCGCTTTGTTACTGTTGACTTCGTCACTCAATCTGTGGATGAAGATTTAGAATTAGGGTCAAAGGTATAAAATAGTAGCAGACTTTAGCCCTACCACAGGTACCTACTACGGAATTGAAATAAGTATGCCACCAATTTTAAGAACCAAGATGAGAGTGTTGGACTGAAAGAGATATTCTTAAAACAGTTTAAGGCTTGCTTTGTGGTAAATAAGATTTTACGTAAATACGTATAACGTATCTGCGTTGTGTAAGAAAAATATTCAGTGCAGCAAAGAAATCCGAGAACAAAAAACTTAAAGATCAGAATTAGGTCACAAACAAAACGGAGGAAGCGTAACGAAACCCGCTAAAACTCCTTTTTGTACCGAAACTGACTCCGTATTTTTATCTGGAGTGACATTTCCTGCCCTCAAAATAGATATTGTAGGATTGTGTAACGCGAGCGTAGAAAAAACTTTCTAAAACACAAAGGAGTGGCTTAAAGTTGTTCGTCGCTTGAAATATAAAAAGCCGTAGTGATTATCGAACTCTTCGAATTACGTAGGTAGGTAGATACGTTTCGAATTACCGTTTTTGTGGACCCTTAAGACAATTTGTTTTTTTAATCATGCTACCATTTTTGCTCACACCATCACCGTCACTAATAAAAAGCTTACTCACCCTTGCAATATACAGAGACGTCCATAACAATTCGTCTTCGGCGCGGACAGAGAGTTCAGCCTGTCTTCCGTAGCCTGTTCCCTGCCCATCTCCTTCAAGGATATAAACGAGGTCAACGCTTCTGATGTTTCCTCAACTCCTCGCGCTTGCAGGCACTTGAGTCCATTGATCAGTTGGAGCATCATAAATATGGCTTCGTGGATCTGCTCCGTTTGGACTAGTTGGTGGTCTTTTGTGAGGTCTTCGGTGGAGTGCAGGCTCTCGCCGTACGATTGGATGGTGTCGACTTGAGCGTGGGCGAGGACTACGATCGTAGCTGGAAGAAATTTCATTAAGGTTAGTAAAGTGCTATTGCGAGAAATGCAACTTTTGGGAAGTTGTTTATTTTGGTCCGGTCATCCGGTGCGCATTTTAGGAACTGTGCGTTCTGAACCTAACTCGTATTATTACTCGTATTAACTGATCACTTATTTATGTTAAGTAATACTTTAACGTATTGGTGTCACAACGTTTAACAGTCTATGTATTAATACTCATGCTAATTAATGGAGTTGGTTCAATGTTGGCATGTGATTACCCTTTTGTGGAAGGTTCTGTAGTTACTTTAATCTTTATCTGGTTGAGGTCTTGAACTTAATCATGGACTAAAAAAGCTATAAAGCGATCAGGTCTTTATTTAGAACAAATATTCAGAGCACAAAGTAATGCTCTTACTTAACTAGTTCAAGTGTAAATATTTTTTCTTGTTAAGCCCAAACACGGCATATGATCTCAAGATGACGGTCAAGTCACATTGTGGGAGCCAATAAACGAATACGGATTACGTAACCTACATGTAACGTATACCTACGTACGCCAACTCAAAAAGTTCATGATTGACTAAGTACTAGTGTCATCAAGACGTTCCCAAGCTTAAAAGATCGTGACCACCTTTAAAAGATCTGTCTAATATTTTAATATTAGCCTGTCTCGAAGATATGTGCGTCTTTTGTCGCAAAAGTAAAAGATCATTTCAGCAAACATTAACTACTGATATGACTCTGTTTCCAAAGAGACGTGCATCTCGTCGAAAAAGTAAAGCGTCGTTAATGGAAGCATTCCAAACTGATATAAATCTGTATCTCCCGTACCTTGAACCAAATCATCTCCGTCTTCCCCAAATTGTTGCCTCGGCACCAGATCACAGAACTCAGTGATCGCGTTTAGGCACAGCGTCTGTGGTTGAACCGACTGTTGGCACACCATCTGGGAAGCCATCTGTTCCTTGTACATCATTAGGGTGACGTTGACCGGTCCCTGGCTGGAGGTCCAGACGGCTGGGTAGAAGATCCTCTTGCCAGCTCGGACAGTCTTGGTGTTTTGCACGGTGAAGTCGCTCCAGCGGAGGTTGGTGCAGGCTTTTAGGCCTCGGAGCGAGGGCTGCATGGCTGCGTTCTGCTGGACCTGGAAGGTTGGTTTTATTGAGTTAGTTTTCACAGTAGACAAAACAAACAACACTACAATACTGCAAACCAACACAATACTGCTACTGCCACTGCTTACCTATTACTTACAAATTTTTGACTTGCTTGTGATATTGTAGATGATAAAATGGTTATTTTAGATTTTTGAACATAATAACTTCGCTAAGAACTATTAGGAAGGTGGAATTTCGCGTCAAACTGGAATTGCCGTGAAGAATTTCCGTTCCCAGGTCTGTTTTACGCTGGCTTACTTTTGATTTGTAGACAGGCCTAAGTGACCTTACTCCATAGCAAGTTACCTACACTGTTATTATTAGCAATATTTTTATATCCGCTACTAATTATGGTCGACCTAATGGAAAGGAGGAAAATAGTCAAAATAGGTATGTGCACGACATTGTGACATTGAAAACAACATTACCACGTAACTAGGTGCAAACTGTATCAAATCAGAGCAGAGCGGTCGTGAAATCACTAACACGACTTGCGGTTAATTTATGCTACAGTATAATCAAAGCAAATTACCTGTTCTAAGACCTGCGCCAGCGCTTCGTGGTTGGCAATGACGACGGCTCCGTAATTATCTTCTAAATTCCTGTGGACCACGCTACGACCTTTCCTCACTCGTAGTTTGTTAGTCGTAGTCTTTGGAGTCATATCATTGGAGTAATCTTCGTTTCCAGGGGAATCCATGTTGTCGTTTGAACTGTAAAAACTGTAAGGCGAATAGATTTCCGATTCAGTCTCGCTTCCGCAGTAAGGCAGTGACGATCTATTGAAAATTCCATTGTTATAAGTAACAGTGTTCTCTGCTTCTCCCTTTCTGCTTTCGCTTCGAATTTCCACAGGGTTTTCTCTGGGTTTGATAGGTGCATCGCATTCTGGGGAGCTCGATCGAGCGTGATGGACGTATTCATAATCGCTGTCACTGTTTTTGGCGGAATCGCAATTCTCTTCGTCGTATTTTGCGGAGTTGTAGACATCGTCGTAATTGTGAATGACAGCGTCATTTGTAGCTTGCACTAATTCTTCTACTGGTCCATCATCGAGTTCATCTTTATCGTCATCGTCAATAGAAGTTCTGCGTTTCGGAAGTTCTAAGTGAGCTTCTCTTTCACGCATACTAGCAGTCCTTTCCGGCTTCCTCGGAGCCAAAGCTGACCTGATCTCACCTGGAAAGTGAAATTACAAGTTTCAATTACCGGAGTTTACGACGTGTGACATTCAAGCGGAAATTATTAGCTTAATTAACATCTAAATCATTTAAATATTATTACACTGCATGAATAAGAAAGTTATGTTTGAATATCTTACCGAGATTTGCATAGATGTTGTCTGTCTTGTTTCCTGAAGGGGTCCAAGCTTGCTGTTTCTGTTTCTTTTGTAGAGCTACAGATTTTGGCGGCGGTGGCCTGGCGGGTTTTGGGATGTTGGCTACAGACTTATGGTCTTCACTTGAGAATCTTGGCGGTGGAGGTGGTTTATTTAGGACTTTGGGAGTGTCCGGATCAGTAGCGGAACTGCTCCCACTGTAAATGGACGACACATCATCATGGCTCAGCCGTCGCAGCTCGGTGATCTCACAGTTCGATTTTACAACCTCGACATTTGACCCGTTGATGTCTAATGGATGTATTATGACGAGTCGTGGTTTAGGTTTAGGAGTTAGATCGTAAATCTCTTCTTGCTTGTTCGTTACTTTTATGACGGTCGGAACAGTGAGCTCCTTTTTATCCAAATCTTTGGATGATCCTATCCGTAGTAACTTCTTGATTGAAAACTTTAGCTTGCCTTTCCGCTTATCATCTATGAGTAGGTTATCATGAGATAGCGAAATGTTTCTCCGTGGTGCCGGTTCTGGAATCATATCGATTTTTTTCTCTTCAATTTCTTCAACGGTCCTTGATTTTGGAGTCGATGACAATGTCGCTCTCTCCCGTTTTTCCATCTCTCTTACTACAGGCGAATCGGATTTCATGAACCCGTTTGTGTTTCTTTGGTACAAATTAGGATATTCCTCGACTGTTGGTGACATTGGTGGAGTAGGCGCTTTCCTTTTACATAAACTGGTGAGCGATGAGTCACTGTCCTGCTTAGTTAGCACTGGTTGGGCGTAATATATAGTTTCACATTTGTCCTCGTGCACTTCAGTGATTTCGTTATTCCTCTCCTCAGATTTAATAACTTTTTCATAATCTTCTTTTTTTACCATCTGTTGCGAATGCATGGTCATATGTGTTGAGGTAACA
This sequence comes from Alcis repandata, assembly GCA_949125135.1. NCBI lineage: Eukaryota > Metazoa > Arthropoda > Insecta > Lepidoptera > Geometridae > Alcis > Alcis repandata. The sequence continues at coordinate 11,699,643 of OX421233.1, read as the reverse complement.
CTTTTTTTAGTCGTCTGTTTTATTACCGGTTTGACTGGTAGTTTAGGTTTTTCGGGTAAAGCTGGTTTGTGCGCTGGCATTATATCAGTTATCATGCCGTGTAAGAATGACGGTCGCGGATCGAGTGTAGGTACGGGGCTCTTTGGAAGAGCCGGGGCTTCGGTGGCCTCGTCCGGATCGGCTCTACCGTCTGGCTCACCCGCTAACTCACGACTGGCTTCCGCAGAGAAAATATGGTCCGGTTGTTTTGGCAGTATCGGAGGCAAGTCAATGATCTGACTTTGGAATGTTGAATAACCACCGTTAGGCTGTCCATCCACTTTCCTAAGCTGCCCGATCGGCGACAACTTGATTCCTTTATCGCTCTCATTGAATACTTTAATCTTAACGGTTTCTTCGCATTTCTGAGTTTCCGAGAAATGTCCACTGTCATCATTATCGGAGTCTGTTCGACCGCTAAAGCTCTCATCGTCAGATGCGAGAGAATTGTTTGCAGTTGAATTCAATGTGCTAACAGCTGAGTCAACGCTGCTGTTGTCGATATTTATTTTGCAGAATTTAAACTCTGACCTACTCAGATTGACTTTTGGTCTTTCTTGTGTCTTTATTAGCGGTGACTTTCTTACGAGACCGTTCTTTTTTGTTTCGGTCATTTCTTTTCTGTCAGGTTCTTCTGACATGCTCTCTTTCATTTTTTCTTCCACGACTGTTGGTTTTGTATTTTCTTTTTGTACCAGAGTTACCTCAGTGCCGCTTGATCTTCTATTATGTTCCAGAGTTTCTGATATTTCTTCAAGCAACGATTTTTCCGTGCATATGCTTGCAGCCGTGGTGATGTTATCTGCACTGATAATCGTTTCAGTTTCCTTAACGTAAGTAGACAAAATTATATTAGTTTTATAATTAGTTTGCGTTTCTTCAGCGTTCGTTTCGGATACGTTAATTACAGCGGCGGGTTTACGTGTATGCGACTTAACATTCTTATTTTCCTGTCCGAATGGCGTAACCGACACTAGTAACGTCTTCTTCTTGCCATCGGAGTCTGTTCGCATCTTACCTAACATTAATGATGTGTAAGATTTAGCCAACGAATCTCCCAAGAGATTAGCTTTTACAGTATTAAAATCTGTGTTAGATTTAGTTATTTTGTACAGCTCTCTCTCCTCTTCCGTGTCTGGGAATGGGTCGTCTTCATCGTTTTCTTCTGAAACTTCGAATTCTTCGTCGTCTGACCAGTCATCGCCTCCAAAACCTATCACTTTGCATACCTCTTCAGGGAATCTTACGTTTCGTTTGTTCTTTTTCTTTGGGTGTACTTTGAGTATGCTCGGTGGTGTTTTCTTAAAGAATGCTCCCCTGTTTTGGAAGGGTGTGGCAAGGTACTTGCTCCCGTCTGTTTGCCGCTCCTGCTTGACATGCTCTTCTCTGGATTTGAAGCAGTTGGAGCAGAAGTCCTTCTTCCACGCATTCTGCACGAAGCTGTGACACACCGGCGACATCTTGTCTCTCGAATACCGACGGTTGATCACGTAACTGGCATTCTGGAAAGAAAGAAAAAGATAATTAAATGAATGGTTCCAGAAGTTTGTCACATTTTATTTAGTACCTACACAAAAAAAAATCTCATGTTAGAACAAGAGTAGAGTAGAAGTAGTGTAGTAGTAGCTTTTTTTATTGTAAGTAGATACTTTTTAGGAACCTAGGTATCTACAGGGTTATTCATAAAGGGTATGCTAAGCCATAAAGGGCTCATAGTACTCATCATTATAAACAACTTTTACTATGGGACCAACCCGAAACTCGCTAAAAAAATCAGCTGTTCCATACATTTTGTCCAGTGTCATTGACATTTTTCTATAGAACAGCTGATTTTTTTTCGCAAATTTCGTGTTGGTCCCAAACCAAAGTTGTTCATAATGATGAGTACTATGAGCTCTTTTTGGCTTAGCATTACCCTTTATGAATAACCCTGTATAAGCATCTACTTAGTAGTTCCTATCTAACAAACCTAAGTATAATAATTATGAAAATATAGAACTCGTAAAACGTTCTACTTCATTTCAACTGACTAGAGAAATGCATTCAAACTATATTATTTGTATCCAATATCGTAATTGAAGACTCAATAGACATAGCCGTCTCGTCCCACAATTCTAAATAGCTTCATACTTGACGATACTGGTTCCTATACATTAACGGTAAACCTGTGGGGCTAGCACAACTTTGACGTAAAAATACGTAGCGAGTTTTCGATGGAAAAGTGTACGCCATTTACGACTGTCAAGTGTGCTCCTGACGGGTGTAAATGGCGTACACTTTTCTATCGAATACTCGCTACGTATTTTTACGTCAAAGTTGTGCTAGGCCCACAACATGAGTGAAGAGTTGTCTAATCCAAATCGGGCTATATTACAATACGACGTTTTATATAACAAAGCATCGATTTAAAAACACGCACGCTTTTTGCGTAACATAGAAGAAAAGCGATGTAATCGAAGTACCTTTAACTACAGTGCCATCAATGTACTTGCAGTTGATAGGGGAGCCACTTTTGTTTTTACTACGCAATACTGACAGCTATTCGTCGAAAATGTTTAGTTCCATAATTTGACCACCTCCACAAAACCAATAGGTAAGTTTGTCGGCCTGTACTCATGTTGTATGTAAAGTACTTATTACAGAAGTATTCAAATTAGAATTCTATCGAATTGATAACCTGACAAACACTCGTAACGTAATAGTTTTCTTTTCCGTCGCGTAACAGTTTGCTTCCCCATGTTACGTGTTGAATTGACATCTCTGAATGGCTGCTCTTACGCTTTTTAGTAGCTCTATGGATTATGCCATTCGATTAGTTTTTTAAAATATATATCCTACTACAGAAGATATTTTTAACACATCTCTGGATTTAATTTTTTTAGGTACAAGCTTTTATTTCACTTGATACGTGCGTATGGAAGTTAGTTTACGTCAAATTTTAAACTGAATATTAAACCACTTCAAGAGGCTAGATTGAGCTGAATTAAATGCTTGTTTTGATTTTTTTTTAAAGCAGAGACCCTAAGAGATATTTTTCGTCTAAGTTTGTACTATGTAGTCTTATGCTTTTCTGGTTTTGGCTTTACATTCTAAAACTAAATGAAAAGTAGTGATGTGACAATGTTAGCGATTTCCATATCGATATTGCTTTCCCCGTGGCGTGGCTCGTCACGTCGCGGTTATTATGCGACACCACTTGCCATAAGCATGCTTTCTCTACAAACACTTGGTCGCTTTACACTTTACATACTAATCAAATATTCATTCATACTTATTACACACTTACGGAATTTCTGGCCTAGATTTTTTGTAATAACGACGCAGGGATAGGTCGAAAACGCACGGCCTGAGAGTTGGTGCTCTGAGAACTTTTCGCTTACGTGAAATGTCAAGTGCAGTCACTAACTTTAACCAGTTCTTGTAAGTAAGGCCCTTGATACGTACCACATAAAATCTGTTTTTAGATTTTCTATAGTAGTTTCCGATTTATATCATTATATGGATAGATACTAATCATTAATTAGTGAGTCAGTCAGTAAATCAGTGAGTGGATGGTGTTTCGCTTTTATATAAATAGATTATGTCACCAAAATCTTTCCAAATGGGTAGACAGCTACTTAAATTTTTAATTTGAATTCGAACACATCAACGCCATATAAATCGAACGATAAAATGCCGATCATTAAAATTTATGAAATTTATTGAAAGTTCTATGAATTATATTTGGCGTAAATTAAGAAACGTTGAAACTGTGGCTTATCGGTCAGAGATTTTAAACTGTCAGATAATTTTACAATTATAGGTACCTATAATTTCGTAGCCAAAACATTTAATTTTATAGGATTCACTCACATTTGTTATTACCTGGCTAAGTCTGTTTTATTTTAGAACTACTTGGCAATAATGCAGAAATTAGGTTTTTGATTATTTAGGTAGTAATGTAAATAAAAGTGTATTAAAATTTATTTTGTAAAAAAAAACATTAAGAGCGATTAAAACAGAAATTAAGTAGTTAATCCGAGTCCGAGTAGGAATTTACCAACTGCTTATTTGCTAAAAATTTGCAGATAGAGGTTTTATTTTTCTAAGTAGGTAAAGTAATTTAGTAGCACACGCACATTACAAGGCCAATAAATGCGTAGGTATGTTCTGTAATGCTATCTGCTGCAAATACCTACGTAGTACCTATAGGTATATTTTGTTTACTGATAGAATCGTTTGCATTCTCTTTCGCAATCTGTATCGAGGTCGATGCACGCAAGCGGCCATCCTTGGCTTATAATGGTATGGTCAGTAAATTATTGTATCTGTGTGTACAGCAGCAAAAGCCTTTTAAGGTTTGCCCTCCGGATAATCTTGACTACTTTAAACGGAGGTTTAATAGAGTTTTCAGGGGTAGGCAATGCACCGAAGATACCTTGGGTATTGGTGGTGTTCATAAGCGGCGGTGACCACTTACCATCCCGATCCGGCATTTGTTTGTGTTTGTGACATGAACAGGTCTTAAAATTTGCTTCTATAGTGGCAAGCAATAAAAAAAAACTTAAAAGAATATCACTTTTAGATACAATTAAAATATATTTAGAGTTATGCGAGAATACCATGGATCCTATCCACCCAGTAAAAACGTAGCGCAGGTTGGCATCTAGGGAGGTTTTTTTATGCTATACTAGCGGCCCATCCCGGCGTCGCACGGGTGGACATTGTCTCGAATTTTCTTTGCTATAAACCTCACGGAGCCCGAGACCTTTCCAACGAATGCAAAACCGTGGAAATCGGTTCGTGCGTTCTGGAGTTATAGCGTCAGGAAGGAAAACCCGACTTATTTTTATATAGTAGATTATTTATTGGCGAGACGAGCAAATCGCTCGCCTGATGTTAAACGTCATGTTTGCCCTGTTATGGCCCTGTCTGCACCACCCAGAATTCTGAACTCTAGTCTATGTTTTTTTAGGTTTGCACGTATAAAGTTTTCTTTGCAAACCATACCCAGGTAAACTAGGTCCAAAACTGTGCTGCGATGATGCCAATTTACATAGTTTCGTATCTCCCATCGACGCTCATTTTGTAGAGCAAATAAACGTTGCGGGAGACCAAGAGTATAGCGGACCTAAATAAGCACTAGATTTCGTCTGTTATCTATTCTAGTCTATACTAATATTATAAAGAAGTAAAGTTTGTGTGTTTGTATATTTGTTAAATTGTAAGGGGTAATCTCGGGATCTTCATCTACTGAACCGATTTTAAAAATTCTTTCACCAATAGAAAGCCACATTATTGCTGAGTGTCATAGGTTATATAAAAAACCGAAAAATAAAAAGGCTTTTACGTGGTAGTCCGTTTTGCAAAGTGAATCGGAGAAAAAACAGTCCGGACGGCGCGCGATGGCTTCGGGTTTAATTAACATTATGCCCAACGAAGTGGTCACGGGTCAGCTAGTATATTATAAAGAAGTAATAAAGTTTAAAAGTTTGTAGAGAGTAGTCTCCGGAACTATTGGACCTATTTTAAAATACTTTAAAAAATACAAGAACATTATTTTTAACCGACTTCAAAAAAGGAGGAGGTTATCAATTCGTCTGTATGTTTTTTTTTTTTAATTTTTTTTTTATTTTTATTTTTTTTTTATGTTTGTTACCTCATAACTTTTGACTGGGTGAATAGATTTTGATAATTCTTTTTTTATTAGAAAGCTGACGCTTCCCATTTGGTCCCATTTCAATTTAGTCCAGTTCTGATAATGGTATCCATGAGAAAACCATATAAGTCTTAAATTTGCATTAAGTACGTGCGCGACAAATAGATGAATAACTCAATAGTCGGTCTTTTGAAGTCGGTTTTTGTTTTTTGTTTTGTAAAAATAATGTTCTTGTTACAAAACAAAAAACAAAAACCGACTATTGAGTTATTCATCTACGTAATTTTATTAGCGGCATTATTGTAATATTATAATATTATTTTACAAAAGGAATTGAGGTCGTCAGCTGCTTGCTACCGGAACGCGTCGAGGTGAAATTTGACCGTGTGTACGCACCTTTACAAATAATGCCAAACAAACAGATGTTGTAATGTTAGAATTAAAGCTAGTATAGTATACGTGACTTTGCCTGGCTGTAATTTGATATTGCTTGTATGCTAAACAATTAGAGCTATAATTTATGTTCCGACAAAGACCATGGGTTATGTTATAGCATTTATGGCATTGAGCTTTCTACGAATTTAATTTTGTCGAAGGAACCTTGCAAAACAAATATCGAATTATATTTTATTTCGATAAGTAATATTTTTTACTAACTAAATTAAATTACACTAAATTAAACTAATTTAAATTACCTACAGCTAATCTTAAACTAGCAGAAGGCAAGAAAAAAAAGACGTGTGGCACTCGGGGACTGCCGCGGTAAAGCTATTGCATACCATTTTTTTATCAACTTATACAATTAATATATAAAATTATTTATCGAAACCTTACACTCGACACCTAGAGGCGAGTTGCAGAACTAAAGAGACAAGCGTGATATTTCAAAAAGTCATTAAAAGTTCTGCTATTCATCGATAGATGGCAACAAAACTAAAAAAGTATCACTAAAAAGTGTAAGGTTATTTTCGTTACGGAATTTCGGGATTCGGTCTCCACGCTCAAGGCCCGCGAAAGAAGCTATGCAATAGCTTAATAAATTATTTAATTGTCTCAAATGCGTTTTAGTGGAAAACTGTAAGTGGTTGAGAAGTTGATAAATAAATAAATAAGAACGTAAAAATGTCGATAAAAAATTACCATATTTTACAACATATATTTTCTTGCATTTTGTAACAAGTTTTTACTGAATTGGTCGCAAATAGATGAAAATTAAATTTATCCTGGAGTAGGTATATATAGCTCTTAGCAATAAGGCCGCTACTTGTAGCTCTAGAGATTGTAAGTTTATTTTATGGAGCGCACAATTCACGGTTTCTACCATCTATTTATTAAACAACATTTATAATTATTAATAAGTGCTGTATAGGTGATAAATAAATAAATAATATGCCGGTACAATAATATACCATTACGTAGGTATGTGTTTACAAACAGTTAAAGAAAACTCGTTGGCGTTTAAGTACCTATTCACAGAAACGCCGAGGGCTACTCTACTTACATTAATTATTGCAAAGACAGCTATTTACACGTAAGTAGGTATATTGCGCAAACTGGATAGGTATGAAATATATTAATTACTATAGGTAGGTGCTTGTTATTTCATCAAGGGCATTTTAAATATTTGTTACTGTACTAAAGTGGTTTGTGAAAGGTCGACAGTTTCTTTACATTTCGTTGAGAGGAGAGTCAATGACATTTTTCTATGGAACTAGTGGACCCAGAGCGGTGCCAGCGTTGCCCAGGTACAGGCAAAAACAAAAACCAGAAACCCTGGAGGCGCATAGATATTACCAGACTAATACCACATAAATGCGTAAGACGGCAGGTAGTAAAGCGGTTCTGGGTGGCGCAGACCTGTTATGGGCAAACGTGACGTTTAATATCAGGCGAGCGATTTGCTCGTCTCGTCACTAATTACATAAAAAAAAAAAAGTAAAAGGACGCGTAAGGCAGAAGATCGTGCCTTGTGGCGTTCTTTAGGAGAGGCCTATGTCCAGCAGTGGACAAACATTAGAAAGGCTGATGATGATGGCCACATAAATATTAGTACAAGCTAGGACCACAGAATAACTAATAGGACCAAACAAGGACAAAACAAGGACCAAGTTTCGAGTCATGCAAACTAGTTAGTAGCACCTCGCATCGCACTCAAAAAAGATAAGTTAGGGCACTGTATGGATCTACTGATTTTTCCGCGATTCCATAGTAAGTTTTGTTCAGAATTATCAATACAGTTATGTAATATTTCTAGTATTTATTTTTCAAATGCAAATAAAATGTACAAAGCTTTTTAAGATACTAAAACATATGTACAAACATTATAAGAGCGTTGCATGCAAAAATATAGCAGTTTTGGCTTAGAGTATTAATTCACCTCAAGATTAGAACCCTGTATACCTACTGCTATTTCTAGTGCAATTTAAAGGACAAAAATAATAGTTACATAAATATAAAACGTAACAGTATTGCAAGCCCGTACGTGACGATACCGCGATACAGACGCAAGTGTTGTGAACTTGCACGACTTTATCTTGCCGTATCTGGATAAGCAGCCTGCCATACCAGCGGACTTGGTGATGTCATGTATGCCATTAGCAAAGCCACAGCATTAGGGTTCCGTACGCAAAGGGTAAAACGGGACCCTGTTACTAAGACTCCGCTGTCCGTCCGTCTGTCACCAGGCTGTCTCATGAACCGTCGTAGTTAGACAGTTCAAATTTTCACAGATGATGTATTTTTGTTGCTGCTATAACAACAAATACTAAAAAACAGAATAAAATAAATATTTAAGGGGCTCCCATACAACAAACGTGATTGTGATTTTTTGCCGTTTTTATAGATAATGGTACGGGAACCTTCGTGCGCGAGTTCGACTCGCACTTGGCCGGTTTTTCTTTAGCAATCAGCATCCTAAGTCGTCGAGCGAGATGGCGGTGAAACGCAAGCCCTGGATACCTGTAATACCAGAGGCGTCGCGGATACGTTGCCGACCTTTTAAGAATCTATTTACGGCCCTTTTGAAGAACCCAATGTTGTAGTTACTCGGAAATACCGGCTGCGGTGGTGGGACATTTAGTCGAGTGTCATTTACATTTTTCAATGAAACAGCTGTTCCTTTTCGCGAATTCCTAATTGGTCTCATTCTAAAAATTGTTCATAATGATGAGTAGGTACTATAAGCCTCTTTTCGGCCCATTACACCTACTTTGCATATGAGCGCATAGAGGCGAACAGTTTTAACACTTTGACTGCGGAAAACACATATCAATTTTCCTTTGTGTCAAGTGAGTGCTTTCGGAGTCAAAGTGTTAAACTTTTTATAATATCGTATCGTGGCGTGGGTTTTTTGGGAAATTGGTATTCAAGTTTAATAATGTGGTAAAGATAAAGACTTGGGCGTGGCAAATATATTCATCAAGTAGGTATGTCTAAATATTATAATCAATAAAATTATTAGCTACAAAACACAGACCGTCACATATTTCAAGAAGTCCAACAAAAAACTGATGCAAAATTAGAATAACACGAACCTTCAAAACTGGTTTCTCAGGTTGCATTATATTTAACATTATCATTTCATATGAATCTCGGAAAATACGTGTTCTTGAATAAGTTTTGCGGTTTAGAAAAATTCCTTCACCACTTTTTTGGGGTTTGCAGTGTATCATAAAACTTAAAAATGATTAAAAAATAAAAAATCCTCCATGTATCCCTACAATAGATAGTGTATTATACTCGTAGTTCCGTACCAGTCGGGAAGGAATCGTTTTAGGCGATAAGACCGACCTTGTACTACCTAATATTTAACATACCTAGTATTTTTACATAGTCTTTAGTCTTAGTTTTTTTTTGCCATTTGGTGTCAATAAAGCTAGATTTAATTGTAAACTGAAACTAAAACTAACTTAGAACCACAAAATGAATTTTCTTATTCCAACCATAGACTATTATAAAACTATTATTAACTAATAAGATCAGACTAATATAAAACTACTCTATGGTCCAACAAAATGTTAAGTCTTCAGGAAACGAACAGTTTATGGCTTAGCAAGAACTAAGTATTTATCTGTTTCCCAGGAGCTTTCTCTGCAAGTTGCAGGGCAGGATGTGGCACTTGCAGAACTAGATACACATCTCTAATGGTAGGGTGCCGTGATTTACGGATTACGGAGATTAGATCTTATCGAGCAGCGTTCAGGAAGTAGGAAACATGGACCCATACATAGTGGCATACAATCAAATGGATTTGGTACACAAGTGCTTACAAATAAACATTATTGTATTTAAAATAAATAAATAAATAAACGTTTCACACTCATAGCTCCCCACTAGGAATAAATCCTGTGTCGGGGATGCCACGGAACACACACATAGACAAGGACAACTAACACCCAGACCCAGAACAGATATTTAAATTCATCATTCAAACAAATATCACATCAACAGACTGTATTTTTTTTAAAACGAATAAATCCGCGTTGGACTGCCAACTCGCCTGTTGGTAAGCGTGCGTGTGGTCGGAGATGAAGCACGAACATTTAGAAAATACCTATAGTGATATTAATAATCAATAATTCACTCTATCTACTACTAGCGGCTCGTCCCGGCTTCGCACGGGTGGACACCATTGAAGTTTTAGTAAGGATCCCTAATTTTTTCAGGTAATAAATATAGCCTATGTCACTTTGGGATAATGTAGCATTCGAATGGTGAAAGAATTTTTGAAATCGGTCCAGTAGTTTTTGAGTTTATTCTACACAAACATCCAAAAATACAAAAATACAAATCTTTCCTCTTTATAATATTAGTATAGATTAAAAACTTGTTGACTTTACCACGTTTTTATATTCAGTTTATTAATATCAATGTTTAATTTTTTAAAATTGTGCAGTAATATGAAATGCGCCATCTAGTTCCACTCGCCACGAACTAAAACAAAAAGCTGGTTGGTAATTTCTTACCAATAACCTATTTATCAAACTAAACCAAACGTTAATATCCTTTTGCTTGTAATTTCTGGTGTGAACAATAAAGAGTTTATCTATTTCTCTATAATAAGTATTTATAGCTATGCATGAATTACATATATTTAAAACCACACGTCATACATCGCTTTGTTATTCGTAACGCTCGAGCTAGAAATTAACAAGATCCTGAAATTTGTGAAAAACAATAAAACGCGTAGAAAAACAATGACGTCATAAAACATAAAACAAAATGACAATAGACACAAATAAATAAGATAAAAACAATGGTCAGTGTTGAATGATATTTGAACACAAGAACATTATTTTTACAAAACAAAAAACAAAAACCAACTTCAAAAGACCGACTATTGAGTTATTCATCTATTTGTCGCGCACGTACTTAATGCAAATTTAAGACATATGGTTTTCTCATGGATGCCATTATCAGAACTGGACTAAATTGAAATGGGACCATTATGGGAAGCGTCAGCTTTCTATTAAAAAAAGAATTATCAAAATCGATTCACCCAGTCAAAAGTTATGAGGTAACAAACATAAAAAAAAAAACATACAGACGAATTGATAACCTCCTCCTTTTTTGAAGTCGGTTAAAAAGTAAAGATAAAATCCTTTTGAATTATGGCGATATTAAGACTCTGATACCAGGGTTAGCCATTCAGCCGATACAAACTTTTAATAAGTATTTCTTAAATGTATCTAAATTGGTAGGTTTCAAAGTAGGTTGGTTGGTACTTTTGGTAAACTTCGGAAAGTTTCATAAATTTCTTTCATTTCTTACTCGTACTACCCAATTTTTTTCTTATCTTGTTACTTTTGACTTAAATGTTTTTTTTTTTTAGTTCCTTATACTTTACTTTTTACTTTTTTTACTTTACTTTTATGACTTAATTTCTATGTATTGTAATTTCTTTGACGCACCTAGCTTTTCTACAGCCCGCTGATAACAGATCGTTTCCCAGCGTCTTATCAACGATACGCGCAAAATGTTATCTCTTCGAAAGTGTAGGTATAACCCACTCGAAGATAAGTCGTGAGAACGTATTTCAGTTTTTCTCACTCGAAATAAAATCTACAACGAAAAAAGTTAATTAACCTTTTGAGTTTGAACTGTTTACTTTATGAAAGGCCCAAAATAATTACACATGTTCTCACGGATCTATGAATTGAAGCTACATTTCTTTTTTTTTCTAGAAAAAACTTGATTGTTACACTAATATTATAAATGCTAAAGTAAATAATTCTGTCAGCGTGTTTGTTACTAACATTTATAATTAAAAAAAATAAGAAATAAACCACAGATAAACCTTGGGTCCCTCTAGGTTTCTATGAGAAGTCGGTAGGTAGGTATGTAGTCTTCTTACTAATACTTATTATAAATATCAAAGTTTGTATGTTTGTTGCTTAATCACGCAAAAAGAAAAACGGAACGGATTTAGATACCATCTTGGTATGAAGGCCGCTTGTTCCCTGGATTACCTTGTAGACTACTTTTATCCCGGAATGCGGGTGAAATCGCAAGGCTAGTAAATAAAATATGTGAAAGGGAATTACAGAAGTAAAAACACTTGACCAGTAACTTAGTAGGTGTCTATTGGAAAAGTGAAAAGCAGTGATTTCTAGAAAACATGACAGGTTAGTACAGCCAGGTTTAGTATGGGAGGAAAAATAAACACGTTCGAGAACTGGCGATGATTTCACTTGACACTTTCTGAGAGTAAAATTTAAAGCATTTTACGATCATTTTCTGTTCAATTCATCAAGTTTTATTTCTGTTACGTACTGGCTTGAAACAAATTATTTTAATGAGTTAGGTTTATAATTTTATGTGTCTTAAAATAAATTCTGTATTTGGTTAATTTATTGTCTCGTTCAACATGTGCGAGCGTTTTTATACAATTTGGAACTTGCGATACTCGAGATAAAGATGAAATGTATCTATTTAAAATATGTATATTTTTATTAAAATACTCCGTATAAGTAAAATACATGATGCTTACTTACCCCTTTTAAACAACAATGCAATAGTTATAAAGTTGTTATGCAAATCTAATGAGATATTTTTTGTTGTTTACGTTATATTTCCTAGTTATCTAATTACCGTAGCCGTAGTAGTACAATGCCATGGAAACAATATGAATCAGAAACAATGAGTAACGTGTTACGAAACGAATCTGATTGGACGTGGAACACGTACGTACGGGCTATGAGGAACGGGCATGATAGGCCATCGATCTAGTATGACTTCGGAGTGCTAAGCCGAAAAGGGCTCATAGTAAAAACTGTTCACAATTATGAGTTGATTATGAACAACTTTTACTAATTATAATAATATCGATATTGATTTTATCAAAGTTTTGAGATAGAATAAAAATAAATCTTTCTTATCCATTGGTTATAAAATTGTCAGAAAGAATTTAAGCGCTGTCAGTTATGTTTAATCCTGTCAACCTTCACAGTTAAATATTTGATTTAATTATTCATGTCATGTCAGAAACCTTCAGGCGGCCTAAAAACTCTGACCCCGGGTTAGCCACTCGGCCTATAAGAATTTAGGGCCTTAAAGGTCGATTCACACATATCAGTGAAGCCACAGTTCCGACACAGTACCGGCACAGTGCGAAATATTCTTTCATACATTCTCTATGAACGCATTGAGAGCACTGTGTCGTCACTGACAACAAGTGGGGATGCGTTCATAGAGAATGTTTGAAAGAATATTTCGCACTGTGCCGGTACTGTGTCGGAACTGTGGCCTCACTGATATGTGTGAATCGTCCTTAATTATAAAGACTGCTTAAAGTAAGTTACTGCTTGAAATGCTCTGACAACTTCTCGCTGACGTAAAATGTCAAAAGCAGAAACAAGACGAAGAACTTTAAGCAATGTTTAACATTAAGCAGGCTTTATAAGGCTCTTACTTTTTAATTATTCTTTCAGTAAAATTAAACAACGCATAGTGCAAAGTAAAATATGACATGTATTTTAATAATAGTGTAAGAATTTCAATAATATTATTGAATAGGTATTATATTCCATACAATTAGCATTTGAAAGGTGGAACTGTAAGGTGAACATTCTTGTCGAGGCCTTGATATCTCAGAACCAATTAAGTCAGTAAGTAAGTTTACGGATCTGAGTAAGTGCGTAAGTGACTTCACGGATCTGTTTAAATTGGATAATAAATAGTGTACCTACGTAAAAAACAAAAAAAAATCATGGAAAAAAAGACCGTTAAAAATACAAATAAATGTTTTTTTTGTAGTTTATTGGGTGTGGAACTAAACTTTCACATTTTTTTTTAATCCGGAATTTACGAAAAATTAAATTAAATATTAATTAAATTAGCTATTCCATAGAAAACAACGAAACTCGACAAAATGTATGGATCAGCTGATTTTTTCCGCAAATTCCGGGTTGGTCCCAGTAAAAGTTGTTCATAATGATGAGTGCTATTAACCTTTTTCGGCTTAGCATACTGCGTATCCTTTCTGTATAACCCCCTGTATAATGTGTTAGTTGGTATACAATTATGATATAAGAAAATTTCGATATAATTATCAGAAACTATTAAAAAATGAGATAAAATAAAAGAATGAGGTATAAGGCTTAAGAAGCAGCAGGTTATGCTCGAGAATGCTACTGATTCTGATATAGAAGAATTTAAAGAATAATTCTATAGTAAAGTAAAAAACATCGAATCCGTATTCTGGTCACGAATAAAATCCGACATCCATAAACTACTTTTTTTATTGTATAGCTTTATGCAAAGGTGAGGTGAGTGGTCGGACCAAAAATATTGCCCACGTAGCATTGACTCTCGTGTCAATGAATTCTCATCTTTATCACTTGCACAGTAAAGTTTCAAATGTGTTGTGATTGCAGTGGTCAGTGACATTTAGTTTCGTGTATAGATGAACTATTAATGTATTCGGATACAGGTTTAATTAATCAGCTTTTGCACTCAGAACTAGTTTTTTGTTGGATTTAAGCGCTTGGACTTTGTTGCTGGTTTTAGTTTTGTCTAATTCAAGAAGATCTATGATATTGTCTGTTGTTAGTGCCGTGTGTTGATCTTGATCATTCATTTAATTCATTTTCATATATTGATATCATATTGTCATATATAATGTCATTGATTCTTTTTCTAGTTCTAGTTGCTCAATTATATTTGCTTTGAATTCTAATATTTGGAGATCTATATTATTATAGTTACCACAATTTAAACTGTTTGTTATTTTTTATTTTTACCTTATCGGGTGTCATGTTAGTTGGATGTATGTTTGTTTGTTCCTATTTGACACTATACGACTTGACCGATTTTGGATTGTCGTTAAATTTTGCTTTGTATCTCAAACTGAAAGTTACAGTTGGGACTTCTAATCACACTAACATTATAAATTTGAAAGTTTGTTTATTTGTTAATCCTTCACGAAGCAACGGCTGTATGGAATAAGATGAGGAATAAAGTTATGTTATGCCTTGGAATAACACATAGGCTACATTTCATCATCAATTATTTTTATTATTATTTTTTTTTTTAATTTTTTTTTTATTTTTTTTATTTTTTTTTTTATTGTTTTTTTTATTTTTTTATTTTTTATTATCTCTGCGCGAGTGAAACGGAAGCTCTGCTAGTTTGTTAAACACATTGCAGTAACTTGTAGGTATAATTATCTGCACTTAGCATGCGTCTATATGGGGTACATTATGAAGAAACTAGGTCTAGAAAAGTCGACACAGCTATTACTATTCTGCACTGCATCTGTCGAAAGTACGTGAGCCGTTGTTCTGACATTTCGCCTTATTTATGGGCCGGCGTCTGCAGGTTGCCTTTGTTTCAAATGGTGATATTTACGAAAAGGTTAACAGCTGTTTGTCTTAGACATAAATGTAAAAACAGACTTACTTTTAAACAGGTATAATATAAAAAATGTCAAATATTTATCTATCAGGTAGCAAAATGATAAATTATGATCAACAATTCATGAATTCAAGTGAATTAACTTGTTTTTTCACAAAACTAGTTTGAAAATGTAAGACTTAATGATGTCGATTCTATAACAGGCACTAAAATTAACTAATCTGACAGCACTAAATTATCTGCATCTCATTTTAATCCGATAAGTGAGAATGAGATGATAACCATCCCATTAATGATGCTGACAAATGGAATTAAGAAATTGATACAACAAAATCGACATCGTTATTTCTAGACTGTTTTATATGTTACTTGTTAAGTACTAGCTGCACCCGGCGGTTTCACCCGGTTTTTTTTACTTTTAAACCTTCCCTGAACCTTCACAAATATTTCAAGATCATAATTAGCCATCGATCTAGACTTCGGTGTAATTAGCGAAATCGGTCCAACCATTCTCAAGTTATTGCCAGACAAACGAACAGCGATTAATTTTTATAAATAAGAAAGAAGAATATAATAAGTAAATTAAAGCCCATTTTGTAGATGACAGGTGGTTAACTACACCTGCTTAACTCACAAGTCGAATAACAAATGCGCAGTGAACAATTGTGCACAATCTCCTTTTCGGAATGTTCTCATTGCAATACTACATCCACGTCATTCACGCGCCTAAATACTTTTGAAATCATAGATTACTGAGCAAAGAAATGTCACTAAATTCAGAAGCCTCTAACAAATGCCAAGGGCACATAATTATAATTTTAGGTATTAGGACATGTCATTCAGTGAATTCTCGAATATCTTGTGTATTTCTCACGGCATTGGGCAAGCTGTATCAAGTCTAT
This sequence comes from Alcis repandata, assembly GCA_949125135.1. Classification (NCBI taxonomy): domain Eukaryota; kingdom Metazoa; phylum Arthropoda; class Insecta; order Lepidoptera; family Geometridae; genus Alcis; species Alcis repandata. Next base: position 11,683,212 of record OX421233.1, on the reverse strand, counting down.
TTGGCAATTTTAAACTGCAATTTAAGACCGCTTTAGACTTCCCTCTATAATTTGCCCGGTGAATTATACTTGATGTTTGCAATGGGTTTCTTGTGTCCGGTTTACAGTGCATTTGAATTTAGGATAATGGGGCTAGAAACTGTTTCTTAATTCTAATGACCTAAGTGAAGTGATATATGAGTTAGATTCAATTTATTAATTTATTCTCAATCTATGTTTTAACCTAGCTTCATAAGTAGCTATGTTTGTGTCCTCGGCGAGTCTTTATAAAGTTAAATACGTTTTCAAATATTTTTTGTCTTGTTAAGTATAATCAACACGGAGATGCTCACGTTTCAAAGCCGTGTTAGTTTTCTTAGCATTGTTTTATCTTAATCTATAGGTACATAAAATATTTATTAGGTCATTGAGCTCTTTAAAATACAAGATTAAATCGGCTACGTTTTACAGCTGATCCTAACTTATACGTTCTTTGCCTTTAACGGTCTACTGATCATTGATCATGCAACGAATGAATCATGACGAGTATTAGCGCACTTTTATAAAACCACCTAAGAAAGAAAGTAATGGATGAAAATCTTCATATTACTAGCTTCGACCCGGGGCTTCGTCCGCATAGCTTGCAGTAAACAATATATTGCTCACGGCGATGTTTTTGCTTACGAACATGATCCCTCCCCTATTTAACCCCCTAATTTTCTTCTTAGTGAATGCCTAGTGCCTACGTCATACAGCAAACAAACCCTCCAAATTTCATGTCTCAAGGACAGGGATGGCAAACCAATGGCACGCGACAAAATATTTTAGGCATGCCCTCACCCAATTATCACTAGGCGAAAATTACTTATTTAACGGCACGTCTAAAGCCTCATTAAACATTTCTATAGAAAAATTGGCATGTTGATTTATAAAGGTTCGCCACCCCGGCGCTAGGACAAGCGGTCTAGGATGTGGTTTGATATGTCAGTCAAGTAATGCTATTTATAGACGTAATTACAGAATATATAGGTACCTCTATATTATATATCCACTTAATTAGTCGTATATATGACGGATTATTATAGGAACTATACTATGTGTTACGATGAAAAAGCGGAATAACAATGGCGCACGTATGCAAGGCATTGTGATTTGTAGACACAATAGATGTTTGAATTAGTATCCGATTCCAACGTACGTCGATATTGAATACGTTTGATTAGAACTGCGGAGTAGGTTCAAAAAAAAAACACAAAAAAAAGGTTAAACGCAAAGGGCATATTTTCATTTAAATTTCAAAACAAATTATAATGTACCTTGGAAATTTGAAATTCATTCCGTTTATTGATTAGGGAATAAGAACAGAATAGCTTTAATATTAGCTAAACAGATTTCAGTGCCAGATGGAAATATATTAAAAACTAGTATAGTATTATAATACATTGAAATAAAAATAGACTGACAATAATTAGACAAGAACTTTCAGAGTCAATTTATTATTCTAATACTAACCAAAATTTCAATTCATAGCAGGTAAAACAAGGTATTAGTTTACAATGCAAAACTGATTTTAGGTAAATATTTAGATTTGTTTACGTGGAAAAATCAAAATTGAGATGAATTAAATTCCTGCTAGAAACAGATCGTTCTTTTGATGATCAAGAGGAAACCTAGCTGGTTCTAAGAGTTTTAAAATCTCAAGTGATTAACAGGTGCCACGAACCGATTAGCCAGTTTACCTGACATATGACATCACCTGACAGAAGGTCACGTGGTGCAGATCAGACGACGGTACAAGGTCATGCTGACATTTGGGTGGAACAGGTTTGGAAAATTATAGCAAAATAGCGCCTTGCGTGTTTGAATTTTAAAGCTATTTTAAATAAATCATCCTATATTGTTTGAGAATGTAAAGTAAAGTAAAGTAAAGTAAAGTGATTTATTGGCCTTATAACAGATTGTTACACTGGGCAAGTCATTAGACATAGTACAAATTCATCATAAAATAAAAAATTAAAAGAAGAAAAATTAACAATAGGTAGTCATAAAGTTACATAAAATAATTTCAATACTTCTAACTTACACAAGAATGAAGATTCAGTTAGACGCAGTCTCATAAACTCATTCAGGGAGTAAAAAGGGAATGAGATTATAAATGACGCTGCAAATAGTGCTAAATGAACAACAATCAACCACATACTTGTAAGTGAAGTTACCATTAAAGTTAAGATACTAAGTCTCATACTAAGTGAAACAGAAACAAAATATTCTCATAAGCATTCAAAGCACAATATAAACGGTATACCCGCACAAAAAGCTAAAGTTCTTTTTATGAAGGTCCAAAAATGGCTTGAACCATCAATTAATCAAAAACAGCTATCTACTTCCTGTGTTCATTACTATCTACATAGAATAGAGACGGTGGTCGTGGGAGAGGTGCTGGTAACGGCACAAACTGGTTACTGGCTACCAGTGCAGGTGACTGGGATAGTTAAAGTTCAGATAGAAGTAACTGGATTGATTTGATATCTTACTATGAAAACTTACGTGGGTTTAACACATTCTTTCCTACTAATCGTTTTATACTCGTAAATGTCAAAGTTTGTGTATGTGGAATGAGAATGTTCGTTACTTAATCCACGCAAAACGGTTGATCAGATTTGGATGGAGTATGGTGTGAAGGTTGCTTATTCTCTACATGTAGCAGATTATACCCTAGAATAACATGTAGGCTACTTTTAACCCCGGAAAATGTAGGTGAAATTGCGGGGCGCAGGTAGTTTTGTTATAAATACACAGGATGATATACGAATATTGAGTTAAATACTATTACAGTAGTACTATAGTACCTACTAACAGTTCATAGTAGTGGTGTTGGGTTTTTAGAAAATAATATTAGAATTTTGATACCGTTTAAAATTGAGCGAAATGTTGAATTTAGAAACTAACGTTAATGTAAAACCTCATAAATGAATTAACGATTAACACTAATGAATTAGCTATTAAACAAAACTTTAAAATTAGGCAACAGAAATTGTTAAATTAAGAGAGTGTCGTTCTTAATTTAACAAAATCTCACATTTTTATTGATTTATTATAATATTAGTATAGATTTCAACATCCTACTTAACAAGAGATGATATTAAAACTTCATTAAAGTCATAAAATGAAAAAAATATATGTTCCATGTACTTTGAGTATTATGAGGTTGTTATGTATGTGCTTTATCTCTAACATGGAATAGAATACGAGTAGTACAAGAAGCATGGTAATAATGTAACAAATTACAAAAGACAATAAATCTACCGTCAGCACGCATTTATCGCTGACATATTGTTACATGATACAATATTGTATTGTAACATAACATTAGTAGAAAAATCTAAGAACTCTGATGTAAAAACCTAATGACATCACTTCAAAGAATTCAGAATTAAACGTATTTTTAAATAAAGCTGAATCGAATATGTATATTTATGAAAAATATATATGAAACTATATAATGTGTTAGCATCAGGTAGATGAGGCAGAGCGCTGTTGATATAAGCTACTAGCTTTACATAAAGAGAGTTACGGTACATTGAAAAACATTGGTGTAAATGATGATTCGGTAAAAGCGTAGTTCAAACAGATCACAATAAGTTCCAGCTCTTCTAGTATCGAGCTACTGAATGAACTCTACGTCACGATTATTCAATAGGTAAATGTATTCAAAATTGACAGCGCCCCTATCCGGAGTACATGGAACTGAAAGAAATATATGAACAAATGGTTCATATATTTCTCTATCGAATACTCGATCGTGTTTTTCGTCAGAACTCATTCATGCCCGTACCCTGATCCGTAGTCGCTACGTTGGTTGACGTAAGTAACGTTTTTGTTCGCGCTTTCTCTGCGCCACATTCTATTGTGCGACTATATGACATACTGTGATGGATGTCATGTTGTAATTTAATTACGGTAAGTATCTTCATCATAATCAGCCGTTTTTTGCCCACTGCTGAGTATGGGTCTCCTTTTTCGAGCACAGTCTTCGGTCCTGTGCCAATTTGATCGACTGTCGCGCGCCTACAATGTCATTTGACCAGCGAGTTATAGTTCTGACCATTGATCGATTTTCATTCCACGGGCAATATGAAGAGATACGGACCAAACCAAAGCAATAGTAAGTACATAGATTGCACTTATATTCAGATATGTATATGTATTATAGTTTTTATTACAGACAATTAGAAAAGCTTTAGTTGAAAAATCTAAACTTGCAGAAGTAGCTGTCTTTTTCATTACGTGCTATTAGACCAGGACAGCAACCGACACGTTTGATCAATTTAAATCAGCCAAATCAGAATTAGATGTAATGAGAAATAATGAGACCATACGCATGTATATCTTAGATGCTTTTAAAGCCATAGCATGTTATCTTAAAACACAAAAATGGGTCAATGTTGAACATTGTTAAGGACGATAATATATTATATAGATATAATTTTATACATAAGTATACCTACTATCGTGTTATTATGATAGCTGATATATTACATGTTCAGGTAGGTTTCTCTTGTACAATAAAATATATTATTGTCTATGAACTAATTAAAATTATTAGGCAAGTATACGAGGCAGATCTAATTCGTTATTTTACCAGGCTATTGATTCAATCAAATACATCTGTTTAGCGAAGCATTCGAAATGCATAGTTTTCAAAAACAACAAATACGTTATAACCCTTAATTTACCTAGTGAACTAATATCACACAATTTACTCCTAGGAGTCTCTGGGACTCTTTTCTTAAAAATCACTGATTTTGTTCAAAATAAAAGCAAAATATTATGTTTATAATATTTTGATTTATTAAGAAACATTATACTAATAGGTTACTATATTGTATTTTATTGTAACTATGAAACTGTATGGTCAATTCTTGAAACAAATAATCGACTAAAAAATTTAGGAAGGAAAATCATTGCTTACTTCTGATTGGTAACTAAAATATAAATATTTTATTTATTTAACTTGTTTCTGTAAAATCTGTTTCTATATATAACTACTTAACTTTTTAAAACTGAAGAAAAAATGGCACATGTTCATACAAAAAAAAAAAATGTGCAGTGCTTTCCCATCTATAGCTTTGAACGCAAATTTCTTTGTAAATGACAACCATACCTGTTTCACACAATGATTGCACAAAAACACTGTCTTTCTTATTGGGTGACTGAAACATATACGGCAACATTTATTTCATTTTGGAATAACTTTTCCTTAAGGTGTTTTGATTTTTCACTAGTAGACGCTCTTGATAATCTCCGATATTGTTTTGCGCAGATGACAAAGAAGTCTTACATTGGAGTCAGTTTATGAATGCAGGGTTTTGCATTTTAACGTTTATTTGGAACCATTTTGTATCATAAAGTAATAAAAAACATTGAAAATATGATAAAATAACAAATGATACAGTGATAATTTTTGTAACACAAATTCCCTCATGGAGTCCACCGGACTCCGTGAGCACAATTTCTCACTGAAACAAGTGGCGCAGGTGCAAGCCTTTCTCACCTCATGTTTATCACGCCACTTCAAGAAGGTACTGGGACGCGCGAAAACAAAACCGCGATATTTAAGTTTTAGGCCAATTCGAAAGTTTGCGGGGAGTCCGTGGGACCTAACAGATAAATTAAGGGATAATATAGAGGTAATGTGAAAAACACTTACGTTTTTGATTTTCCTCTTCTTTAGGTTGATTTCATAAGAACCGAGTGTGAACGACATTATTATTGTAAATATCCACTATTTATATACATATATTTAAACATTCACTATTTTCATATATTTTAACGTCCACTATTATTATATATTTTTATTCATTATATTCATATAATTTACACGAAACTTCAACTTTAGTCCAAGGTAAGGCACATACTATTGGACATCGCGTGTCGTTGTGATAATGAGTCATATAATGCAAAGATAATCGCTTTTAGTTCTATGAAAAAAAAACACGATTTAGTCATCGACGTTTCGTTTGTTTTATTTTATCAATACTTATCATTGCGATAAAATATTGGTGATTGACAATGACAAGTCATTGTTTTCATTTCGCTGATTACCTATCCTGTTTAGGGAAAACACGTATTTGCGGTACCTAAAATAAAAAGTTATTTATATTTAAAATACATATTTTATTGTTATCTTTCCAGATTCTGAAGACTGACGTGATTTTGATATTTAAATATGGATTTAATTACATGGGATTACATTACACACGCATCATTGAGTCAGACACTCCTACTATAGTTATGATAACATCCGGTGATCTTTTTCAAGGAGTGATTAGTGTACTGAACTACTTTAGGTTTAGGCCTCGCTTCCCATGTAACTCTATAATATTCATACACAGTAAAACACGTGAGTATAGCATTAATGTTTTATTACCTACGAATATTATTTTCCAGATAAGAATTACAAACATAACCAACACGTGTTCTTATCTACTTTTACTGAACACATCCACCTAATTAGTACTATTTACATTCTAAATACATTTAACAAGCATTTAACTCTGAATAACAAACATACCATTAAAGCACTAAATACCAGGAACACTTCTAATCACAGTGATCGTATATCAAAGAGCACTAATGCACCCAAACTATGCTATATTTAGAATGCTAAATATAGCAGGAGTCGGGAGTTACTGACCTCCGTTATAACTAAAATAGCAGTTGAAAACGTTGTAAAGCTCTCAGATTGTATTGTTATGATTAACGCTTCCGTCGCACGGAATTATTAGTTTTTGAGTTATAGATGGGGGATATATGAGAGGGAGATTTGTGCAGATAAATTTGATCTGTAACTAGTAAATAACTAAGTTACGATGACAGTTAACTATTCATGTTATGACCTAAAAGCAGTAAAAGAAGTTATAAGTTATTTTAAAGGCAACACAATCACTAGTAGTACCTCTAGTATCTAATCTGAAGAAAGTGGATGTCTAAACTGATAATGTTAATGAGGGTTTCCCGAGGTAGTTATTTATTTAAAAAAAGATGACGGTGACGTACCTATCTATCTATTTGAGTAAGTCAAGAAAGCCAAAGCATTCTCAGCAACCAAAAAAGCAAAAAACATTTCAGAAAAACATTTAAGAAAGCCAAAAGCGTTCTTCTCAAAAATAAGTCAAGAAAGTCAGGCAAAACAGAAATATTCTCGGGCATTTTAGGAAGTTAAGAAAACCACAGAAAACCAGAAGCATTCTAGAAAGTCAAGGCACTTAGAGCTATTATTTCTATTATGTTTATAACCTTGCAAAGACAGGATATCTTAAAGCCTCGCCTGATATTGAACTTGACAGTCTGCCAGTCCATCAATTTGAATCAAGCTTCATGCACGATCACGCGCAACACGTCGAGACAATAGAATGGCAAACAAGAGAAAAAGCACACGTGGCGTGCCGAGTTCCATAGTGCTATAGAAACTATGCTATTTCAAACAATTGGCGTAGAATAAATAACAGTAACTATGCGACTAGACGATTGTAAACAAAAAAGAAGAAAACACATATCTAACAAGGGTTCAAACACGAAATGCACGTCCCGAATGAAATATTGATTGCTTTGAGAATTCCGTTGTACTTTGTTTGTTAAAATAAATACGAAGATGTGGGATTTGTGAGAAGTGTAATTAAGAGAATGTTGCATAGCAAGCTGCAAGTTCTCATAATAAAGTTTTATTAACTTTTTTTAACCTTAACTTGTTTTAAACAACGAACACTCCAAAAACAAATTCGAGTGTCAGAATTTGAATTTCTTAATTCCATATTCTGATTATGCTGGAACTTCACATAAAACCGTTTTGACACTTCAAATGCCGTTCTAATTTTAAAAACTAATTAACAGTTAACGACGAAGCAGCTCTCTCAACACGTTCAAAGATAATACCAACAGCTTTTTATGGGGTTTTAATCAAAGGCACATGAGAACCGTAACACATGGCGGGAACCGACGACTATCGACGGTTTCTGACGAGACTTGGACGAAAGATTAATGCTTAACGGGAATAAAACCATTTCCTTACCACTTTAAGAAATTGTTGAGTAATGCTGCTATTCTCGACCTTATGCTTTGGCAATAACGAATAAGTGACAGCAGTTTTTGACAATCATCGTCAATTTCGTGACAGTTTGGTAAGTAGCTGCAATGTAAGCCTTATCTTATGGGGTGTAAAGTTTAAAGTGTTAGTGAGATTAAACTTCCTCTAGTTGTTTAGAGTTGGCAGAAGCGTTTCCACTTCCTTGCATTTCTGGAATAGTTCCTTGTTTCGGTATTTTCGGAGTGTTGACGGGTTTGTTCGTCTAAGTAGTTGAAATTGCTTCCTACTTGCGTTATTTTTTTTTTTTTATGGTTTTTACCTGAAACGTTTTGTGTTCCAGTTCGATTATTCGCTTCCTGCTTTTATGTATTACAGATTTTGATCAAGTATATTTTGGTCACCGACAGGAACACTGCTTTTCAATACTGATAATTATAAATATAAATAATAAAACAAATATATTATAAATGTATTACATTCGTTTTATATATTTATACCTAGTAGTAAGATCTTTAAAAAAAATCGTAGATATGCTATTGAAATTTCAAAAGTTTTTGAAAATACTTTAATTGAAAATTGTTCTTTATGTCAATAAAGAAAATACTTTAATTGAAAAATTTTCTTTAAGAACAATTTTCAATTAAAGTATTTTCAAAAAAAATTTTCAATTTTCAATCAATTTTAAAGAACATTTTTATAAGTATGAAAATAATTAATTAATTATTAATTTATGAAATTATGCAGAAGATTCCATACTTCACCAAAATTCTTATCACCTCTGTCTAGTCATTTCAGACTTACAATAATATAAACTGTCAAACAAGTGCATCAATCAATAAATTATTATCCTCTCGAAATACGTAATACACGTCACATGCCTGCACTATGTAGGTACGTCATAGACTATAAATAAACATTTGATACGTTAGATACTCTATATTACATTAGATATATTTATATGTTCATAATTAGATTAATTGGGGGCAAAGTTGGAAGTTATTTATACAAGACCGTGACGAGACGAGACTAAACCGTGGTTATAGTTCAATCACACCAAAATGAAGTATGTTTTATTTAAGACTTCAGAGAGAATTCAATGTTTGTGTGTTATGTAAATAAATAAATCTAAATCTTGAATTTAAAATCGAGCTTATTTATTTACAAGAATTAACCCGATTTTATTTAGCTAATTTTAATAAAGTCAAATAGAAGATTTAGTTTAGAGATATGCTACTAAAAGTAGTCATTTAGGAATTAACATCAACACTTTTAATGAATACTTATGGTTCTGTCAACTAAAGCTTTTAAAACTTGCTTGAAAATGATATTACTTACTGATTAAATATAATCTAGAGATTTAATTTCATAATCTAATGAACATCATAAAAAGTTTTAATATCCACTAATGAATCAGAAATTGTTTTGCGGACTCTTCGAAAAATAATTTTAATAATTTCTAGTGTTTCGGTTTTTGAAAATGTGATACTTTTTTTTTCATTTTAATGGATAAGGTTTATTCTAGTGAACTTATTGCAATAGCCCGGACTCGGCCCGGTCGGCGTAAATCGATCGATCGAGGCCCGCTTATCAGTAGGTTAGTTACAATAATTTATGCGGCGGCGTCGGCTGACCGATGCACTTGCTTCCGGTGATGTAATCACCCTGTTTCTGCCCACAATCATCAAAGAAAATATAATTTCATAAGCAGTTTACTTTTACAGATTACGAGTATATTAATGAGCTAATAACAAATAGCACTACATTAGAAGCATTTCAAAAATAGATAATTGTTGAAGTGACAGACAACACTTTTATGTGTGGTTACAAATTAATAATAAAATATATAGGACATATAGGTATTATTCTTTTATTTTATTATCATAATTATGCTAACACACCTATATGCTATTACCTATAATTATGTTGTTTCTATTGCTTCAATATGGTGTTTTGAATCGTACTGGTAATATATGTAAAACTTAGGTGCTGTATGAAATTAAAATTTCATGACTTTGGAATGAATTCAATCAAATTGCAAAGGAGAATGGGCACTTTTGTATGGGCGCCGTCCCCGTGTTGTATCAAGTCGTGACATATGTCATTTGAAAGATGATAATATTAGCTTTATTTATATGTATGACTCAACCTTGAATGACGTGCAGGGAAAAAGATATGATCGTTTTTAGATAAAAAAAAAAATGCTGATTTTTTGCTTTCTAAAGCTATTATAAGGAATTTTATTAACATGTATGTCAAAAATTACTTTTATTATTGAATCCAGGGTTATTCATAAAGGGTACGCTAAGCCGAAAAGGGCTCATAGTAGGCATTATTTCCATTATGAACAACTTTTACTGTGGGACCAACCCGAAATTCGGGAAAAATTCAGTTGTTCCATAGAAAAATGTCAATGACACTCGACAAAATGTATGGAACATGTACTCGTAGAAGTTATTTAGGCAATAGTTTGCAAGAAATAAAGAATATTAAGAGTGCTGTCTGATAAAAGGCATTTTATGTCAGTCGCTCTATGTATTCAGTAGCTGAATATGCTCTCTCTGAAAAACATACGAAAAAGCTAGTCGTTTCCCATTAACACCTACAAAGCTTTCACCAGGGTTTGGCATAAAAGCCTTATAAGCAAGTTCCCTTTGTTTGGCTTGTTCACTTGGTTGGTTGCATGGCTACCGAACTTCCAGCGGGATTATTTGATTCGAGCAGTGGCCATTGGTGGTTCTTTATCTGATTTAAAAGATATCAAGGCCGGTGTTCTCCAGGGGTCGGTGCTCTCCACAACGATTTTCCTTGTTCACTATAATTATCTGCCTGGTGTTTTTGGGTACGCAGACGACAAACCGTTGCCGTTGCATATCCGACGCGCGGTTCAGCGGATGAAAAATCCAGCCTCCGAGAGAAGCCATGGTCAAGCGCATAAGCTTGTCTCTTGGCAGTTTTCGATTGAGGCGGTACGAACCTGTTTAAGTTTGATGCGCACTACGACATTTTATTGAATAATAAAGCAATACCTACAGTAAAACACGAGTTTTTGCAATCGGTATAGTATAAGATACACGTTCGAAAGTAGTGTTACTGATGGATAGTCTATTATGGATAGTTTTTTTTGAGACTGGGGGAAACCTTAAGAAAATAACCGGTTGCGTTGGGGGGCAACCGGATCAAGGGATTTTTTGTGGGGTTATACCTACTAAAACTAGCTCTGTTACCATTCTCTGTCGGTGGTGATATGAGCGCTTCCTCATGTTTTCGATAGTCTCTCAGATGTGAGTGGTAAGATCACCAGTAGACCAGTTTCAGCAAAATCCGTACTGCCAGTCACTTACGAAGTCATTAGCTTCTCGGTACGCCAGGAGCTTGTTCCATAGTATGTTGTCTTGCAGAGTATGAATAAGATCGGGATAGACCTGTAGTGAGATTCAGCACGACTACCCTTCTCAATAAATACAATTCTCAATAAGATTTCTTATTTATTTTCTAGAACATCAATAATGTCGAAACAGCCGATTTTATCGATAGTACCTCACACCATTAGCAGTATTGTGATGTTTTGAGCCAAAATCATGGCTGGCTCTGCAAAGGAGGCCTAATTGACCACTATTTTCAAAGTCAAAAGCATTTAAAAAGTAAGAATCTCAGCATTTAGTCTATGATTGCTCTCTGCTCTATGCCTTTACTCTTATCTGTAACCATTATTTAAAGTTTATCTCGCTCGCTTTTATATTGTCTTGGCAAAGGGAGAGATAATTAAAAAAACAAACTAGTTTGACGAAAGATTCGGGCTTTTAACCCTTCGACAAGACTACTTGTAATCTTAATCAGACTTCACTTACAGGTAAGTTCGCTTAATTTTTCAAATATTGATAATGGTAATAAATCGATATCATATTATGGCATTATTCAGACAAAAACTGTCGATAATCAGCAATGTAAGGATTTTGGCATGTGCCAGTATAAAATTAAAATAATTACAACTATATAAACGTTTATAAACAAACTATTATTATCTAATTGTTATAAGGAAGTGATAAAATAGTCACAGGAAATGCATACACGATAATAAAATTCGATAAAATAGTTTTTAAAACGAAAAAAAACAGCACTTTTCAGAATCTAAAAACCGTCATATCTTTTTCCCTGCACGTCACTCAGGGTTGGTGTCATATAATTAAATAATGCTATTGTTATGCTCTTTCGAATGACATATGTCATGACTTGATACAACACCGGGGACGAAGTGCCCATCATCCTTTGTAGTTTCTAGATGCAACATAAAAAAAGGTTTTGTGTTTGACGTCACACACGAAACCATAAATGTGTTTTACTAAATTTTCGCATCAAATTAACATTCCAAAATAAGCTGTTTAATATTATTACGAAATCATTAATAAACATTGAATCAAACGTCAATGTTATTGTGTCGGTTGCGTCACACGACTAGAATTAATGGCTTTATTAAAAAAATGTGTTTTGTTTGATGTATTTTGCAACAGTCATTCTGTTCTGTGTCAACGAATTCTATGATTCTTTGATACCTTTCGCTTTCTCTACGGTTCGGTTATGTAAGTTGTGTAATTTCTTGATTTATATGTTCAAAAGCGATTGATTGTTGTGACAATTATTGATGATCAATTTGGCAGAAACATTGATCATTGTTGATTATAGTAATTATCATTAAAGATTTTTATGAGCTGTGTCGTTTTGTGATTAATAGTAAAATTTCGTAAATGTTGAAGAATTGGTTTCAAAATGTTATATGAAAGCAATGATTGACTATTATGATTTATGTTAGATTAGCTACACCCCGCGGTCAATTTTTTTAAGTAAAAAGTATCGTTATTTCTAATTTATTCCTCCAAGAATATGTACACAAAGTTTCATGATGATCGGTTAATTAGTTTTCGGGTGAAAGCGTAACAAACAAATTTACATTCACATTTATAATATTAGTAAGGATTCGCACTTATGATTTTAGATTTTTTTTATGTAATTATATTATTTTATTATGAATACCTAGTTTAATTAGAAGACAGAACTGAAGTCAAAAGTTTTTTTAATGTTACGAGTACATCACATACTCGCTATATTTCTATTTTATGACGAAGTTTGGAAAAACACTAAGAACATTGATGTTCGGCCGCATACGTCACATTTACATAAATATAAACTTTAATATGCATATTTATAAACTAGAAATTTTTCCAATCCTACTACTATTATAAAGGCGAAAGTTTGTATGTATGTATGGATGTTTGTTACTCTTTCACGCAAAAACGGCTGAACGGATTTACATGAAATTTGGAATGAAGGTTGTTCATCGTCTGGATTAACACATAGGCTACTTTTTATCCCGGAAAACGCGGGTGAAGCCGCGGGGCGCAGCTAGTTATGTAATAAAGCAAGAAAATGAAGCCAACAAGTAACTAAACCCATATAAAAAATATAACGGTACGGCTGCACTAACATAAATGTCACAGAATTCAGTTAACTCTACCGCGGAGAGTTAGGTATAGCACGCTCATTCTCTAATGGATTGTTAACAGAAGATTAACCGTTAATTAAACCCACGATACAGGCTAACTAGCAGTTAAAGCACGGTTAGGAGCTGGAAGATGGCATAGCTAGCACGCGTTACGTTGTTTAGCGTTAAATTCTAAATTGTCCAATATTACATAGAATTTGTACGTAATACTTTTCAAGTATAACATTTTAAACTAGTAAATTACTAGAGAAACAAATCTTTTATTGTTGGCACTTCAAAAATAAAAACGGTATGTTCAATCGTAAATCCTATATGCTCCTATATTGAGTCCAAGGCCCAATTGGCAGCCAAAAAGCTGGGTATCCTATCGAAGGTGCGGCGATACTTCACGCCGGAACAGTTGCTGTCGTTATACAAAGCACAAGTTCGGTCGTGCATGGAGTACTGTTCGCACCTTTGGGACGGATCTGCTAAATACCAGCTTGAGGCGTTGGAGTCTATCGAAAAACGTGCCAAGAGGCTTATTGGCAACGGCCCTCTTGTTGAGGCTAAGCTGCAAAGTCTCGATCATCGGCGCAAAGTTGCTAGTTTGTCAGTTTTTTATCGGATACATTTCGGAGAGTGTGCTTCTGACCTACATGAACTTATACCCTCTGGCCCGTTCTTCTATCGGACCACCAAGGGCACAAAAAGGCGTCATCGTTTTATGGTTGACATACCAAAAACCCGAACGAAACGCTTTGACTCCACATTCATTTTGCGAACCGCACGAGTGTGGAATGTTCTGCCTGAATGGGTGTTCCCCGATGGTTATAATTTGGGTGTCTTCAAGTCGAGAGTGAATCGGTATCTTCTAGGCAAGCGTGCCCCATCGTAGGCCGCATCGTTGCTTCCCAACAGGCAGGATGGCGGTCAAACGCAAGCCTATCTTTGAATAAAAAAAAAAAAAAAAAAAAAAAAAACAATTAATTACCTATGAACTTTTTTGTTGGGATTTTTTTTACATTGTTATTTGTATGATCTCAAATATCAGTGCTTAAACAAACTCAAGTACATATAAAAATATTTAAATACTCAAATACAATATACATGTATTAACATAACATTTAAGTACCTTAATTATGTGCATACGTCAAAATTATTAATGATTTATTCGTTATAAACACGAAATTAATCAAGAAACATCATTTATATTACACAACCATATATAAATATAATGTCAGAATCGCTGATGTGGTGACATGGATACATAATATTTAATTCCTTTAATATGGATGTTAGATATTTATGTTACATCATGCGTATTTCTTCAACTGACTTAAAAAAAAACAAACAGTCGAATTGAGAACCGGCTCCTTTCCCTCAATTAGCCTGAAATAAACTTTCTTATTGCTCAGTTTACTTTAATTTGTAAAAAGACTAGACAAATATGAACTAGCTTGTGGATATCTGATAAACTTGAAGAGCATTTCTTATTAATTACTAATAAAAAATTTGGATACAATAATTATTTTTAAATAGCATGATGCAGTTATTATATTTTTTAGGGCTTGATACATTTGTTAAAGGTCTACTGTCTACGGATTTATAATGTCCTGGATAATTGGCTTTTACAATTTTAAAATCCCTCTCATCAACAGGATGATCACAACATCAATAAAATGACTAAAGTGCCAAATCTACATCTCACAGTCGACACGAATGTTATCAACGACAAAATAGTTGTTCTTAAAACAACCGTTACGATGAACTGGAAGTATTTAGCACTGTAGCACTGTACTGCCGTCCACTAACTATAATGCCGTTAAGCCACAGGGGGTCGATTTTTACTTTTAAACATGATAGGATAGAGTTTAAAATTCTCTATCTACCTGTCTAACAAACGTGTTCCTATCTGTCATAGGTCCTAAGATAAAAATAGCACAAACGCCGCTACATGACATTTCTTTTCAACATTACACGTCTATAAAGTCGTCATATAACATTACCTAACTAACTAGCCGCTATAATCCCGTAACGACATAAATATGTATTAAAATATCAAATAATTGCTTACCTATAAAGCCGTTTATTGTGTTTTGTATGCTAAAACGCAGCTATAGTACTTTAATTACTTTTAAGTTGAGGTGTGTGTTTTAATTTATTGAAAAATTCCTTAACTAAAACACAGTTACAAGAAAAACCTTCGAATAAAAGACGTTAAGGTCGCCTAACGGTTTTTTAGATAAGGATTCACCTTATTCCATTATACAATTTACTACACTTGCAAGTCGTCAAAAGAAATTCGAAAATTAAAATGTTTATTTTTTTATATATTTCCTCAACTTAAAAAACGTTAAGCAGCATTCCTTAATTAAAACGCCGTTATCTGCCATCACCCCGCGCTATATATTTTTTTTGTTACACTAATATTATCACCGTAGAACAAAGAACTAGATCTGATAATCATTATCTAGTTAGTGGTAGGCTTGTGACTCCCGCGTTAATCGTCAAAAAAGATGTCTGGTTTTAGTGTTACTTTGTAATGGCGAGTCTATCGTTTTATTCTGCAAGATAAACACTGGTTTCAACGCAGTAATTTATTTAAGATCTTCGCCAGTGTGTTATTGATATTTGCTATTGTCGTTTTACTTCATGATTTTACTCATTACTTCATCAAACCCGAAAAAAGCCCACGGAACCGACGGGCTCACCGTTGACATCTGCGCTGCAGCTATCCGAAGCGAACGGGAAATCTTCTTAGCGATAGCAAACAAATGCTTGTTGCTGAGGTACTTCCCCAAGCAGTGGAAAGCGGCGCACGTGATTATCCTACGCAAACCCGGTAAAACAGATTACACACATCCGAAGTCATACCGTCCTATACGTCTCCTGTCCGTCCCTGGAAAAAACGTCGAAAAGCTTTTGGTAAACCGACTCCAATGGCATCTCCTCCCGACCATCAGTCAGAAACAGTACGGTTTCATGTCCCAACGAGGAACCGAAGACGCCCTCTATGACCTGGTAGAGCACATTAAAAAAGGAGTAAACAGCAAAAACATCGTACTCCTAGTCTCCCTGGATATAGAGGGCGCATTCGACAATGCATGTTGGCCCGCCCTAAAAGACAATCTAGCGAAGAAGAGGTGCCCAAAAAACCTCTACGAGATGGTAAACTCATACCTCAATGACCGAAAAGTCAAAGTCAACTATGCAGGAGCAGCACACGAGAGCGAAACTACCAAAGGGTGTGTCCAAGGATCTTTCGGCGGACCCACCTTCTGGAACGTAATCCTAGACTCGCTGCTGCGACTGCTGGAAGCAGAGGGAGTATACTCTCAAGCCTTCGCGGATGACGTCGTTCTCGTGTTCACAGGTTCACAGTCAAACATCATCGAGCAGCAGGCCAACAACACGTTGGACATGATTGTGGAATGGGGAAAACGTAACAAGCTCAATTTTGCAGCGCAGAAGACTAATGCGATGCTCTTCACCAAAAAGTTGAAGTACGAACCCCCAAACCTGGTCATGTCTGGCATCCAGCTTAATCTCGTCGAAGAAGTCAAGCTGCTTGGCCTGTTGATCGACTGTAGGCTCAATTTCAAAGCACACGTGAAAGCCCAATGTAAAAAGGTGGCGGATATCTCCAAACAGATTGCACGTGCGGCGAAAGTGACCTGGGGTCTAAAGAGCGCGATCACGAGAACCATCTACGTCGCAGTGGTGGAACCCATCATCATGTATGCCTCAAGCGTGTGGGCGCAGGCGGTAGACCTCGAGGAAAACAAGAAGCACTTGAACTGTTTATAATTGTAGATAATGTAAGATTGTTGTGTGTATACTTTTGTTTTGTAAACTTACTTGCCATATTTTAAAAAGTCTGATAAGAGTTAGAATATTACTAAACCAATCCCCAAATTATTTGTAAGGTTTATTAATTTATTTATTTATTACTATATTTATTTATTCTTCAATATAAATAGCAGAAACCGAATATTATGGGTATGTATATATTACATTCTTTTTAACTAGAATTGCAAAATTCAATAATAAACATATCTTTTAAGTTAGATAATTGTAGTTTTAATTTTCAAGTTAGCTTATTTTGAAATGGTATTCTCAATTAATAGTAGTAAATGCTTAACTAAATAGTGGCTATGTCCCAGATGTTTTATGTTTAACTGCTTTAAAGATAAGTATTTGAATGTAATTAACGGCTTAAATATTTTTTTTTACATAAGTTATCCTTAATGCTTGTTATGAATGTGGCTAAAATACATTAACGGCATTTTAGTTAAGTAATTTAAGTTAATTTTATGAAACATAAATTTCAATAGTCAGTTACCTAAAAACACTAAGCTAAAATGCCGTTACGGTGAACTTAACTGCATTTTAGCGTTTGGTTTTCACTTTTATCAAAAGTTAAAGCACGGCTATAAAGCAAAAAATGTATTTTACATTTAAATAAACAGGTGTATTCATTTTAAAGTACATTTATTAGAAAGTACTATAAAAAACATGTATTTCTATATCAGGAAGTCTCGTATAAAGTTTATGGTTATAAAGTAGCATTCATTTTAAACATCTCCCGCGTTTTTTGCTGATATCTCCAAACTTGGTTTTGAGGCTTAACGGCATTATAGTTAGTGGACGGCAGTGTAGTGTAACGGTTCGTTACCGTCTCTTATATTAGTTTTTCATTCCTTATATTTATTTTTAATATTTAAATGCTGTGTCATTACTTTTTGTCGGGAGCTATTTCCGTAAACGCAACTAGTAATGTCACAGGTAATAGACCAATGAGCGCGCACCTCGTATGCGCGGGCGTCGAGCTAACGGTTTTGTCCTGATTGACCTCGACGGCAGTACTGAGCTGGCGGCCGCTGCGGTGACTTGAACGGAATACCACTACGCTCGTCCGTCTATCCTACTTTCTGCCATTTTAAAAATTATTCGTGCTAAACACACGATAATTTTCTATAAGTATAAATTTTAGTGCTCTGTGTTTACCCCGAATTGGGTGAGTGTTTTAAATAATCATCTTATCAGTGCATTTTGCTTGTATGACGTGAGTATATTCAGATATTTTCATCAATTCTATCGTAAATTAGGCACCTTCCATAACGGTCCCCGCTATCGGGACCGTTAATTATTTTTTTAAGAAACATATCTGAATATACCTAGATAGTTTAATCCTCATTTTTATTGTATTTTCCATCTTTAATGTTTCTCCCACTGTGCTAGTTTTTATAGATGTTATTAATATTCCGTGTATACTAAAAACACTGTACGAGTTTGACTGCCTCATCTCAGTTACTATTCACTGCATTAGATACCACTAGGTGCTTGCTTTTGCTTTGCGTGGCACAAAGGAATGCGGCAGTCAAACCGTGAACATGGACGATTCCTAAGACGGTCGATGTACTGACTTCCAGGGTTCATCCGGAGGCTAAAGGCTGCTACCCCATTTCCCCACTCCGTGAATCGGAGGTGTCTGCTGCTGACCTGGTGCCGGCCGGCTACTACGTGCGCCGGTGCAGTCTCCGGTCTCCACTTTGTCGTCTGGGTCCAGACCTACTTCGGGGCCCGTCGACGAGTGTGTCCTCGCCCTACGAACCCAGGCCAGTGTGTCTAAACGGTCGAATCACGTATCTCAGTCGGTGAATGATCTCAAACCCCGACCTAAATTCTCCCTTTGACCTATTCTTAATTTTTTTTGTCATCTACCCTCTTTTTGTTTTTTTAATATACTTTTGTTAACTTACTGGCTGTTTTATTTCGCTACTAGCTAGGTAGGACAGCTAGATATGTTACAATGGCGCCCAACGTGGGGCCCGAACCCACGACCCTGAGATCAATAAAAGAACGCATTTGCGTTCTTGCGTGCGTTCTTTTATCCGCAGAACGCGGATAAAAGAACGCACGCAAGACTTTCCAGAGTACTTCAATTTAGCAATATCCGTAGTCAGACTTCGTTCACAAGTAACGGCTATAGCCATGTCTTCAGCGGTGGGAGAGGTTGACGTTTGAGGTAGAGATTGAGGCGTTTGTGGTTTAATGCTAGCAAGTTCACGGTATTTCATATGAAAAACGCGGTCTAGGGCGCACTTCGCTAACTACGCACTCTATCGATACGGGGGACGCTATCCCTATTCGTCAACGGTACTATAGGATGTCGCCGGAAAAGCAACGGATCCTCGTGGAACAGCTAGACGAGATGGTTAAGGAGGACATTGTAGAACCGTGTGAGAGTCCTTGGTCTTCCCCTGTCCTCTTAACGCCAAAAAAGAATGGCGAGCTGCGTTTTTGCCTTGATAGTAGGAAACTCAATGCTGTCACAAAAAAAGACGCTTATAGTCTGCCCTATATTTCTGAAATACTTGACAACCTACGAGATGCAAAGTACCTGTCTAGTGTAGACCTTTCTAAAAGTTTCTGGCAGATTTTAATACGGAAAGAAGATCGAGAGAAGACGGCTTTCTACATACCTACCCGTGGCACTTATCAATTTAAGTCTATGCCTTTCGGATTGACTAATGCACCCGCTACTCAACAAAGACTGGTAGATACTCTGTTCTACGGGCCTGAGTTTGAACACAGGGTCTTTGTTTTTATTGATGACGTCATAATCGTGTCTGACAGCTTCGAACAGCACATATCGCTACTAACGCGAGTTCTTGAAAAGTTAAAAATGGCTAACTTGACAATCAACTATGGAAAGAGTCAATTTTTTAGGACCCAGCTAAAGTATCTAGGTTATATAGTTGACTCAAGCGGCTTGCACGCCGATCCCGAAAAAGTAGAGTCAATTGTTAGTTATCCTACTCCTACCAATCGTAAAGAAGTTAGGCGTTTTCTAGGTACGGCATCCTGGTACCGGAGGTTTATCCCTAACTTTAGCAGTCTATCCTCCCCCCTGAATAAGCTGACGTCGCAAGGCAAGAAGGCTGCACCATTTGCCTGGTCGCCAGATGCTGATAAGGCATTTAAAGATCTCAAAAAGTGTCTTATCTCTGCGCCTATACTATCCTGCCCCGATTACTCGAAAGCGTTTGAAGTCCATACCGATGCGAGCGACTACGGAATAGGTGCGGTATTAACTCAAACTAGAGAGGGACAAGAAAAAGTAATAGCGTACATGAGCAAATCCTTGTCCAGTACAGAGCGGAATTACAGTGCTACTGAACGCGAGGCGTTAGCCGTGCTCATCGCTATCGAGCACTGGCGTTGCTACCTAGAAAACGGCCTCAAGTTCACTGTTTACACTGACCATTCTTCCCTTAAATGGTTCTTGAACCTGAACAATCCTACGGGAAGACTGGCGCGCTGGGGCGTGCGAATATCTGCGTACAACTTTGAAATTAAACATAGGAAAGGCTCAGAAAATGTTGTACCAGATAGCTTGAGTCGCTCAGTACCGGTCTCTGCTATCAGTACTACATTAGACAAACCATTGCGCACAACTAATGATACGTGGTACTTAAATATCTTCAGTGGATGTCAAAGTTCCCCGACATCTTTCCTTAATTACCGCGTAGCTGACGGAAAGTTGTTCCGTTACATGAAGTCACTTAATCCTCTAACCCGAGAATTTGAATGGAAGGAAGTAATTCCTTCGGAGTTTCGACAAGATATCATAGCCCAAAACCACTCTGAACCTACATCGGGGCACTTTGGCATCTTTAAAACCCACAAACGTCTCTGCTTAAAGTATTTTTGGCCTAGTCTTCACAAAGATGTGATTAATTTTGTTTCTAGTTGCGAAACATGTCTCTCCTATAAGTATCCAAACCATACCACCTTAGGAACAATGGGAAGGCCTAAAGATTGCTGCCGACCCTTCCAAATGATTAGTGTGGATTTGGTGGGCATCTTGCCTGTGACTAGAAAACAGAACACTTTTCTCCTTGTAATAACTTGCTGCTTCTCTAAATACTGCTTGCTTTTCCCTATTCGACGAGCTACATCGGACATAATATCCAAGATAATGGAAGAAAGAGTCTTTCTCGTTCATGGAATTCCGAGCACTGTCATAATGGACAATGGGAAACAATTTACAAGCAATATGATGCGCAACTTATTTGCTCAATACAACATACCTAACGTATACTATACCCCACTCTATACTCCACAAGTCAACACTGTAGAACGCTACAATAAAACTATAATGACGGCTGTGTCTACCTTCATTGAAAATGACCATAGGTCTTGGGATACTAACATCCCCAAAATACAATTCGCTTTGAATAGTGCGGTTAATGAAGTAACGGGATTCACTCCATCATTCCTCGTTTTTGGACGCGAACTACCAAGCGATGGTTCACACTATGTTGATGCGGATCTAACGAATGAGATCATATTTACCCCCCGTGATAGCTACGCCGAAAATTTGGGCACACTTAGAAAAATCTTTGATAAGGTACAACTAGCCCTTATTAAATCACATTCTCGCAGTGCCTCCAATTATAATCTGCGCCG
The DNA here is from genome assembly GCA_949125135.1 of Alcis repandata. NCBI lineage: Eukaryota > Metazoa > Arthropoda > Insecta > Lepidoptera > Geometridae > Alcis > Alcis repandata. The sequence continues at coordinate 11,661,193 of OX421233.1, read as the reverse complement.
TAGAAACGTCGACTTTAACGTAGGTGACATAGTTTGGAAACGGACATTTTATCAAAGTGATAAGGACAGTAGGTTCTCAAAAAAATTGGCTCCTAAGTTCATAAAATGCCGCATAACGGCTAAGAAGTCAAAGCTCGTTTACGAACTCGAGGACATGACGGGTCGTAACCTAGGAACGTGGCATGTCAAAGACTTCAAGCTCACTTAGATAGTTCGTTGGTTTTTCCTAGAAAAAAACCAAACCTAAAAAGGGGGGTATGTAACGGTTCGTTACCGTCTCTTATATTAGTTTTTCATTCCTTATATTTATTTTTAATATTTAAATGCTGTGTCATTACTTTTTGTCGGGAGCTATTTCCGTAAACGCAACTAGTAATGTCACAGGTAATAGACCAATGAGCGCGCACCTCGTATGCGCGGGCGTCGAGCTAACGGTTTTGTCCTGATTGACCTCGACGGCAGTACTGAGCTGGCGGCCGCTGCGGTGACTTGAACGGAATACCACTACGCTCGTCCGTCTATCCTACTTTCTGCCATTTTAAAAATTATTCGTGCTAAACACACGATAATTTTCTATAAGTATAAATTTTAGTGCTCTGTGTTTACCCCGAATTGGGTGAGTGTTTTAAATAATCATCTTATCAGTGCATTTTGCTTGTATGACGTGAGTATATTCAGATATTTTCATCAATTCTATCGTAAATTAGGCACCTTCCATAACGGTCCCCGCTATCGGGACCGTTAATTATTTTTTTAAGAAACATATCTGAATATACCTAGATAGTTTAATCCTCATTTTTATTGTATTTTCCATCTTTAATGTTTCTCCCACTGTGCTAGTTTTTATAGATGTTATTAATATTCCGTGTATACTAAAAACACTGTACGAGTTTGACTGCCTCATCTCAGTTACTATTCACTGCATTAGATACCACTAGGTGCTTGCTTTTGCTTTGCGTGGCACAAAGGAATGCGGCAGTCAAACCGTGAACATGGACGATTCCTAAGACGGTCGATGTACTGACTTCCAGGGTTCATCCGGAGGCTAAAGGCTGCTACCCCATTTCCCCACTCCGTGAATCGGAGGTGTCTGCTGCTGACCTGGTGCCGGCCGGCTACTACGTGCGCCGGTGCAGTCTCCGGTCTCCACTTTGTCGTCTGGGTCCAGACCTACTTCGGGGCCCGTCGACGAGTGTGTCCTCGCCCTACGAACCCAGGCCAGTGTGTCTAAACGGTCGAATCACGTATCTCAGTCGGTGAATGATCTCAAACCCCGACCTAAATTCTCCCTTTGACCTATTCTTAATTTTTTTTGTCATCTACCCTCTTTTTGTTTTTTTAATATACTTTTGTTAACTTACTGGCTGTTTTATTTCGCTACTAGCTAGGTAGGACAGCTAGATATGTTACAGTAGTTCTAAATTCCACTCCTCAAAGTCACGATCTGTGTCCGCTAATGATCTTAGTACACCTTCGCTCGCGCAGACACATTAAATTATTGAACTTTTATTGAAGCTAATTTCAGAAGTGGGACAAGAAAAGAGATCAATTCAATTATTACATTTAATTGAGGTTAGAATGGGGGCAGAGAAATGTGTAGAGAAGAGAAGTCCAGTTGAAGGAAGAGAAGTTAGAAAGGATAGTAGTGCTGAAGAAGACAGCTGTGGAAGTAGCATAGCACAAACAAAATAAGTAGGTACATAGCAAGTCCAATAACATTTTACCGACCATCTTAATCTTCATCACCTTGTGACTATAATAAAAACAAACCAAATCAAATATGGGAATACTAGTTCCAAGCCTTACAGAAAGTACACTAAAAGCCGCCCAAGCAATTAATTGCAACTTGAAATACAAGTATTGTGACGTGACTGAAAAGCAGTCGTTACGGCTCTGACATAATCAATGATATCACCCTTGTACTTAATACCACTTATTAATGTTGTATACCTATATGCGGCCAATAAATGCAAATCAAGCTGATACAATATCATCATTATCATCTTCTTCTTTTTATCCTTTCTTAAGTGGAGTCGCCATACTTAGTACGTTTTTGCAATAACAGACATTACTATTTTTCAAAATTGTCTTTCTCTTGTTATTTATTCTAGATATCTTTATCTTATTGTTTTTTTCTTAGTAAGATACTCAGAACGCTAAAACTTGTTTTGTCTCATTTTTACGTGTAACAATGACTAAACGAGTTTTATTTAGATCAATGATCAGAGAGCTGACTGAGCTCGGTAGCGTTTATTAGAAAAAAGTCTTAAAAATACAGTAGATACTAGAAAAATATATGCTATTTATTATGATAATAAAGAAGTATTTTGAATAGGTTCAAATTAAAGGATGTTCTGTGAATAAGAAAGTAAGTTACAAAGTGAAATAAACAATAGACCTAAGTGAAACCGAAATGATTGAAGCAGCCCACTCCCACTTAGATTCACTTTCTACTTCCTAGAAATGTCGCAAAAGTAGGCGTTATGATAAAAATGAGAACACTGGCCTACATCAAAAAGCCATAAGTTCCAGAAATATGGAGCAAGAGTTTACGACGCTTTTCCTAATGGTAGACCATAAACGACAGCGCTTTGTGTGGCGAACCACAAATAACGCAGGTATGGAGAAATGAGTATGAAGGCTGAAAATGGCTTTTGATTATAATGTTACAATTTGGTGGAAGATGGTGACAGGCTGAATGATGTAAGTGTCATAAAATCTTTATCTAACTTCTTATGGGAAATAAATTACCACAATATCGTGATAATGTCGCATTGCCAAGCAATACCTCATTAAAAAAATTGAATCGTGCTATTCGTACATAATACTTTACGCAACAATGTATTTGTATAATAATATATATAATATACAATATGAATTCAAACTTAATGCTTAATTTATTACGGCCGTGGATATTCAGAAGATTACACCGAGATAATTCAGTTTCACCTTGACTTCTTACTTCAAATATTGCGGCATCCTTCAATAAATATCCAAACGTAAATCCATAAATACTTATACAGTTTCCTTTCCAATTCACTACAATAAATATTTCTTACTAAATACGTAATAAACTGCTCAAGTAAAATATTAACTTAAAGGTAAAATACGTAAATATTTACGACCGTATTACTAATTTAAGGAAGGCTTATTTTATTTAAGTCTGTAATTAGCCGAGTAATTATCCCTGATTTAATGTTAGAGCGGCATATTATTGTACGAAGTTTGGTGTCTTTTGTAAAATATATTTATCATGTTCCTGGACATACTCGTACTACATAAAATAATGACAATCTAAATATTTGGGTAGATTTATATATAACTACTTAGATAGACGAATAAAATATGTATTGTTCCCACCAAAAATTTTGTATATAAACAAAAGAACAACAGGACTTATAGTTAAGATTCTGGTAGTCTTTCAAGCAGTATCTACCTAAATATTATTATTATAGGCGTAAAAAATATTTTGTCAAGATACGGTATCTGCGTCAAATACCGAGTACAAACACGCCTTGAGATGTGAGATGTGAGCGAGATAATTATGATAACGTCTACATACAAGAGACTACTTGAAATAGAGAAAATATTTTCACGTGACGACATGTGCTAATCTACTTTCCCATTGTTAATTAAATCTCCAAGCGTAGCACTTGATGACACTTCTGCATCTTTAATGTTTTTATCATCTTTCATTATTATTGTAACTTATTTGTTTATCTACTCTTTAGCATGTTGCAGCTCTTTAAGATTTTAAACTTATTTACCTTCGTTGCTATTTCTTTGTGTGTTGCATTTGATACTATGCTTTAAAAATATTTTAATGTTGTGTTGAGTACAATATTTTCAGTTCCGTATTTTGAATTGTTTGTTATAAGGAAATGTCTGGGATTTTTCAAGTAAGTATTTATATTTTACCTTTCCGCGTTCCAAATATCGACGAGCTCCTTACAAAGAGGTTCTCCGAAAGAATGTTTTACAACTTTCAGTCCAGTGAAAGTATCCTCGGTCTCTTCTCCCAGTTCGATGCACTAAATCACTTGAACACAACACTCAAAACTTGTGCCACTTAACTTTATGACATCACCGGAACTGTCGTATTATCGATTACAATTGTCGTTTTTTTTACGTCGGAAAGTCACGAGAGGCGTGCGCGCGGTTTGTGCGCGCGGGAAACAGTGAGCGGCTGAGCGGTCGGCGGCGGGCTGCGCGAGCGCACGACTGCGGTTCTCTTCAGGAATGCAATCTTCCTCGCTCTCTCGAGCAGCGTACTCGCTTACGGCGTCGGATCTTGCGACAGTTCACAACACTGTTTATCAGGTTGTTTCATAAGATCTAACACTGTCTAATCAATAGGAGACGGGTGTCACATCAAGATGGTCTTTGTAGCGGTAATCTTTTACTGAGCTTAGAATTTCTAATGTTTAGTGACTGCATTGAATTGCGTCAATGAAATCACTTACATTTTGAGACTAGACTAGCTTGTTAAAATGTACATAGCTAGCTCTTTCATCTTTTTTTCAGCTATTTCATCAATTTTCATAGATACATTTTTAAAGAACCCATTTACATGGCCATCATTGCCTGATCGCATGTCTAAAGCTAGTCAAATTACAATAACAAAGCTTAACCACTGTCTTTCCAGTATATTTACATCGGGTGTTTTCTCCTCCGCCTCGCCTCCCTGTCCCTATGAATGGTCGCTGTTCCAAAGCCACATTTTTTGCCCTTGGCTGCTTTTTTGCTTAGCCCTTCGAATGACCTTTTCTCATATCGCTCTTTTCATTTCAAATACGCTTTTATATTACATCAGCGCAGCTGCGACAGATGAAGATAAAACAAGTTTGACTCAAAGTCACGTTTCCGATACCGTTATAATAGCCACAGATGATGCTCAGCGTTACAAGCTTGTTAGAATCGAAATAAAAACCAAGAATGACATTAAAATGGTAAACGTTGGTATTAAAGAAACCCGGAATGTTATTAACCTTGTTGCTTGCGTTCGTGACAAAGAGACGTTGGAAATAATAATTAAAGTCGAAGACAAACTTTTGTAGACTGTCATGGTCGCTAACATTAAAAATGTTAATAACGCAAAAAGTTTTGTAAGTGCAATAAGTAAATAAACGGCGCAAAGTTTCCCAGTTAACAAACATTACAAAAATAAGACTATTAGTGTTTTTAGCAGACATGACCTTTCAACTTTTAATGACATTAAATATAGAGCAACTGTGAATAAGGTTAATGATTTAGTTTCTATAATGACATTCGTAATAAGCAGATAAATGGCACTTCATCTCATAAAATATACTTTGAGCATTAGACACAGTGACCCATTACAAAACTTACGTAAAATTGGTAAACACCAATTGATTTTATTAAAAACGTATAACCTAATAAAAATCTAATCCAACCCATCACAAGAAATACTAAGATAATTTACACAATTGCAAACATTTTCCAATCGAGCACAAATCTACTTACATTGCAAGTAGGGTTACACAAGGATACGGATAGAATGAGAGATAGCATCGCACAATACATGTGCAAACAAACAAAACCAAAGGATGTTGCGGCATCTTCGGAGAACGGACTCGGGTGGCTGTAAAAGTCAGTTAGCTAGTGAAGCGATAAAAGGATGACGATTCTGCAATGATGAAGGGCTCAAGCGAAACAAAACAAAGCCAAAATATTTACTTGTTTTCAAGCGATTATATTGAAAATTTCAAAAATCTTCAAGCGTCTGAACAGATTGTCTTGAATCATAGCTCGTAGCTGAATCATCCGTCAAAACACAGTCGTATAGAAACTTTTCTGGCTATACGTTTATTAGTTAATACACTAATTAATACATTCTTAAATCTACTTCCATAAATATATTCGAACCTTTGAGGTACTTTACCAGCGGATACTAACTTGAGTTCTGTTTTTATCTGTAATTTTCTATTTCGTTATATTTAGGTTCATGGAGTTATAACGAGTATTATGTAGTTATATAGGTAGTTATGTTGTTTTTCATTATTAGTAAACTTCGAATATCTATTCGTATAAGTGTCATTTTAATAATGTCGTATGTTAGTATAAGTATACGTAGAATACGTGATCTTTGCTTCGTACCTACAATTTACTAGCTGTATATTTCGTATTTTTAAATTCATTCAAAGCAAAGAATGGAGGTAATTTTGCGTGAGTAATGGTGTCAAGGCGTATAACGTGCGTGTCTTATTGACACTGAGTTTCTATGGATTTATTTGACAAAATGTGTTTAAAAATAAGTTGAGGAAATATTATGAACTTGTAAAGTGCTTAGAAGTAAAACTTACATACATATAAAATGCTAGGAAAAAACAAGTAGATAATGACACAATCATGCTTAATTAGGTTATAAAGTATGCGTATTCCGGCGTGCAGTCTAAGATGATTTTACGTGTGTACTGTACAGTTATCCAATTAAGGACCCCTAAATTTGAGTTCATTCTGAAACCTTTGCAACAATTGCAACCCAATTTAAATCATTTTCAAAATATATGTCTTCCTCTCTTAGGACTACAAAACCGAATAAAATTATTCGGTCTCAACTGTTTAATTTACACAAAACAGTTTTAAGTTTTCACTAATTTCAGTTCGGTTGATGATGATAATTTTCGACAGGTGTTAAATAAAAAACAGAAATGTGTGCTGGCAACTCAGATCAAGTAGAAATACTACTAGGCTCCTTTGATCTGAGGCTGGCAATTATTAGACAGTGCCATTTTACATGGCAACGGGGCCGTCGTTTTGTAACGCTCGCGTGACATGGCATATCAAATTCATTTTTCTTTCAAACTTCGTTCACCAAACCTGTGCAAATAAAGAGGGGCCCCTTGAAATGCAACACCACTTTCGATAATGTATGAGTCAGAGTCAACACATATCCGGTTCCAATATTTTTTTACTTCTTGTTTGACCACATGTAGTAAATTTCCAATTGCAAAAAAAAAGGTTGATATATAGCTTGTCAGTTTTTGGATTTACAAACCAATAAGAAAGAAAGAGAGGAAAAAAAAGAGATGAAGAAAGAGAGTTTACAAAACTTGGCTAAGCTTAGTAAAGCAATAAATAGCTGTTAATTATGAGCGACGGGTATTTTTTGTATGCTGCTTATTTATGATTTCAATTTCATCAGTGCCGACTTGCAGAGGTGTAAAATAAATTGTGTTTGTACCACTTACCTTTTTTCTAGACGAAGTCGGAGAAAACTGAAAAGTGAGATCACAATTTCCAGACAATATACCTACTATATCTAGTTTGATTTACTTCGAACTTAAATATAGAGGTAGATACGAGTATATCGCTTGTTAGTAATTTCTCACCAATCAACTATAACTTAAACCTTAAATACTCTTAATATAAACATATTAATGATAACATCTGTCTTAAGAATAAACGCACAAAGAAATCATTTCAAAATCAGCATTGAACGCCAGCACCGACCGGCAATTAAAACCACACGTGAGCTGAAGGCCAAGACACGGAGGAACTTGAGATGGCTTCTTTATGGCGAATGTATGTTTACATTGTTGCAAGTCGGATACGAGACGCAAGTTCGTACTTCTTTATATTATGTTTTTAACCCCCGACGCAAAAACGTCGGGATGTAAAAGGGATGTCTAAGTTTGACTTGTCTCTGTGTGTGTCTGTCTGTGGCATCGTTGCTCCTGAATGGATGAACCGATTGTTTTTTTTTAAAGTGAATAAGTCGGGAGTGTTCTTAGCTAATATGTTTGATGAAAATGTCGGGGGTTTTTAATTACACACAAGGAGCTAAGTCCTGTGTTCTTTTACACACATTTTTTTAGTGACGAATAAGTTCCTCCAAGCGTCAACTCACCTTGATTGATCTGTCTACCGTGCCAGATCGTCTTGTCTGCTTATTACGTTTGAAAGCTGGTGGTTTGGTTTTGAACCATCAGGTGAGTTGGTGGTCAAACGCGGACTTCTTTTTTTACAACGAACTAGGCATGCGTTGACCACAATTGCACCTGATGGGAAGCGACGATGTGGTCGAAGATGAAGCACGCTTACGTTTAAACAACCCCGGGTTGCACTTCATCGGAAAGGCAGAGGCCGCGTTATTCGCGTAAAAAAAAGTTTATTTTCTATCGTGTTCCATAGTATCCATTACTATCCATAATAGTTGATAGTAGTTTCTACAACAAAAACTAGATTAGTCTACAACAAAAAAAATACTTTAACCAAGTGTAACGACTTGCAATAAATTCTTCAGTTTGTGACCATTAACCATCAATTAAACTGTCAAGGGTTAACCGACGGTTAGCCGGCAATTTGTCGCTGCGGGCCCTTAGCCATTGATTATTCAATTGTGGATGTGAATGCCCTTCGCGTTTATGAGCTCTACGCTTCGAGATGGCATGAATGAAGATGGACAATGGATAAGATTATACAAAGATAGGTTTTAGATATTGAATGTTAGAATAGGTACATAAGAAAAATAAAGAAATGAACTAAAAAATTTGTCAAGCAAATCACACCGCGCTTAGTTGACGCCGCTGGTGATAAGAGGGCTGGCTCATTCCTCGCGCAAAGAATTTCACTGGCAATTCAGCGCGGGAATGCAGCCAGCGTTCTTGGTACTTTGCCACACGGGCAAAAACTACTTTTTGATTATTAATTTAGTTTAGTTTGTTATTTTAAATTTAAGATGTAAATATATTTTATGTATTCTAATAGTCAAAAAATGATTAAACATCAGAACTTTTTGATCATGAACTATTTACAATCTGTATTGGAATTTGATAAGTCATGGAAAATTTGCCGAAATTATGTTACCCAAAATTTTAAAATTTTAACGTGAGTTTATAATTTGCTTACCTCGTTAGTTTTAAGCAAAAAATAACTCTAAAAATATTTAAGTATGTATTTCCCAATAAAAATAAATCCAATATTTCAGCCAAATTCAATCTCTATTCTTCACTCTTTTAAAATACATAAAAATCTAAATCAAACCTAACGTTTATCATAACACCGAAGTTATTTTCCACGGTCATCATTCTAATCCTGCCATTTCAAATTAAGGCCACGAATTCATAACTAACTCTTTCGTAACAGCACCATTCACCAAACAAGAAGGTATTTTAACTTTCCTTTGACCCAAAACACTGCGATACTCTCAATGACCTCTGATTTGCTTTATTGATGGCAGTGACACAACAGACAGTGCTGGTTATGCAATGTTAAGGAGGCTGGAACACCATTAGCGGATGCTGTGAGCCTGGTATGCTGTTTGAATGATGGCAATTTTTGAACCAATTGTTTTTGGGTAAAAAAATTTGTTGGTGTGTTTTTTAAAACACATTTTTTTAAGAATTTAGACGAGTCACTCGCCTGATGGTAAGCGCCTAGTTTCTTGTCGCCAGAGTCTTGAACTCTAACCAAAATCAAAACACATTGCAGCGAATGCTTCTTTACTTGATATGAATTTATTCTGTTTAAATGAGAAAACTCAATGTTTTCGGATCATATTACACTAAAATTATGAATATGGAAGTTTGTGACTGAAGGTGTGTTCGCTCACTTCGCTACTTCTTCGCGCTAATCGAAATTGAGTCCAATTTAAAATTGACAGAGCTTTATATCCTGAATTACCACGTAGGCTACTTTTTATGCTGGAAAATACAACAACTATTCCTGTTATAGGATTCTAGGTGAAACCACGAGATGCAAGTTTTTGTTACTAAACTGAACCTCTTTGCTATGTAATCATAATATTTCAACTAATGAACTGTGGCGCCGAGTCCAACAGTCATCAACGATTATCATCAATATTTCTTCAGAAATCTGTGTTAAAAATTCAAGTGGACTTTGATGGATAGTGGTTACGCAGCAGTAATTATACTGTAGTTAGTGTGCTGATGACTCAATCGCGGCCGAGGGATTCTCAAGGTTGAGAGGAAGCTGTGTGTAATAATTTTCATGATTGATGCCTCATAGAAAACACGTGCTGTTGTGATGCGCTGTGGTTGTTTGGGTTATTGTGTTGAGGCTATATATCTTATTGTAGCTGTATACCCTTTATCTAGGTTATATTCTATCGTCATGTTTTCAGCGGCATGGCGATTTGATATTTAAGCTTGCAATGAAATTTAGATTGTTATTAGGTCTTCTTAGTGCTTGGGTATGGTGCCTTAGGCACCAGTGTGAGTTCGTCAGAGATCCTGGTGCCCTCTGTCAAGCACAGAGGCTGGCCACCGAGGGGGTTTTAGTGGGTGTAACCTCACATAGCCCAGTTGCACCCCAAAGCAGCCGGGTATCTTTCCAAGATTTCCCCCCCCCCCCGTCTACCAAAAAAAAGTCGTCTTTGTGCTTACATTGGTACTTCGGTAGTCTAGAGGTACATAGAAAGTTTTATGTTGTACTTATATTGTAAGTTATATTTTGAACACAAAGAAATCGTTATCAATAATGTTTTTTACTTATTATATTTTTTTTTCAATGATATTGAGAGACGAGACGAGCAAATCGCTCGCCTGATGTTAAACGTCACATTTGCCCATAAACAGGTCTGTGCCACCCAGAATTTTGAATTCTTAGAATTCAAAACCCTGCGCAGCACAGCACTGCGCTCGTCACCTGAGAGTTGTTTAATCTCTTATTTGCCCTGTAATTTCACTGCAAACAATGCCCTTCCAACCGGAACACAGTAATGTTTGCACATTACTGCTTGGCGGTGGAATAACTAGCAAAGGTGTGGTACTTCCCCAGGCGGGCTCTGCAAAAGAGCCCTACTACTACTAAATGTTACATTTCTCTTAGAAATAATAATACATTGGTAAAGAGCATCTGCTTCTCAAGTAAACTTTGCTAGTTTTTCTATAGATCGAAAGTCTAAACCACTACGTATTGAAGCCACTTTTTCTTATGCAGACCAACCATATCTAAAACATATACCTACTTACCTATACATACAAATACATAGATGTAGTTGCCTATACACATACGTACCATGTACATAGATGTACTACCAAAATGTGCTTGTACAAGTAGGTCAGGCAGAAGTCACGAACCGTAGTCGGTTGCATCTCAGACTCACTAATGTGGTTTCGCTTTCGTAATTGTTTTGAGTTTTTGAAGTTTATAAAAAGCTAAGCGACCGTGAAGAGGTTTGGAATCATTTACTGTTAAACTGGCATTTAGGAATACGACCTGCTTAGAAAAATGAGTTACACTACAATAATTTTACTCTTCTTACGTTTATTTCTTCTTCTCTTACTTAATTTAGAGGTATTTTTAAACGGCTTCAAAAAAGAAGACAGTTCGCAATTCGAATGTTTTTTTTTTTACTGCAAACGCATTAAATGATTTGTTATACGTTTTAAACGGGTGAACCGATTAAGGTACATTTTTTTGAAAGGTGTTCTTAAGTATGATCCAAGAAAATCGGTTCAAACGTTTGAAAATTATTGGCTTTATTCTAGGTTTTATTTAAATTTTGCTAAGTATAAATCTTTTTAAGTTTGATTAATTCAGTCTAGGTATTTAAATGACACTAAAATCAAAATCTTATACTCAATGGGTAATTTAAATAATTCGTTCAGCATCAATGATAAAGTCAAATAGATCGTAACCGGCCGTGACTACAAGGTTGACAAATATATAAAAAGTGCAAGGAAATACCAACCGACAGACAGACCGTGTCGGATTAACGATATCGTTTGTTTTTTAACTCTATTGAAGGTGCTATCGATCATCGGAGAAGTAGACTTTGACAAAATGCAAGATACTATTAAAAAAAACAAGCTTTAATTGAGTTGTCATCGGAGTTAGGCAAGCATATCAAATTTTAGCTCAATCGAACAGCGCAAATGATTCAAATTCAGTTACAAGATTTGATCTAAACAAACAAACTAGCATGCTAAATAAAAGCTTGTAACCAATCTAAAGGCGTTGCGCATACTACTCGTAAGTGTGTTAAATATTAGTTTTCTGTTAATATATTTTTTATTCGAAGCGCAAAGATCGTCACTCAATGAGCCTGCGACGACCTCCAGGTCGACCCTGAACGTGGTGGCGTAACGATTTTGCACCTTTCTGCTACATTGGCCTAATTAGCCGAAGAGTATGGACTTGCTGAAGAATATGGATGACGGATGTGTAGACGGAATTGGAAGAGGACTTTTTCCAAGATTGGGACTCAATAAGCTGAGAAGCAATTCGTTCAGCCTTTATCGGTCCACCGCTGGGCATTAGTTTTTCTTGTTCAGCATTTTTTCTGCGGGATTATGTTGTATTGTTTTTCCATGATAACATTTTCTAACCTTTGTCATAAGGTTTCCTTGCCTATTTTTAGGTTTAACATTCTATTTTTTTCTATGATTGGCTTGCGTTTGACCGCCATCTCGCCTGATCGTAAGCAATGATGCGGTCTACGATGGAGCACACTTGCCTAGAAGAAACCGATCCACTCGTGACTTGAAGAGACTTTGAAGCGTCGGTGGCCTGATCTTATGTGGTTGCGCTATAAACATCAAAGTTTCATAACGTTTCTGAATCGTGTATTAGTATCATCGTAAAATGCGGCTGTACATTCTTTTACACAGGATATTGAGGTCATTTGAAAATCTTAAATATAGCTAAGTTTGTTTATTTAAAGAACGTTATTTTTGTAACATTGTTGTGAGATAAACTTATGAGGTATCAACTGCCGTGACTTTTGGTTACGGGAAGAAAAAAGTGATGAAATGAAAAATTTCTTGATTTCGATCCTCGGTGCGATCCACTAAAAAAAGCGTTAGTCTATTCAAGTATCAAGTGATATGCTAGAAACAAGGAATAAAAAAAAATATCCAAGTTTGACCCAAAAAATATTATTTCTTACACATCAAGTGAAAATAACATAAACAAACCAAGTTTTCCAAAAACTTTTCAGACAAACAACAGCGTACGAAGAAAACTCGTGATATGAATTTATTTTCTACGTTCTCCGCTTATCTCAAAAAAACTAGAACTAACACATTTTCGCGTGAAAATTTGTCTTTTTATTTACCAGTTGGTTCAGAAAAGTGGCACTTTGCACAGTGGTTGGAAATCGGTCGTGAGTTCAAGCGCCTGTGTTTAATTTTAGTGTTATGTCTGGCCGAGTCATTGGTGAGTAACGGGAAACCCGGCATTGCACAGTGGAGCGAATTTGATTGAGATGTGGTGTAAATGAGAAATTGATTTGATTGGAGATTGCATGTGTGTACTCGTATTTGATACAGTCATAAAATAGGCGTATTCTAAGGTATATATATGCGAATTTGGAGAGAACAGAATTTGGCTTACACTTTAGAGTAGACTTATACCAAGAAATTGGTTACTTTTGAATCCAAAAATATTGGTTCTTGAACTTTTACACGAACTTTAATACACTCAGGTATTGTGCCAAAAATAAACACTTATAGACAGACTTATGATTGACTAGCTGACCCGTGCCCACTTCGTTGGGCATAATGTCAATTAAACCCGAAGCCATCGCGCGCCGTCCGGACCGTTTTTTCTCCGATTCACTTTGCAAAACGGACTACCACGTAAAAGCCTTTTTATTTTTCGGTTTTTTATATAACTTATGACACTCAGCAATAATGTGGCTTTCTATTGGTGAAAGAATTTTTAAAATCGGTTCAGTAGATCCCGAGATTACCCCTTACAATTTAACAAATATACAAACACACAAACTTTACTTCTTTATAATATTAGTATAGATTAAAGGTTAAAACACTTGTTTGTTTAAATATTATTGCTTATTTAATTTTTTCTTTAATTGTTATTATCACTACAACTATAAATTTCTATCATATAAAAAATGGGAAAATGGGTCAAGTCAAAACATATTTGACTTGACCCATTTTCCCAACACATTTGATAAGATTTTCCCATTTTCCAGAACCACTAGCCCACTATGCGTTCTTCAATGAATGAGTAAGATTCGTAGCGTTGGCGCAGTTTCAAAATATTATGATTCAAAATTACCTCCACGAGTGACGCGACGCGACTACCAGAAACGAGTGAAATGGTTTAATGGTCATATTTGAACGACACGTCATACTTCGAGGACTTGGCCTTGTTTCTAACTGAGAAATAGGTACCGTTTCTTTAGAAAATATATGAACGTTTGTAATTATTGTTTTAGGGTTCCGTACCTAAAGGGCAAAACGGGACCCTATTACTAAGACTCCGCTGTCCGTCCGCCTGTTACCGGGCTGTATCTTATGAACCGTGATGAATGGAAAATACCAACCTACTGACCTAGCACGGGCCCTGAAAAACTGTATTTCCACAACTATTATTCCGCGAGAAAGAGATAAACATATCCATATAAAATCAGAAAGACAACCCCTCTACGACCTATGGAGGCCTACTGGAGAATTGCGGATAAAATCCTAATGCGTAGCTACATTTAGTACGTAATTAAATAATAATTAATTGTCAACAGCCTCAGGCAAATTAATCGGTTCCTCAGCAGACCACCGGGTTGCAAAATGTTTTGAAGCTTCATGTTCTATAGCCATTAATTTATGCCCTCGGGTTGATACTCACGTCCGATTTCAATTTTACTTATATCATCATGGTCAACAGCCTTACGAGTTTTAGAAGGAGAGCCCAGGGACAAGTTAATTACTCGTAAAAGTGTAACAACTCTGAAATGCTACGTAACGTTACTCTTATTTTACGCTGATATATTTGTTAATATGTATATCTCAAAAAGTAAAGTCACTGAGCATATGTGAGTGATTTTTAGGCGCAGAACATGGTTATGACGAAACAAAAATTCATGATGAAACAAATCATACCACTGATATAACGACAATCCTTTATTTTTGTTTTATCAATGACAATCTGACACGAATACCTATCACAGAATAATTGATACTATATGCAGCTTTTTCCAATATTTTTTTAAGTGAGGACCAGTAACTAAATTACCCCACATCTCCCATACTAATCAAAGTTATTTATTTAATTACACGTACCTAATAACTTACAAGTGGTCCATTTAGCTCATTTCCGTTCAATCTACTCTCACAAATCGAATATTCTATTACTTTACGAAGTATATTTATCTAACATCGGAAAACGAGGTTGATAATTCAATTTGCATGTTTGTAGGTCTGTTTGTACTGGTTTAGATATATTTGTGAGTATGACCTGGAATGTTCCAGTTTAATGGAAAATTTTGGCCGGATTAGAAACATTGAGATCGAGCAACAATTTTTGTTTTACTTATCTTGTGAAATCACATAAATAAGTAAGTAAAAGTTGATCTTCGAGAAATTAAAAATTGAAATAAATTAAGAGGTCTTTTTAATGTAATAGAAAACAGAAGAGGCAAGTTGTTTGGCCACTTTGTATGAGATTACAAATTAGATCATAGAGAAGACGATTCACATTCACACTCATAGCTTAAAAAGATGGCACCCGGTGATGATGAAAAAATCTATCAAGATGTAACTTACTTGTATGTATTCAACTTTATAGCGTTAGAATAGTAAATCCGCTCTTACCTGAAACAAAAAAGAAAAAATATATTAAAAACTGAATTTTTTAAAGTTTCTTTTGCAGTCTTCTCAATATTAAAGCCAGGTTTATCCAATTTCCATCTCAAAGAAATCAAATAAACAGTAGCTCTAATACCAAACAAACATAAGGAACGTGAGACGTGAGAACCATACAAACAATTACGATTGTTTCTTAAATTCTCAAAACATCTCCGAAACTTGAGAGGAAAATTAAACAAAAATTGGGAACGTCCTCAGAGACAATACTCGTGTACGAGTTTTCTCAAATATCACTCTCACTATTCATCATCATCATTCGACTTAATGCTGAGTTTAGGCCTCCACTCCCTTGGGCCTTTGGTCTATCATCTGAGTGCATAAGACTAATAAATAGGTATCAGCACTGTACGATGTATACGTGTTTGACGAGTCCAAATAGAGCAGTCTTAACTAAAATTTACTTTATAATAGAAATGCTATTTGACTGTGACTAAAACTGTTATTTTTTTTTATTCAGTTATAAGCTTGCGTTTGACTGCCATCTCGCTTGATGGTAAGCAATGATGCGGTCTACGATGGAGCACGCCTGCCTAGAAGGAACCGATTCACTCGCGACTTGAAGACACCCAAATTATATCTATCGGGAAACACCCACTCGCGCAGGAAATTATATTTCTAACAAAAATTACTGTTGTAAATTTTACCTAAAATATTCGATGTTTCGTAAACAAAAAATTAAATTTGTGACCTTGTGGCAATATGATATATTATATTATTCTATTCTGTCTCGAACCAATCTCATCCAAGTGAGACCAGCGATGGGTCTGATAACCTCGACCAATCGATCAAGTTACCTTCCGATAGAACTCTTTTAGGGTACCTATTATTAACGGGTGTCCGGGTGCTCCAGGACAGTCGATCCCCAAGTCGCCCCCGACGCGATGGCGCGACGAACTTGGGTGGTTCGAAAAAGACTGGTCAGCGCTGGCCCAAGACCGCAAGAACTGGGATATAATTGGGAGAGACATTTGCCCAGCAGTAGGACAGCATAGGTTAAATAAAATAAAATAAATAGTAATCTTGTAAAGATTGCTTAGATTCTCCTATTTCTAAGTAGTCTATCTATACCGTCTGAACAGCGGCTCTCTCACGAGACAATAGTCGAAATGTAGTGTACGGAATTAGTATGCTGAGACCCGGATGTCAGGTTCAATGCGCATTCTCGGCTCGTTGGGAGTTGGGAGACTACTGGGGCTGCGGTGTCGGGGATACGCGAGAGCGGGCAATTAAAATAACGAACGAACTTTTAGCACAGGTTTTAGTAACAAATAAATATTATTTTTTGGTAAAATCTACTGAGTCCAATGTAAAATTGTACATGGTTAATTAATAATATCAATAAGCTTTTCGGGATCATAAGAGAACTTGATAAGATAGATAAAGTTCTAATAAAGGTAAACTCGTAATGCAATCAGTGACAGGCTCAAACAAAAGAATTCAACGCGTACCGATTTCCCAAAATATATTATACACGCGTTGAACTAATTTCTACGACAAAAGTTTTATTTTCCACTTATTATTTCACCCGGTTCCACCCGCAATAAGCACAGGTATAAGCAAGTTTCATACCAAATTTAATTCAGATTCGTTCAGACGTTTTTGCATGAAGCCACAAACATCCAAACTCTGACATTTATGATATTAGTAGAATAATAAGATATTTTAGATGGTCTCGATCTAGTTAAAAAAGAAAACATACAGTCGAATTGAGGACCTCCTCCTTTTTTGAAGTCGGTTAAAAGTATAAATTACCACTAAGATTATTATTTCTTTTCGCGACCTGCTAAAACTTAGACCAGATGTTATGTTTTCACCATTATGTGCTTTACACCTACAGAACCTATAGTTAATTAAACACTACACAAATCTGAATTAATTTAAAAGATGAGTGAAATATTTATCTGGTAAGGCGAAGTCGTGACATCGATACATTCCACAACAAAAACAACCTTCACCTTTCTAAGTGAAGGAAGTCAGTATTAAGACTCCATGGAAAGGTATCTGAGATGGCTGAATTGCTAACAGCAAAATTTAATACGAACAAAATTAATATGATAGATGTTACAGCCAAAAAGTGGTCATCTCTGATTTATTTTGATTTTTTATCCGTAGTCGGGATACAGTTTCTTAAACTCTTTATTGTTATTATATGAACTCGTAGTGTCCCACAGCAGGGTCTCCTTACCCTCCCTCCACTTTTCGTGAAATTGGGCTATTGGGAGATATGTTATCGCGCAATCTTTTCTTAGGGTAGGGGTCGTGTGTTTGTTGGTTGTTAAACTTTTTACTTATTTCGCTTCATCGCTTCATCTTCTGCCTTAGACCAACGGTACATTTGTACACATCTGCCACACAGAGCTTACGAAATCTTCCTATGGTTTATAGCACCATTGAGTGGTCGAACAGGTCCCGAGCGTTGAACCTGTTTCCACTCTGTCTAGTGCTGTTGTTGCTTCTAGCTTGATAAGTTGTTTAATGAGATGACTGGAGAGTGCGGGGTCGGGCTTTTGATTGGTATATTTTTGACAATTAAGAAGCGTTGTTAAAAGAAAAAACAGAAAGAAGCTATAGAGGAAACATTTGTGTCAAAAAGAAAGCCTGGGACACTTCTGTATTTTTGTAAATGTAAAAAAAGATAAATAATAATGAAAAAATCCAAATAAAAAAATTAATCCAACGAGACCTCACTATCAAAATTAGTCAAGCCGTCAGCAGTCAAGTTTAGGAGGTAAGAGGTCAAATATGAAAGGACTAAAGTTAAATACCTATAGAGCTGACATACAACTAAAATTAGTCTGGGCAGTTGGGTATAATGCAGCAAAAATAACGGAAAAAATGTCATGGGCATGTATATTTATATGTTTTGAAAAGTTTCATCAATCGTATATCTTTAATACATCAGCAGTTTTATATGTTTTTACTTTTAATTTTAGACTATAAAATCAACATGTCAAACCTAAATGCATCCCATTATGTAAATTCAATGCTTTCAAAAGACAATTTCCTTTAGGCAACATTTCCCTATTCATTATTCCATGCACACGATATTATACAAACTATTTAAATTCAATATGGATGCCCATTACGATAGCGATACCGATCGCAATTAACTTAAGTAAATCGTGATCGGATTATCGTCTTACGAAACCGATTGAGGATAGAGAGTAAGTTATAGCCAAGATGCATCCTACACATTAAAATAGCTGAGCATAATTTCTAGAGCTTTGTTAGGTATTTATTAGACGTTTAATTAAAATTGAAAGTGAAAGGGTCTTACAAAAGACTGTTTATAGATCAAGCCTCCATCTTGTTTTTACACGTGACATTTTACGTCAGCAAGGAATTGTAACGAGCATTTCATGCAGTGACTTTAAACACTTTTTTATCTTATCTTTTTTTTTCTTTTTTAAGGGTATTTTAAACAATGTCTATCTTTGTAAGTAAGGCTCGAAGAGTGTTACTAATACACACGGCATAAAGTTAATCACTGCTCTAATAAAACCTCTGACAACTTCTAGCTGATATGAAACTCTGTGGAATATCTTTATCCTGTATTGTTTTTCTGTTTTTATGAGCAAAAAAATAAAGATGAAGTAAAAAGAGTTTTTTTGGTTTCGCTTGTTTGCTTGTAATCTTTTTAAAATGATAAGTATTATGTGTTAAATAACATCAGTGTAGATTTTCTCACAATAAACCTTCTACATTCCATAAGTTTTTTGTCGGCAAAGGGCAAAGCAAAAGACTCAAACAAACCCATCTCAACCACCTACAATTACTAAATAATATCCCATACGTAATAGCTCCACGATTGCCTCACCCAGGAAGGGCCAGTCCTTCGGTATTCATGTCTCGGCCCTCCGTGGGAGCGTCACTCGTCTGGAAGACGTCACACTTGGCTGCGTATACGCATGTTTTTATAACGCCCACCTGGTAATGGAGCTTTGAGACTGGGTTGTAGGAAGCACGGATGAAAAGACTAAGTAGATTTGAAGTTAACAGGCTTCTGTAGATTTTATGGTTGAAATTTGAATTTTGGTTAAAAATGGAATAAGAAAGTAATGAAAAAACCCTTTTCAAATTGCGTTTAAATTTTTATTTGAATTCACCAAAGCAATGCAAGTGTTCTATCGAATATCGAATCATTACTCACTATCAGGTAAGATTGCAGTCAAAATTAAGCCTAAACGAATAAAGATATCCTACAAATATTATAATTGTGAAAGATTGTCTGTATGTTTGTTACTCCTTCGAACTCAAACGGAATTGAATGAAATGCATAATGTTGTATTGAATGTGTGTTTGAACGTTTGTTACCAAATAGGTATCTCCGTAACTACTAAACCATTATTTATAAAATTTGGAATAAAGGTAGGTAAAGCCATATCGATTCACAGGCTACTTTTCATTCATCATAGCGCGGGTAAAACCATGAGGCACAGCCAATTTATCAAAAATAATAAAAGAAAATTCCAGTCATACAAGTCCAAACTAACGTATACGCACGTCGATAACCGATATTCATAGTACAGTGCAAACAATGACCTCTTTACGATCGCCGGCGCTGTTTCCGCCCCTACGTGTGTACAGTTTATTTTTACTCAGTCCAAGTTAAATAAGGCTCGAATGCTTTGAAAACATACGGAACATTATTTATAGTCGGTCGCGAGACGTTTTGTGATGCAATTTTAGTTAATCCCAACCTAAAAATTCATATTCAAATGTCATAATATTCATAAATGTCATTCATATGGACAATTTTGAACATTGTAAATCTATTTGTACTCGTATAAATGACAATAGGCATGACGACAGTATCAAAAAATCGCCGATTCAATGCTTTCAGGGGACTAGCCAGATTAAAAAAATTTAAAACACATGTTTAGTTTTATTTTTAAAAAACAGGTTAAGATTTTCAATAAATTAAAACATTAAAATACAGCAATCGGCCATCTTGTCAGAAACAACAATCACAGCGTATGACGTCACGCCTAAGTGAACTCAGGTCATCCGCCGCTCATCACGCTTATACACAATGACATGACACAATGCCGTGACGTCAAATCGGCGCCATGACACAAGCAAGCTGTTTTCGGGCACTGTTGAAAAAATATGTGAAAAATGGCTTCAAACTTCGTTAAACTAAAGATTATTACCGAAATAAAGGCTTTTTTGTAAATAGTAAATGTGTACTCACATTATGGAAGAGGATTTTAAAATCTTTCGTCACGCCTATTGTGTAATGTGTATGTTATTAAAAATTGCGAAAAAACTGTGTACAATGGTGGAATAAATTATGTTAAGTCTCAAGTCTCAACAGTCTATCCTAGCTGACATGTAATGTAGTATAATTGTTATCAAACATCAATTTTTTTTTTTTTAAATAACCAAAAAAAGGAAACATTTAAAAAAAGCTTTAAGCAAGAAGTTTTTAAATATTTTAAAGCTAGCTGCGCTCCGCGGTTTCACCTACTTTTCCGGGATAAAAGGGAGCATATGTGTTAATCCAGACTATAAACAACCTTCACTCTAAATTTCATGTAAATCCGTTCAGCCGTTTTTGCGTGAAAAAGTAACAAACATACAGCCACACATTCTTATAAACTGTTGCGGTTATAATATTTTAGTAGGATATAGGGAACACGAGAAGCGAATTTACAACGTTTTTTCCCGTATATTCTACACAAGCGGCTTTATTGATCCACAGGAGCTTCACTTAATTAGTGTGAGCTTGTTTACCGAGCGTCTGGTTTCTTTCACGCCGGGGTCACGGCCAACGGGGGATCGAGTAGACGTATCGAGGGGTGGGGCGTGGGGTACGACTCATTATTAAAATTGAGAGGTCTTAATTTTATTATACTGTTGGTTGGATTTTTAAAAGGAGATCAAAGGCAATGCAATCCTACTTCCTACTAAATATTATAAACGCGAAAGTTTATAGGATTGTATGGATGTATGTTTGTTAATATTTCAAGCAAAAACGGCTGAACGGAATTACATGAAATTTGGAATGAAAGTTGTTACTACTTACAATTACTTGTGCTTCGCCCTTTTCATCTTAGTCCTGAGTACGTTCCCTTCGATAGATCTACTGTTTAATTAGTAACTTAAAATTAGCTCTCTAAATGCACTCTTACTTGTAAGGTTTTCAACTTATTTCACATAATTCTTGAGTTAACTTTATACATTTTCCTTTTTCTTGACCGGCAACACTCTGGGCACTTGGCAGAGCGCGGGTCTTGACAGATGGTTTTTGAATACAGAACAGTACAGACGGATAGGAGGGAACTGAGACACATAATGGTGAGAAGATGATGGATTGTAAAATCGTGAGGGTTAAAACTGAATATACCAGCTTGTACAATTCCCGAGTGTTTTAATTGTTACTGACGTTCGTATCTGCAATAATATGCTGATTGATCTTACATCTCAGAAGTGGGATAGAACTTACTTCAATAAAACGTAAGTACACGCCTATATAATTATACAGTAATAAGATAAAAATGTTTTTTTTCGTTGTGTTTTCTAATGTGCTACTGTATCTTTGCTGAATATTTTAAGTGCGTTGTTATCAAAAACCTCTTGGTTGGATTAAATTATTATACATGAATCTTAGCCTATTTAAAGTAGATTTTAGCAGCGGTTCAGTCGTGTATCGCGTGCTAAATTTTACTGTTCCACAAGAAATTAGTGAATTTCTTGGTTCTTTGTTCAAATATAGTAACTAAGTGTGAGCAACAGATAAGTATGTCATATAATTTTTTCTTGCTTTTTTTTCATAATTTTCAAACAATGGATATGCCGGGCTGCCCGAGTCGGGACCGAAACAGACGAAGCCGTGAGACACGAGCTGCTAACAGGATCTTTCGTACTGCTTCTCCAAGTCGGAGCCGTGCCTGGACTCGTAGCCCGAGCCACCCTGAGGACGATCAGCACCTGGACAGCGGCCGTGAGCGAGTGAAGCTACAAGAGAGGGAGCTGCTACGAGAACGCGAGAATCTTGCCATGGGTCGGCGTCATCGTCCACGAACGCGGCGCGCGGCGGGACAGCGAGCTTCGCAGACGGAGCAGCGGCTGCAATACCATTGACCGTGCGCAGCAGGATGCTGACTGCCACGCAGAACCACGTGTCAATGCCAGACAATTTATAAGGTCACGTAGCCCTTCTTTTTCAAAGAAAACTGCTGTCAATATTTTAAATTGTTTGAGAGACTGTTTTACGCATACCCAGGGCGCACAGTCACTACAAAAGCTTGACTATAAAATTATTGCCTAATTTTTGGAAATTTAGTTTTCTTGCTAGATATATAGTTTTGTTTTAGTTTAATTTATCACAGATTGTAGTGCGTTGAGGCCTACTATAGTCGTAGAGGATCGTATAAGCCCTTTTCTTGCCTTCCTTTTTCAAAAGCCTCAAGTTTATTTTACTCAACTGTTCCTGCCGACCTATTACCTACATAAGATCTTAAATGTCACATCCAATATGTGACTGTAGCGAATAAGTACAGGTTTGAAACAGCTTAAATTAAATAAACTCTGAATGTTCATTCAAAAGGTTTAGATTAATGCAATACTTAAGTACTTAGTGATCAGATAGTAATATCAAAATATTACTATTCCTAACATATATGTCCCTCTGGTTCACGATGTTGTGGTGGGCGTTCGGGGGGTCAGAATTTAATTATTTTTGTGTCGCTAGCATATATTTTTGAGATATTTTGGATTTTCGTTCTACCCTACATTTTTATCTTTTTCCTATTTGTCGATCTCAATTCTAATGCACGTAATTTTTGATACGAGTTTCAGGGAATGGAACCGGGAGATAATAAAGCGCAGAGCGTGGAAACTCTTAGATGGAACCGTTCGCGCTCCAGGCGTAGCTCCTCTCAAGGCCATAATCAAGACGCGACTCGACGGAGTCGCAGCCACAACCGCAGCTGCAGTCGCCAGTTGCTGGTGCGAGAAGTGGAGCTGAGGCGAGAGCAGGAGCGGGTTCGTTTGTTGGAACTCGATCTGCAACGAGAACGAGACGCCGAGCAACTCCAACGGCGGAGCAAGCTGCAGGCGTCACTCCACGAGATTACGCGCGGCAGCCGCAGTCGCAGCCACCGCAGCCGCAGCCGTCCGCTTCCAAAGTTAAATAACCAAACCAAATAACCAAACCAAACCTAAATAACCGTCGAGTCTAGCTAAAACCTGGTACGAGAGTGAGTACTCGATATTATACAATTGGGAAGAGTTCAGATACAAATATATTTATTGAACAACCGATATATTGTAACTTATGGGCTAGATGTTGGTGCATTTAATGAAATTGTCAGTTTACCCACATCGAGCATTCAATATTAGTACACAGTCAAATACAGATTTTAAAATAATAATAATTAATAATTTCTAATCCCATTTTAGTTCGACGCATAAAAAGGCAATAGTAGGTATTCAATTAAGATAGTATTATGTCAGTTTCTAGGTCAAATGTCAAGTTTGGGATTGGTTATTTAATGATGTCATTTCCGTAGATCTATTTACATCTCTATTCACAAATTCATTCAAGTCATAAAGAACGTTATTTAGTGGCTACTTTTTCAGTTAAAGTTTGAACTCTTTATTACAACTTTGGGACAACTCGTAAATGCTAATAGAACTGATGAAGTTCCTGCGTGGTTTTAAAAGATAATCGTGGCTAGTGTTTTTCTTGAACACGCATCTGATTTGTTATTCAATAAACCTTTGTTATGTTTTGCAACTAAGCAAGTTTTAGGAACATAAATTCCAGTCAGTGTTAGTGAGGGGTGTATGTTTCCATGGTAGGCACTTTTGGCAACTTCAATTGATGCGACATCGACCAACACAGGTGAAGCATGGCAGTGGATGGAGATTTTGCTGTCAGCGTTTGCCGGATGTGGCTTCCGGTTCGGATTTGTATCCAGGGTTGCTCCAGGAAGATTCTTCTGACAGGTTTTGACAACAGAAGAATTACAAACCGGGACTATTTACATTGAGATCAATTGGAGTAGCTTTATAGTTGTGAAACTGCATTATTTTAGTTTTAGATATGTTTGTCTGGAGATTTGGAGTGCTTAACTAATCTGGTTAGAGTTTTTAGCGTACTTGTTGTTATATATTATTGTATACAGAATCATTCTGATCACTTTTTACAAAAAGTATCTATGGTTGCATTGTCGGCATGGAGAGGAGTGAGATGTTTTATTAGAGATGGCGGCTCATCAATGTATTTCGGAAACAACGGCGGTTTTACGATGCTACTTTGCGGTAGGCAGGTTTTTCTCATCCATCGATTCCAGTACTTTGCTTAACATTCTGTGGATTACCTTGGTTGTATGTTAGATCTGCTTTTCCGAAATCCAGGTTGAGTCGAACGGGGTATTTAATTTTCTAAAAACTTAGTAACCTATCGTAAACGGCATTTTCGGGTATCGTTGAGAGGGCAGGAAGCGGTGCTGTTGGACGGTAGTTATTTGGATTATTCTTAGGCCTTTTTAGATAATGATTTGACAACGGTTACTTTTGGACGATCAGGGAAGTAGCCTAGCTCTGGCATTAAATTAGTAACGTGGAGTAGGGGTTTTGCTATTTAAACTATACTCGTACATGATTTTATAACTTGCTTGAGTGGGCTGCATGGTCTGTTTAATGTCATTTGTTGGTGAAATATGCCCTTTGGTTGGGCCCTAGGCGGCTTTGGATTTATTTGTATGTACCGTTTTTTATGTATTTTAGATTTTATTCGCGTTTAGAATTTTGGATAGATGATTTTAATGACGTTTTGTATTTTTTATAGTGGCTGACTTTGCATTCTGATCTGTTTGTCTGTAACTGAACATAGATTTGTCTTTTAGTTTTACTCGAAAGGACTAACCCTTTTGTCTTCCAATCAGGCTTACGTTTATGGATTAGGTATAAGTTTATAACCTTTTTGTTTAGAAGAAAAACACTAATCGTATATTTTTTTTAAATGTCTAAAAATGTATTGTAAGCGTCATTTACATTGGATTTCCCATAAACGTCATCAAGGCTGACCTATGAGTGTGAAAAATAAATTATATAGTTATTTATTTTTAGACTATACTATAATACTGTTTTATATAAATAATAGTAAAGTTTCGTACCAGGTTTACAATAAAATGTATGACAAGGTTACAAGGTTACAAAGTTACAAGGTTACAAGGTTACAAAGTTACAAAGTTACAAGGTTACAAAGTTACAAAGTTACAAGGTTACAAGGTTACAAAGTTACAAAGTTACAAGGTTACAAGGTTACAAAGTTACAAAGTTACAAGGTTACAAGGTTACAAAGTTACAAAGTTACAAGGTTACAAGGTTACAAAGTTACAAAGTTACAAAGTTACAAGGTTACAAGGTTACAAAGTTACAAGGTTACAAGGTTACAAAGTTACAAGGTTACAAAGTTACAAGGTTACAAGGTTTAATGGCCAAACGGTTAAACAGTTTCAAGGTTAAACGGTTTAATGGTTTAGTGGTTAAACGGTTACAAGGTTTAAACGGTTTAATGGTTAAACGGTTACAATGTTAAACGGTTTAATGGTTAAACGGTCACAAGGTTACAAGGTTTAATGGCCAAACGGTTAAACAGTTACAAGGTTAAACGGTTTAATGGTTTAGTGGTTAAACGGTTACAAGGTTTAAACGGTTTAATGGTTAAACTGTTACAATGTTAAACGGTTTAATGGTTAAACAGTCTCAAGGTTACAAGGTTAAAAGGTTACAAGGATACAAGGATACCAGGATTCAAAGATACAAGGATAGATATAAGTGGTTACTTTGTAAGGATACAAGGATAGATATCAGTGGTTACATTGTAAGGATACAAGGCTCAGATATAAGTGATTACATTGTAAGGATACAAGGCTCAGATATAAGTGGTTACATTGTAAGGATACAAAGCTCAGATGTAAGTTACAAGGATAGATATAAAGTTATTTGGTTACAAGGAAAATATTGAAATAGTAATTTGACTATAAGGATATATTTTGATTGTAAATCACATTCTTGCGTAAAATGTTTGATCATTTGTTATCGTCTACACTACACGATTAACATACAGATAATGTATATATGTATTTTTTTTGCTATCTTGTTTTATAGTAGCGCCTTAATTGTCGGTATTTTTATGATTAAAAGCTTTATTTTATTAGAATAATAGTAAATAACATAATGTTTGCCTCGATCTGCCAAGTGTAAGGTTCCACCTGGTGCATGTATGAGGACATACATGTCATCAGGATGGTCGAGTGTAAGGTTTTCAACTTATTTCACATAATTCTTGAGTTAACTTTATACATTTTCCTTTTTCTTGACCGGCAACACTCTGGGCACTTGGCAGAGCGCGGGTCTTGACAGATGGTTTTTGAATACAGAACAGTACAGACGGATAGGAGGGAACTGAGACACATAATGGTGAGAAGATGATGGATTGTAAAATCGTGAGGGTTAAAACTGAATATACCAGCTTGTACAATTCCCGAGTGTTTTAATTGTTACTGACGTTCGTATCTGCAATAATATGCTGATTGATCTTACATACTTAAGATTTGGTTAATGGACTTAAGATAAACTTCATTTAACTAAGTAGGTATGACAATTTATATATGGCAGCCATTGAATTAACCAAAGTACTGTTTCTGTTTGAAATTTAACATGACATGTCTGAGGTTAAATATCTTCTTCTTCCTAATAATATAAATTACGTGTCACGTTGTTTGTCCGCTATAGACTCCTAAACTACTTAACCGATTTCAATCAAATTTGCACACCGTGTGCAGTTCGATCTAACTTAGGAGATAGGATAGCTCACATCTCAATTTATAGTAAAAAAAACATGAAAAATTAGAAAATTAAAAAATACTTAAACCATAATTTGACTTTAGCGCTTTGGACAATGTAAACTTTTTTAATGTAACTTTTGACATTTGACATAGAATTGACGCAATGGCTTTTTTTACCAATTCGAATTAAATAGTCATCGTTAAGACAGGACAACGTCTGTCGAGTTAGCTAGTTATATTACTTATAGATACAAAAGTCTTATTTATAAACGCAGCTTCATTTCTTGGGATGTACCAAAAGAACCCTTATGGCAATAGTCCGTCTGTCTGTCTGTCTGTCTGTATGTATGTTCCATCTAATTACCTCAAAAAGTATAAAAAAACGAGCAAAAATACTCGTAGCTAGGCCGTATCGACCACGGCAACTTAAGCTATCTAAGAAACGTTTACAAAGTATAACAATTAAAAAAAGACGTGTGGCACTCGGGGCCTGCCGCGGTAAAGCTATTGCATAGCATTTTTTTATCAACTTAAGCAATTATAATTATTTCATTAACCAATGCCACCTAGAGGCGAGTTGCTGAACTAAAGAGACAGGCGTGACATTTCAAAGAGTCATTAAAAGTTCTGCTATTCATCGATAGATGGCAAAACTAAAAAGTATCACCGCTGTGTCTTAGGTTATTAAAATTTTCGTTACGGAATTTCTGGATTCAAGGCCCGCGATAGAAGCTATGCAATAGCTTAAAAATCTAAATTAAAGAAATAAAAATCTAAATCAAATACCTAAATCTTTTATTGCCAAACACAAAGATCTAGAATCAAATTCTAAATTATATTCAAAGCTATAGCCTAGCTTTCTATTATTATATTGTTCTTAGTTTTAAAATAATATTTCGAGCACGATGTGATGCTTGTCCCAATTTATGTTCTAAACATAATAAAGTTAACATTTCATCGCACGACGAGGGCAAGAAGTGCATCCGACATCGTTTTACAAGATCATAAAACTGAAAGACACGATTTTAAAGCCGAAACCACTTTTTCTACCAGATCCGTCCATTCGTAACAAATTATTACAACGTGATGTTATTTTCTTTCTTTAGACGCAGTATAAAATGTTTACAGTAACACAGGTAGGCGCAGTAAAATCTATTAAAAAAAATACAAATGTCAACCAATTCCAAGTCGAATCTAATGACAACCCTTTTCTTACAAGAAACAACCTACACTCTGAAATGACACGAAGTATGTACTCGAAAGTAATTTCAGAGTTAACATTTAAAAGGAAATACATAACTTTATTTGTTTATCATTCTGCAGCAATTCTTCTTTAGTTTTATTTATGAGTAGATACGAATTAAAATTTAAACAGATAGCTTTTCGCGATAAGACCATCAATTGACGAAAACACCTTCACTCCTTTGTTAGTAATTTCTGCCGTGAACATTATAGAGTTTATCTATCAACCAATTTAATTAAGTTCTGATCTGAGTTAAGTAACTGCCCGCACACTGTACGATGGGGGGGTTCCCAACCAGTCACACCAAAACGAGTCACAGTGTGACTCGTTGGGATTTTTTTTCCCAACCAGTCACACTGTTACACGAGTGTGACTGGTTGGGAACAAATTTTTAAAAAAGATTCCCAACCAGTAACACTGCCTCAATTAAAAAAAAACTATCGCTTAATACTTTTGATTCGCTCGGTACAAAGCAATCTTATGGTACCAAAACAAAACTTATCTTTTGTTTCTAACAAAAGATATATTTTTTTGACTAACTACTTAAAATAATAATGTTTTAATAATCAAATAAATATAATATTGACCTAAATACAATATGCTTTTAATAATTTTTGAAATTAAGTCAATTCAATTCAATTAATATTTATTCAGAAAAACATTAGATATAGGTCTCTTACATGAGTGAGATATACATAAATGAGACAAAAAGCCTTAACTAAATTACGCTCAGTGAAACTTAGTGAAACTGTCTCGAATTAAAAACATTTGTAACAGTAACTTTTCATAATCAGTCTTCTCTATTTATTACAGGTAATCATCACATATCTACATTAATCATTAGGGTTATTGAAAACTACAATATTTATTGGTTTTAGTACCTAAGTCTTTTATCACTATCCAGACATTTTAAGTTTTCACAAAATTTAATTTTTACTGACTTACAGGATTAATTTTTTTTTACGAAGTAATATTCGGTATCATTTATACGTTACGTTTTAATAATCAGATGAATAAATATTTACTTATCGATTAATAGACTTAATAAAGTATTGAAATTAGGTGATAATGAGTCTCGAAGTAAAAAATATTTGTATCAGAAACTTTTCATACTTAATCAGTCTTCTCTATTTACTCGTATCATAGGTCAATTATGATATCAATCATTGATCATATCTTCATCAATCATTAGGGTTATCTTCATGTATACCTATAAAAATTAATCGCTGTTCGTTTGGCTGGCTATAAACTCGAGAACGGCTGGACCAATTTCGCTAATTTTGATCTTGAAATATTTGTATTCTGGGTATTCAGGTATTGTTCAGGGAAGGTTTAAAAGTAAAAAAAAACAGCGGGTGAAACCGCCGGGTGCAGCTAGTTAAAATATAATATTTAGTGCGTAGTTTTTTTTATTTGGTTATTAACTCAGAAGTTACTTTTACATGAAAATTAAAAATGTTTTGTTTCATTGAATTGCTGCGTGGTGTATTATTATTAGGTCCTTACATATGAAATTGGTGCTATGTCGAACTGGCCACTTTGATCCCAAATATCTGCTCTTTGCTTAGGAACTCAAAATTCAAATTTATTTCAAGTTAAAGCTCGTTTATATGTGTTTCAAATTTAGTAATTTATATTTGATTTTTCTTTGGCAATATTTGCGAATACGATTTCCATCATGGCACCAACGCTGCAGAAACAGCTCGAAGGATTAATGATGTGTATTTCTCAAACAAAATAGTGTTTTAATGTACCTTTTTTTGTCATTACACGATATAGTTTCCCCACTTGACTCTTTTAGCACGTAGTAACTATTACCTAAACTACGTCTAACAGGTTAGGTTTGGCGCCATCTTAAACCGCCACCATTGCTCCATTTTTAAATTTCGGTGATGTGTTTAAAGTTTGTCAATATAAATTCGTATTCAAGTTTGTACTTCGCATTTTATGATATGTTAATAGATAAAGTAGTGTATGAAACTGCACATAACTAGGTATTAAAACACTCGTGTGATAGTATTAAAACCTCGCCTAACTCACACTCGAGTTTTAATACCCCTTTTTATGCCACAGTTTCATAAACTACTATTATCTTTTTTTCGTCAATTTGTTTTCCCCATACAA
This sequence comes from Alcis repandata, assembly GCA_949125135.1. Classification (NCBI taxonomy): domain Eukaryota; kingdom Metazoa; phylum Arthropoda; class Insecta; order Lepidoptera; family Geometridae; genus Alcis; species Alcis repandata. The sequence goes on along the minus strand of OX421233.1, from coordinate 11,630,429 downwards.
AACGCCAATTTATTAGGTAAGGACCTTTGTGACTGACCTTTGCTTACATATGGCAAATTTGTTGGATATGGTTTTATATTAGAAAGTTATTGTTTGGGTGATACGTTCTTTTTGAAGTAAAATCGCGTTTTATATTTCTATTTAAATGGTAAGCAAAGGTGGTTTAGGGTACATGCATGTATTTTATTTTTCAATCGATTCTATAAGTTTACATTACCTGCAAAAATATAATATTCGCAAAATAATAATTAATAAGTAAGAGAAAAATAAGTAACTGAAAGTGAGACCAGGCCTAATAAAAACAAAATACAAACCTAAAGACGTGTTACACCAACAAACAGTGACAGTATAATGTAATAGTAGGGGGGTGTTACTCGTTGGGAATGATAAAAAAAAAAAGATTCCCAACGAGTCACAGTGTTACTGGTTGGGAAAAAAATTCCCAACGAGTCACACTGTGACTCGTTTTGGTGTGACTGGTTGGGAACCCCTCGTACGATGCACATCTAATTCAAACTCACGAAGGATGTTCGTTATAGCGCGTTATTTCCTTCGTTATATTAATAGTAAGTGGATGCGATGTCGTCTACAGTTTGTCCAATCTTGTAGATTAGTTCAAAATAGAAGGGCCACTCGACACATTCTATTTAAATCTCTCTCACTCTATTTTAACTAAACTACCTACTTAATTTGAACTCAAACTTATGTAATCATTTTTCGTCAACAGGCTAAATCTCGGATAACCAATTCATTCGTTAATAGCATAAAGTAAATCTAGGTATGCGTTACCTGGTTACCTCCTATTCAAACTTCTCAAAAAGAAGATTAAACATACCTACCTACAATACAATATAATAACTCTTGATCGACACCACAAAAAGTAAATCACAAACAAAGTGAAATACATAAGCAAAAGGCACAAAAGGCGATCGCATCGCAAAGAGCGATCTCTTCCAGACAACCACTACACAGACTAAAAGATATTCACTATCTTTCGCATTAATATTTTACACAGTTGGGAGTATTCGCATTTTTTTAATTAACTTATTTGGATCCACTGCTAATCAAACAATTCTGACAAATATAATTTAAAAAATTATCGAAATCTTAAAAAGGCCAAAATACAAAAATATATCTGCGCTTAAATATCATAAATAATCATAATTTGTGAGTAAAATATTGTTACAAAGAATGCAAAAGGTAATTCGAACCTACGATATGATCTTTAGAACTAGTGGGAGCGCCGTGGGAGTAGCTAATCATCGCAGAAGGCGTCTGTTAGATTAATTAGTGATTTATTGTTTGGATTTCAACGTTAATTTGAATTTGACATGTTTCGACACTAAATCTTCGTAGTTGAATGTATTTGATAATTGATGTGGATAAATTATTAAGGAAGGTCATTACGTCACATTTCATGCTGTTATTTAAATGGTAATAGATAAACTACGTGTTGAAACCTCTTTTATTTATTACCGATTCCAAATAAGGAGGTTTTACTGAGGCAACTAACGTGGTTAAGACACAAAGGAGGTTTTTGTTTTTCCACTCATAGTTATTAATTTCGAAATGTCACTATTAGCGACAAAATGAGAATTAAACCAAGCGTTTTTTTATTCTCCTAGCTAAAAATATAAATGCCGAAATGTGATTGTTTGTTTGTTACGATTTCACGCCTTAACTACTCAACCGATCATCATGAATTTTGCACGTTGATCGTGAGTTTATTCGATTCACAGTAAAGAAGTAATAGGTTTATTTCAATTCACATAAAAAAAGTAAGTTCGTATAGGCTAAATCACTAGGCTCTGGTTTCAGAGCCTTTAGGCCGCCTCAAGGCCTTTGACATGGCTTGACAATTCACAGTGAAAGCACTAACAGTAATGCCGCATGTCCTAGAATTCCCGTTATCTAGAGTAGGTATACCTACTTATGTCCATTATCACGATCTGACAATACTTTCTCACAGCTCGATATTAGCCGGTATTGATAACACTCTTGCACGACATTGTGCCACATTGTGAGACGTCTAGATCTTTAGAATAGAAGATTAATGGTCTCTTACGGAATGAGGTGAGTAGGTATTCTGTAACTGCTTTGCTGTCACTGACCTGGCAGCAACTATAAATCGTACCATCTATTTCCATACTAATCTGAGACGTTTTTATCTCACTGATTCAATATTAGAAATGTGATAGTTTTATGTTTGTTATTTGGATTACCGATATTGAAATAACGAAACATGCTTAAAGAAACATAGCTCAATATTAACTCACTAAAATGATAACTCTATGAGAAGAAATTCAATGGCGTATGTGAACCAATCCGCACTTGGCCAGCGTGGTGGAATATGGCCTAATCACCCTTCGAGGGTATCCCAACAGTGGGAGGAATAAAGGTTGAGAATGATGCTGATAACTCTACGCTCACAAATATAGTAAATATTGCATTCTAGGAATTTCTATCTTGAGTTCGCAACAATACTAACAATAAATTATTTTACTGGATAAGCCCTTTTAAACTAGATAATTTACCAGTTAGTGGGCAGTAAGGTCATCGGATGTATTGCTCGTCTGTATATAACATCCTCTAGCGTAACCTTACACTTGGACTGACTTGCTGATTACTATTATGACTCTACTACATTATATTTTGTTTTGTTGTGTTACAGTACACAACATGTTCCTAACAAAATATAATGTTCTGTAACATCTTCATTTAGTAACGTTATTGTAGAGTAGATACGTGTTGCGTACTGTACTGGGCTAGCCAAGTTCTATAATCGAAATCTATATATATCTTTTTGACATTCAGTCAAAAAAGTATCGGGAATGGATGATTTGTTTTGGGTTCCAAATTCAAATTTTTGTTTTTATTGTTGTTGTTAGATTGGCACAACTGTTTTCCATTTTGGCGCGGAGTTTGAGTTGCGTCTGTTATTTAGATTAAATATGGTGCTGTTTTTAGTTAGGTCATATCTAGTGTGTATTACGAATTTCATCATGGACAAAAACATCGAACAAAGAGTTTGTCTTAAATTTTGCATCGCCGATGGAATTTCGTGTTCGGAGTCACTAAAAATGTTACAGAAGGCTTACGGCGAATCGACTTTATCAAAAACACGTGCTTATGAGTGGTACAAAGCGTTCAAAAGCGGTCGAGATGTGATGGAAGATTTGCCTCGCTCTGGTAGGCCATCAACGTCTGCAACTGAAGTTAACATCGCAAAAGTGAAGGAAATAGTGACTGAAAATCCTCACTCAACTTTGAGAGAGATAGCCGCCGAACTTTCTGTATCTCACGAGTTGATCCGTACCATTTTAAGTAATCATTTGGGTATGAAACATGTTACCGCTCGGCTAGTCCCAAAAGACCTGAATTTTCTCCAAAAACAATCGCATGAGAGTCGCTGAGGACATGCTAGAACGAGTCAATTCCGACCCAACATTTATGAAACGCATTGTTACTGGTGACGAGACGTGGGTTTACGAGTTTGACATGCAAACTAGTCAACAAGCTTCGGAGTGGCGCCTTCCAACTGAACCGAAACCGAAAAAACCACGCCAAAGTCGATCAAAAGTCAAAGTCATGTTGACTGTTTTCTTTGACTATCGCGGTGTTGTGCACTCGGAATTCTTGCCGGAAGGTCAAACGGTAAATAAAGAATATTATTTGAGTGTTAGAGCAAATTCGACAAAAAAGGCCAGATTTGTGGAAAGAAAATTCTTGGATTTTGCACCACGATAATGCGCCTTCGCACACGGCCATCATTGTGAACGAATTTTTGACCAAACACTCAACAAATACCATCGAGCAACCACCATATTCACCAGATATGGCTCCAGCCGACTTCTTTCTTTTTCCTAAACTCAAATTACCACTTCGTGGCACCCGTTTTCAATCGGTAGGAGACATAAAGGAGAATTCGAGGCGAGAACTCAACTCAATTCCGGAAACAGCGTTTAAAAAATGTTTTGATGATTGGATTATTCGTTGGCGTAAGTGTATCGTTTCTGAAGGAGCATACTTTGAAGGTGATAAAATAAATTTGGATGAATAACAAACATTTTGTGTATTATTGATATTTTCCCGGTACTTTCTTGACAGAGTAGTACATATATATAAATGAATCACTATTTTCCTTGGTCATCGCATCACGCGTGACAGAAGGGGCGGTATTAATAAAACAATTATTTAACTTTTTCAGCGTCTATTCGACACAATAGTATAGGGCGGACTACTTGTCTAACATCATTCTTTGTTTATCTTAACTAATTTATAGTAACAATCTAGTATTCTGTGGCGCAGGGCACCATTCATAGTTACTATTACGTATTCTGTGGCGCAAGGCGCTGTCACGGCCTTCCTGCCCAGGCTTCGCTCTCGAAGCCTCTCATCTTAGTTTACCTGTAATTGAAAAAGTATTATATGAAAAGCTTTAATAACACATTATTTTTATGGCCTGTGTCTTGCACTACCATTTATTATTTTGTATTTTTTTTTTGTTTTTGATTACTCAAAAGTAACCCTTGGCACTGTCTCAGCCCCCTTACCGAAGTAAGTGACCTAAGTACCTTGGCACTGTCTCAGCCCCCTTACCGAAGTAAGTGGCCTAAGTACCCTTTTTTTTATGATTACTCAATAGTAATCCTTGGCACTGTCTCAGCCCCTTATGGTGGCCTAAGTACCTTGGCACTGTCTCAGCCCCCTTATGGTGGCCTAAGTACCTTTTTTTTATGATTACTCAATAGTAATCCTTGGCACTGTCTCAGCCCCCTTATGGTGGCCTAAGTACCTTTTTGCGATCCCAGCGCACTCCAAAGAGTCGCTTACGCCATTTCGATTATTTATTTTTTTGTCTGCGATCCCAGCGCGCTCTATGAGCCGCTTACGCAATTTTAATATTATTATACTTACACAGCAGCTCTCATAGCTTTTAATATACTACCAGATATTACATCTTTCACGCTGTCACGGCTCTTTCCGGAGCCTCTCGATTTTCAATCTCTTTGCGTCTTTCGTCACTATTTGGTAAGTTTTCTTTTCTGTATTTTTAATTTTATGTCTGTCTCACAGTAAACATTTTTCAATTGTTCAAGGTTCATTATATCGCGGCTTTAGTTTACCCATTCTAGTTCGCTACTCGTGAATGTAAACAATATCGCCTTCTTTGAGTACGTCATGTACTTCGTCACGTTTTATCAAATCTTCGTTTCATTTCAGTGCGTTATTTCTTCAACGGTACATCGTAATTGATATTCATCAACATTACAATCCTCCGAATCCTCTTTTCTATGTTTTGTGTTTGTTGTGTGTTCTATATGTTTCTGTTTTCTATGTGTGTATTTTCTCTGTTGTATGTTGTGTTTTCTGTGTTTTGTTCTGTTTACTCTCCATCGTGATTTTGCCTGGAAGAGATCGCTCTTAGCGATAAGGCCACTAGTTGTTGCACTAGTTTCAAGTGTTCTTTTCCTTTTATTGTAATTTTTCAGATCGTATTTCCATCAGTGATTGCATTGGGGTACAGCTTGTACTTTTGAACAGTGGCATTAAGGGTCAATATTAGTTTTCAAATAACGCTCGTCCATTCTGACTATTTCTGACCCACGATTAACTTCACACACACTTCACACAGCTAATTGGTTTAGTACTGTAGCTACGTATCATTCGGCTTGCACATTCGCTTTGCTTGCTCCACTTGCAACATAATAAACATCAATGTTCATTTTTTTTAAACTCTTTTGTTTTTCAGAAAAGTTTGTTCCTTTTTCGATTATTTGCTGTTCCAAAAGGTCTTGTACAGTCAACATGTACTGTTTGAAATAGAATCGGCAGCTTTTCTATTAGATGTAATAATCCTTATTTTTAGGCCCATTAGGTCATTTAATTTTTATAAAAACTTCTATGTCCGGGAAAATCAACATTTTGTTTTATCGATTTTAGGCTTTTGTCCACTCCAATTTGACATTGCTCATCGTTGAAAATTCTAATCAGATTAAATGGTTCTGGTGGTTTTGTTTTCTTCAAATTCTCTCATCAAGATTCCATTTTTTTTTCTTTCCGGATTTTCTTGAACTCTATAAATTTATTACTTTTTGATCTGTCTTAGTGTAGCTTCCAAACAAGTGACATCATCATTTAATTTCTTTTACTTTTTTTTTTCATTTCATTTCGCGATAGATTTCTTCTCAGAAAATCCACCTGTTTTATGCTGCTTCCTTTCCGGTATTTATTGCAATTGTCTCTAGCTCATATAGCTGTTTTATTTCGATTATTCAAGTGACGATTTCTCGCTGAAATAAGACACGATACGGAGATCTTCATTGTGTCTTTGGAATAATATAGCTTCATATCTTTGACAACTAGCATCGGTAGTAGTAGTGTATTATTGGGCATTCTGGAACAGGTTTTGTATGAAAATTTTGTGGCTCACTACGTTCGCTCAAAAATTTTAATTCAAAACCTGTTCTAGAATGCCCAATAATGGAACGATTTCTTTGCAATAACGTATTGGAAAAATTTTAAGGAATCTATTGCTAATACCAAAGTTGGTCGTTTGCTCATACCAAACTTACGACACATAAAGGCGGTAGCTCCGTTACAACAAAATAATAAAATAGAAAATGGTAAATTGAAGTTCACACCAACTACCAACTAGCAACTAAATGAACAGAGTCGTGACCGTACCTGGAAATAAGTCGGTGCAGCTGTTAAGTCAGCAACTTGATATTTATTATAAAGCTATGACATACTGGTTGGTTGGGTTGGTGGTTTATCTATTCTCCGAATGTTATTAGCTCAAGTCCTCTCTTCGTGTATATTGAGTAAATAAAGTAGGTACCAAATAAATAATAAAAACTATTAACGTGTTTCAGCCTTAGACTAAAATTATTTTAGTCTAAGGTTTGAGCTATTTTATTATAAAACTATTATGAATGAACAAGTATGTCATGTCTTTTATTTTTTGTTCAGCTATTTTATACAACACTATCTAGCTCCAAACAAAGCAAATCTTGTACTATGGGAACCAGAGTAGGTACTTTTACAACTTTAAAATACAAAGAAATACCCCGACACAGAAAAACATGCATTTTCTTTACATAAATATATGTCCTGGTGGGAATCAAACCCACAGCCTAAAATACAATAATTGCACAATACGAGTAACTGTATTGTAAACACACCTTAATCAGTTTCGCGATTCCGCAAAAATACTTGACAAGTTTGTACAACTTGATATCATTGTTGTAAAGCTGATTACAAACCGGTAATAACTGATTTCACTATTCTCCAAATGTTATTAGCACATGTTATTAGTTATTAAGTACATTAGGTAAATAAAGTAGGTACCGAACAAATAAATAGTAAAAACCATTAGCATGTTTTGGTTATTTTAATATAAAACCAATACTTAAAAATACATAGATATTTGTGATAAATAGAAACACCCAGAAAAACATATTTGTACTGGGGAGGAATCGAACCCACGATTTAATTTACCTACATATAATAACTGCAGACTAACTGTATTGTAAACACACCTTAATCAGTTTCGCGATTCCGCAAAAATAGCGGCTAATTGTGTACTAGCTATTGCGCGCAACTGCGCTCGCACAAAATATAAATTTTATTGATACGATTTTAATAAGTACCAAATTTTAAAAACAGATAATTGTTTTTATAACCGTACCGAGAACTTTGAAACACTTATTTTAATTTTACATGTCCAAATAATGGAATTATTTTGCTAAATCTTTTTCCGTCTTCGGAATCTAAATTTTCAAAAATTGACTCTGATAAACCAGGAGATGTACTCTCAAACGGTAGCGTTCAATTGTAAATGCCACTCACGGTCATCCATCCGAAAATTAACAGTACCTCGGGTTCGTACAGGTCCGAACGTGTTTATATAGGTATAGATAATAAAATGTATGAGTAAGGTATTTAATTTCAAATGAATGCTTGTTACTCGATACATTTGTTTTTCCATTTTATAATTATTGCTGATGTTTCAGTAAAAACAGAGGTGCTTAAACGGTTTTCAATTATAGTCGCACTGTTGTGTGCAAACTGAGGTAAACTTATCATTTTTCTTCACATTGTAAATGTTGAGAATAGCTGAAGTTATTGTATTTAAGCCGTATTCCGGTCAAACACACCACCCAGTAATCCAGCAACTCCGAGGAAGAAACAACAAGCCAGTCTCCAAGCAAGATCTCCAGTCACCATACTCCAGAAGCAAGATCCAGCCTTCAGATCAGACTACACCAGACATCATAGTACGAAGCAAGGCCAGCCAGGTCCGGACTCCAAAAAGCAAGACCAGCCCTCAGACTGCTCTACAAGGTCGTCAGCAGACCGAAGCCCACCTAATTCGACAATCACGAGAAACCGCTGCGTTGCAATCATGTTCGTGAGTTTATATTTTTTGATATATTAATATCTCTTTGACATAAATTTGTTACTATGTTACTTTATTTGATAACATATTAACTTAAACAACAGAGAATTGTTTTTGGTTAAAGTGTATTTTCTTTTTATATTTAATTTCTTACTTACACACTATATAAGTATTTGTAATATATGTAAAGGCTGTCGGTTCTAAAATGCAGTGAAAATTATTTCGATACTACGCGTATGTTTGTTTAGTAACATTAAAATTTATTTCGTCTATGTGTGTGTCTGTGTAACTTACTTGTTTTTCAGGTCTGATTCGGAGTATTCGGATTATTCCCGTAAACGTAGCAAGAAGGACACAGCTGAGCAGTTTTTTGAACCAGATAACGAAGAAGCGTCTACGTCTAAAAAAACGTAAGTTTCGTTTACCATAGTTTTAAAGGTCTTGTTTACTAATCTTGATGAGATAATTGAAACTTGTTTGTAACATACTTTTCTTATTACTTTTTTTATTTACGAATATGTCTAATTTTGTATTTTGTTCTAACTTCAGGTATAAGAAAAAAGAAGCATCAACGAAAAAACAAAAACAACCAGTGTCGAAGACAGTGACGACCGCTCATCGAAAAACGGCAGGCTGGGTTTTGGATTCCGAAAGCGACGACGACAACGCAACAAGAAGACCTGCTCCGGGGACTCTGCAGTCGGTGCTAACACGGCGGGTCGCTGACGGCGTTTTGCGTCGAACAGCGAATTTGACGGGTGAAGTCTTTATCGAGCTAAAAATATATAACTCAAAAGATATAAGAACCGTGGCGCCGATTAAACGATGGGAGCACGCGCTTGTGTCCCTTAAATATCAAGGTGGATCAGATTGCCCAAATCTTGTACCTTTAAAACAATTTTTAAATTTGTGTAAGAAACAGTTCACGGACGAGGGCACGTTTTTTGCTGATAAAAAGGGATAATTCTTTCCTCTATGTATACTTTGGAGTAACTCATTTTTACTTTTTTTTAAAAGTGTAACATTTATTTATGTGGTGGCTGGAGATCTTGCTTAAGACTAGATTATAAGGTCCATTTTACTAAATAAATTTTTTAACTAGTTTGTGCATATAATTCTCTAGTTTATTTTTTAATTGACTATTATTTAGGTAGGTATATTTCATTAGGTATTAGGTACATTTTGTTTACATACTTAGCTCTCAATAATGGCAAAAAACACAATTTACTGCACCGTTTGTGACTTATCTATTAAAAGTAGCGCTTTCTCGAGCCATTTACGCACTAATATTCATAAGAATAATAGTTCTACCCAAGTTAGTCAAGGTATTGATAAAATAAGCAGTGCATTTCGCAATCGAATTGCATCGTATAGAATTAGCGACGAAGGTAATGGTGTGGTTCCGCCAGGTAGATTTTTACATGAGGTCAAGTCACGTATACGAAAATTATTAGACGTAAGACAAGCGACATACCAATCTATCAAAGTAAATTTCGAATTATTTGCTGAATTTACGTTGCCTAAAAATAACACTAGTGAAATTAAATCTTTTGCTACAGAAAATATAACATTACATCAAAACTACAATTTTAATGAGATATTTTCAAATGTGGTTGACAGCATTACGACAAAAGTTGACTGTTTTGAGGAAAAAGAAAGCGGTTGGGCTTTCTTGCGTAACTTATACGTAGAGGTCAATATTAACAAATACAACCCAATGAGAGCCTCGCGGTTTATTGAATTACCTAAATTTATAAAAACTAAACATGCATGCATAAATATACAAAATAATGATGCTTTTTGTTTTTTGTGGTGTATTGTAGCAGCTTTATTTCCTGCTAAAAACAATGTTCATCGAACTTCCTCGTACCCACGGTTTGAAAACGTTTTGAACACTAACAATATGACTTTCCCGGTAGGGTTTTCGGATATTAAGACCTTTGAGAAAAATAATGATAAAATTAGTGTAAACGTGTATGGACTAAACAAATCTAATATTGTCGGTCCTCTATACAAAACAAATCAAAGAAAAAAGCATCATATTAATTTGCTATTATTAGAAAATAACAATTCTAAACATTATTGTCTGATAAAAAATTTATCTAAATTACTCAGAGGACAAGTAACAAAGCACCACGGAAAAATATATTTTTGTGAAGACTGTTTGCTTTTTTTTCATAACAAAGACAAATTGGATACACATATTTGCGGTGCAATTAGAACAATGTTACCTGATTCCGGCGCTGTGATTCAATTTAGACATTACGAAAGAATGCAAAGTGTACCTTTTGTTATATATGCGGATTTTGAATGTTTATTAAAACCAAATAGCGGAGAAATAAATTCTACTTACACAACCGTTTTACAAAAACATTTACCAGCTGCCTTTGCATATTACATAGTCTGTTCATATGACAATTCACTCAACAGATATGTATCTCACCGTGGACCTGATTGTGTTGAAAAATTCCTTAAACATATAGTCGAAGATGTAACAAAAATAAACAAAATTTTGGAACAAACAATCCCAATGTTACCTTTAACAAATGCAGAACAGACCACATTTGACGAGTCGAAATATTGCTCTCTTTGTTCTAAGTCATTATTTGATGACAAGGTCAAAGATCACTGTCATTTAACTGGTAAATATCGAGGTCCTGCCCATTCTTACTGTAATTTAAAATTTCGTTTACCCAAATTTATCCCCGTATTTTTTCATAATTTGTCCGGTTACGACAGTCACCTATTTATACGTCAATTAGGAGAAATGCCAGGAAAAATTAAAGTTATTGCAAAAAACAAAGAAAATTACGTATCATTTACAAAGTTTTTAAATGTAGGATCTCAGAAATGTTTCCCGGTTCGATTTGTCGATTCATTTAAATTTTTAAGCACAAGTTTAGAAAAGCTCGCGGGAAACCTAAACAGAAATGATTTTACTCATTTGTCTTCTTTCTATAAAAATAAGAAGAATTTTGACTTACTAACACGTAAAGGCGTTTATCCATACGAATACATGACTAATTGGGCTTGTTTTTCTGAAACGCAATTACCACCACGCGATTGTTTTTATAGTGTATTAAATGATGATACTATTTCGGTCGCTGAATATTCGCATGCGGAATGCATATGGAAAACATTTGACTTAAAGAATCTTGGCGATTATACTGATTTATATCTTAAAACAGATGTTCTTTTATTGGCAGACGTTTTTGAAAACTTCCGCAAGACTTGCAGAGTTACTTATAAATTAGATCCGGCATTTTACTTAACAGCTCCAAGCTTAAGCTTCGATGCAATGCTTCTTCAAACCAAAGTACAATTGCAACTTATCGAAGACTTGGAGATGATTCGTATGATTCAGAAAGGAATCCGCGGAGGTATTTGTTTATGTTCTAGACGGTATTCTAAGGCAAACAACAAATATTTGCCCAATTATGATTCGTCTACTCCTGATAACTACTTATTATACATTGACTGTAATAATTTATATGGTTATGCCATGTGTTCATATTTACCATTTTCAAATTTCGAGTTTCTTCAGCAATCAGAAATTGATGACTTGAACATTACTAATGTGCCTGACGATTCAGATTTTGGGTATATTTTGGAAATTGATATGCATTATCCAAATGAATTGCACGATGCCCACAATGACCTTCCGTTTTGCCCTCAAAAATTTACTCCACCTGGTTCAAAAACTTCCAAATTGATTCCTAATTTATATGACAAATTTAGATATGTAATTCATTATGTGCATTTAAAAACATGTTTACGACATGGTTTATTAATAAAAAAGGTTCATAGAGTTATAAAATTTAAACAAAGTCCATTTTTAAAACAGTACATAGATTTGAATACAACATTACGACAAAACGCTAAGTCAACATTTGAACAAGACTTTTTTAAATTACTGAATAACAGTATTTTTGGTAAAACGCTCGAAAATACTGAAAATAGACTAAATGTTCATTTGGTTAACCAATGGAGTGATACAAGAAACAAAACTAAAAAAAATTATACCGCTGAACAGTTGATATCGAGACCTAATTATCACAGCTCTACAATTTTTACTGAAAATTTCGTAGCCGTTCAAATGAAAACGGAGTCGGTTACATTAGATAAACCTATTTACATAGGGTTCACTGTTCTGGAAATATCCAAAAACCATATGTACAACTTTCATTACTCTGTTATGAAACCTTTTTACGGTCCTAATTTGAAACTATGCTATACAGATACGGACAGTTTTCTATATTCGATTGAGACATCAAACGTGTATAAAGATATAAAACAAAATTTGGAATCTTATTTTGACACAAGCAATTTTTCTGAAAATAATGCATTCAACATTGTTTGTAGAAACAAGAAAATTCCTGGGTTATTTAAAGATGAGCTAGGAGGGCAATGCATTAGTGAATTCGTAGGATTAAGATCTAAACTATATTGTTTGAAAACTCTAGATAATGAAATAAAAAAGGCAAAAGGAGTGAAGAAGTCTGTTGTAAAAAAACTGGATTTTCATGACTACACTAAAGCATTACTGCATAATAAGTATCTCCGCAAAAGAAATGTACTATTTAAGTCATTAAAACATGAAATTTTTACTCAAGCTGTTAACAAAGTGGTTTTATCATCAAATGACGACAAACGTATTGTACTCAAAGACAAAATATGCACTTTGTCTTGGGGACATAAATCTTGTTTATATTAGCACAATTCTAGAATTACTATAATTTAGAAAGTTAAGGTTAAGTTAAGTTTGTAATTACGTTTTCTATTTAATATAGTTATAGAATTCGGTTGTATAAATAGAATGTTAATTTTTGTCAGTAAATACTTTTAAAATAAATCTGGTTATAGGAATAAGATTTGCATGTTTACTTTACGATATATTATTATAATAAGATTTGTTTGTAAATAAATATGTTTTATATTACTTTGCAGTTGTATCATTTCTCAGTTCCTCTATTCTATAGCATACCATTCGATTTACAATGATAAATAACAAAATATTTAATAACTATTTGTTATTAAATAGTCCTCTAACGCTCGCAAAGCATTGTCTCATTCTAATTACATTTGCGAAAATGTAATATGATACCACACAAGTGTTCGACAATTCAAACGTGTCCGTACTTGATTATTTAGATTAGTCCATTAGCATTAGCGCATCGGCAGTCGAAAGAGGCACATTGCATCTACACTACGTACGTTTTTAACGTTTTTTAACATGTAAGTTTTAATTTAAAAACTATTTGTTATTACACAAACAGTCAAAATGAATCTGTGAATTAATTGATACTAATATTTTTTTATTTTTACAGACTATGACGGACTCCCAGGACACCTGTTTATTGTTTTCTCAATACGCGCAAAATCCAGACGATGATTTCGATGACTATATGGAAGCCTATAATGTGACAAGAAATCGGGAAGCTTCAAATAAGAAACCGAAACAAAAACGAGATACAACAACAAAAAAGAATGAACTTTCTTCAGCTTCTTACGTCATAAGTAAAGACGGTGCAAAAGCAAGAAAATTAATAAAAATTAAAGTGTTTGAATTAGAAAATAACCCAGTGAATTTTATGAGTGCTCCGTCCAGTGACAGTTCCGATGTGATGTTTACTGCAGCTCAATATGTAGTCAAAGACTCTGTAGATGAAATAATGAATCTCACCGAAATTTTAATAAGTAAAATTTCAAGAAAACTAGTGGGTAATAATTTTTAATTTGTCAATTCTAAGATTGTAGTAATAATTACGTAATACTGCTATGATTTAAAATGTTAATTAAATGTATGTAAATAAATTTAATAATTCTTAAACAATATGTTTTTTAATTCCCTATTCTATTATACCTTAGTAAAACCATTGAAAAACTAACTAATTTCTCTTTAAAAGATATTCAAGGTTTATAAAATAAAATTAAACAACGAGTTGACGTTTTCCTTATTTTTAATAATAATTATTTTTGTATACAGTTATCAAAATACCATTTTTTTATACATATAACATTTTTGAGAGCACAAAATTTGCTATGGGTTAAACAATTGTAATACAATTCACTTTCACAATATGTTGTATATAATAACGAAAAATTAGGACAACCTTGATCTTCAACGTTTATCAAAAAACAGTCTACACAAAATTCCTTTAACCATTTCTGTTTTTCCAGACCCTTCATAATTATCGTTTTGTTTTTCAATAGTTGCTTAATTATTCTTTTGAATTCTCTATAGTCAATATGTCCTTCACTCCACGTAATACCTCTATTTCGTTCAGTCCATCCAACTCTTCTTTTTTCTTCGGTTGATAATTTTGCATATGGATATGGAGGTTTTATTAAAAAAACCTGAGTAAAGTTTGCGGTTGAGATTGCAAGCTCTTTTAATATAAACTGGTTTAGAGAATCTTTAAAACCTTGTATATCAACAAAAATTGTTGGATTCATGATATCTTCCGAACAATATTGGTCAAAGGTTTATATTCAACGATACAATCATTCAAAATAAGGCAATATGCTGAAGTATGATCAGGTATCTCTTTATCACTTTCTAATTCAAGACGAATATTTATTACAGGTCCGGTTTTTATATTGTCGTTTTGTCGAGAGCAATCTATTACAAACAATGGTGCTACGTCTTTAAACTCTTGAGCACTGAGCAAGCAACTAGGTCTACGTCCATAATATGACTGTTGAAAGTTTACATATTGTTCATATATTAATGCAAAGTTATGTTTGGAAAAGTTAGTATTATAACTTTCATACGGATAATAAGTAGAATTCAAGAAAACTTTGACGTCACGTAGATCGCAGTGATCAAAATGTGACATATCTTTAGAAGCATTGTTTTTTCTATCAGTTTGCAACCCTAAAATAACATATCTAGGTTTTTCAATTTGAGTTGAAGTTTTAATTGACCATGTATGTTTTGTCGTCTTAGGCAACATAGGGTACTCATAAAGATCCCAATTTCTAAAAGCTAACTGAATTGGTCGGTCTTTCTCAAGAAGCTTAAGCAAATTTATTTTTTCTTTATCTGAAACTTTGACATGAGGCACTCGCCAAATTAGTTTGTGTATATCAATGCTTTGCACTTTCTCTCCAGTATATAGTTTCAACGCATTAAGGTCGGTATTACTTCGCAACAAAACAAGTTCATGTTTACAATTAATAATAACTTTGTTATAATCTTCTGCAAATCCGAGTATGTTCCTGAGAGGTACTGACGCAGCAAAATGTCCTCCGATATTATTTTTAGTTCCGTCTATATCCCAGCCCCACGTTTTAGATATTTTTGATTCGGCATCATTCATCGATAACAATGATTTCATGGTAGTCGTTATGCCTGCGTTTTTCACTTTATCTATTTCAACACCATTCAATTCATATCGTATATCTTGAAATAGGTACATCAGGGGGTTATTTGTGAAGTTAACGACAGATGTCAAATCAGTACTATCTTTTTTACTAACTTTGACTACAGCCTCTATATACAAAGTACTTGCACTTGGTAAAATATTGACATCTTGCTGATTAATTGGGATGCGGATTTCATCGTTACTGTTGAAACTAGTAATATACGGTTTATATGAATGAAATTCCACACTCTCTATAGAGTTGTCGTATGCCGGTGTGTTTGTAATATTTAGAACATTCATTTTATTAATCCAATTGATTTTAGAAATTGCTTATTGACAGCTGACAATTTATGTTTTTTAGCTCGGGTATGTGTTAACTTTCGAACAGCTCGATTGATACTAGTCTTCTGAGTGCATACAGTTGTATATTTATTATAATCAATCATATTTTCTTAAAATGCAAGTACACCTGTATTTCTTCACCGCGCAGATTAACTAATTGGTTGTTTGTATTTAGTATCCTTATGCTTAAAGCATAGATACGTGTTCTGTTTACAGGAAAATAAATGGTGTTTTTTGGTATTTCTATTATCCTGTAACCCGGTGGTACGTTAGGAGCAAATTCGTGAATTATATGACTTGGTCTCTCGTTAATATATGAACCACTTGTTATATCACATTCGACCCTGAGGACAGTTGTAGGCAGAATGTTTACTGGAAGAGGTGACTCGTGTAATATATTACTTTTCAGAACTACTCTATTATAGCCTAGTAAAGCTGCAATTGAATAAGGTTTATAAAAGTGAATGTCTTTGCTGCAAAATATAGAGGTCTTAAGGGTGTTATTATTACAATACATCTTAAAGACGCAATTGGTCATTTTAGATTTTATATAGTCACATATATCTTGGAGCTCATATGCTCCTTCAGGAATTTCGATAACTTTATCGTTATCATAATGAAACTTGTTGTTATTTGCTGTTATATTTGGTATAGAATTAAAAGTAGATAAATGTAAAAGAGCGCACTCGTAATCACCTTCAAGGTCCAAAGGAGGTGTATAGAGAGTTGTTAATTGAGAGCTGTTTCCAGTTATGGACAGTGTGAAGGACATTGTAGAAATAACACACTTATAAAACAGTTTATTATTATATAGTATATTTATTCCAAAAATTATGTAAAAATTGTAGACATAAGTGACCGCATATAATGGTATCAAACTTTTGAAATCGAGTGTAGTTATAATAAACGTTAATTTTATCTAAATATTTTAATATTTCTAATGGTGGTTTTAAATCACCAAAGCTGTCAAAATATTCACAATATTCATTTATTTTTACATAGGCTACCCAGTGAGTTCCGTTACTCTTAAAATCGTCTAAGTTAACAATAGCGCACTCTATTGCTTGTGGTTTGTTTGGTAATCTATCTCTCATATAAACACCGCGAAAAAATGGTATATTTTTTGCGTGTTTGATAATATCAATATTTGTAAGAGCTCGTTGAGGTAGCCTGTCAATTAGTTTTTTGAGTTTTTTATAATTAGCCCATGGCCTTTTTTGTACGGCTTAAGGTAAAGACCTTTCCCTATAGCTATAGCCTCCATGGTTTTGTTGTGACGTTCAGATTCTTGTAAATTTTGTTTTGCTGTTTTAAAGTCGTTTATAGTTTTTGCTACACCGGCTGCACCACCAGCTAAAGCCCCAAGTGCTGATAGACCAGCAAAAATTGGTATCAAAGGTAAAATTCCTCCTGTCTTAGGTATTGGTATGATTCTCGGTAGTCGCACATGACATTTTTTAGGTATAAGTTTCTTAGCAACTTCGTAAGCATATTTAATTGCAGTTTTATTATCGTGACATTTTAATTTTTTTATATGTGATCCTATTTTGGATACAATTGTCTTAAATTTCTTCATTCCTGAGCCTGTTTTAAGTTTAGCTTTCATTACTTTGCTGACCAACCATGACGCTAATTTTTCACCTTTTCCAGCGTCTTTGGAATCTAATCGATTTTTGGCCATGTTTAATAGCTCTAAATCTGCTTTATGACGATCAGTTAAATTATTATAATTGGAGTATGCGATATCGTGGTATTTGCAAGCTTCGTCCAGCTTATTGATTCCTTTGTCACCTCTCAATAATCTTTCTTTTAATTTAGTACCTGGTCCACAGTAGTTATATCCTGGCAAATGAAGCTCAAACGGTAAATTATTTATTAAATTGTTAACAAGTCCTCCGCCTTGCATTTCTTGATATATAATGATTATAACATATTGTAGATATCGTTTATATTACAATAGAACTTCTATCCACCCAACTGTTTTCATGATCAGGAAGGCCCAACCATTTCACAAAAAGTTTGTTTCCTTTTGTTTTTATAATTTTTTCAATCAAATAAATATTGGGATATTTAGTCTTTTGCAACTCTTCTTGGTAAAATGAACCCAATATATCTTGTTTTCTTTGATCTTGTATATGATATGTAACTGGATTTGTATTATTAACAGTTTTAATAGTAAATATTTCCGTTGACCAGTTAGGTGTATATCCTTTTGCGAAACTACTTTTGTATTTACTTATTCGAACACTGTCACCTTCTCTAAATAACTTCTTAGTTGATTTTACTCTTTTTTCCTGAAATTTTATTATGTTTTTTTTCACGAGTGGTTCGTTTTGCACATTAATATCGATGGGTTTAAATTTAGTCACGCGATGTTTACTGTTATTATAAGCAATCAAAACGTTTTCTAAACATTTGCCTATCCACTTATAGGTGCCATTATAACTAAAACATTTGTATAATTTATTCTTTAATGTTCTAATTAATCTTTCTACTATGGACGCCTTTTTAGTTGAATATGATGAATAATGATTGATTTTTAATAAATGCATTTGTTTCTGAAACATGTCGTTATAAAATTCTGTTCCCATATCAGTTTGCAAATTTCGAGGTATGTGACCATTATTTTTAATAATATGATTAAATGCATCAATGACTTCTTTTTTTGTTTTGGTTTTTAATGGGTACGCCCATGCATATTTCGTAAAACAATCCATAACAACTAAAATAAAAGTAAATCCATTGTTGTATTTTTGTAGAGACTTAAAATCAATGAGGTCAGCTTGCCACAAGTCGTCTATTCCTTTTAGTATAACAGAACGTCGGAGAAAATTTCTGCGTGCTGATCGATGAATTTCATTTACTACTTGCTCTTTGGACATTTTGTGGTTTCTTTAGTAATTTGTCGACATACTCCTTAGTGCAATACTTTGTTTCAAACTGTGTAAAATGGTTTTGTACATCTGCTTTTAAAGAATTTACAAAAGCCGTGATTTCAGCAGCAATCTTGCTATCAACGTATTTCTTACTCGCGGCGTCGTCGGGTTTCACAGGAATTTTAATTCCGGTTAATCGGGACGATAATTGCAAATCAAAATCTCCCGTTTTAGTTTTAACTAAATAATTTTCTGAGTTATCCAGTAATTCAGATAAACGTAATCTTCTATGGACATGATGGCCAAATTTATCAATATTCATTTTTTATAATTCGACCTCCTTCGTTTGAACTCAAAATCTTGAATAAAACAAACATTAAAATGGTTACTAATTTATAATACCATTTTCACGTAGTTCTTCAATAATTGATATGATTTCATTGTCAAGACCAGTGTTGCCTGCATCTTTAGAGGCTATAAGCAATTTTAGCCTTTCTACAAGTTCATTAGGATCATCCCAGTAAATATAATCTGTATTCTTTTTAAATTTCTTCTTAAGTATTAACCCATTCCCTTCTGCAAAATCATCAAGATTGCTAGTCGATGATGACATAGAAGATGTGGAAGGTTTACGATGCTTAAAAAGAGGTTTGATTATTTGTAAATACTTTCGTCCCTTATTAGACTTTATCGGTTTGTTAGAGTCAAAATCTCTTCGATGAGCATTCGTTTCCTTTAATATAGCTTTGTAGTTTTGACTGTCCTCCTTTGTTATTAAATTTGGATCAGGCATCTTTTTAAATAATAGTTCCCAAAGTCCTAGTGTTTTGTTATAACTATGTCCGCCTATAGATATTGTATCATCATTTACGATAACACGTGACGAACCCATCATTAGTTTACCCCGTTCGCTTCTAACTCCAAACGGAACATCTTCAAACACTTCTGAAGAAAGTGACCAAGATGAGAAATCTTCAGGAGCACTCGATGTAGAATTTGCTGATGTAAACGAACTATTACTGACGTTTATTTTCTCAGTTTTATTATCTACGTCATCTGCGTCAATTTCATCATCAGAGGAATCTATTTCGGAAACGGTACCAAAATTATTTTTAATAGTTTGGTTACCACTGTTTGATGATGATGGAGAAATGAACTCGTCTTTCATTACAGATGATTCATCTACTGCATTAAATTTAGTTTTTGAAGGTTCGAAATGCTTCGTGTCTCTGATTATAGTGTTTAGTGGATCCGTTATAGGTTTAAAAACAGTTCCCAAAATGTTATCATTATATGATTCCATAGAACGCATGTCCTTTATTTTCTTTTTAACAGCTTCTGCAACTTGAACTACTTTCGCCTTTAATTCTGTTTCCATTTTAATTTTACGTTATATGTCTAACAATATAAAAATTACAATGAAACTATTTAATAATAGAAACCTTTTTTATATATAATTGTTAGTCAAATTTGACAAACGTATCGAACTTCATTCTGTAACAACCATTATTCTTTGGACAATCTTTATTTATAATCAAATAGTTGTAAGGTTCTCGCCATATTTTAGAACACATATCTCGAAATTCTGTCCATGTCATATCTGTATTAACATGTTCATCATATACATGACGTAAATTTATATCGTCTTGCTTAAATAATATTAGAAGGTTTGCATTATCTCTGACGAGTTGTTTTGGAATTTTGCTGTACGTTTGATTTATATAAAAACAATCTATATTTTTATGTCTTCCCATAGCAAAATAATCCCTCATATTTGATTGATTTTCACAAGCAACATCATCAAATATTATTACCGAATTTGAGTTTGCTTCATGTGGACTCAATATATGTTCCCCAGCACTATATTTTGCAAAAGATACACCAGGTACCAAACTCAACACCTTCTCTAAAAATAAATATTTAGGTTGGTACAATGTTTTAGAATACACATATACGTTTCTAAAACGTAAACCACTCTCATGTAATAAAAGACCTATTACAACATTCGTTTTTCCGCAATTTGATGGTCCACAAACTATACATCTGATTGTGTTAGGTAAAAGACTCCCATGACGGCTTACAAGTGTCTCTGCTTCCGGAAATATCTTGTCCAAATGTAACTTTTGAGATTGCTTTACAAATTTCATTGTAAGAGTAGTATTTACCAAGAATGTTTTTAACATAATGATATAAATTTTTAACTTTTTCTTATATATACAGCATTCTAACCACTTAATACACTATTGTATTTTATATTGTGACAAAGCTATCGCCTTTATATGTCGTAAGTTTGGTATGAGCAAACGACCAACTTTGGTATTAGCAATAGATTCCTTAAAATTTTTCCAATACGTTATTGCAAAGAAATCGTTCCATTATTGGGCATTCTAGAACAGGTTTTGAATTAAAATTTTTGAGCGAACGTAGTGAGCCACAAAATTTTCATACAAAACCTGTTCCAGAATGCCCAATAATACACTACTATCGGTTTCGGGGAATTTTTTTTAACGCTTGTATTTTAGCACTTCTAGGTTGAATGCCTTCTTTTGAAACTATTCTTCCCAAACATTCAATTTGTAGTTGAAAGTGTAATCTGCCTGATTTAGAGTTTCCTAAACGGTATCAAACTTCTTTTTTTTCCTTAATTCTCGTCCAATATCGGTTATTCAAAAGTTTCGTCACTGAACTTTTTCTCTTTCAATTGCCGACATCCGATAATTGTTGGAAACATAAGTTCGTTTGTTGTAGTCCGAATAAGCATAACGGCGGTTTTAGTTTCACATATGTTATTGTTAGTGGGAATAAGACTGGAATAGTTGTTTAATAATTCCCGAAACTTTGGTTGAGTGTTTTGCTTGAGTCACAATCACGACACTATTTATCAATTATAAACAATATCTTGTTCTTAGGCTTGGGACTAAGATCATCTTCTAAGTATTTTACCGTCCTGGGTAGTTAAAAACAAAACATCGTTGTTCTTTACTGCGTCTCGGCATTTTTGTTTCTCGCACAATTTAAAAATTTGTTTCCAAAGCCATCATATTCATCGTTCATTTTCTTATTTGAAGTTAGTATCTCATTAGAAAGTCCACAAAAATGTATTTCGGTATGCTGCTGGTGGTGAGCGGTTTGATGCAGACGGTATAGACAATGTATCCATTTCAGTGTCACTACCTGTAGGTTTAGTAAAGTTTCCTGAAGTAGGCATGTAATGGGATAGTTTCTGATATAACCCTGTTATTGTTTCAGCACTACTTGCAATAGATTTCGCATGAGGATCAGTTATGCCTCCTGTTATTAATTCCAATATTTCATTTTCACGAAATTGTATTCTCAATTGCTTTAGTATTCTGTGCTTCTTTGCTGCTTATACCGATACAGTCGAATACTGGTCGCTAGTCATGTTTGCGGCTACTTTTAAATCTCTGTGTAAATCTCGACATTTGAGAAATGTAGTTGTAAGATCTTCTTTTAAAGCAGGCCAAGTTCTCACCAACGGTGTCCATTCTTTATACAATTCTCGTGCGGGACCAGCTAAAAACGGCACACATCTTGCGATGGTCTCTACGTCGTCCCATTTATGTTTCAAGGCCAAACTATCAACTTGGGTGGTCCACTCTTGAGCCTCAATTGAACCAACACTCGGGTCAAAGGTAGGCAAAGCTATAGCTTTACTGGTACTGACATATTCACTAAATGTCCCAAATGTTCCAACAAAAGATTCCGGCACTTCACTTCACTGTTTTGTCTCTTATTTTTGTTTATCACTTTTTTATTGTTCATTGTGGGTTGAGTTTTTTTTTTTCACTTTTTTATTGTTCATTGTGGAGGGTTTTTTTTTTACTTTTTTTAATTTATTTATTTATTTTTTTTTACTTTATTATTGTTCGTTGTGGGGTAAGTTTTCCAATCCCACTTCTGATGACAGAAGGGGCGGTATTAATAAAACAATTATTTAACTTTTTCAGCGTCTATTCGACACAATAGTATAGGGCGGACTACTTGTCTAACATCATTCTTTGTTTATCTTAACTAATTTATAGTAACAATCTAGTATTCTGTGGCGCAGGGCACCATTCATAGTTACTATTACGTATTCTGTGGCGCAAGGCGCTGTCACGCGTGAACGGATGGAGCAATTTCGCAATTTTTTTTTGTTGTGTTAATTATTGTCAGGAGAAGATTCTTATGAAATAAAAAATTAAGAAAGTTGAGCGGAACATAAAAAAATAAGACAATTCGAATACAATACTCATAGTTAAGACAGGACAACGTGTGTCGGGTCAGCTAGTGCTATATAAAACTAGAAAAATGTATGGGAATGACATTTCTATACTTAATCTATTTGTAGATTCTATATTCTATGACAGAAATGTCATTCACATTCATTGTCATAATTTTCTATAGCGTTTCGATTATAGAATTGCAACTTGGCTAGCGGGGCTGTACTGTAACACCAGCGTTGCGTAACGTTATTATTATTATGAGTATCAACTATTCCGTTTCGCTACTTCTTAATTCGTTTACATTATCGTGTATGGATTTGCAAGTTAATTAAATGAAGAAGTATGTTAATGTTAAGCTTCTATAATTCTTCAGAACTTCTAAAAAGAGTTCAATTTTCTACTTATAAACATATTATATCAACATTTAGAAAAGCAAAAATATGAGACAATACTTTGCCAGTCGCCATAATAATATGTTGATTTAGATGTTAAGTTTTTAGTCGTTTATTTTCGATCTCTTGCTAGAATCACAGCGAGATAATAGGCCCAAGTTTGAAGGCATTTTAAGACAGATCTATATTTTCTAAAACTATTGGCCTCCTTGTCTAATAGCTTGCAATGATAAAGACAGATACGAGTATATTTTTAGTTAGTTTAGATCCATCTTAAAATGCCTTCAAACTTGGGCCTAATACAAATAAGATATATTTCTAGTTACTACTGAACCATTAGGTATATGTAATATATGTATAATAATGTTATCTACTCGTTAAACAATAAACTACAGGCCATGCGTGGTAGTAACCTTACTCTTGCTCCACTTTTCTAATTTGCAGTATTACCGGCTTTGTCTGCTAATGGCGAACAATTGTTAACAATTCAATAGGTGTACTTATCTATAGTTGTTTGATGTGTGGGCAGATGATTGATTACAGTAGGAAGGGTAACAGGTGTGGAAGAATCGGAACGACGGTTTTGTAGAGAAGGAATAGTGTGGGGGAAGGGATGGTGCCTTGCGGAACACCATGCATTATCCTGGGATATTTTACTAATGGTGTTTTGACTTTTTTTATTACCTAGCCTACTCAATAATATATTAGTGCTTTCGTGTTCATTATGACAAAATCTCAAAATTTCGTTTTATTTTACGAATATGTATTTATTTTCCAAGTTGACACCCAGATTCGTCCCCAAGGATGACAATCGGGAGTCGTCTTTAAAATTTGCGTTCTCTTTAAGTTTTTTAATTAACAAGATTTATTTCCTATCAAACTTACCACGAAAGCCTACTTTTGAAATTAAACTTTTGTTAAGTCTTATCGTTGTAGAAAAAATTCTAACAAAATCATTCTAAACTTGATCGAAAAACTAGCTCGAAAACCCAAGGCCATCTTTCACAACCCGCGTCATAAACTAATCGGTACATTTAACCATAAATCAGTTAAAGAGGCAACTGTGCCAGCTTTCTACGTAATTATGGCTTAGACACGTAGTTAGTGTAGTTAAACGCCTCAGGGTGCTTGCGGTATGATCGGGAGCTCTGTGATAAGCTGTTAAGAAACCGGCTGTTAAGAAACCGACTGTTATTCTGTCAGAAATTTGAGAGACTGACTTTACGGATTGTTGGTGAAACAGGACTTTATTATAACGTTAGTAGTAAGTACTTAAGTTTACTGAAAGGGCAATTAAGTTAACCATTGATAAATTAGAGTAAGTACTAGATTGAAAAACTAGTTAAACCGGTGGCTGTTGTGTTGACTTGTATAAAAGGCGATTCGAATTTAGACCCCGTAGTGAGTGTAAAAGTATCTGTAGCAAAATATAGAGAGGGAGTTTTATTTATTTATTACCTAAAATAGTCAAACAGGATTTGATTTTAATGTAAACCAGAATATCCGTTTTTGTATTTAAAAAAAATATATGACTATTAATCTGTAACGAACAGTTAAAGTAGGTAAGGGTCTTAGTCCTCCCCGAATGGGTTCCCGCCTTTCCGTGGCGGGGGGGATAAGTAGCCGTGGCACTGAGCCCGGTGAAACGAAGAGGAACCCGAGGTGGGGCCTTCCGCGTGTCCCTCTGGCAGCAGAGGGCACAGCGGATGAGCCGGGGTCTGAGCGATGGCTCGGACCACCAGGGGGGTCTTCCTTGTGCTCCTCGCCGCGTGTGGGTCGCGGTCGGGAGTGCAAGGAAAGGAGGAGGGTCTGAGTGTGGTGGACGCCGGGGGATGCGGTGCTCCACACTTGGACGGTGGCTTTGCTGCCACCGGTGACGAGTGTGGTGGACGCTGGAGGAAACGGCGCTCCACGCTCGGGTGGTGACAGCGGTGCCACCAGGAGGGTTTTCCTTGTGCTCCTCGCCGCGTGTGGGTCGCGGTCGGGAGTGCAAGGGAAAGAGGAGGGTTCCTTTTGCACCTCGCCGCGTGAGGTTTGCGGCCGGGTGTGAAAGGAACGTGGGCTTAAGGCGGGGTGGGTGGTGCTAACCACACTGCCCACCACGTGCGAGCGAGCGGGGCTGGGGAGCGAGAGGGCGGTTCGCCCGTCTCCTTGCTCCTCAGCAGTGGGGTTGCCGGTAGAGTCGGGGGACTCTCCCGGCCTGCACGACCCCACACTGTCTGGGGGGTGATCCTGGGGAACAGGGTCACCCTGCCATGGGTGCAGGGGGCCCTAATCGGGCCCGTCGCCGGGGCAAGGTGGTCAATGCTAACGCGACACCACCTTGCCCTACCAGGCGGACGATGAATTCCCCAGTGGTTTTAGTGGGTATGCCGCCACTAGGGCGGACCAACCACCCTGCCTCCCCCGGGGCGGGCGTGGTATCCATAAAGGATTTCCACTAGGTAAACAAAAAAAAAAAAAAGGTAAGGGTCTTAGTAACCATATACATATTTAATTAGCTAGTACCTATCGGTCAGTAACTCGTTACCTATACCTAAGAATAAAAATGTTTCACGATGAAAAAGGAATGAAAAAAAAATGTGTATGTGTGTACATTTTTACTGTGTAAAATGTTACTACTTATCTCCATATATTCTGGTAGTTGAAGTGGAAAATATGTTTCACGTCTAATGAAAACCCAGTAACTTACCCACCAACTGCTGGGAACTTTTACAGTTCCACAAAGAATATAATTACAAAGAATTCAAACATTCCCATACATTATTCTCATATCATATGATGCTCAAACTGTATCCAATCGAGCCTGAAGCCGAGCCTTAACTGTCAAACCAACAATTAGCCATTCAGCAACTTCCTCTGCATACAAATACCACAATGGAGCAGTTGGTACAGAACGACAAACTTCGACTGTTGCTACGAACACTATCTAAACTGCAAAATCTCGTTTTTTTAGTTCTACTCTAGTTTAGGTTATAAAAAAAAATATGCTAAGCTGAAAAGGGCTCGTAGTAAATTCCTTTAATCGCGAAAAAAAAACAGCTGTTCTAAATTCATATTCATATTCATTTATTCACACAAATAGCATACGTCAAAATGTAAGTCAAGGTAAAAATAATAAGTACAGAAAAAAAAATTGTATAAAATAATTAACATAATTGTAAAAATAAAATAATCTAATTAATAACCTTCAATTTCATGAATTCGTTATCTATGTCATAAAACGCCTGAACGATCAGCCAGCGTTTTATAGATACTCGACAAAATGTATGGAGACGCTGATAAATTTTTCGCAATTCCCGGGTTAGTTCCATGGTTAAAGTTGTTCGTGAACAACGAGTGTTCGTGTTCGTGTCCGTGTTGTTGTGCTACGAGCCCTTTTTCGCTTAGCATACCCTTTCCTTATAACCCTGTCTGTATAGATAAGTTGGTAGTAAAGTATCAGTTGCAGTTGCATGCTTGCGACATCGTGCGTGACGTTTTGCATGTTGCTCTTGTGGTAAATAATAGGTAGGAGTCCCCCCCCCCCCCTCCTACCGTACTCGTACTCCTCGGATACCGTACTCGTCGGATAGCCCCCCGGCTATCCGACGAAGACGAAAATGGCAAAATGCTTAGGTATCCCCTGAAAACCATTTTGCAATTTCGTGCTAGCAAATTATTATCAGACGCAGACAAAACATTTTTTCAGATTGTTGTTTGTTTCTTAATCACGCAAAAACTCGGCTGAACAGATTTTAATGAAACTTTTAAAAAATAAACAAAATCTTAAATGACACTCGACAAAATGTATGAGACAGCTGATTTTTTCCTCGATTTCAAATTTGGCCCCATTGTAAAAGTTATTTGTAATGTACTATGAGCCCTTTTCTGCTTCGCATACCCTTTGCTTATAACCCTGTATAAAATGTATTTAAAAGGTTGATGATCTGGGTGACGGCCGTCACACAACTTGTTAAACAGTAGGTTAATATTTGAATATTATTAGATAATAATTATACAATCGAGATGAGTTATATAACATCCTACTTTCACACTTCCTTTTTGTAGTCTAGATATTACTATATCAAGCTACAAACATAATTTCCGGTTTTTGACCAATTTCTAGATCTGTTTTACATACAATGCTGATATAAATTACGGTTATAAATATTTATAGACTGTTATAAAATATGTCTTCATTATGTCGATATTTTCATTAAAAAAAAAACATTTTATTTATTTTACTTAAATCGGTTTCTTCTAGGCAACCGTGATCCATCGTAGACCGCATCATTGCTTACCATCAGGCGAGATGGCGGTCAAACGCAAGCCTATCGCAAAACAAAAAAAAACTTTATCATTCGAAAAGTCTATGGCACATCTACTCATAGACTAAATCACAAACATAAATACTAAACTAGACATTATATCTATGTACTATTTATTTAGGCACTTAGTATCTAAAGCCCGATTCTAATTCGTTCGATATTATCTCGATCACTGTCCCTCTCGTTAGAAAAGCCATGAGAGTTAGCATGACCGAGATAATATCGTATAAGCCAGAATAGTACCTCTAGCACAGCTTCTAGTGCTAAACTACGATCCGCTCCTAGTTTCTTGCATCATAAGACCACGTTCATGAGATCATCGGTGACTACCGATTCCGATGCATAATATTGGTTGAAATGTTTCATTGTAAAGGCAGGAAGGCAATGGATAAACTGGCACAGGCAGGACCCAAATGAAATGGGAAGAGAAGAGACCAATACTCAGCAGTGGGTGGAAAAAAGGCTGGTGATAATGATGGCCTTTTCAGTGGGTTTAAAAAAAATGAAACTAAAAACTTAATTGCTGCAACAAGCTCCAAATTATTATTACAAGCTTTTACAAACCTTTATTTAGCCTGCCCTGTTTGTTTTTTGTTTGTTTGGGTAAAATTTTTGCAACTGAATTTTGATCTACTTCCCGATGTCAGATTGTGCTAAAATTTGGTATCTGTGTAACTCCGACGACAATGCATAAATGCAAATAAAACCTTGTTTTAGTAAAAACAAACGAGGTCAAAAGTGCCTCCAAATGGTTCGTGAAATATACACACGGTGCTGCTCGCCAGTTCTGTCACTTGAACTTGGCTTGACACGCTACCGCGTGTCTAGAACTCATTTTTTAATTTTTCTTAAAATCAAGTCTGTTCATTCAGATACTAGCGATCTCTATAATAACTCTAAAATGCTATGTTGCTATAATGCCTCTGCGTGCTTCGATCAGATAGTGCGCAAGTCGGTCTCAGTAATTTGCAACGGGACTTCAACCAGTCGGCAGTCTAGCCATACAGCCCGTATGTATGGGTTCATTCTAATGTACGGTAATGTATAAGTAGGTTTATGTGGATGTTAGCAAAAACTGATTTTAATTCGCCACTTTTTATTAAAAACTAGCTGATCCCGAGATATCGTGGCTGGTGCGCTGCGACGGATTTGGGACTCGAAACCGAGGCTCGGCCTTTGGCCTTTATAATTTTTATTTCAAGACTTATAGCTGACTCGGATTATAGGAAACATTAAATGAAATAAAAATAACCAAATCGGTCCAGCCGCTATTAAGTAGCTAACAACGATTTATAATTCACTAGCTGCGCCCCGCAGTTTCACCCGCTTTTCCGGGTAAAAAGTAGCCTATGCGTTAATCCGGACCATGAACGGCCTTCATTCCAAATTTCATGTAAATCCGTTCAGCCGTTTTTGCGTGAAAGAGTAACAAACATACATTCTTACAATTTTACAAACTTTCGCGTCTATAATATTTAGTAGGATTTAGTAAGTAAGTATATAAGTAGATAATATAGTTAAGACTAAGACAGATTGTACTATAAAAGTGCCATACAATTTTTAATTCAGAAATAGGATAAAGAAGGCCGTTATGATCATATCAGTAGCTTGTTTCTGGACTGGCTTGTTGCTACGTGCTAATTATTTTGGTCCACGAGAGAGCACGCTTGAAACGAAAGTCGAAACCGATTAACTTTTGCCCTCGCTTTAACTACAATAATGACTAACCAGCATAAAGAAGATTAAAATAAATGAATGAGTACGTAAGTAATGAGTAGATGAATGAGTAGGCCTAAGAATTTTGTGACAAAACGACAGCCGATTTTTTTGTGGGAAAAAAATACCAGAATATTAGTATCTTCTAGGCAAATATTTCATACTCGTAGAGCGTAAAAATTAAGCACGGAGTTGTAATAAAACTTTAAGTTCCTGTTGTTTCCTAGTTGATAAATGTCTTGCATATCCTGTCCAATCCCTTACTTGTCTGTTCGAAATAAACTAAAAATAAACATTATTGCCCTACCAAAGGTACCTCTCATCAAAATCAATACACCAATTCTTCAGTTTATGGTCCAATAAAATCTTAAGCTATTGAGAACAACGACGGTGGCATGCGGAAGCAAAGATTTTGTGATTGAGAACAAGTACAAAAACTCTTTGGCACTGGGGCTTTATTCTGGCCAGTGAGATATTACGAGTATCTCGGTCACTGCCGCTCTCATGAGAAATGGCATGAGAGTGAGAATGACGGAGGTAATCTCGAAGGCACAAGAATAAGGCCCCTGATAACGGTGCCGAATCGAGACTGAGTCTTCGTAGACGCGAGATTTATCGATAAATAAGACTTTACTGAGACTTAGTACATTTATCTGATGTACTCAATATGTACTCGTGTCGTGTTGATAAATTTATACTTAAGCATATGAGAGTGTGACGCTAATGTTTTCTTGTTTCTGTTTGATCTTCGCATCCCCGAGCAGATTTAGATAAATAATAAGGTCGCTTAAACTCTGGTTTAACTGAATTTTTATTCTGGAATATAGATAGATAAACTCTTTATTGTAGACATTGGAAACCTAAATAGCCAGTGTAATAATAACAAAAAGCGGCCATTTCGCTAAGAGCGATCTTCTCCAGAAAATCTCAGGATGGAGAGAATGATAGAAGAGAAAACAATGACAGAGGCTTAAACCAAGCTGTTAATGCTACTTTGTGGTAATTTAAACCACCTTAAAACATCGTGGAACATTTTAACATAATAATATACCTATTTCAACTCTCAAGAAACACCCAAACTAAATTCGTAATACAGCGACCTAATTTCGCGCAGATGTTCAGTTAGAAATTTTTCAGAATGATGCTTTCAATTGATATCAGGAAGAGAATCAACTGATGTCATAGTTAATGTAATGTAATAATGACAAATGGCACGTACGCAGGGCAATGTATTGTTAAATTAAGTTAGTGTGACTTGGCAGTGTGATTTTCCTTCCTGAAAACTGTATACAAAATAGCAGCTATATGTACCAAAAATTCTATCAACAGAATAATTTAGTAAAAACGGGCATTTCGTTTTGATACAAATTCCGTGAAATTATTTCTAGTAAAGAAATAATAAATATGTCGACATCCAAGTGGCAGGAAAGGAAGGAATATTAGGTAACAGCAATATTTAGGTTCTAGAAGACGACTCTTGATTAGTAGGTCTCTAAATGATTTTATTTGCTAATGTCAACTTCTTATTATTTTTCTGAGGCTCAAAGATTTCAAACATCCTTTAAGTTAGCTTGGAAAACAACAGTTTTCAACTAGGTATATCGTTGGTATACCCTAGTCACCTCAAATATAAAGGAAATGGTTTCGCAGGTCACATGTGCCGGCCCACCGATCCTTGTTAGCCTAATTGGTTAGCAACTTTCTGCAAACACAAGCTCACCTCCAAAGTTGTTTGTTTTGCAAATCCTGTCACTCACTTCACTTCACACAATCACTGGCCGGTAAGATATACTTTTTTAAATTGCCGATCAAAAACCGGTTAGGAAATTGTTCGAAGTTCGAACGTTTGAAAATTGAGGTGTTTGAAACGTCATGCGCCAGCGAAGCGCGGAGGGCCACTGGAGCTGGAGGCGCCGGTGCAACGGTAACCGCGTACTGACTGTTAGTTAATCTGTGTCGGTGCAATCGCAGGATATGCATTGTTGAAAGGTCAAACAATCGTCTATGCATCTTTGGATTTAAAAATATTTACTTATGAATGAATGTATCTAAGTATAAGAATTTACGCGGTTTTGACCAACGCGTTTCAATCACTTCTAGAAAGATATGTTTCTGGATAGATAGATAGATAAACTCTTTATTGTTCACACCAAAAACACAGACAAAAACAAGAACATTATTTTTACAAAACAAAAAACAAAAACCGACTTCAAAAGACCGACTATTGAGTTATTTATCTATTTGTCGCGCACGTACTTAATGCAAATTTAAGACTTATATGGTTTTCTCATGGATACCATTATCAGAACTGGACTAAATTGAAATGGGACCAAATGGGAAGCGTCAGCTTTCTAATAAAAAAAGAATCAAAATCGATTCACCCAGTCAAAAGTTATGAGGTAACAAACATAAAAAAAAAACATACAGACGAATTGATAAAAAATATTGACAATCGGTTAAAAAAGCAACAAACAGTCGAATTGAGAACTGTCTTCATTTTGGTAGTCGGTTAAAAAGGATCATAAAATTTAAAACTAGTGCAAAAACTGGCGGCCTTATCGCTAAGAGCGATCTCTTCCAGGCAACCTTAGGAGTTTCTATTTAGGCAGTAGGTCACACCAAAACTAGCTACCGCACATATTTACATACTAAAAACATTACCCTCGTTACGAGCAGTCGGGTAAAGATAAAACAGACAAAAAAGCCGTTACTTCGGTATTTATAGTTTTATTTGAATCGTGTAGCTCGTACGCTGATTTTTGACTGATTTATGATGATTTAAGAAATAACTGTTTATATTGTTTTGTGTTAAAACATGCGAATAACATGCAGCTGTGAATTAGCTAATGAAACAAGCGCCAAGGTCTGCCGTGAGCGGCGCCGGCGCCGGCGCAGCCTGCAAAAGGTACTTACTACCTACGAGAAACATACTGTGTGCTTAGACTAAAATAAAATAATATTTTAGTTTATAGACTAGGTGAGTATGTATGGATAATGTATATTGTATACGTATGTATATATAACCTACTAGCTATTCCCTGCCACGCTTCGCTGTGGATAAAAAAAAGATAAAAACAATCCTTGATGCGTATTATATATCATGCTAAAATTTCAGCTCGATCGGTGCAGAACTTTTTGAGTTTTTGAATCGTACACAAACCAACATAACATTTTTATATATATAGACTATAGCAGTTAGCAGTGGTCTGCGGTCTCCAGGTTTTCAGGTTTAAGCACAGAACATATTTCAAGGACAAAAATAACTTAGCTAATGAGTTAATTTCGGCTATACAGGGTTATTAGGAAAGGGTATGCTAAGTCGAAACAGACTCATAGTACTCATGAA
Organism: Alcis repandata; assembly: GCA_949125135.1. Lineage (NCBI taxonomy): Eukaryota > Metazoa > Arthropoda > Insecta > Lepidoptera > Geometridae > Alcis > Alcis repandata. The sequence continues at coordinate 11,597,453 of OX421233.1, read as the reverse complement.
CCACTCAATAATAAAAAATCTGCTGTTCCATACAAAAATGTCAATGACACTCGACAAAATGTATGGAACAACTGATTTTTTCTAGATTGCTGGGTTGGTCACATAGTAAAAATTGTTCATAATGCTTCCATATAGCCCTGTATAAGCTGCTTTCACACAAAATTGAATTCTTATAAGATACTAGCTGACCCGGCAGACTTCGTACTGCCATACAGTACTTCTCTATGGTACTGCCTAATTAAATTGCAATAACTTTATAAACTTACAACCTACATTGCTTAAACAACAGTGAGTGCTTGCAATTCAATATGAACTTTATACAATAGCAATAAAGCTCGTTTTAGTTAGAAAACGTTTGTATGGGAAAAAGAAAAGGGCTGTTTTTAGGGTTTTTCAATATTTCTGAGAGATTTTCTTAATATTTTTTTCCGTAAGAACCTTCTCCTAATAATAACAAATACAACAAAAAAAGAATTAGTGAAATCGGTCCAGCCATTCACGCGTGATGCCGTGACCAAGGAAAACGGGTTTCATTTTTATATATATAGATTTTAGGAAATAGAATAGAAATAAACTTAGTAGACATTTTAGTCACATGTAAACGTGTTTTCCTAAATATTGTAAGGGTTCAGTATAAAGACTCACGTCACAAGTGACTCATTATAAAAATCGGGTTTCATAGTGCATAGCGTAAAGATAGGTATGTAATTACGAAAGAGACAGCATATTCATTTCAAACACGTCAGAAAGAGCCAAAACATAGCCTAGGAAGCATTAAAGATATAACAAAACAATAAAAGCGTGCGCACTTTCACACGATTCACTAATTGAAGCTTTTATGGAGTTAAAGTAACTGAAAACTGCAATTATACTTTGAGATGTGTATTTATTGTGAGTAGAGTGCGTTTAAATGTTAATAGGAGAGTTAGAATGTGGATTGTGGAGCAATTAATGATGGCGGCGTGTCGAGCGGTTGATAGAGTTCGCGCCTTTGTAAGTATACAGGGCTAAGTCGAAAAGGGTTCATAGTGCACATTATGAACACTTTTACTATGGGACCAATCCGAAATTCGCGAAAAAATAAACAGCTGTTCCATACATTTTGTCGAATGTCATTGACATTTTTCTATGGAACAGCTGAAAAATTTTTCGCAAATTTCGGGTTGGTCCCATAGTAAAAGTTGTTCATAATGATGAGTACTATGAGCCCTTTTCGGCTTAACATACCCTTTATGAATAACTAAAAAATAATGAATAAATAATTTATGAATAAATAAATAGTAAAAACTATTTATAAATTGATTGATATTGAAATAAAATTGGGTAATTTATGGGTTTATTTTCCTGCATGTTCTTATGTAAAGTCCAGCGGAAGGTCACATCGTCGCTTACCTACAGGCGAGTTAGTACTAGGTCAAAAGTAGACTTTTTCGCGTTAAAAAATAAAAATGTAAAAATTCTTTGAGTCTGACTCTGTCGTATGCTCAGATCAGGTAGAATGCAGATATAGTGCTGCCTTAGATCCAAGGTAGTTTTTATGCGTCACTAAGTGCGTGAAATGTACGTACGGGCAGGAGGGTAGTTTTTGGCTTCACTTGGATCTAAGGCAGCACTATCTGCTTTTTACTTGTTCTGAGGTCGTATGACACAAAAATCTGGTCAGCCAGAATTTTCCGCCCTTATACCTATATAAGTCTTGTGGTTGAATAAACTTGTTGTTTTACCCTTTTATAAAGTCTTTTGGGTCGTGCGCGTGTTTCAAAAATCTCGTAATTATTTTCCAGTAATCATTTTGGAATCAGATATGTATAATATTTTTTTAATTCATTTGCCACAGTCATTATGAGGGTTGGTGAAAACTTTTGCTACCTTAAACCTTAAAAGGAAAAGCACAAAGAAAAACTGTACCTACCTAACAAAAGTAAAATTCTATTTCAATTTATCTAAAAAACTCTTCTGTAGTTGTATAATTTCTCAGTACGTATTTACAGAACACATAATGCAGCACATAACACATGATAATAACGATGTTTAAGAAAGTGCTTATCTCTCAAAACTCCCTTTTAATTGTTAATAAAAACATGTAAGTGAATTACGCAAGAAACGCCTTCATATCTACAATTATTATGGACCTTACTTAAAGCCTACTTAAAGTTAGTCACTGCTTAAAATGCTCTGACAACTTCTCATCATCATCATCAGCATATCGGATTTTGTCCACTGCTGGACATAAGCCTCTCCTAAAGAACGCCACAAGGCACGATCTTCTGTCTCACGCATCCACTTGCTATTACGCAGGTCGTCGCTCCACCTGGCCGCAGGGCGCCCTACGTTTGCCGATCCGTGGTCTCCACTCTAGAACCCGTCTACCCCAACGGTTGTCGGTTCTCCTACAGATATGGCCAGCCCATTGCCACTTCAGCTTGCTAATCCTCTGAGCTATGTCGGTTACTTTCGTTGTTTGTCGGACAACTTCTCGCTGACGTGAAATCTCATGTGCGAAAACAAGACGGAGACTTTTAAGCAATGACTAACTTTAAGCACACTTTATAAGTAAGAGCCATGTTTAACGAAGTCATAATGATGACGTGATCTGCAATATTTTGTATGTGAATGTGTGCATGAGTCTCGAAAATGGATAAAAGCTCGTTATCTCATACAAAGTTGTTGAAAGGATGCGATTGTGGAACTTAATAGCTATGACGTAACAGAATAAAAAATAAACTTAGGTACCTACCTTTTTTTACATCAAACATTTTTACATGTATTATCAGTAAAAGTTCAACTTCAGGAGAATTAATTAAGGGTAAAAAGTCTATTTAAATGGACTATTTTAAAGACAGTCTTCATAAAAGCAATGGTTCCATCCGGCAGACATTGATACATTAAAAAAAATTAATAGCAGAAATTCACGAGAGAGGTCCGTGTAGTTTAAAAAAAAAACGGAAAATGGCGGCCGCATCTCGCTTACAAGTCACAAAGCGTCAACCGCCAAGACGTCACAACCAGAAACTAAATCTGAAAATCAAGATACAGCCTGAAACTACGTCAAAGTACCTACTCGTATAAACCTGCAATTCTTGTTGTTTTTCATTCAAGATATCAGTTTGTTCATGATGTAATTTGACGAGTGTTGCACAATACGCGCTAATTGACTTGTTAACTGTAAGTAACGGTACTTAACTAGACCTAGTTAGCTTGTGTGGTTTATTCGATACGACTGACAGTTTTAGGGATCCGTACCGAAATGGTGAAATAAGCTTATGGTGAGAGTCAGTTGTGTGTTGTCAGACAATTATTGAAGTGAAAACTTCTTTAGCGGCGTTGTACACTTTTTTGGAATGGGTAAAAAATGTTAAACTTGCGACAGGGTCACGTGACCTGATCGAAAAAGACGGATGGAGAGTAGACAGCTAGTATCCCCCTCTCTTTCTACGGCGCGGCGAAAATGTATGCCTGTGCCGGCTGTTTCGTTTAAGTGGCGCAGGGCGCTTGCGCGAATGTTCTAATTTGACAGTTATAGTACTTATACTCGTAGTGTTGTGACCTAGTGATTATAGTGGACACGATATCGATTCATTTTTCTATTAAAATAATTAAAGCAATTCGTGCAAAATTATTCCCTAACCATTCCAAAATATCCAAAACGCACAACGTTAATACTTAAGTTTTCACTTCTGCCGGCACTCCCGGAGTGCAACCCGTCGTTTTTTTTTTTTTTTATTGTTAGTGCTATTGCTTTACCTCCCTTACCTAATTAGAAAAGTATATTTTATAAGCTTTTATTTTTGCAATGTTTGCATGTATAATGTGTGTAAGTTCGGATCAAATCTTGCAACATAATTTTGAACCACTTCCCGATGCTAGTATAAAAAAAAATGAAAAATTGGAAGCTTTTTTTGACATCGCTTTTTTATCTGACGATCTATTTGGCTCATCGGTAATATATCCTTATAAGCCAGAGGTCCCAAGTTCGATTCCCGGCCGGGCAGATGTTTGAATAATGAATTTAAATATCTACTCTGGGTCTGGGTGTTAGTCGTCCTTGACTTTCTAACTGTTCCATGACGTCCCCGATACAGGATATCCTAGTGGAGGAGCTATGAGTGGAAATCGTTATCTTATTTCATTTTCTGTAAATATTTGTTTAGTTTGTATTGTATGCTATTGTGGCTAACTCTGTTATACCTACTTACCTAGTAGATAGTAGATACACACTTATAGAAATCATGGGAGCTTTTCCATCCTATTTTAGCTTACTGTATGGTCCCACGTCAGCGCCATTCAAACTTCAAGGCGTTAATGTTTGCCTAATTAAAATTAAAATTACTCAATTCACTTCAAACAAAGAAAGCAATTTCTTACCGCTACCTACTACTATTTATTCTATGGCGCCATTCGAAAAATAGAGATGCCTCGTGTCATCTATGCCACTATAACTTTGCTCATCAAAAACTATAATTCATTCGAAAATCATCATTAAAGCTTTTGGGATAAGAGTTCAAGATTTGAATGACGGTTTGCATGTCAGGTTGTCTTTGCAGGTACTTCGGTTGAGAGGTTGTGAGAAAGGTGGTTAGATTACGCAACGTCCAGCGTGGTACAGTTTGCAAGAGGCAGGCGGTTTTTTTGGCGATTTAATATGCATTGCAGTATTTGCAGTACAAGCTTTAAGAGAACTTTGAGACATAACGTCACACTTTTTTTTATTCAACTGTAGACTTGCGTTTGACCGCCGTCTCGCCTAGTAAGTAAGTAATAATTGCCTGTAGGAACCGATTCACTTGCGACTTGAAAACACCCAGATTATTATAAATCGGGAAACGCCTGATAGATATAATCCAGATAGATCCACCCTTGCATTTTTGAAATTTGTCCAAGGTAATTTTAAGTGTAGGTACGAGAGAGTCGTAGAGTTAAGCCAATTTACGACCATGAAGCACGTTGACTTTTGGGCATCAAAAGAAAAGACATGACAGAGCCGATTTTAATATACTAGGCCGAAAAAGTTTATTAGTAGGGACCTACCTACCTACTAACCTCCGCCGCAAAAATGACAGAGTGTTATAAGTGTGACGTGTCTGTTTGTGGCATCGTAGCTCCCGAACGGATGAATCGATTTTGATTTTGTTTTTTTTTGTTTGAAAGGTGAATTAGTCAGGAGTGTTCTTAACTATGTTTTGTAGAGGGTTTTAATTTTTTTTATGGTATCACTTCTAAGTTTCTGACCCGCGTTTATCTCCTCACTTGCACCACACGAGAAGGTCGAATGCTATCACGTCGATTGTTATGACAACCACAACTAGTAGAATTTAGTGTTTTCTCTTTTTACCGCACGTGACTAAACACTATTGGTGTACTATCTATGGATGTGTCGAAATATTACGTCGGTCGTTGCATAAGTGTGAAATAAGAAATTACCCTAGATCTGTAGATTAGGCGGTTTTCTTCGGTCATTAATTAAAAAAATAGCTAAAACACGAAACGCGCTTGTCAATGATATTTTCTTTTTTATTTTACTAACAAAATAAACAGAACAGTGGGAGAACAGCCGCTTCGCATTCTTGAGGTGGCGGGTTTAAACCCCGACTCGTACCAATGAGTTCTTTGGGACTTATGTACGAATTTACATACCACTGGCTTTTCGGTGAAGGAAAACATCGTGAGGAAACCTGTATATGTACGTCCGTAGAAGAAATTCAATGGCGTATGTGAATTCCAGCAATCCGCACTTGGCCAGCGAAGTGTGGCTATGGCCTAATCACTCTTCGAGGGTAGACCTGCATCCCAGCAGTAAGGAGGAGGATTAAAGATTGAAAATGATGATGTACAAAATAAATAATGATACTACTAACTATTCTAAACTTACGGAATAAAATAGGAGAACGGAAAATTTGAAGCTTAGGTATTATAAAAACCTTCAACGCTTAATTTATTTATTTATTTGGTAAACAGAATAAATACCTAATGTAGCTATTACCCCCAAAAGTTAGGAGATAATCAGGAGAGTGGGTGATTTGGAGGCTTCTCTAAAAGCCGACAACGCCAATCAAACACACATAATCATGTAAATAAATAGGTACCTACCTAATTTTATTCATCAATCAAATGACGCACACGCACTGCCAGCGCCATCTGTTAACGCCACTTGACGTCATACGCATACCATTTACACAAACATCCACTTTATACCTTATTTGCTGGGAAATACGGTTCAATTTGTATAAGCTGGATAAACAATATTTTTCCAGTACCTTTACTTTTAAGGTTGTTTTCAAAATACCTTATTTGCATCAGTATAAGGCTTAACTTCGAATGCTCTTAACTTAATTAAGCATGGTGCTTAAGATCTCAGAACATAAATCACGTTTCGTTTTATTGTGCATCCTTAAAGCCCACCAGAGTGCTAAATTAGGAACACCTCCTTTAGTTTGTACCACTGTTTTTTAAGTCCATTTCATTCGTCACCAAACATGATATCTTTTGCTTCCTGATTATTTTTTTATTTCTTTTGTTATAGGTTGTTTCATGGTTGTTCCATCCCGTCTTGCCCCATGACCGGGGCAAGACGGGATGGATTATGCGGGGATTGTTGACTTGTGCCATTTAATTAGGATTTGCCAAAAAATATGAGGTTTAGAGCCATAAAAGATTAAAATTATATTAATGAAAACTATAAGTGTTGCTTTTGTTGTAAAAGATTTTTAATAAACAGTTTAATTTTCATATTATGACGTTTTTTCTCTTAAGTATCCCATCTTGCCCCGGTCTCCCCTACTTCAAAAATATACTTTGACCTTCCCCCCTTCCCTTGGAATGGGCCTTTTAGAGCTTTAGCTCTCAGGTGCACGTGCAACTTAGCAAATACGCCAAAGCTACCAATAGGTACATTCCGAAAACATTCTAATACAAACCTCCTGCAAAAACACTTACAAATGTCAACTTAAACTAGTACCTAGTCTTAAGTCAACTTTGTAAGGCTAAAGTCTCCTTTTAAGTCGAAGTCCTCCATCATCACCTTGAAGTCCTCAACACCTTACACCACCAACCATCTATGTGCACAATAACAATGGTTGCGCAACGGGGTCGCCTCGGTCCGATTGGTTTAATGGTACGTGTACCGTGACCGATCCTTAAATGATGAACATACTACAATAGGTCAAACAAATCATGGACATATTTCTTTGAAGGCATATGAGAAGGTGGACCCTGACCCCTGGTCCACGTGTTGATGCTATGACCCTGTGTCACCACAGACAGAATAGATTTGAAGTTTAAAAATCAGCCTTGATTCTTAATCTACGTTGCATTGCTATGTTAGAACTCTGTGAACCTGTGAGATAAATTTCTCCAATTACCATATCCATAGCCCCAAACCAACCTAATTTTGTAAAACAGTGGACAGTCTGATCACTGGCATATTCGCTTTACTGTTATGTTAATCCTGCAGTTCCTAATAAGTAATTGACCACACAGGTCAAAGTTCGCGCCTATCTGGAGTAGAAACTGGCTCTGAAGTGCAACCTGGAAGTTTCTGCTAGGCGCTTAGCGAAAGATTTTCAACTTACCAGTAACTATATTCTCGTTGCTTGAGAACTAAATACCTGCCACACAAATGACCTACCACCCACACAAAGCTTTGTCTTAAAGATAATCAACAAGACAACAGATAGGTTATTTTAATTTTAAACAGCACAACATCAGTAATTAGCGATTCTTTGGACTTCATCATCATCATATGCAACCTTTAATCGTCCCACTGCTGGGATACAGGTCTACCCTCGAAGGGTGATTAGGCCGTATTCCACCACGCTGGCCAAGTGCGGATTGCTAGAATTCACATACGCCATTGAATTTCTTCTCCGGACGTATGCAGGTATCTTTGGACTTAGGTAGATAATAGGTAGGTAAGTAGATTATATATGTATATAGCAAGCTCTGCTTGTACCGATATAGCTATTTAAAAACAAATTTCCCAATCTAGCCTCCCGGCAAGTAAGCACTAAAACAACAGGCTGCGATCGACATCGCGAGGTCGACCGCATTTCGTAAGCACGTTCCCACCACTACTCTAAAACTCCACATTACATTCCGCATATAATTGCGTTTCGATTATTGGGTAAATTTAATTGGAAATGGATATTTTATTATGCACCTGAAATAAATACGCTTATCAGATGGCCGGTTTGCGACAGTCGTAGTTTACTTAGCCAATTCACGGAATGAAATTATTTTTGATGTGACGCAAAAGCGGAAGAAAATAAATGATAACTTTTAATCATCTACATAACATTTAACGGTTCAAATTACACGCTACTTACTAATACTACAACTCTTGCTCTGCCAGTTAGTTTTCTTTCGCTTTTCTTTTGATTTTCATTAAGGATTCAAGTCACTCGAAGGCCTACAAAAGTTTGAACTGATTTATAACATTTGTATTGTGCATTTTGTCTTCACTTGAGTGAACGCTACGTCAATATCCATCGTTTCTCAACACCTGATCGCAGGACCAATATTCCTCATTTTCCAACACTCTGGGAGTTAGCCCTTGTGTCGAATCATTCATAATTTATGGACCCACTAGCACCAATTAAAAAACATGCAGAGAAAAAACAAATAAAAAAAATGAAAAAGAAGGAAGGAAAGAATTACCTAATGTACTTAGAGTTGTTTGTTCTTCTTAGTATCACTGACATGGGCCATTGATTCGTTACGTCATATGACCGGAAGATATGAAAATTGACGACAGCAGTTAGTTTTTATTGACAGCAATATAAAAGTTTTCTTTAATTGGGCAAGCAGTGATCGTTATTTTGGGCTCTATTATCAATCAATGGTAATTATACATAACTATAACAATTTGTTACATACTTTGTGTTTGTGTTTCATATGGGTAGTTTAATTTATAATAAGATGCAGGGATAAATACAAAAGTGTTTTAAATATAAATAAAAGTCGACACACACATACACACTACACACATACACACATTTAAACACTTATAAACTTTAGTTGGATTTTTCTGTTGTGTAGGCACGCCTCGAAAATGAAACATCTTGTTTATTTATATCCTATGTCCAACGGCGATTGCTTAACTTCAGCAGTTTCGATTGCAAAAAAGATTGTTCAGACTATCCAGTACCTACTGAGACCTTAGAAACTTGAGGTCAAATCGGTATGCAAATTGGCAAGCGCCGGTTGATATACCAATATTCAATACACGTAAAAAACAGTCATACAATGTAGGCGTCTCTATTGTTACACTACTGATGATTCAGTCCCACAAAATGTAATCAAAGCACCAGGATTTGTTGCCACGGTCTTGGTATCTTAGCTCGGAAAAGTGAAAGTAGCTTACCTCGAAGGAACCAGGTTCCTGCAACACCATCACTTTTTTGAAGAAAATCTGGGGCATAGTGTCAACTCCGACCTCACTCTGCCTTGTCTGTGGCACGGCACTTGTCAAATCAATCTGTCACGGACCGTTCCAAATTCAAGTTTAAACTTTTTGCAAAAATGTCAATGCAAACTTTTTGTCTTATTTCTAGCCAGTATGAATACCAATTTTTGTTTTAAATTGTTTTTCTTTGCACACTTACGAACGATTTTGTTTGTTTTATGTTAATTCAAAAGCCGGTCTTTTATATAATATTTGTTTATGCGCTTACGGCGGATTCGAACACGGACCTTTCCCTTCTAAGCACTTGTAGTCAACTAAAGCACGCAACAACTATTAAATGTTAGAAGTATGAAACCATGACTTGACTAGCACTGGCTGTCGCAATTTTACGCTCTTACTTCGATTTTGTGCTTTATCGATATGAAATAAAATTGGTTTTAGATTACAAATCAATCGCAAATATCAAGTTTGTTTTGTAGGTGCAATACTGCGCATAGATTCACAGATAAAATAGCTAAGTAATAGTTATAGCTGATTGTAATTTTATGCTATAACCTCGAAATTTTGATGAAAGTGAATGCAGAAGAGCGTGAAAAAAAAGAAAAGTTAATGCGCATCACAGCTCTAATTAAGGCAGTGTTAAGTTGTTTATTTACTTTTAAAAGAAAACTAGAAAGGTACCTACTTACTAAAACGAGGTGATTAAAATCTACGGACGAATGATGACACCGATTGATTAACTATGAAGAGGAATTATTGTTTTCTGCATTTATATATAACAGCCTGAAATCTTTCAAAAGTGAGCTTACCTATGCCACTCATCCTGGTCCTGTACTCCTGTACCTATTTAATTTATTTTTTTAATCCTTCATTGTTTGTCTAGACCACCGTTATGGCTTGCTTGATAGCGCGAATGTCCTATGGGAAGGTTTCGGGTTCAATTTAGGTACGACAATTAAAATTAAATGATGGTCGGCATTGAGTCGGGTAGTAGTTGTCTGTGTCTTTGTGTGTTTTATGACATCCCATACATGAAAATCTAGTAGGACAAATGAGCGATTGTCTGTAAGAATGTCCGAAGTTTTTTTAACCGACTTCAAAAAAGGAGGAGGTTATCAATTCGTCTGTATGTTTTTTTTAATTTTTTTTAAATTTTTTTTTTTATGTTTGTTACCTCATAACTTTTGACTGGGTGAATCGATTTTGATGATTCTTTTTTTATTAGAAAGCTGACGCTTCCCATTTGGTCCCATTTCTTTTATAATTATTATGGTCCCAATTTAGTCCAGTTCTGATAATGGTATCCATGAGAAAACCATATAAGTCTTAAAGCATTAAGTACGTGCGCGACAAATAGATGAATAACTCAATAGTCGGTCTTTTGAAGTCGGTTTTTGTTTTGTAAAAATAATGTTCTTGTTTTTTTATCATATTAGTCTTGCGTTTGACCGCCACCTCGCTTGATGGTAAGCAATGATGTGGTCTGCGATAGAGTAGGTACGCTTGCCTAGAAGTAATCGAATCACGGTAACTTCGGTAACTGTTCTTAATTGCAAGTAGATATTTTTTTCTATGGGTTTGTTAAGTTGAAATATGAGTAAAATCAGCAAAGAGTTTAGGTATGTGTCGCGACACGAGATTTTAGTTTGCTGCGAATTATTTGTTTCACTTGTTATGTTACTATGTATTTCTAAACATTGTTTTTCGTGTCAAATCTGATTGATCAAGCAATAAATAATGTTACAGCAGCCAGACCGACATAATACATCATAATTAGACCTACTTACATGAAGTACTCGAAGGTAACGTATGCAACCTTTAATCCTCCCACTGCTGGGATTCAGGTCTACCCTCGAAGGGTGATTAGGCCGTATTCCACCACGCTGGCCAAGTGCGGGTTGGTGGATTCACATACGCCATTGAATTTCTTCTCCGGACATATGCAGGTTTCCTCACGATGTTTTCCTTCACCGAAAAGCCAGTGGTATGTAAATTCGTACATAAGTCTCAAAGAACTCATTGGTACGAGTCGGGGTTTGAACCCGCCACCTCGAGAATGCGAAGCGGCTGTTCTCCCATTGAGCTACCACGGCTTACTCGACTTACTCGAAGGTAAGACTCGTGAGAATGCGATCAACTAACAATATGCAACGCAGATATACGACAGTCTTTATTTTGTAACCTGTATGTAATTAGCTGTTTTCAGCATTAAACTTTCAAGACGGCATATGATGACGATGACATATTACTCAATTAATCATAATCAGTTTATTGGTAATTTTCATGACAGGTCGAAAAAGATATTAAATAAAAATAATAAAGGGCAATTTTTAGGGTTCCATACCACAATGGAAGAAAGGAACCCTTTTGGTGAGAGTCCGGTGTTTGTCGGTCTGTCCGTCGCTATGTCACAGCCAATTATTTAGATTACCCTCACAATTACTGTTAACTATTATACTACTGTTACTGTTACTTGTTACGTGAGTATTCCCGTGTTTAATTATAACAAAAATGTGTGAAAACCACGTTAGTTTCCATAGTAAAATTACTGTTAAGGTTTACAAAACAAGCACCAAAGAACCAGTAGGTTTGTATCGGTAGCCTCGGGCTTTATAATTATAAATAACAGTTATTCCATACAATATTTAGATAATATTTATCCGAATGCTTAAAAAGGTAATGTTTTGCTGGGAGGTAGGCAGGTACTCGATGAGATAGAAGAAATGCGCACCGCTCGGTCTATTACAAAACTCGTAGATGGCGAAACATTTTATGTTTTTTTCATATAATTTAGTTTACGTTCTTAGAGAAACTTACATTCAAACTAATAATAATCAATAATAATAAACGTTTCACACTCATACGAGTAGCTACTAGGAATAAATCCTGTGTCGGGGATGCCACGGAACACACACAAAGACAAGGACAACTAACACCCAGACCCAGAACAGATATTTAAATTCATCATTCAAACATCTGCCCGGCCGGGAATCGAACCCGGGACCTCTGGACTATTATAAAATTTGCTAGTTAACTGGGCAAATTACAAGTTTCCGCCAATTGGTATCTAAGTAGAGTAAAATAACGTAGTACTATATTATATTACCTAGATACGAGTATATAATATACATATCTAGTTAGTACCTAAATATACCTCCTAGGTACTACTATCTTCTACTTTGGAATCAACCCGAAATTCGCGAAAAAAAATCAGCTGTTCCATACAAAAATGTCAATGACACTCGACAAAATCTATGGAACAGCTGTCGGGTTGGTCCCCTAATAGAAGTTGTTCATAATGAGTACTATGAGCTCTTTTCGGCTTAGCATACCCTTTATGAATAACCATGTATATAGTTATTTATTCTGCGGTAATATTTACGATCCCCAATTACTTATAGCATCAACATAGGTACTCGTAGAAGTCAAAACAATTTACATCAAATAAGGTGTCAGTATGCTTTGCATTTGCATTCGTGTGTGTTACGCATTTTAATCACAGGAATTAGGATAGGAGCTGCTGTGCAGTTTTATCACGAGTCGAGAAGGTTTACCTGGGTAGCTCTACCTAGTACATAAGCGTTATTATTACACATATACTAACACAATGCACAACACAACATGGCAGGCCATATTTCCTGTGTAATGTGGCTCGTGCAATGGAAAAATTCACTCTCGATTAAATGGTTAAGTTTCCTAACGTAGCAGATATAGGAGTGATTAGTGACTGCAGCATCAAAGTCAATGGATTAAATTCAGTGACGCCTCGATTATTCAAGAACCGATGTTGATATTTATAGTCACGCTGCTACCTTAAACTATAAGAGAGAAGTTTGCTTCCATTCGTAATTAAACTAACCGTTAGCTCCCACACTACAATTTTTAAGGAAGCTATGAAGAAGCGTCACGCCTATTCGCCGTGCACTGAAATGAGACATAAACTCGGGTATCGGTGAAAGTGTACGTGCGCTTAGAATGTTAAGCAAATTACTTAGAACACTCGGCCATTGCTTAGAATTATGTATGTAGAGTACAACCGTGAGATGGTAATGTGTGTAATAAAAGTGGGTCAATAAGTGTGTTAATACTAGATACTTGGTTTAGTACCATACAAAAGTGGAGTGGAGAGTATGAAATGCTCTGCCCGAGTGGGTGTTTCCCGATAGATATAATTTGGGTGTCTTCAAGTCGCGAGTGAATCGGTTTCTTCTAGGCGCGCGCGCTCCGTCGTAGAACGCATCGTTGCTTACCATCAGGCGAGATGGCGGTCAAACGCAAGCCTATTAAATTATTTCTAATAGTAAAAACAACAAAAAAACGGACTAATTTTCATGCCACTGGCTTTTCGGTGAGGGAACATATTGAGAACCTGCACACGTTCAAAGAAGAACTTATGAAATCGCAAAAAAAAGCTATTCCATGGAAAATGTTCAATGATCTTCGGTAAAATGTATGGAACAGCTGATTTTTATTTCACGATTTCAGGCCTAGTCTCATAGTAAAAGTTGTTTTTAATTATGAGTACTATGAGATCTTTTCAGTAGTGGGTCGATACAGGCTGACGATGATGATGTGCTCTTTCCGCTTAGCGTTCCATTTCCTTAAAGCCCTGTTTTAGTAAATCCATAATTTTTCGCCGCCCAATTAATCCTCCTATGCTTCTGGTCGTGTTTTCATGACTGAAACCTATTTATAACGCTTGCTTCAGCGTTCGCGATTTCACTGTATTAGCATAATTTTATGCAAACAACCATACTCTTAAACATACAGTTTACGTATGAAATGTAAACAAAATTTGTTTAAACAAATGTGTTCGCACAATAATTTTATAAGGTTGTTTAAACAGACTTCATGAAAATGTTTAATTTGTTGCATACAATTTTGTTTTTCATTTTCGAGTGACTCACGGCATTTCTATTTACTTGTCGACAAAATTTTATCAAAAATGACCGATTTCATTTCTGATGGATTTAAGTGAAGGATGAAAAGGATAGAGAACGGCTAAAGAAGCATAAATAAGAAATTACGGGTGAAAACCGAGGGGTCCAGACATCTATGTCAGAGAACAGATAGACGAATGGAACAATATTTCAATGATTCAAGAAAGATGTCAATTTGTTCAACCTCTATTTTTATACAAAACTTAAAAACTCACGTTCAAATCATATCTGCTAGTGATCCAGGAACGCTTATTCAGGATACCACCAACGGCGACGTACTTCCTTCTCCACTTCGCTAAAAATCCACCACTGTTAGTCCTCTTCGATCGCCGGCTCACTGTGTAGCGCTCCATCGGATGCCACACAAAAACGTCAATGAATCACAATCACATAAGTTTTCATCAACACATAACACGATGGTCACTGTCCAAAGCCGCGAACCAACTAAGTCCAATTAAAATATTGTATTTCGACCGCGAAACACATTTAAATATTACATAAAAAGAAACGGAGCGAATAGAATTAATTACGTTTCGTACACACTATACCGTTCCCTTCAAAATAGAAAGTAACCTTTCCAGACTGCGGGTAGACGAAGATATTCTTTTGTTTTTTTTTTATGAATGAAAAGCACGTTACGATTTGTCCTGTAACAAAATTCTTAGCAAACCGAAAAAAAGGCTTTAATTTTTTTTTACAACGTAATTATATGAACTCTTGTCAACTCCCAGACTGTGGGTAGACGGAAGTTTTTTTATGGCAAAAGGAACGCAGTGCGTCGTCCTGTAACTAAACTTAGACTGAAGGTAAAAAAAAACTATTTTTTTAATGGCAAAGAAACGTGGCGCGTCGTCCTGTGACCAAACTCGCGAGGTTAATAATATCGATGGTAGGTATTATTGTCGCCTTATTCGTGTTACGGTATGTTGGAACGAATACAGAATGCGCGTGATTCGAATACCACACAATAAACACATAGGTACCTACGCTATAGTTGAGCACCGCGGTTTCTCTTGCTATCTATAGTCTTTAGGGTCTTGAACCTCCTTCAGGGAAAAACTCTAAAGGCGAGACTCGGTGTCTGTCTTTCTGTATGTCACAGCCAATTATTTTTTAAGATATGCGATAAAATAGATACAACTTTGTTTTCTTAAATACTCCTTGTATTTTTTTTTCTTTAAAAACTAAGTGCGTTACAGGTCCAAAACTTTAAACATGTTGTAGTATTTAATTAAGGGGGTGCTAGTGATCCTAAGTCTACCTCTCTTTAGCACTAATGATAAAAGAAGATGGAAGCTATAGTTTTACTTTTGACCACGTTAATTTAAAGCCATTTCACACAATCGTTAAGTGTTAATCTAGGCATTAGTCTTCTTCACCAAAATCAGTCCAGACATGAAGTTAACTGAAAACAAATAAAGTACAGACATACATACAAACATAGTTATTCTGTTGTAAGTATGATACGATTGGCCATGCTGCCCATACAAAAGTGACAATAGGCACTTGGCTATGCGACGCGCGGCGCGCCCTCTGTTTGTTTGTCAGTAGGCAATTTTTCTAACCCAAATAGCTGAGCAAGGACGTCTCTGGGAATGGGGATAGCGTCCGTGAATGGGCTTATTTGGGTCACTTATCGTATGTTCTAGACCTTTTGTAGTTTGTTTTTTTTTGGCGATTGGTTTGGATGTTTGTACAGGTTGGTTGAAGATGGTGAAACAGCTGACAAACCGCGCTTGTTTTTCGCAAACTACTCGACTGATTTCCCTTTTTAACACGCTTTTATTAGCTTCACCTGTATGTTTGTATGTTTGTAAGTTTGTATGTTTGTATGTTTGTATGTTTGTATGTTTGTATGTTTGTATGTAACCGACTCCTTTGAGCTCGATTTTGACCCACTTTAAACGGTCAGATTTCTTTCAAACTTTGTAGATATATCGAGGACCGATGACAATACACTAAACAAATCGTGTTTTTTAGTTTTTTTAACTATTAATTTTTTTAACACGCTTTTTCTATAAAGTTTCTTTAACTTTTAATAACCGTTTAATATACAAATGGTAATTTCGTCACTAGTGTTAAAGAGCAAAGTGGCGCAGTGGAAGCGTGCTGGGCTCATAACCCAGAGGTCCCTGGATCGAAACCACGCGCTAGAAATCTTTTTGCTCAATATTTTTGTGGATGCGTGCTGGGCCAATAACCCAGAGGTCCGTGGATCGAAACCACGCGCTCTGCTAGAAATCTTTTTGCTCAATATTTTTTGTTACGCATCGCTTTTATTAGCAACTATTAATTAAGGATGGTTAATAGTTAGCAAGTCGAACTAAAGAGCGAAAAATAATAATAGTTTAAAAAAAACTAAAAAACACGCTTTCTATAGAAAACCGAACTAAAAATATTGAAAATAAAATTTTATAAATTTAAATTAAGAATAGGGTTGAAAATTTCAATAAATATAAATTAATAATAGTGTAAATAAATAAATATATGTATTTTATTTAAAAAAAAAGCGTGGGGTGCTTTTTAAGATATTATCAAAATACTAATTACTCTACTCATGTCTGTCAATACAAAATGTATATCTATTGACCCATGCACCCCACGCTTTTTTTTAAATAAAATACATATATTTATTTATTTACACTATTATTAATTTATATTTATTGAAATTTTCAACCCTATTCTTAATTTAAATTTATAAAATTTTATTTTCAATATTTTTAGTTCGGTTTTCTATAGAAAGCGTGTTTTTTAGTTTTTTTTTAATTTGAGTTAAAACTTTGTATTTATGAGAACAACGCACCAGGTCGCAGTTGGGTCTTAGTATTGATCTATCATCCAACAGTTAGATGCTGGGTCGAAACACCGCTCTGGCTTTCGTCTCGCTGTCATCTAGAGAAAAAGTGAGACAAAAGCCAATGCGTTCAGTTCAGGCTTCGGTTGCTTTGCAGTTGCGAGTTGCGGTATGGTATGACAGGTGACTATGACCGCTGATCATTTATGAGACGTCTATACGCCTGATACTAAGTTCTGGTGTAGACCTAATGTCATGTAGGTATGAAATTTTTACAAGGCGTTTTTAAAAATCAATTTTGTAGAACAATCGCTTCTAATCAGGTAACTTATTTATCTAAATACTCAACAATAAACTCAGTCTTTAATTAGGCAATTTCTCATAACATTCATGTCATGTAATTTTTAGACCATTCTTCGTTATCAGACGCCAAGGGTTTGGTACAAGGCACAATTTTCATCATATTGTCCTGAAATGGCACACTGCCTGAGATATTGAAATATTCTGTCAAATCATTTCTAACTTGTGAATCGTCATTCCAAGGTTTCCTATTAACTCTTTTGACTGGCATGAATGGATGAGTTACTTCACGCCAATCACCCAGCAAATTAATATCTCCCTTTTGCTGTATCTTCCCAATCCAGCATTTCAGGACACTATTCCATTGATTAAAAATTTAATTTAATTAAAAACGTATAATCAAACACATAATACTCAGATTTAACTGTTGTTTTACTTTTACTTTCTGTCTTTTATTTCACCTTTATAGTTTTATAGTATGAAATATGAAAAAATTTTCGCTTCAACGTTTGTCGCTGCAGTGTCATTCGCCTTGTTGGCATTCGCTTCAATGACTTTTCGCTCCAGCGTACCACGCTAAAAGTTTTTCGCCACAACGACCATTCGCTACAACGTCATTCGCTACTACGTACGGGACCCCATATAGGCATAATAACCTAGCATGTTTTATCAATTAAAACTTTGACTGCGGAAAACTCATACTTTGTGTTTTCCTTTGTTCAACGCGAATGCGGCTACACACGCCAGGCGCGCAAAACACAACGCATTTGACTTAGACGCACATAATGCAAGCGCATGTGATTATTAGCCGCAGTCATCGATCTAGTATGCCGCAGTCAAAGTGTTAACAGGCTGTCTTTGAGTTTGAGTTCCTGATAGCCTTGACCAGCAGCTAAGAACAATAACGTAGCTATGAGACGTTCTTCTGGAGATATTAACTATAGCAAAACTGGGCTGTACATTACTGGGCGTACAAAAGTGGCTGTGCTGCTTTAAGGTACGATTCCACCAGTGTGCGGAACTATGCGGCACAGTGCTGCACAGCGTACGGCACAAATGTTTGCTTTGGTCGACTCACTCAAGCGAACAAGAACAAATTGTGCGCGAACATTTTAGCAATGTTTGCGCACAGCTGTGCACTCGTGTGCGCGTACACAGTACAAGTAGTGGACTCGTGTCGACGCGTACGCACTCGTTGTTCGCAAACTCAGTCTTGCTTCCGCTACCAAAGCGAAAACATTTATTTGTGCGCGCACATGTTTTAACAGAGTTAACTAAAGGTACGATTCCACCAAAATAGTGTTTAGCACATTAGTTTACAAACATTTTGTGCATAACTCCAGCATTGCACGTACTAAGCTTGTATCGAGTTTAGCTTCTGGCTCCACCGGCAAGACTGTGCGTAACTTTTGTAAACGCACAGTGTGGCACACTTGTGCAAGAACATGTTCACTGAGAAGAGTTCTGTCTTCAGTTGTTAATTTGGACGGGCGAGAAAACGTAGTGATTTGTGCTGCAGCTTGTGTTTTATTATGTAGCCAAAATAATTTTCCATTACCTCAGTCGAGTCACAATTGAAACATTGAGCTAACTCTTGAGTGGCGTCGTGTTTTTTGTTTCTATTTTTATAATCATTGTGACTGGAATCCCATAATAGAGGATAAGTTTCAATCGCTTGAATAAATTTAATAATTTTATCATTCGTCCAATCCATATTTAACTTTGTTAAAACATGTGCGCGCACAAATAAATGTTTTCGCTTTGGTAGCGGAAGCAAGATTGAGTTTGCGAACAACGAGTGCGTACGCGTCGACACGAGTCCACTACTTGTACTGTGTACGCGCACACGAGTGCGCAGCTGTGCGCAAACATTGCTAAAATGTTCGCGCACAATTTGTTCTTGTTCGCTTGAGTGAGTCGACCAAAGCAAACATTTGTGCCGTACGCTGTGCAGCACTGTGCCGCACAGTTCCGCACACTGGTGGAATCGTACCTTTAGGATTGGACGAATGATAAAATCATTAAATTTATTCAAGCGATTGAAACTTATCCTCTATTATGGGATTCCAGTCACAATGATTGTAAAATAAAACCGTTTAAAAATAGAAACAAAAAACACGACGCCACTCAAGAGTTAGCTCAATGTTTCAATTGTGACTCGACTGAGGTAATGAGAAAATGGAAAATTATTTTGGCTACATAATAAAACACAAGCTGCAGCACAAATCACTACGTTTTCTCGCCCGTCCAAATTAACAACTGAAGACAGAACTCTTCTCAGTGAACATGTTCTTGTACAAGTGTGCCACACTGTGCGTTTACAAAAGTTACGCACAGTCTTGCCGGTGGAGCCAGAAGCTAAACTCGATACAAGCTTAGTACGTGCAATGCTGGAGTTATGCACAAAATGTTTGTAAACTAATGTGCTAAACACTATTTTGGTGGAATCGTACCTCGTGAGCAATTTTGCACAACACGATTTTATGCAGATAAGTACACGAAAAACGGGCTGTGTAATAATCGTAGTCGTTCATTATCGTCTCTCAAATAAAAAATATAATTACGTTTCATTTTACGAACCATGCTTCCAAGATCAAGAACTGGAATGTTGGCACAACCCGTTTTTATTGTCAAATCAAATCAAAATGTCAAAATCAAAAGTTGACCAAGATGGATTCGAATTAGTAAATTCAAAACGTTTTTCCAAAAATAAGCAAACAAAAATACCTTATAAAAGTATACAACTAGAGAAAGAAGATATTGAAATAGATATTGAGAAAGTTTTACGGTAATTATTACTTCACTTGCAAAAATATATTTACTCGATTTGAGGTTAGGTATGCCCTAATTGCCCTAAATTACAAATTCCTTGTTTTTATTTCAGACGAATACAATCATTGATCGAAGAATTGAGAATATCTACCTATTTTGAGGGTTTTTCCAAAGCTGTGAGTAAATTTTTACAAGATAAAGAAACCGTTGAAATTATTTGTTTTGGTTTAGGGCACATAGCCGAATGCAACATATCCAAACACCAACTCGCCCTTCTACTGTGTCTAAAAGACTTCTGTAGTCCTACCAAAGTATTTGTTCATGACCCTATATTCTACAAAGGCGAGTGTGAGGTATTAAAACAACTAGGTCTTCAAGTTATACTGGAAAATAATGAAGGCAGTTACATAACATCTGACAAGTTAACCACAATAGCATACTTCCCGCATTGTCCTAAACAATTGACGAACAATTTTCTCTGGAGCAACTGGGGCGTCAAATTACAGTATTGCCTGCTGATCTGTAACAGTTTTAGCTCATTAGTGGACAACAACCCTAGTAGAATCATTGCGGAAACCGTTCCATACATTCACAAAATTATTCCGCATACCACAGAACTAGAATTACAAAACAATTTCAAATTCACTGACATATTTAATGATACATCACTTCATTATTTTCCTAAAGAAAAACTTGAGATACTAAACTCCGAATTTTGGGTAAAAGGTGAAAAACCGACATACGAAAACGCAGAGGAGTTTATCACGTCTCTTATGATAGAAAAGCTGAACATATAATTTGTTTTGAAGGTAATATGACATCGATTACAACAAAACCGGTTCTTGTCACTCTGAGGCAAGTGCTATCAGAGATACGTAAGCAGAACACTACGAAGAAACTTGCAGATAATCAGATGGTACTATACATATTTGAGCAGTATCGTAAATATCAAACAACTGACCACCAACTATGCAAAGCGATTGATGAAATGCATTTCAAAGCGAGAACATACTACAACTACTTATATCATACGAGACAGTTTAAAGAAATAAGTGTTGAATATAAAGGAAAAGGTGAGCGATCCATTGAAGATACTGCACACATGGTTGGATTCAAAATGCCTAATGAGCCAAAATAAGTATGATATATATAAAAGTTTTAAAATCATATATGTAGTTCAAATTTTTTGTTAATATGAACTTATATGAATAAATTTTTTGCATTGACTTTATTTTCTTTTTAGAGTAAGAAAATTTGTTTTCTAGGTTTTAAGGTGTAAAAAAATAAGGGACAAACTAGTTTAACATTTTTAAAGTATTTTATTATTTTAAAAACTTTTTTACCCAAGTAAAGTAGGTAGGAATGGAAAAACCAAGATATTATTTATAAATCGATTAACCTTGTACAAGTTTAATATACTGACTGAATCTCATTCTTGGAATAATAAACTTACTTTGAGGGGTCTTTATCAAAACAGAACCCAATAAAGTGCTTACACTAATAATGGTAAAAATAAAAATAAATTCTCTTTCATCAACATTTGTATAAAAATTTTTCTTTTTAAAAACATTTCACCTGAAACTTTAGCTACTAAAGTAGGTACAGTCTTGTTCTCAAAAATGTGAAAATGTTACTGTAGTGTCAAGTTATGTACTGCATGTTACTGTACTGTCGTGAGCCAAGTCCAGTACCTATCATAGAAATGTTCTAGACACGGCAGTGTTAGCCATGGTTAGCCAAGTTTGACGACATTTTGCATTTTTTTACAATTTGACTTAGACACGGTAGTTATTTAGCTAAGTCCAAATAACTCTTTTATTTTTTACTGAGTGTATTCTTTTTCGATTAGCTTCGCAATAGTCTGCAGCTGCATATTGCTGGTGCCTTCATAGATGGTTCCGATCTTGGCGTCTCGGAAGAACTTCTCTTGGGGGAAGTCCCTTGTAAAACCTACGCCTCCCATGAAGTCTATGCACTTCGATGTTAGGGTTTGGGCGATTTCTGGAAAATAATAATAAAGATTATTAATAAACTACCACGCCGTTTTACCCACATTTATATGGGAAAGAACATTTTCAGACAGCTATTTTTTACCTTTTTTTTCTTTTGTAATCAGGTTTTTTTTTATGTGCATTATTTATTACCTACATGCTTATATTACTTATTATACTAAAATATAATACTTAGAATACAATTTAAAACAAATCTAGATTACCAGAAGCGTAGTATTTGGCCATAGCAGCTTCCTTGACAAACTCCATGCCGTTTTCCTTTAGTCTGGCCGCGTTGTATGTGAGCAGGCGTGCCGCTTCCAACTGCGTTTGGAGGTGTGCGATCTGGTAGTTTATGCCCTGGGGAAAGATAATTACGCCAATTGAATAAAAAAGCAAGAATATGTACCTATACAAACCCGGAACGAGTGGGCAAAAGCAAAAAAAGTAAAAGGAAAATAAAAATCACTTTAAATCACTTGGATAATTACCTGAAACGAATAGATGTTCTTTCCAAACTGCTTCCTCTCAAGAGTGTACGGGATGGTGGCGTCCATGCATCCTTGACAGAGGCCAATCATTTGTGAAGCGATACCAATACGGCCCTCGTTCAGGAATCCGGCGGCGTATTTATAGCTGTGTACAGTAAACGCTCAATAAAGAATATCAATTGATTTTAATAGTTAATTTGAATAGTGGATTGATTGGTGAATCGATAGTTTTTCTGGTTATGGTCATCCTGCTGTTTTCATAGGTATTGAAACCAAACTTGAGCGTTGTATCTTGAGGCCCGTTGGCTTGAAGGTTCGTTAAAATCTTAAAAAAGCTTAGGTACTTAGAGAATGGTAAAAAGTTTGAGCAAAAGAAAACTCGTACTCGTAAGTTTAAAAGTAAACAATACCAAGTACTTCAGGAATAATTCCGATTTTAAAGTATTATTACCCTTTGCCATATTCTCCAAGGATGTTTCCTTCAGGGACCTTGACATTGTCGAAGTGCACCATGCAAGTGCCAGACGCCCGGATGCCCAGTTTGTTCTCAGGCTTGGCCACGGTCAGCCCGGGGGTGTCACGCTCGACGATAAAGCAAGTGATGCCTTTGTACCCCTGGAGAGAAATAACATAATTTGGAATACTTAATTCGGAAACAGTCACGTTGTATTCAGTTGGATACCTATCCAACTGAGAGAGTCGGAGTACCTACCTAGGTACTCCGACTATTTTCGAAGTCCACTAAGTTGACACATATTACGGGCACAAATATATACAACAGGCTCCCCGAGAACGTCATAGAAGCGGCAAATATTGACTTAAATAAAATAAGGATAAAACGCTGGCTGATCGATCAAGCGTTTTATGACACTCGTAGATAACGAATTCATGAAATTGAAGGTTATTAATTAGATTATTATATTTTTACAATTATGTTATTATTTTAGACAATTTTTTTTTTGTTCTCTATACTTATTATTTTTGCCTTAAACCTTGTTGAAGAGAAGGTAACGAGCAGTGCATGTCTCGGCAAAACTAATTTAACTGATTAGAGGCGCACAGAAATAGTCTGTTAGAACTAAGTATGTGGGTCTGATTCCTGTTCTTTCAAATATAAGTATCTCTTATAGGGAACTATGTAGAAGAGGAAAATAAGGTTGTGTGTGAGAAAACTGAATTACGATATAGACAGAAGTGACGAATATGACTACTTGATGGAATAAATAAAATAATGACTACTTTGTAGCTGAAATTCTTATGCCAAAAGCTAAAACACAAACAGATAGTGTATATTTAAAGATATACTAGGAATAGTAGCGAGATAACGAAATGTTACTAGGCCGACAGAATGGCGTAGGTGGGGGTTAGTGTTTACATTAGATACACAAGTATTTTTCGACTTGCCGCCGGGCAATTGAGTTTGGGTACAGGCGAGGTCATGCGAGGCGAATGCTGCGAATATCATGGGTGGCAAACGCACAAATGCATCTATTCTCTCCCAACTCGATATTAAGACCCGACTATCCAGCACATGTCTTCAACGCATTCTTGCATATTTCGGCCATATAATGCGTAGAGGAGATGGCAATCTTGAAAAGCTGGTCATTGTTGGCAATACCGAAGGCAAGAGAGCACGAGGCCGGTCGCCAACACGATGGTCTGACCAAATAAAAGAAGCCACCTCCTCTTCTAAATTCTACCAGGCGGTGAGGGCAACATCGGACCGGAATAGATGGAGACAGATTACCCGGCTAAGGGGTTCCGGTGACCACGATCCTCAGAAATGAGGGAACGACTGAAGAAGAAGACAGGCGAGGTGTGCGATCTATCTACACTTCTACACCATCCATAAGAAAATACCTATACGGCTTAGTGAATTGTTATATGAGCCTTACCTTCGAAGGATCAGCATTAGCCATGACTAAAAATACTCCAGCGATGTCCGAGTTGGAGATCCACATCTTGGAGCCGTTGATGATAAAATCGCTGCCTTCTTTCTTGGCGACCGTCTTAAGTGCGAACGCATCTGAGCCGGAGGTGGGTTCCGTCAGGCAGAAACTGCCGGCCTGGAACAGTAAAAATTAAAATTAGTAGAAATTAAGTCCCATTCGACGCCTTTTCTTACGATTAAAAAAAGTTTCTCAAATCCTTTGAGCCCAGAAGAGCATCACTTTTAAACAGCCGAACAAAGTTTATTTTATAGCTAAAAAACAACTCAAAGTATTGCATTGATAATTTAATACCTCTGATCAAATACAAAAAAAACTGCATAAAAAATCCTGTGAAAAATGGTAACAAACACATGCCTGTTTGTTTACCCCCTATATAAGTTGATGCGGAGGCGCGGTAGTACCTCAGCTAAGTCGCATAAACTTCGCGTCGTTACGTAGGATAACATAAAAGATAAACAATACCAATAGAAGATAATAATGGTATTGTTTTCAACGAAGCCTAATATTTATTAAACCATGTAATAAGTATAAGGCGATAACAATAATTTACGATTAGTGTGGTTTTTACTTTACTTTTACTTTTTAAAAGTTTTATCTATGTTGTTATTTCTTTAGGTAGGTACATATGTTATTTATTAAACTACTGTCAGGAAGTTTGAAAACGTTATTAAAATATGACGATTGAAGTGAAGGTAAGTCTACGCAACTCAATATCAAAATACCTACCACTTATTCACTTGCACTTCGGAAACTCATTTATTTATTAACATCAACATAATATTATTCAGATTTATAACATCTTTCAAGTTTTAATTACGCTCTATCAAATTAAGATTGCTAATTAATTCTGCAAGATAACTTAGTAGGTACTCTGTGACTGCTGCTTAAGTGGTAGAGTAAAAAAATTAAAAATATTATTTTAAGCGTTTCCTCAGAATCAAACCTAGTAGATGACTAAAAATGTAGGCTATTTTTTCTATTCTGTACCAACCATTTGTCACAAGATTCTCAACGGCTGCTATACATAGGTATAGCGCAGCTAGATTTTATACTAAACTCCATTTCAACGACATATAAGATTCGACCGTCTGATTATGAGTAAAAAACCCTAAAAGTTGCAAAATTAAGTGTAATACTTACATATTCAGTGCACAGCTTGGTCAAATACTTCTTTTTCTGGTCTTCAGTCCCCAGTTTCATGAAGAGTGAGTTGACGAGCGTGTTGTGAATGTCCACGAGAGCGGCCACCGCCGGGTCCACGCGAGACAACTCCTCAACCACCAGCATCATGGTGAGGAAGCCGCAGCCAGAGCCGCTGTATTCTGTTGGGGTCTCGATGCCCATAAGCTGGTGAAAAAATGTGATGTTTTTAGTAGGCTTTTTTACTATCATTAGACCAGCAGGCTTTTTTACTAGAGTCTGGCTAACGAAAGTTGATACTGATAAAGCGCGGCAAATTTAAAAAGTATCAGCATGGCAGGCCTAAACTGAAAAGGGAAGTTGGAACAACTCACTTTGATACTTTAACATTTATTTTTGTTCCAGAGTGAGTGAGTTAAAGTGAGTTGTTCCAACTTTCTTTTTCAGTTTAGGGCTGCCATGCTGATATTTTTTTAATTTGCCGCGCTTTGTCAATATCAACTTTCGTTAGCCAGACTCTACCATTGGACCAGCGTCGAACAACTTTTCCGCTTGTCTCAAGGTAAGGAGTTCGCTTATCGCTAAGCTGACGGCCAACCTCCAGAACCTAGTGGAGTGGGTCCAGGTAATGATGATTGACCACAATTATGGAACTGAAATATTTCAGTTTGGTTGCTGTTATTAGTGATATTTATTTTTTCATACTAAATGGTTGTGTTTTTGTGAATGTCTAAAATGGAACTTGTTAACTTCCAGCGCTAAATTAGTATTAGGTACAACCGGAGTAAGGCTGCTTTAACTTATCTATTTGTTATAGCAATTTACACAATAGGCCTGTTGTTACTACCTTGCCTATCACCTAACTCTAATAATTTATCATACTATATATGGTATATGATATATAAGTGTGATACATTATTCGTTAGTAGATATCTAATAAGGCAGCTGGTAAAATTATACCTATAGATATTGAAAAATCCAGCAAACTGTTGCTGTCGCGAAGCGCTTATCGACATATTTTCAACACATGTTACCCAGGAAAACACCAGAAGGTGTATTGCTGCCATGTTATAGCTTTTCAATATACTTACGCCATTGTCAAAAAGCATTTGTCGGATGCTATCGTCAATACGATGCTCGTCTTCCATTTTTTTGACTAGAGGCGCGATCTGTTCTGTCGCCAATTTTCTGACTGTAAACAAAGAGATAAAGAATTAATATTTTTAGGTAAATAAGGCCAAAAAACAATAAAGTGCATTCTGGTGCAGTTTTATGTAGTTAAACCATTTAACCCACTAGCAGTGCGACTTCTACGAAAATTACGTTTTCAGGCAATATTATTATTTACTCTTTAATCAAGCATATAATGCACTTAATAATTATGTTAACTGAATATTAAAGATCCAGGCAATCCAGGCCTTTATCGAGGAATAAATTCTCAGTACTTAAATATTATTCAAGTTTAAGGCTGACATACGTAATTCCCTTATTTTTCGTAGGTATCTTAGTTTAGTATCTCGTTCTTTATCTTTATTTTTAACGTTTCTTATCAACACTCGCATACATTTCTGCAGATAAAATTGTGCTGTTGCCAAGTATTCTGTTATTCGGTGACTTTAATGTTATCGCTATCAGGACTTCTTGTCATTCATTACTGCTAGTATTAATATTAACTTTGTCATAGAGATAGCTTATTCGTGGGTGGGGCTCGATTTGAGCTGTAAAAAAAATATTTTCTTCAAGTCAATTTAGAAAAAAAAACTCAATATTTTGACAGCTCAGTTGTTTTTTTATTATTCGCACATACACCATAACAACATTACTTGCATCAGCAAGTTTGACTGAACTTGTCGAGACATTATCGCAGCACAACTATAGTAAAATTAGTTAATTATTATATTTATTTTGACCTCAATATTGCATCATAACAGAAAACATCAGATAGTACAACCGAAGAGCATAAACAACTGGGGCATATCATAACTGGGCCATTATCGTTGAATCAATAGACTTACAATGTTTGTGTTAGATTATTTTGTGATTGGGGTTTTTCGCTTTGAACTGTTTAGGAATTAGTACCAGCTTGGTTTTAACTAATAAGGTTTAGGTTTGTCTAGACGTTGTTAAATAAATAATAATGGATATAGGTAGTTATTGTTAGGATAGGAACAACTACAACTCATGGTAATGTAAATTTATTAAAAGGACCAGAAACATTATCATTTTCTGTTCTTTATCGTACTTAAATGCTTTAAAGATTATTTAAAATAAGATGTATATTTTAATGACCAAATAAAAATTGTTTATCAGAAATATTGATTAAGGAGGATATTGACTCAGAAGATGATTTATGTTACCAGATATTTATACGTCAGGCAGGCTGTTTCTAAACCTAAGTAATGTTTACAAGTTTTAGAAAATTATTAAAACGAATCAATGTGATGGCTATAAAATTAGAGCTAGAGCTTAGTTCTATCTAACGCCAAATCTTTATTAAGTAGGTACTTAGTTTATAGTAATCTATTAATTACAACAACTATTTATTTCTTTTTTGCGATAAGTCTCCTCAAAACATGATATTTTTATCTTATCCTGATACCTAATTCATATGGTGGCAAGTATGTGAGTCTATCGCAAAATCACAATCCACACAACTGCTGGTATCATGTTTGAATAGTTCAGCGTACTTATTTACTCAAATGTCAATTATACCAGGCAAATTTTAACATATAGGTAAATAATTATACCTAAGTAGGTACCAGGGTTTTAGGTACCAGATTGGAACTTCTAATTTTATTGAAACGGCAATTTTAACAGACTCATATGCTTATTTAGAAAAATTATTAGTTAGTGTAGAGTAGAATTCGTCTTCATTAATTTAGATATTTACTTGTATCGTTAATTATGAGTTGTTTTTTCATGTTGGTAAGATATTCATAAGTTTTGCAAGCCTTCAAACTGTCAAGTCTGTACAACCTTCAAACAAAACAGGTAAGTGTCGATTGGTCGATTGGTATTCGGCTCATGTCGTAAGCTCTCCTACTTAACAAAACCGCATAACGAATTCCTAAGTAGACGTTTAGAAAATAGTCTAATAGTAATTATTGTAAGTATTTTGAACTGTTAATGTGAAAGGTACTTACTCGTTTCTTTCATGGCGAGTTCATCTTCAGTCAATAAGGTCAAAGGTCGAGGAGGAGCTTCTGAGCTGTACCTCTGCTTTGCAGCGACGGCTACCGGCGCACGCCATTGCTCCAGGATCTGCAAAACCGCGCCAAATTTATAAATCTAATACCTTGACTTTTTAATAGACCATTTAATTTTATTTTTTTAATTTGTTGCACGGATTTCGCACCTTGCTGCCAACGCGGCGTAGTGGAATCATTGTTTTATTGTTGCTATTTGCGAAACCACGCGCGAGTTTGTGTGCGCCTGCGCCACTGAATGCTGACTGACTGGTTCTATACCTATATTTTTATACGAATGTGGCCATATTATGTTATCTCACTCGCTCTGAGATAACGAACAAGTTTCATTCGTTCGATTGTTGTCGAATTAACCGAATACATAATTTACTTCAGCTGAAATGACCTTGTCAAATTACATTAACGAGCAATATGGCATACGAGTGACAAATAGTGAATATTTAATGCATGGAGCGTAAGTTGCAATAATATCTTAAATCTATTATTTTACATTAATAAGTACTGACCATAATTTGTATTAATATTAATAAGATAAATTATTAGACTTATCTCTTAATCAGGAGAATAAAATGTCAATTTTCTAAACTTGGCCATTTTTTACTTGGTTCCTTTGCGTTATCTGCACTGCATGGGGTTCAAACATGGAAGTAGGATCATAGGGTTCAAACTTGGCTATTTCTTTCAAAATTATTTTGATGAACTTGGTTTTGTTTTTTTTTATTAAGTACTTAGATGAACAACAAAGCTAGTTTAAAGTAGACAAGAAAGTACCTAACAAGATAATTGTATAATATTTTTCATTTGGAAGAAAAGTAAATTTTTAAAATATTTTGAAAAACAAGCTTTTATACACGGTGATCGGAGTAGACACACGTAGGTACAAATTTCTGCTCAATAGACATCGGGAAATGGCGAGTGAATCGGTTCCTTCTAGGCAAGCGTGCTCCATCGTAGACCGCATCATTGCTTACCATCAGGCGAGATGGCGGTCAAACGCAAGCCTTTATCAGAATAAAAAAAAAATGGTTCAAAATTGAGTTGTTCCACGCGAACAAACATACCTAGGTACATACATAGGTAGGTACCTACCTACATTGCAAGTTTAATAAAAAAAATCAAAATAATAAAAACTTCGAAAAGTTAAGGTTCTGAGTTCTGACCTTACCGAATACAATTTATTTTTACACATAACAAGTGTCACCAAATGATGGCATTGTGCTGTGTGTTGTGTTTGTTTGTAAGTTTCACAAGACACTGTATTTCGCAAGCTGCTCTGTGAGTTGGTTTTGTTCAAGAAACACGATGGTGGCTCATCCACTTCATTTAATTTTATGTAGGTACGATTCCTTCCTGAATCAAAAACCTGCTTTTTGATGCTTTTTCTGTAATTAATTGGTCACAGAATTATCCCTAGAAACTAGAATGCATGTATTTCACACCCTTTTTTTATAGCAGCGTCCGCCCTTATCTCGCTATCTCCTGTGACCTATTAATTAGATTTTTTAATATTCTCACTATGTACCTACTGTTATGGATTTGATTTGTAAATGCTTCATCCCAATAGTATATTACTGATAGGTTTTATTCTATCTGGAGAAAAATGAGGGTGGTAGGGGTAGTAAAAGTAGAAAACAAATAATTTATCGTCATTACGGTGTTGAGTAGGAACAAACAAACACATCTGAAATGAAACACACCCTCCCTTTCAATTTTTACAGCCCCGGATCTACAAATTTTTTAGGCGGGGCAAAAACTGAAAAATGCCGCCCCCCCCCCCCCCCACTGCTATTTATTTTTACCTTTATCATCTATATCAGTAGTCGGCAACCTTTTGGCAGACGCGGGCCGCATAGTGACAATTTGAAATAGTGGCGGGCCGCACTTGTTCAAAATAATCAAACAAAACCGTATTTTTTTTTCAATGAACCAAATAATTCGATTTGGAGAGCTTTGTGAATCAAGCACAGTTGCTCAACACAGTGCTTGATTAAGTAAGTTCAAATCTCGTAGTAGTTTTTATCAACCGGCATTTGGATGTTATACGCAGCAAGTTTATAAGCACAAATAAATAAAAAAAAATTGGTTGCCTGTAAAGTCGGTATACGGGCGAAAGTTTTACGTGACAACGACTTTGAGTGGTAAAATAATTTTAATGTGAATATTCATTCGTATAGTAGGAAGAAGGATGAAATAATAGTAACAATTTAAAACATTTATTTATACAAAGAATTATATTTAAAACATTAATTTATACAAAGAATCTCGCACTGAATTTCATATTAACAAAATTTTATGTCTGTCTCTCTCGCTCATAAGCGGGCTAACCATGCCCGAGTGGAAGGGACGCGTGCCTCTCACTCGCTCTCATTGTGAGCGCATAACGTGAGCGGAGCGTAACGCAGTTTCTTGAAGTGTCACCCGGCAAACCAATTTATAAGACGTTGTCACGTCAAAAAAATCGCGACCGCAGCGAGCGCGAAAATTTTTGACATTGTTCATTAATTCAAAACATAGAATTTTTACGAATTAAACGTATAACGGAAATTAAGCGCCATGAATACGCGAGCGCAGCGAGCGCGAAAATTTGAGATATTTTTGATCAATTTACGATAGATTTTTACGCGTCAGGCTATTTACAAAGAAAATTACACAACGCTCGCGTCGCGTCGGTTACAAAACTTGTAATATTTTCAATCAATTCAAAAATAATTGTGGCCTTTATAAAATAAATAGTAATGCGCGAACGAAGCGAGCGCAGAGATTTGAAGATCTTTTGTTTTTAGGACGGGCTATTACGTAACGGAGTGTATTTAATAGATATCAGAAATCAAGAATACGCGAGCGCAGCGAGCGCAAAATTTTGAGTTATATTCTGTCATTTTGAAAATAAAATTCACGCGCTAGGTCACACAAAACACTAAACAATAACAATGTGGAAATTTTTGAGACGTATTTTTAGCAATTTAGGATATGCATATTTATTTTACGAGAGCCTGTTTCCAAACGAAATTGCACTGAGTAATGCGTAAACAGAGCGGAAATAATGCATTTATCGCTGTTCTTTCTGTATTAAGCTTATTTATTCAGATAAAACCGTTTTTATTTGACAAATCAATTAACTCCGTTTTGGGTAGCTTTGTGTATTAAGTTTTGATTTAAAAAATGTTTTTGCATAAATTTTCCTGCCCACAAACAGTGCTCGATTAATAAGCGGAAACTACAAAAGCCTTTATGTTGTACGCAGCAAGTCTAAAAGCACAAAATAATCATAATAATAAGAAACGTTTAAGCATTAGATATTGATCAATTCAGAACAGATCGATCATATTTGAAAACTATGCACAACGGAAATTAAACATCAAGAAAACGCAAGCGCAGCGAGCGCAAAAAAGTGAGACGTTTTTCAGAAATTTGGGACAGGCTGTTTACTAAGGAAATTATCCACTATTCAAAATCAAAATCAAATCAAAAGTTTTCAACCAACACGAATAGATTGAAGATTTTTTCGGTCAATTCCAAAACAGTCAGCATCTACTTACCGAAAAGAAAAACAAGACGCGAGTAGCAAGCGTAATGATTTTGATTTGGTTGTTATTAAATTAAATACAGGCTATTTAATTACGGCGTGTGTGTAATGATTACAATTAATCAAAAATATGCGAGCACAGCGAGCGCGTTTGTTTTGGCGTCTATGTCCTAGACGCCTTCAGTTTTTATTCATACAGTAACTTAATAAAAAACAAGTATTTTCTTTCCTGACAAACAACACACACGTTCATAATTAAAAAACACTGTCGTGGAGAGAGATCAACGAGGGAGTTTTCGAATATCATCCCTTTCGCACGCACGGTAACCAGACGCGTGCTGCCGCGATCTGCGATTCCTGCGGGCGAGCGGGCGCGTATTTTGACTATGCCCTACGCGCCTCGCGAATAATAAATGTTCGTACAGCACGTCTTACTCCGCGCTCTGGGTATCGATCGAGTTGATATGGTCATGAATGTACGTGTACTATTATTTATTCCGTGGTCAAAGTTTAGTAAATGATGAGTTGTCTATTCGTCTATAAAGTGTGAATTTGGCGCCCCCCTAAGCTTGACGCCCGGGGCATGGGCCCCGGCTCGCCCCCCCCTAGATCCGGGGCTGAATTTTTATAATTTTTATCTGAATCGACAAAGGAAGTACAAAGTTTTGTTTGAAAGACGTTCTCAATAGAGGAGCCCCATGTTTTACTGACATAATTTTAATCATGCCCTCACATTTTTGGTTTTAAATCAGTGTATCAAAAAAGTTGCGTGAAATGAAACATAATCTTTTTTTTTTGACACTGACGTTTAACACCCGGAAGTTAATATCGTTAGGTTGGCAATAAATTTCTAGAAAGAAACAGAAATTACGATAATGTTGCTAGTTATTTCGATTTCCCCATGTTTGATGTAATCTACTTGTGTGGAAATAAAATCCAGACCAGAAAATGAATTAATAGAAGAATTGTAAGTCAAGTAAAAACTATATTGATAAATTAGTCAATAATACATTATAAATTCGTATTTATAAATTTAAAATTTTTCGGATTTTTAAACAGAATTATGTTACTCTAGGTGCTATTTGTTGCCAGATGAATTCGCTTCAACAAAACGTCACATCTCGTGTCATCGTTGCTAGCACAAAACATCGAGAGCGATGTTTTGTGTCAGCCATATCCACGAAAATATTCACCAACACGAGGTTTTTGCATCGTTGACAAGTTGACATACGGTATTCGGTAAATTTAATACTAATGATGGCAGCACTCCAACTGTCATTCCGTCAAAAAGCAAGGCATGGTTGACTTTTCTTTCATTTCATTCAGTCATCGCGACGTTTCTCGAAAATTGTGAATTGGTGTGTGGTTCTGTATTGAAGACGAATTTTCCTGGATAGTGTAACATTGAACTATTGTGATTATCATTTTAATTCTTTGCTAAACAAAGCCCTTGTTTTATAAGCCGCGTAATCCGTCTCAGAGTTAGTCACTGAAGGGTGGCCGTTAGCTGATTTCTGGAGACCTTGTGACTGCTTACGGTGGTGAAAAATGGCTAAATGGGGCGAAGGAGATCCTCGGTGGATCGTGGAAGAACGACCCGATGCCACAAACGTGAACAACTGGCACTGGACCGAGAAAAACGCCGGTCCGTGGTCGAAAGACCGTCTCAAAGAATTGTTCGTTGACTTCAACATTTCGCAGAAGGGGATTAGTTGTAAAGTGTCTGAAGTGGAAAAACTAGACGGTGAGGCCACAGCGAATAATAGGAAAGGAAAGTTAATATTTTTCTATGAGTGGGACATTAAGTTGAAATGGGAAGGAAAGCTTGCTGGTGGCAGTGACACAGTTAAGGGGGAGATTCATATTCCCAATTTATCTGAAGAAAATGACGTCAGTGAGGTGGACGTAAGTACTCAATAATGTAGTCCTTTCTCTATGCAGCGGTTTTAATACATAATTCAGCTGAATACAATGATGTAATACATAAAGAATGAGATGGATTGGTTATATCGGTCTCTGCATGGCGAAATATACATATATATGTACTTAAGTTGTAATTTTTATAGGGTTTGTTCTAAGCCAAGCCAAGAATTCCGTCAGGCGGTCTAAAATAAGTGACGCCAGGGTTAGCCACTTGGCCTGTATGAGCTTACTTTGTTTTATTAATTTGAGTCAATTTATGGGTACCTTATCTAGTTATGAGACAAAATATATGTAATTAAAATATTCATTTCTCTGACAATGGGCATTTAAAAATGTCCTACCCAAAGATATATTAACCCCTTAGTGGCTTAAGTAATCTTAAAATGCTAAAAGTAGAGTTGTTAGGCTAAAGTAGGCCTTCTTATAATGAATTAGGTTAATAATCGGTATTTAAAAACATGTAATCTATGTTCATAAGCAGACTCACGATACTTCTCAAAATTTTGATTTAGATCCATTATCTATGTTAGTAACAAAAAAAT
The DNA here is from genome assembly GCA_949125135.1 of Alcis repandata. Classification (NCBI taxonomy): domain Eukaryota; kingdom Metazoa; phylum Arthropoda; class Insecta; order Lepidoptera; family Geometridae; genus Alcis; species Alcis repandata. Next base: position 11,562,476 of record OX421233.1, on the reverse strand, counting down.
ATGTTACTTTCAGATTACAGTAACATTAAATAGTAGCGGCGACGAGGCCCAGCAACTCAAAGCATTCATGCACAATGTTGGCCGCAGTGAAATACGGAAACAACTCACTGAGTACCTCCGTAGTCTCAAAGAGGAGTTCTCCAAAGGCCTCATATTACCCAAAAAAGGAGAGGCGTCCGTCAAACCAGACAATGTATCTATGATCACTAGCGGCTTCAATAAGAAGATCAATATGGAGCCGGTTATATCAGCTAAGGATAAGCAGCAGATTGGATGTAAACTGGATACGAAGTGCATTGAGCTCTCGGAGAAGTTTCAATGTCGGGCGCAGGAGTTTTATGATGCAATGACGAGAATAGAAATGGTTACGGCCTTTACGCAGGTAACCTTTTTTTTAACCATGCCAATATGTATTAAATTTGTTTTGTTTTTTATAGTATTTTCTTTCAATTCATACATTGAGTTGAAAGAGTGGTCTTTAGTTCGAATGAATTAACACTTTGGCTGCGGCTAGTAATCACATGCGCTAGACCCAGGCACGGCTAATAGTCAAACGCCTCGTTTTTTACGCGCCTGGCGTATGCAGCCGGACTCTCGTCGCGCAATGAAAACACAAGGTATGTGTTTCCCGCAGCCAAAGTGTTAAACTAGGTGGCACTTTTCTTATTGCACATAGGTTTTTTAACTTTGTTAAAATCTATCTTATTCACATTCCATACTAAACTATCAGAACATCCCGTGGGCCGTATGTAGTCCAACACCCCATGTAGAATTCTAATTAAGGCATTTAACTACTTGTTTGCATACTTAAACAACACTATTGATAAATGAAAACCACAAACCAACAGGATACATACCTTTGAAACTGTAATATATTGCTTATCAAATATGTTCAATTGGTCACATGCAATTATTATTATGTAATTTAGCTTTCATATGCTTGAGTTGAAGAAACACTATATCCTCATAGTCAAAACCATATTATACAAACTCTATTTAAAACGACACCCTTTAAAAATATACTAAAATCACTAAATTAACGCGAGAGTGACGATTATGCATTTGAAAAACTCAACTGAGCAAGAGAAAAACTATATAACTGTATTGCAAATCATTATCGTACATTGACAATTTGACACATATTTAAAAATCGATTGTAAACTTTATTAATTAAATATTGATTTTTGAACCACAAATTCCTAAAGATTCACTTTTATTTTCCAGGGTCATGTAAAATTAGATGCAGAAAAAGGCGGAAAGTTTGCCCTATTTGGGGGCAATGTCTCCGGGGAATTCAAGGAGCTTGTGCCGGGGAAGAAAATAGTACAATACTGGCGGCTAAAGCAGTGGCCTGATCAGCACTTCTCCGAGGTCACCTTTGTTATTGAAGAGAAGGTAAATTTTAGAAAATTCTAATATGAATTCTGGGCCTCCAGTGCAACATGATACAACTCGGAAGTAGTGTCCTTCGGGTTGTATCATTTTGCACAGGAGGCACGGAATTGTACCCTGGTGGTTAATTTTAGTATTGACAGCATATCAATTTTGACAAAGTAAAATGTATTAAAAATAAAACTAAGTAACAACAAAATGAATATAATATAAAAAAAATTAAAATGCGGAAAAGGTCCTAAAATACAAAAAAATATTTTTAACAAAATATATGGAACAGCTGATTTTCGTTTCACCTTTTCGAGGTTGTTCCCATAGTAAAAGTTGGCTGTAATGGTGAGTTCAATGATACAGTGAAAGGTGTTTAATACGACCATTGCTAAAAGAGACACATATATTTTATTATTGATATTGGTTTAACTGTCTATTAAATTAAAAATACATTTTGTTATAATTAACACAGGAATGCTCACATAAAACGGTAAACAAAATGTGTCAAAACCACGTTAGTTTCCATAGTAAAATTTGAAATACATTCTAAAATCACATGCTAATACCATATCTCCCACTTTCCAGGACGACCACACGCTAGTCTCCCTGAAGCAGGAGCTGGTCCCGAGCGGAGAGGTGGACCACACGCGCGACAACTGGCGCCGCTATTATTTCGACAGTATCAAGCGGGCCTTCGGGTTCGGGGCCTTCTTGTGAGGGACAAGCTAGTTAGGTATAATTTTTTTTATCTCTACAATAAAGCCACAGCTGTTCCAGAGAAAAAAGTCAATGACACTCGACAAAATATATGGAACAGCTGATTTTTTTTCCGCGAATTTCGAGTTGGTCTCATAGTAAAAGTTCTTCATAATGATGAGTACTATGAGCTCTTTTCGGCTTAGCATACGCTTTATTAACATGACGAGCGAATCACACTACTTAACACTTTGACTGCGGCTAATAGTCAAATGTGTTGTGTTTCACGCGCCTGGCGTGTGTAGCCGCATTCGCATCGCACAAAGGAAAACAAAAGGTATGTGTTTTCCGCAGTCAAAGTGTTAACCTTTATTCATACCACAGCTCGTAGCCAAGTTGAAATTCTATAATCGTCAATGTTTTTGAAAGCTAAGACAATGTATGGAAATGACATTTCTGTAATAGAAAATAGAATCTATGAATAGATTATAGACTTGTCATTCTGATACATTTTCCTAGTGTTCTACATCGTTTTGATAATAGAATTTCTACTTTGCTAGGGAAGCAGGTCTACCATTGAAGGGTTATTAGGCTCCCGTCGGGGCTGCGGGTAGAAGTTACCGCGGCCTCGGCGTCACAAGGGCGTAGAAGGAACATGGGTGGTTTTTAGTCAGTAGAAGTCTGACACTCCCTTCCGCTCTGCCCAAGAGTGGGAGGGGTCATTTGATGATTTCCTACCCCCCCAAAAAAAAAAGGGTGATTAGGCTGTATTTCACCATGCTGGCTACGTGCGAGTTTGTGGATTCACATACATAAAATATCTTCTTTGGATTGCCACTTATTTCCTTTTTCTTTTGTCCACAGGCTGAATTTACCGGTTCATTGATAGTATATCACAGGAGGCAACGCTGATTGCTAAATTTACGTCTGGGCACAGAATAAATGGGTACAGAAGGCCGGCTTCGGTCGACCTTGATTCAACTACTTAAACTCGACCGTAACACTAAGGTAACTAACCTACAATATAGTGCAAAAAGTAAAATTTTAAGAAATTGTAATTAAACTGTTATTTTTAGCGTTAAAACACATTTAATTTGTTCAGTTACCTTCCACTTATAGGTCATTTATATTACAATTTTCATCTGTTTAATTTTGTGTAAAACTAAATACATACATAACAAAAGCATTAGGTACCTAATTTAATAATCAAAAAGTTATGAGCGCAGGCACTTATAACTGGTGTTCAGCCTACTTGAGTTTCAAACCTCGTACGTGTGTGAACATTGTGTATTTACATGTGTGGGTAGGCCTACCATTGTTCGTATAGAGTAGGCCTTCTGTAGAGATCATCTAATCTAAAACTGACACCTCTCCAATGCATTTACATTCACATGCAAAGCTGCATAGATGCAATACACAAATTCAGTCGGGTTAGGTTCATAACCCGCACTGGACCATAATAAGCACTTCTGAAAAGGTGCACTACCCAAAACGTGCATTTCTCACTATGAATACTTCCAAGAAAATACATTTTCCGGAATACGAACTTTAAAATTAACTGTGACAGACAGAACAGAACAGACTGAAGTCTCACCTTAAGGCCGTCTCTTCCCGAAGGAGGTTCAAAACCCAAAAAACAAAAGCAACAAGCAGGTCAAGGTAAATAAAACCGTTTTATAATGAGGCTGCAAAGTGGGCACAATTTTCTTTTCATGGGTTCACAAGTAAATTTTTGTTGAGTGGAGAGGCGTCCATTCTAAGATTAGATGATGATCCTACAAGTATTCTCTATTTATTTTGTGGTCAGAGCTTCGTAACGCAGGTTTATATTTACGTTGAGGGACAAAGTATCTTATAGCAAAGTAATTAAGTAATCGCTTTATAGCATTGGAGGGCATGATTTGGTCGCAGTGCCAACAAAGTTATAGTTTTAGGCTTTTGCGTGTGTGTTGCAAAAATATTTGAATAATAGTGATAATGAAGTTTTGCATTTTGTTAATCAATTTTGGTGAAACTGTTTTGCAAAAAATTAAATCATTTAAATATAGTGACTGATCAAATAACCAAAAATGCCATAAGTAAGTATAATTGCATACTCAAGGGTTCATATTTTTTAAATATCCATAAGGTTTGTAGTAAACATGAAAAAAATGGAATTACAGCTGACTTATTATACCTATACTCCTCTTTATTGGAGAGGAATTAATTAATTTATTCGTTTTATTGGATGTGTTAAATTCAAGAGAGGTAAACGCAACAGCGCTTCATTTAAAGTGCTGTCGCACTGTATGATAATTTCTAACGATCTTATTCAGAAACTAGCTAACGAAGACATCTTTAAAAAGGTACTTTGCTCCTCTTTACATTTGCAACTGTGATTTTAAACTTAACTCTCACTTAGCTCTCGACTTGGCGTCGACATTATTATGAAACTAGTAGCGCCTAGTACAAATTTTGACGTAAAACAAAATGCCCCTACGAACAGTATTGAAAATGCAAAATATATATTTTTTTATTATTGTACCAATTAAACAAATATTTAAAATGCTTTACGAAAACAAAGAATTCTTAAACAAGAAAAAAAAATTACACATTTTAACTTAATAAATTTAGGTCGAATTTTGACTTTAAATTGCTCTCCTGTAAAAGAGGCCTGTTGCAGTTTCGATACTGTTCTGTTGTTACGTATTTACACCAAAATTTTTGCTAGGCATATAGTTTGATTGGAAGCTTTCTGATATAGAGTATGGTCCAGTATTGTGTTTATTTTGAAAAATTCGAAGAACATATTGGCTGTCACGGCATAAATATATCATCCTGCCCTATACCCCAAAGCATTATAATAAAAAAGCTAAAAAATTAAGCACTCGCCAAAATGTTTAAATTATATCTTTAACGTTTTAATGCGGTACGTTTTTTTATCAAGTTATGGACTCGTCGTTTAACTGCACCTTCAGTTTACATTGACTGCAATTTGCCAACTTTCTTCATAATAATGCCGGGCCTAAGCATTAGTTTTTAAATAGCTAATATTATAGTAATTGTTTGCATTGTCCTCGCTTCTCCGTAAGTAGTTTACGCATGGAAGAGTTTTTTTCTAATTTATGGATAAATCCAATAAATTATGTTATAAATAGTTTTGTGTTTTATTTTTTACGAAATAAACTAGCTCTTTACACCATTGTGAAGAAAGGGTATGCAAAGTTGAAAATGGGTTAGAGTAGGTACTCATCATTATGAATAACTTACTAAAGGGACCAACCCTGAAATCGAGAAAACAAAAATGAGCTCTGCTGTTCCATAGAAAAATGTCAATGACACTAGACAAAATGTATAGAACAGCTGATTTTTTCGCGATTTATGGGTTGCACCCATGTTAAGAGTTGTTCATAATGATGAGTCTTCTGATCCCTTTTTCGGTTAGCATACCCTTTTCTTACAACCCTGTATAGCGCTGGTATTGTTGTTCCTCCTTCTCCAAGTGCCTCTCCACTAATGAAGGTTGGCAGTCAGCTTCTTAAAATTCTCGCTGTCCAGCGCGAGTCTGAACAGTTGTTCCACCGTCTTTATCCCAGTCCACTCCCTGATGTTACGGAGCCACGACATCTTTCGTCTTCCGACCTTACGCTTCCCTGATATTTTGCCCATTATGGTCTGCAGAAGTTGATACCGGGGTAGGCGAACTTTCGCCGTTTGATGGTTCGGATAAGTTCCAATTTTTTATTAACCGACTTCAAAAAAGGAGGAGGTTATCAATTCGACTGTATGTTTTTTTTTTTTTTATGTTTGTTACCTCATAACTTTTGACTGGGTGAATCGATTTTGATGATTCTTTTTTTATTAGAAAGCTGACGCTTCCCATTTGGTCCCATTTCAATTTAGTCCAGTTCTGATAATGGTATCCATGAGAAAACCATATAAGTCTTAAATTTGCATTAAGTACGTGCGCGACAAATAGATGAATAACTCAATAGTCGGTTTTTGTTTTTTGTTTTGTAAAAATAATGTTCTTGTTGTTATTAATGTGATATACCTGCTAGATAAAATACTGTAAAAAGATAAGAATACTCGTATAATAATGTTGTAGTACTTGTGGTAATTATGCATTTAAAGCAGTAAATATGCCAAAGTTCAAATACGTGAGGAAAATCAAACAAACGTTCAAGGTTTTCAGGAAAAAGTATGAAGCCGAGAATGGCTGATGGGACCGACCCGGAATTCGCGAAAAATCAGCTGTTTCATAAATTTTGTCGACTGTCATGGACATTTTTCTATGGAACAGCAAATTATTTTTCGCAAATTCCGAGTTGATCCCATAGTAAAAGTTGTTTATAGTGATGAGAACTATGAGCCTTTTTCGGCTTAGCATACCCTTTCCTTATAACCCTGTATTATGCAGAAGGTACCAATAACCATGTTCTGTAAATGAAGTACCGAAGTATCTTACAATCCATTAGTTATCGTTGCTCGTAACAAAACAATGATAAAAATGTTTCGATTGTCAATATTTATTCAATCAGAAACGTACAACATATCCCTACCTATATAGGGTTATTCATAAAGGGTATGCTAAGCGAAAAGAGCTCATAGTACTCATCATTATGAACAACTTTTACTACGAGACCAACTCGAAATTCGCGAAAAAAAAATCAGCTGTTCCATAGAAAAATGTCAATGACTCTCGACAAAATGTATGGAACAGCTGATTTATTTTTCGCGAATTCCGGGTTGGTCCCATAGTAAAAGTTGTTCATAATGATGAGTACTATGAGCCCTTTTCGGCTTAGCATACCATTTATGAATAACCCTATATAGGTAGGGATATGTTGTACGTTTCTGATTGAATAAATATTGACAATCGAAACATTTTTATCATTGTTTTGTTACGAGCAACGATAACTAATGGATTGTAAGATACTTCGGTACTTCGTTTACAGAACATGGTTATTGGTATCTACCGTAGAAAAATGCCATTGACACTCGAGGAAATGCATGGACCAGTTTCTTTTTTCGCGAAAGAATTTGGTTTTGATTTTGCCGAAGATAGCAGTAGAATGGGGTGGGAAGACAGCTATTGAACGTCGCCATTATTGGATAGGACAGGGGTGGCGAACCTTTATGAATCAACGTGCCAATTTTTAAAGAAATGTTTAATGAGGCTTTAGGCGTGCCGTTAAATAATTTTGCCGAGTGATAATTTGGTGGTGGCGTGCCTCAAGTATTTTGTCGCGTGCCATAGGTTCGCCTTCACTGGCATAGGAGATCTTTGCCGATGAGTAGGAAAGGTTAACAAAAAGGCACAACTACCACACTTTTGCCAGTTATTCCACCGCCAAGCAGTAATGTGCAAACATTACTGTGATCCGGTTGGAAGGGCATTGTTTCCAGTGAAATTTCAGGTCAAATAAGAGATTAAACAACTTATATCTCAGGGTGACGAGCGAAGTGCTGTGCCGCGCAGGGTCTTGAATGGTTTGAATAAAAAAATCTAAGTGGCGCAGACCTGCTATAGGCAACGTGACGTTTAACATCAGGCGAGCGATTTGCTCGTCTCGTCACTCAATAGCATAAAAAAAATATTTGATCAATATTGCAAACGTAACATCTGAGACCACAGCACAATGCGCCTGCGCATTTACGTCGTAGAATAAAAACCAGGGGTTATCATCAGTCGACCCCCGCACTCGGCACCAGCGTGTCCTCAGTTATTCCTGAACCTTCGCCGAGGGAACATGAAGATACTGTGGCTCTTTGTTGTCATACATACGGTGAGTATTTATATATTTAGAAGTTTATTGTGTGTGAACAAAGAAACTAAGATATGACTAGTTTATTGAACAAATCGAGTCCTAATTTCTAATGTTTTATCTAGAGTTTTTAGCTAAATTGAATTCTGGCTTTTAACTGAGTTTCTGTAATTTTCTTTGATGGTTACCTACTACCACTTACTTAGTAGTTGTTTTCTTTGTTAGTTAGTCTTTGGTAGTTCTAACTTTTCATTATGTGTGAAGTTTCCGGAAAAGATTTATTATACTGTAAGATCCCTGTTCTCAAGTTGTATTTCAAGTCCTAACTCATGAACTATTTTTCTGTTTTGTGTAAAAGAAAGTGTGAAAGAGAAAGAAAGCGTAAGTTGTGAGAAAGAAGAGGAACAGATAATGGTCGCATTCATTTAGTACTTAAATCTAATTACAATTTCGATCCCAAAATTTAATCTTCTGTCCCTCTCTTTCTCGGCTCTCTTCTTTCCTTATTTGACATGGTGGTGGCGGTGGGCTCGCCTTTCTTTATTTTCTTCTCAACTTCGCGCAATCCACATACCTCTTCTAAATGATCTTATAAATTCTATTATTACTCGAGTCACATGTTGAGGTCTTGTATTCTGGGTCGTATGATAAGAACTTAGTAGATAGTTGAATACAAAACATGCAAAGTAGGTATATTTTAATGTATGTACTGTTTGATTGCAGGCGTTTGCGCAAATCGGCTTTGGGACACCATATTTCAGAAATTCTAGATTGGTAAGTTTTTACTTTTATGCTTCTAATGTTTAAAACTCTTAGTAAATTCTGTTCAATTTATTAAAGCATATGTTTATTATTATATTTTTAGTTTCAGTTTGTTTTATTGCTAACGTTAAAAATAAGATAACTTAAACCAAAAATAAAAACTACAATGCCTCCGTTTTATGGATATTTTGTATCCACGGACTAGCAAGAGTCTATTTATACAAAACTGACAGTTCACACTGGCACTAAAGACATACAGAAATATAAAAAAAATACTTAATCAGGTCGTTTTTAAGTCGCGAGTAAATCGGTTTCTTCTAGGCAAGCATGCTCCATCGTAGACCGCACCGTTGCTTATCATCAGGCGAGATGGCTGTCAAACGCAAGCCTAAAAAAACAGATAAGAAAAAAAACAAGCAAACTAAAGCTACATTTCTTCCAGTGCCACAAATGGAGCTGCCTCAACACTAAACTCGGCTTCCCCGCCACCCTCCCCGCGTCCGACCAGCTCGGCTCTCTCCTCCGCAGCGCGCTCCCCACAGGATGGCACGGCTCGGTCGATGCCGTCCTGGACACCTGCTACCACAGCCGCCCGAGGAGGTACACGAACACGTGTCCTGGGCAGGCGATCTTGCATTGCGCGATTGATCAGTTGGTTGCGGTAAGGTTTTATAAGTTTTGAGGTACCTAGTCATTAAAAAATCAAACAGATAAAAGGGCAGCTTCATCAAAAAATCCACGCTGCAAAGGTGGCCATGACGCTGGCAACATCACAGTTTTTCATTTGTTTGTTTTATTATTAATGTTATTTTTATTTTTAACACAATTTTAATTCTAATTTCATCTTTTTAATAGTGTAGTTTAATTCAAGTTTTGTGTCTGTTTATGGGTAATGGGTATATTTAACGTCGTAACGTCGTATGGATATTTCCAGAACTGTCCAGAATCGCACCAGAGGAAAGAAGATGCGTGCGCGCCGATGAACTCCATCGCTGGATTCCAGTACATGTTCACTCAAAGGTAGCTATGACTTACTTTTTAGCGCGGGTGAAATCATGTTGATGATAAAAAGTAGCTTATGTGTTAATCCAGGGTATAAGCTATCTCTATTCAAAATTTTATCAAAATCGATTCAATAGAATGGAGATAGGTGGTACTGGTACCAAACATTCACACATACATACTTTCAAGTTTATATTATAACTAGCTGACTCGACAGACGTTGTCCTGTCATAACGATGAATTGGTAAAAAAAGCCATTGCGTCAATTCTATGTCAAATGTCAAAAGTTACATTAAAAAAGTTTACATTGTCCAAAGCGCTAAAGTTTAAATTTTCTAATTTTTCATGTTTTTTTTACTATAAATTGAGATGTGAGCTATCCTATCTCCTAAGTTAGATCGAACTGCACACGGTGTGCAAAGATTGAAATCGGTTAAGTAGTTTAGGAGTCTATAGCGGATTTATATATATTAAGAAGATTAGGATTTCACATAAAATATAAACCAGATGTTATAGGTTAGGAACGGTATAAAAGTTTTTTATTTGAACTCCTTTTTAATTAAAAAATGTATTTACGTTTTTCAGCCGTTACGAGAACATTGAAATAAACATAGCGGCCGATCTTCGTCCTCCATGGTTTTTGAGAAACGTAAGTAAATTAGAAAGTTTTCATTTAATTAGCGACATTATTAATTATACAGGTGCATTAGGCAAGGTTGTTGTTGTTAGTTCTAAGTACCTAACCTTGGTTCATGCAATAAATAAGCTACTTTTATACCTAGCTACTTTCTACTGTTTAATTTATTTAATTCATTTATTTATTCGATACTTTTATTTATCTTGTGTTTGTTTTTTGGGTCGAATCTTGCCTCTGAAATTGGGTTTACCCGTAAAACTTCGATGATAATGCAATAAATTTTGTTATATAAATATATATATTACTAGCTGCGCCCCGCGGCTTCACCCGCGTTTTCCGGGATAAAAAGTAGCCTATGTGTTAATCCAGACCATGAACAACCTTCATTCCAAATTTCATGTAAATCCGTTCAGCCGTTTTTGCGTGAAAGAGTAACAAACATCCATACATACATCCATACTTACAAACTTTCGCCTTTATAATAGTAAGTAGGATTTATATGAATTTCTAGTGTATTTTCGTCTTCAAATCAAATTTAAAAACTAATTTTGGTTTTGTTCCAGTATTTCAACACTAAATGCTGCAACGTGCCTGTCCTCTTCAACTCGACGGTTCTCTCCGAGTGCGGCTTTACCAACATCATTCAGTACTTTGTCCTCAACCCGACCGACCCGGAACGTGGCGTTTTGCCTTCACAGGTAATTTCAGGGAGAAAGATACTATTTGTGTCACTGTCACTCGCTTTAGTAATATCATGAGATAGAGAGTGACCGAGATAATCTCGCAGGACCCAGAATGCAAATGTAAGTTTGTTTGGAAGGGATAGAGGCCTTTTGTGCCATTTTCTTATGTATTGTAAGTTGTGTTGTGTTTTCGCTCACGTTTTGATGACCTGTTTGGCTCAGCGGTAGTACATCCGCCTTATGGGCATGAGGTCCCGGGTTCGATTCCCGGCCGATGTTTGAATGATGAATTTAATTAAATATCTGCTCTGTTTCTGGGTGCTCGTTGTGTGTTCCATGGCATCCCCGACACAGGTTATACCAGTGGGGAGCTATGAGTGTAAAACGTTTTTTGTTATTTATTTTTATTTTATGTTCGTGTGATTTTTTAATTATACAGTTGGATTGTTTTTAAAAAAATATCAAAAATCAGTAGTAACCATCATAATTATATATTATTCTATTCTAAAAGAGAAAATTTATAAAATCTCAAGTAAAACCACAAAGCTATGCTAGTCAATCTTTTTTAAAGTAGCCTACAATACTGACTGTGCTAAAGTGAAGTTTCCTATTTTCAGAGACGTTTCCCGGCGTATGCCTGGCCATTCCCAACACCACCGCCATCAACATCAACACCAACACCAAACGATGGCGACTCCCTTCAAATAGTAAACCTCAATGACATGTTGACTGGACATATCGCAGTAAGTTGTAGACCATATAAAATATCTACTTATACATACAGGGTTATTCATAAAGGGTATGCTAAGCCGAAAAGGGGTCATAGTAAGTACTCATTATTATGAACAACTTTTACTATGGGACCAACCCGGAATTCGCGAAAAATAAATCAGCTGTTCCATAGAAAAATGTCAATGACACTCGACAAAATATATGGAACAGCTGATTTGAACGCGAATTCCGGGTTGGTCTCATAGTAAAAGTTGTTCATAATGATGAGTACTATGAGCCCTTTTCGGCTGAACATACCCTTTATGAATAACCCTGTATAACCATTAGACATACTCATCCCACCCACCCACACATAAAAAACCCCTGCTTTTGGGCAGTTGGGTAAAACATGTAAAATTGATAAAGTGGTAGTAGTTTCCGAAACTGATTGAAACTTGGCAGTTATAATGCCCTTAATTAATGTTATTCCTGTAATGACCCAAAAACAAAAATAAAAACGAAAACCCATAAAGAACACAGACATTCACTCTATCAGTCTATCATGTGTTTTATTTTTATTTTTTTTAAACATAACTAGTTTCATGTAACAAAATGTACAACACGTAACTTGTGTTTATACACGTTTGTGTTGTGTTTATAACACAAGAACAAAACAAAAAACAAAAACCGACTATTGAGTTATTCACCTATTTGTCGCGCACGTACTTAATGCAAATTTAAGACTTATATGGTTTTCTCATGGATACCATTATCAGAACTTGACTAAATTGAAATGGGACCAAATGGGAAGCGTCAGCTTTCTAATAAAAAATGAATCATCAAAATCGATTCACCCAGTCAAAAGTTATGAGGTAACAAACATAAAAAAAAACCATCAGTCGAATTGATAACCTCCTCCTTTTTTGAAGTCGGTTAAAAATCTTTCCAAATCACTTTAACTCGCTTAGTGAAACAAAGCTATTTAAAATTATCATAACACCTTTTGTTTTCAATTTTCAGAGTCCCACCGACCCTCTCGACTGCTGCGATGTCTCCGAGTTCATCCAACCCTCTTGGCGGCAAGAGTGCAACTTCCAACTAACCTGGGAGGCTCAGAGTAGACTGGTCTTCAAGAGCGAAGCGCCCGAGCCGACCACCACAACCAGACCTGTGTTTAGGAGGGACATTACTGTGGTTCCGCATACGGTGAGCTTTTAGATCCAGACAGTTCCTACTCGTTAATAACTTAATTAAGATGTTTGTAATGTAACGCTTTAGGTACTAGAGTTGTTTTTGTTATTTTGGTATAATCGCTTGTACTTAGTTGCATGTAACCTATAATAAATGTAAAATACGGGGAGATAAGGCCAGATATTCCACCGTCAAGCAGTAATGTGCAAACATTACTTTGTTTCGGTTGGAAGGGAATTGTTTCCAGTGAAATTACAGGGCAAATGGGAGATTAATCAACTTATATCTCGGGGTGACGAGCGCAGTGCTGTGCCGCGCAGGGTCTTGAATTCTGCGAGTTCAAAATTCTGGGTGGCGCAGACCTGTTATGGGCAAACGTGACGTTTAACATCAGAGATAAGATAAGATAAGATAAAGTTTATTTCCAAAAAGATATTACAAACAGTAAAAACTTAAAAATTAAAAATAACAACAAAAAAAGTGTGAAAAGAAAACAGTAAGTTAAAACTTTCATATTTTGCTGCGGCCCCACACTAGGCACAAGGCCCGTGTTGTGGAGACCAAGATAATATTATTGACAAAAACATGTTTGGAGGCATCCTGAACAAAGTTCCTATAAACACTTATATCCCAACAAAAAAAAAACGATCGAGCATGAAAAATCAGGCGAGCGATTTGCTCGTCTCGTCACTCAATTACATAAAAAAAAATAAGGAAAGAATATGCTTATCCGAAAAAGACTCGCGGTACTACACTATGGATAATTTTTACTATGGGACCAACCCGGATTTCACGAAAAAATAAATCAGCTGTTCCATAGAAAAATGTCAATGACACTCGACAAAATGTGTGGAACAGCTGATATTTTTGTTTGTGATTTTAGGGCCCATAGTAAAATTTGTTCATAATGATCGATTATTATTTACCTTGGCATGCATGCAATGAATTGAGCATGTTTTGACTCTTAGCTGTATTTTGAAGAGTTTTCTAAATGAGCCATCCTTTTTATTATCTTCGACTGTGATCTACCATACAATAAACTTTCACTTTCCTCTTCCAGTGTGAAAAAGAAACCTGCGTATTCACCAAGCTAAACATCATCACGAACGGCACAGTCGACATCGACGCCTTCACCCGGCTGCTAGACAACCTGACCGCCGGCCGGCCGAGCTGGACGCGGGCCAAAGGGCGAGCGCTCACCACCTGCCTGAGGAAACCGTTGACGGAGTACACCGACGAGTGCGAGATTAATAAAGTACTGGCGTGCACTTTTGATGTACTTACTGAGGTGAGAAAAATCGACGCATGACTTTAATACTTTAACTGCGGCTAATAGTCAAACGCGTTGTGTTTTACGCGCCTGGCGTGTGTAGCCGCATTCGCGTTGCACAAACGAAAACAAGGTATTTGTTTTTTTTTTTTTTTCAAAAATAGGCTTGCATTTGACCGCCATCCTGCCTGTTGGGAAGCAACAATGCGGCCTACGATGGAGCACGCTTGCCTAGAAGATACCGATTCACTCTCGACTTGAAGACACCCAAATTATAACCATCGGGGAACACCCATTCAGGCAGAACATTCCATACTCGTGCGGTTCGCAAAATGAATGTGGAGTCAAAGCGTTTCGTTCGGGTTTTTGGTATGTCAACCATAAAACGATGACGCCTTTTTGTGCCCTTGGTGGTCCGATAGAAGAACGGGCCAGAGGGTATAAGATCATGTAGATCAGAAGCACACTCTCCGAAATGTATCCGATAAAAAACTGACAAACTAGCAACTTTGCGCCGATGTTCTCAGCAGTTAAAGTGTTAAGTTATAACGTAAAGTATATAGTAAAGATGTATTCTATTCTAAGCTAAAACTGTGGGAAATCTGAGTGTGCCCGGGGATAAAGCCTATCGAGCGTAAATCGAAATTAAGTTTTTATACATTTTCTTTCACTCATATTTTACTACATTATTAAAATTTTAATGAATTTTTCCAAGTTTTTGTACTGCATTGCATACTGATAATAAAAGTGGCTAGGCGTGGTGATGGCAGGTGGAGTAGAGCCCTGACGGAGTGGCTACCGATTGCGGACAAACGTTCCGTTGGCAGACCATCAGCCCGATGGGTCGACGACATCAGACCCATCGCGGGTCATCCGTGGATGAGATTGGCCCGACACAGGGAAGAATGGCGCAAGGGAGAGGAGGCCTATACCCAGCAGTGGGTCGATACAGACTGGCTGACAATGATGATGATGAATAAAAGTGATAGGACACTAAAAATATCCGAAGGAATTACTTACATTTTTATTTTTATTTTCAGAACTGTCCAAACGCGTCGAAGAATGATTTGTGCAAGTAAGTAGTGCTTAAATAAATAAATCCAATCTAGAAAAAAAAAAAAATAATACAACATTTATTCTCTTACAGCCACTCGATGACTGACAGAACGTGCCAGATTAGTTCTTCTAAATACAGACCTGTGAGTTATGAGTATACTTAGCCTTATAAAATCTTCTAACTAACCTTTCTCATACATAATTTTATTATAAAGTTTGTATGTAAGGGATAATCTCCAGAACGACTGTTGCGATTTCAAAATAATAATCTTCCACTAATAGAAAGCTAAACTATCCCTGAGTGCTATGGGCTATATATGTAGGTAGTCTAAATCCTGCGAGAGCAAAGCACCGGGCACGAAGTCTCCTGAGCATCAGCAAGTAAATAAATAAATTAAATAAAAATAAACAAATAAATTAAATAAATTTTGCGTTAGTTTCGTAAAACCTGGAAGTTGGCATAATTTATTGGATTTATTTTTGTAATTGGTTCGCTTTAATACGGGATGGTTTGAAAAAGGGCGTGAAACCGCAGTGTCACTGAATAAAAATCTTTTCCAGAAACATCGTCGAGATATCTGCATCATGCCCGAGCTAGTGGACCGAGCCGTACTAACCGAGTGCGGACTCAAGTCGCTCAGCGAAACTAAACCTGTCTCCACCTTCGTCAAGCCTAAGACGACCTCTTCACTCTTCTCTGCTAGAAATAAGGTGAGAAAAGATATTTTTTAGTAGTAAGAAAAGTTGCCTCTAAACACATTGTATAGCCTAAAAAGGAGATCAGCAACAGGATTTCAAATACTTGGTATCTTAGGCACTAGATCAAAAATTCAGCATTTTTGATACTCTATGGTAAAATCTGATACAACCTTTGAAATTCATCATTGTAACTCTATTTAAGTAATCAATTCAATTATAAAAAAGAAATATTTTGTAGTTTTTATATTATTTTTGTTGTTAATGATTTTAATGCGCGTGTGTATGTTTGTCTTAGTTTACTTAAATTCAACAAGATTTTGTCCAATATTTTCAGTGTAAAGACCTAACCCCTGCCACAACCTGCTTGCTATCAAAAATGGGCGTCCTCAACAAATACGGCTTCGTAGACTATTTCAAGATGAAGGATCGCATCAGAAGCTCTACAGCCAACAAGGAGCCAACATTGGAAGCTATTTATCTGAATGCCTTCAACAGTGATGTCTTGTATGATGGCCACTGCAATTCAGCTAAAAAGCTGTTAAATGTTCTGGATTCTATGTTGATGGTAAGTGTTTTTTAATAAAGTACTAGTAAATCTTTTACATGATAGTAAGTGCAATACCCTCTCTGGTAGAACCACTCAAGCAGAAATAGTACTTTATTATTTTTTATAAAATTTTGGATAGTTAAAATATGCAAAACTAATATCTAGTAGTAGAAAAAAAACCGAGAATTATTTATCTAAATAATTCTCGATTTTTTCACTACTCACTACTCCACTACTTATTAAGCTCGCGATAAAAAGTAACTATCCCAACACCAACTCTCACCCACTTCAATGCAGCCATAATTGTCGTAGCCACAAAAAACAAAACTACATTACACTTTTTTGTTTCAGACCTGCCCCAAAATAAGAAGCAAAAACACAGCCCAGTGCGTCACCATTCTCGACCAAGTTAAAAACAGCCCTACAAACCGAAACGTATCACAAGCATACACTCAAAGATTTCTCAACCATTTCCTTCACGTATACACCCCTTCAAGACAACCCCCTAAAGCTTTCAGACCGAAACACATTAGAAAGATTAAAAAGTCCCCCATTTATCACTACGGTATTTTAAACGATAATTCGGCGCCTAAAGTTACAACAATTGATGTGAAACCGAAAATAAAACCGGTGGAGAAACCTCCGCTGGTTTTGTTGCCAGTTTATATGAGAATACCTCAAAGTAATGTGATGATTCGAAGACCGTTTCTTGAAAATGGCGTGATGAGAGGTCTACCAATGAACAATCCGACAAACAACGCGCATCTTTATACTCCCGTTATTTCTACTACTCCCGTATCGGTTTCTACCGTTGCTACTTTGGTTCAGCGTATTTCTACCATTCGGCCCTTTTCTACCAGATTCAAATTTCCCAAAGATGAAAAACTTGAAATGTTAAAACCAGAATAAAATGTCTTTTTATTTTTCATGTATTTCTTTTATATTTAGGGATCTAAAGCCGGGTCCAAAATTTCTTTCCTATTTTGGTTTTTAAACGATGAATGTCGACAAGTTACAAAGAAAATGTCAAACGACAGGCAGTGAAAATCGTTGTAATATATTGCTCGGTAGAATTGATCTAGGCAATAGTTGGCAATTACGAGCTAAAATAAACTTATTTATTTAGAAAACTTTGAAACTCATTTGGTTGAAATTATGTTTTATTGTCGAGTCTCAGAAATGCATAAACCATCAAGAGGTTTCCCGCCCAAAACCCGTGATCACACTTTTTGTGAATCTGGAATGCCTCTTCATAGTTTCTGCTATTCTGATACCTAGTAAAGACAAAACATCTCGACTTCAGGGTTGTTCCCATAGTAAAAGTTGTTCCTAATGATGAGCACTATGAGCCCTTTTTGGCATAGCCTACTGTTTTCTTTTCTTTTTCTTTTCTTTTCCTCTTTTTCTTTCAACCAGTTGAAGGAGAAGTATCCGGCTGTGTGAATAAAACCAAAAACTTGAAGCACTAAGTGTATTTAATATAATAATTATGTACTGTTACAGTAACTATGTACTTAAAATACTCCTTATTCTACAGTTATAAGTAAACTCAATTTGTAATGTAATTAATCTGCATCAGTCTTAAATATATTTTTTAAACAATTTTGCTCGTTTTTTTCACATATTGCAACACTGATTTTTTTCTAATATTTTTTTTACGAAAATTTTGTACTTATCAAAATAAGGACTACAGTAGACGATAGTGTGTTTAAAATAAATAACGTATTACACTATTCTTACATCACTCTTTTATATAAAAAAGATTATACATTATTATCATACATCCTACGCAAGCAGAAAAAACACCACAAAATTTATGAATATGATAATAAATTAAAATAAGCAAGACAATGGGCACATGAGTTCAACTCAAAATTTTAACAAAATCGGTCACAATTTGTTTGAAGGCACCAAATAAAAAAATATATTCATGTCATGTCAAATAAATCAATATAATTAAAGCATTTACGAAATGGCAAGCGAAAAACAAACAAAAATTACATATTCGAGGCTCTAAAGTCTAAACGATTTTTCTGTACATTGTCATATTGAAAAAAAAAAACATATTTACAGGCTTATAAGTGTTACCATTACTTAAAACTGTGGGATACAAAATAATATTAAAAATCTATCTACAGTTACGATAATTATTCATAACGGATAATTGAGAATAAAATTATAAAATAAAAATTAGTTTTTATTTCGTTCGAATCGTGTAAACTTTATTTGTACAATATGAAATAACTTTTAGTATAAGAAAGTTACAATATCATAAAAATAATTCCTTGGACGCCACATCACCTGCGGAATGCTGCGGTCATAAATTAAAAAAAAACAACTTCAAAACTATAAAACCAGTAAACGTCCAGCTCTTTAGCACAATAAACAAGACAAACCTATAGTGGTTTTTTGGTGCGACGTAAGTCCGTCGTAATGCGCGACAAAGAAAACATATTAGAAATTAGAATACGAAATCGTGGATTAATTTACTAATTTTTTATAAGACAATGGAAAAAATAGTTCTCAAAAATGTATGCGGAATAAACAAACAAAAAAGTTGAACAACCTCTAATTCCAATTGGCGTTAATCCACACTACTTCCAGCTTTTGTAAGATAAAAAAAAGTTACGGCATATTCAAACTGATGCTATCAAAATTCCGCATCGACCTGGTATCCCCATTCAAACTATGCGACCCCGCGTTGATCCTGGTCAATATTTCTTGTTGCAACGCCTTCAAGGTTCTGACAGCTGAAATGTCATTTGTTGGGGCAAGGAGTAGGGCTCGTTTAGCGTGAGGCAGTGCTTCGGAGGGCCTGTTGAGAGCGAGGATGGCGCGCGCCATTGCGTATGCACACTCGAACGCGTTGGGGCGGAGTATTGATGCGCGCGCGGCCAGGTCTAGCGCTTCTGATGGCTCCTGAAAAGACAATGATTTGGTTTTAAGTTGCGTTTTTTTAATTTTGACTTATATACGCAAAACCTATAACTTCTGGCAAAAAAGATGAAATTCGGGATTACGATATCAAACCGACCATAAATACCAGTGTGTCTAAATCTCGTCAAGATTAGTTCAAAACAAATACAAAATAGTTAATAAAGAAATGTGGGGATACTTCTGCATTAATAAGTATACAATATGTCCGGTTTCCGATGTCCGATACTTTAAGGGGTTAAAATGCAATTAATTTTATCGACAAATCACGGATTTTTTTTTATTTTTCTCCATCAATAAAAAAATGGCAGCACTTTAAAAAAAATTGTTAGCGAAGCATAGGTGCTTGTATTAATTTAACAATATCTACCCAAGTAGAAGACTTACAAACACAAAAGTGGTCTCAAATATTAGTTAATAGTGTAGACAATAAATCTAGATTCAAATTTTAATTTTTTAATGTTTAAGTATTATTAAAAATAATTTTTGAAAAAAATAAATTGGACAACAAATTGATGTTTTTTTTCAGATTATTAGTTTTAAAAAAAACCAATGTGTTAACCAATTTTATTTATTTATTTTTTTAATAATACAGGATATTTGCTATAAATGTACATTTAAATCTTATCTGTGAGTTAGATAGTTTAGGAGCTATGACAGTGTAAACATACGTACTTGAAAAGCGCGCATACCCCAGCAAATGAAATAAAACAAAAAAAATAAAATAAGAGATAATGAGAAAAATAAAAAAAAATCCGTGATTTGTCGATAAAATTAATTGCATTTTAACCCCTTAAAGTATCGGACATCGGAAACCGGACATATTGTCTAAAGCAAGTATTATAATGATTAAACGAAAACCACGTCACTGAATGACCCTCAGCTGTTATTTCTAGTCATTACTAAGTCCTAAATACAAAGACACTCACATTCAATTTCCTCTTACACCGGGACAGGTTTAGCAACAAGTTAGTCTTCAGCTGCACAAACGCCGCCACATGTTCAGCTGGTACTGGCTGGGTGCTCGGCGTGGTCAGACCCTCGTCGCTGATGAGAGGGTTGATCTTCTTCAGTGCGTAATGGTAGCGGTGAGCGGCTTCGGAGGGGCGGTTCCTGCGGTACAGCATGTTGCCGTCTTCGAGCAGCTTGTTGAGGAGTATTAGCCTGAGAATTGGAGAAAATAGTTGTTGATTAATGACCTAAAACGAAATTACTAGCCGTGCAAAGTCGGAGAGTGAGTTGGTTTCTTCTAAGCAAACAACCATCGTTGGCTGCATGCACGATTGTAGGCAAAATGGTGGTCAAACACAAGCCTCTCATGGAATAAAAAATATGCATAAAAATTTTTAATCTACTATTTCGTTGAACTGTTTAGACCATTATAAAAGTTACAGTATCCATGCTTTTTAAGAATGGAAATCAAACTCACATGAATTCTGGTTTGCCTGAAGCCATGACCCACGTAGTTGGGCCGAGCTTAGCACCTTTCCTCAAAAAGCAATTGACGACCTGAAAATAACAAATAAAGTTTTAAAAGGTAAGTTTTAAGCTTTGAAAATAGACCTGTATTGCATTGGGTTATTCAAAGGCCTCAAAAGACTTAGGGACACGTCTTGACTCAACTGTTTCGTGAAATGACTAAGCTTAGTGCTCCTTCCTTGACCCTAAAACCTTTGGTTGTAGAACATCTTTTAGCGTAATAATAGCCTACATTATAACTGGCTGTGTCTCAAGCTTGTATCTTGCCTGCTCCATCAGCTGTTTCTCAGAAGAATTATCTAGAACTTACGGGAACATTCCTCTGTCCAATCGCCCTGTCCAGAGGCCGCAAGCCGCTGTGGTCCACCCGCTCCAGCGAGGCGCCGCGCTCCAGCAGCACGTCCGCCAGCTCGGCCGGCCCGCCGCACGCCAGCCCCAGCGGGGTGCGCCCACTGCCGTCTGGTTGATCTGGGAAAGAGATTTATGTAAGTCTCTACATTCATCTACTCGTTTAGTACTTATAACCAACATTTCACGATAGGGTAAGGTCAATAGCTCATCATTGCTATACACAAGGAAGAGGAGGGGCAGAAAATTAGATTAGATATGTGTCAGCGAAAATTCAGGTTTTAGTTGTTCGAAGGATCACCGGACAATGTGTGGAATGGGGTAGGTTCTGTGAAATCATCGTTATATGCGAAGTTTTACTTCGAGACGTGTTTTGATAGCTTACCGATAGTAGCTCCCTTGTCTAACAGCACAATCATGGTAGGTATTCTAGACCGGAGACACGCCCAGCCGAGAGGTGACACTCCATCAGCGTCTACTGCGTCGGGATCAGCTCCTGCAAATAAATATAATGTAGGGTACAATCCTTTCAAAAGTAATATGTATCTTCAAATTTTTACTTATTTAAAAAAATGGATGAAAGGAAGTTATCTTACTTCTAACGTCTACCTCTCTTGAGCATAAGGATTCACTGCTCAAAGTGAGTATTGTAAAAGCGGCCCTAAAGCCAAATTAATTCATCACACAACTCACCCTGATCCAAAAGCATCTCCACCACATCAGCATGACCCTCAGCAGCCGCCAGAATCAACGGGCTCTTCCCTCCAGATCCCATAACATCGGCTCCTGAATCCAACAGCCTCAACACTAGAGCCGTTCTGCCATTCTTCGCAGCTAACGCAAGAGGAGAGAGCTGTCGAGCGTTCAGGGAGTAGGGTGTGGCTCCGCGGATTAAGAGAGCATCGGCGATCGCAGCATTGCCGGTGGAACAGGCAGCTGTGAGGGCAGTCTCGCCTGTTACCGGGCAGATACCGTCAGGCTGGAAAATAAAGCAATCAATATTTTATTAGAGGGAACCGACCGTAATATGAGGCAGCGTAAGAGGATTGCGCATCCCAAGTGCAGTAAGCATGTTAAACACGGCCACTCCCTGATTATTTATCATCAAACGATGTTTTGCCAGAGGCTCGAAATAATTTCAGTAGGTAGAAAACAGAACATGTACTTTTTTGCTATAATACAAATCGAATATGTTAAAAGTGTTGGCATTAAGAAACTAAAAACTTATTTAATTTAAAGAAGCAAAGTATTGTCTACTAACGATCAATTCGGCAGTATCCAGCAAATACTCCACGATATCCAAATGCCCATTCTGCGCCGCCGCGATCAGAGCATGTCTGGAGCCCGGCACCAGCTGTTCTATACTTCCATCGTCGATATCCAGTGAGTTCCTGTCGTCACGGCCGGTTTGGCAACCGAGGAGGTAGATGACGGTGTCTCGGTGGCCGTTCTTAGCTGCGTGAACTAGGGGGGTTTGCTCTGCTGTGTCGGTGTGGCTTAGCGATGCACCTGTGGGATTGGGAGTTTTAATTACAAATCTTATTTGCAAGCGATAGAATTTGTTTTACTACTTAGCTCATGCTGAAAATATACTTTTAATAATGCTACATTAAAAAATATATATTTAAGATTTTGTTTTGATCAATGAAATTGTGTGGAGGTTCATTTAAAAAAAATATATTGGGAAAGATTATGTTAATAATTTGGTTTTTGAGGCAAAAATGATAAAGTAAAAAGTAAGGAAGTTTACCTGCAGCAATAAGTCTTCTAGCAACATCAGTATGTCCTCGCTGACACGCCAGAGACAGAGCGGTGCATCCTTGGGAATTGGCCATCTCCAGATCAGCTCCAAACTCGATTAGAAGCCCGACCATTGCCAAGATTCCTTGATACGAATACATGCACAACAACGGAGCGTGGCCAAGGCATTCAGTTATCTGATTGGGTGAGCCACCAGCCAATAACATTAGACGAGATACTTTGACGTTCGGTGTATAAATATTCCTCAAATTCGCTATCGCTTCGCCAACATTGGCTGAACTTGTCGCCACGATTGTTGCTTGGAGATCCCTTGGGCATAATCCCAACTGCGCTGGCCCCAAGTTTCTATACATATGAGCTTTCAAAATGTGATGTCCCAACTCCATTGTCTTTTCTGAATCTAATGGAGATTGGACTCTGGATAGCCTGAATGCGATCCCGCAATGGCCAGCTCTCAAATCGCACAAGAACTTCGAGCTTTCATTGTCTTCTCGTCGTATCAACCATTCCCTGAACGACGGGTGGAAGAACATGTAAGTGTTATCCATACGCTTTACCAGGAAGTCTGTGAGGGTCTCGAATCGAAGGCAGAACTCTTCCCAAGGCAAAAAATGATTTGTCAATAGAGAGTTCACTGAATAGTAAATCTCTACCAATGTGAGTGGGTACAACGCTGCCAAGCACACGCTCAAGATATGCGTCACTTTCTCAAAAGACTGCACAGTTGGAAATCTTAAATTAAACTGCAGTAGAAATATCTGAGCCATCGAAATCGGCACGACTTTGTAATTAGTCGATTTGATAACGATATGACTCTTCTCTAATAGATCTAATATTAATTTTAGGAACAAAAACGAGCCCTGGCTCAGATGAAGGACGTATTGAGCGAATTTCAGCACGGGATTGTGAACGCCTTCAGACTTTCCCGTCGAACATTTGATGTTCGTTTCTATGATCGGCGCCGCTTGAACTCTTGCATTGAAATACTCGAGCAAATCCTTATTCACGTTATCAGATTCGTCCAAACTCAGTCTGTTGTAGGGCAGCTGTTTCGACAGCTCTAAGAATTGAGTTCTGACTGTGGCTACAACTTTGAGCCATGAAGGCATTTCTGCTACATGCCTTGCCAAGAAAGACGCTAACGTGTGTCCGTGGTCAGGCCGGTGGTACTCTGCTTCACATAGTCCGTCCACTAAAATAATGCTGTTGCTAGTGTCTATGCTCCCATTTCTTCTTAAGAAGATCAGCGGCTCTATGATTCCCCTCATGAATGCCAAGTCTGCGTCGGCTACGCATTCCTTCAGTGATAGACATCCTAGGAGGTGTGGCTCGCTCAGAAGGTATTCCCGGTAAGCTTGCAGTCTCGGAGCTTGGCAGAGTTGAGCTGCTAACGAATGGACGAATTCTCCCACCAGGCATGTGCTGTTGTTATCAGCCTAAAAAGAAAGGATAGTAATTTTATTTTATTTTAGTAACTAATAAAAGATCTTTAGAAATTGACAACATGACAAAACAGTGTTGAGCTGGAGATACCTTAGTATTTCCAGTTTTATAAAATATCGTTACTTACTTGACAAAAATGATAAGCGACCACTTGCGAAGCCAGGTGGGTGAACATCCCCGCTGTCAGCTCCTCAGGCAACAGTTCCCTAATATCTGACTGCTCTCTCAGCTCCTCGTACTCATAGTTTCTTTTCCTTCCAAAGCAGGAGTATTCAACCAGCTGGAGGATGAGTGCTGTCTTACCCGTCCCTGGACAGCCTGAGATTAGGATACCTGTGGGGAAATTGAATTTGGTAGATTTCCTTTAAATTTAACTTAGATATAAAATACAATAATTAACTCAGATCTAGTTTGGTCTTTATGTGCTTCAGTGCTTCAGCGCGATATCCAATCCAAGGGGTTAGGTAATTTGCTTAAAGAATGACCAGGGGCCGTACTGTAAACTAGCCCGAACCTGAACTGAATCGCGCTGGCTTTCGTCTCATTTTTTCTCCAACCAAAGCCAAAGCTAAGCTCTGCCAAAGCGAGACAGAAGCTAACGTAATTCAATCCAGACTCGCACTAAGTGTTCATGGTACGGGCCCAGCAGATACCAAGGTTTTCATTTCTAGTTTGACGTGTTCCGAACCAAAAGTTAACAGCAAATAGACGTAGTTTAACAAACCTGAAGAGCTGGACTCAAGTGCTTTCTCCATGTCCCTCATAAGCCACTGTCGACCCGCGAAGCAGCCCTGACTGTCTGACGATGGAACTTCGAAGAAGAGAGGCCGCAATGTGAGTTGGGGTGATGGGTGGGCTGAAAGACAAACAAATGTTTTAGTTTTTGTAAATTTCAAACACGAAGTAAAATAATATGTTATGTAATTTGTCAATTTTCTAATTTGAGATTTAATTATAAAGTTTTCAGGATGATTCTCATTTGCAGTGAAAGTTACTGAACCTCAAGGTGCCGTTGTAAAGATAATAATCTCAGTAGGAAGACTTCCCAGATTATGGAGGTTAATTATTACCTCCAAGATTTAGTTTAGAGACTTGAACTTAGAAATTTGAGTACCTTTTTTAAGCTCATTCGAGATGGAAGACTGCTTGCTGCTGACCCTGGCTGATCTCCGCGCCGCTGTCTTCCTCGTCTTGAAGAAGCCGCTGGACATGCGCGTCAGCTCCTCGGTTCTGCCGCTTTGGAGAGCTGGGAAATGGAGGCGTTTTAAAATGAGATTCGAGAACGGAGTCAGGTCAGATTCTGGATCACGATCAAAATGTGTACCTCTATTATTCAATTTTTCATTGATTACTTTAAAACTTGTCTTTAACTTTTACTTATCTTAAATTCACCGTAAATTGCATAAATTAAACTTTCCCACGTTCTTTCTATTGTGTAGCAAGATAGAGTAAGAGCGTAATAAGACATATAAAAACGCTATTAGGATTGTGGTACTAAACTCTTGAAATATGAAATACCTATAAATAGCATTATATATACAACAAGTGCCTGAACTAACAATAATTTCCAACGAGTAACTGTGTGACTCGTTGGGAACCCCCCAAATAAAATAATTATGAAGTTATGTACCATTGACAGAATGCCGTCTGCTGCCAGGACTAGATGAGGAGCAGTTGCTGGCAGCTGACAGGCTCATCGAGGCCAGCGAGCCGAGCGAGTCCCGGCCGAGCGGCGTCGCCGCGTCTACCTCCGACGACCCGGTCAGGGTTGATACCTGGAAGGTGAAATATAATTATAGTTATAAATAGACAGAATTAGATGCCACCTTCATGCTGAAGTTTGGAGGTTAGTATAGGTTCGACTTTTGGGATTGTATACCGCGTTCGTTAAATTATAAAATAACTGATCCGGTCTACTTTCTAATGTGATCCAGCCATTTCCGTCTCTTGATTTCTGGGCTTCTCTACCCCAGAATTGAACCGCAACATAAAATATCTGATTTGTAATCAATTAGATGAAAAATAAAAAAAAAACAGATTACTAACTAATTTAGATTAAAGAATGCCTCATGGTAAATCATAAAAATCATTTTTTCATCAATATACCAACATTACCAACACACCAACTGCAGTTAAGCGAAACTTAGTCGTTGGTCGGAAGCTTCGTCGGACGTTATGCTGTAGGATGTGGGTTTAAACCCCACAAGACATCCGGGAATAGAGCCATGAGAAAATAGTTACAATAGAATTTAGGCTGCTGATTGTTTAGTGCACAGGTAGCTATCATCATCAAGACGAAAATGTTTGTAAACCAAGAAAACTGTACCTACGCAGTTAGTGTTATGCCAAGTGACAGTAAACCTGTTGGGTGATGTTTAGTAGTTAAGAAGTAGTTCTCATGGGATGTCTAATGTGTTGCTGCGCAATCCAGTCTGCTCCCCGCGAGCAGCAACCTACAGGGAAATCCGGATTCCAGTTTTCTACCCTAGATAGTCTCATCTACATAGAGGGAATTCTTAATCCCCATTTTACATATTAACAAGAATTTGAATACGTACCGGGCTAGTGTTGTGCGAAGCGAGCGTGTGCGCGTCGAGCGAAGCGAGCGAAGTACAGCTCTCTCTAGACTTGCTCCGCGACCCTCTCCGCTCTCCGAGCAGCAACCCTAGCCTCATGTAGAGGTCGTTCTGTCGCCGCGACTCGTAGCCCTGCTTTATGTGACCTCCTTCATCGTCTGAAATTAATAAACAAATAGTTAAAAAAAATGTTTTAAATTGAAATGAAATGATTACATAACATATTCGATTACAATGATGCATTTAAATATTTTGTTAATTACAAAAAAACACAGGCACAGTGAGGATTTAACTGATTGTTTTTTTTTTCATTTTCAACGACGCCAAATACCCATTTAATGGACATCTGAATAACAATTCAGTGTGCATTCAGTAATAAAAATAATTAAGTAGGCGGCATTTTGTGCAAATGTCAAAATATCAGATAGCACAATAAACATAAATTACACAAAAATCAATGCCAAAAAACATGCATAAATATTGCAAAAAACACCAAAATACAAAAAAACTTAAACCTCTTCTGACCAATTATAATAATTGATCACCTCATTGAAACCTATAGTTACCCTACTATGAGGTAAAAGTTGTAAACACGATAATTTTGTACCAACACAAATGTTTTTAACATCATCGTAGGCCTATTTTTTTAACACGCTTTTATTAGCTTCACCTGGGCCCTTATTCGCTATCTACCATCATATTCTACGCCAAAAACGCGTGACGTCATCACACGCACGTACCGTGAACGCGGCTCAGAGTCTTAGCGTGGCATCGCGTTTTAAATTTTGACATTGGCATACGGAATACCATTCCATGTCGATTCCATGGATTTGACGTAACGCGGCGCGTTACGTGCTCGTGTGCTCATAGCGAATAAAGGCCCTGTATGTTTGTAACCGACTCCTTTGAGCGCGTTTTTGACCCACTTTAAACGGTCAGATTTCTTTTAAACTTTGTAGATATATCGAGAACCGATGACAATACACTAAACAAAGCGTGTTTTTTAGTTTTTTTAACTATTACTATTTTTCCGCCAATTCTAGCTTTAATTTAAAAAAAAAAATCTAAAAAAGTAACGTCTAAAGCCACGTATTCACTGAGCAACAATTGTTTATAAACTTTGTTTCAGAAACATAACATTTTGTTTCTGTAAACACTAAGTGTTTCTCGTATGTTAACGTAGTATTACAGAAACAAAGTGAAATGTTTCAGAAACACGTAGATTTCGTTTCTGAAACAGAGTTTATAAACAATTGTTGCTCAGTGTAATCGTGGCTTAATGCGCAATGCCAAAGACTGAAAATTACTAAACTTTACTAAATTTAAATCTCTTAATAAAAAAAAACAAACATTGCTTGTAAAACCTCACCTATCAAAATTAACAACCGTATCTTCAACAACTTTTGCTTTCAAACAAACATCCAAAATCAACCAAATAAAACAGTTACAAATCAATAATATCATCTGTGGGTAGTAAACTAACATTAAACTACCTACTTAGTTGACAAAAACGCGTTGGCCGTGACATCAGCGACCCCATTCTTGGCCGCTCGAGATTATCTTAGCCACTCTCACTCTAATGGCATTTGTAATAAGAGCGACTGTGACCGAGATAATATGTCGCTCGCCAGAATTGGGCCCCAGATCGTATTGTATTCAGTTTACTTGTCAAAGCAGTCCAAACCAACAACCGTATAAATTGACAATCAAATTCAATCGACTTTAATTCTTTTTTTCTTTGAGTTACAGTGCTTTTTGGCTTGTTTTTGTATGAAACTGGCTACGGATAGGTAAGCATTGTCAAGGTTGGAGTATTTTGGGCTGTGATAGGGTTACAAGAGCAACTTGGTATAAACCAAGTGGCTATACAGGATTATAAGGAAAGGGTATGCTAAACCGAAAAGGTGAGTCATCACTTATCATTTTGAACAAGTTTCAATATGGCACTAACCCGGAAATCGTAAAAATTTTCTGCTGTTCCATACACTTTCTCGAGAGTCATTGTCATTTTTCTATAGATTAGCTCACAATTCTCTCTCGATTTCAGGGTTGGTTCCGTAGTAAAAGTTGTTCATAATTATGAGTACTATGAACCCTTTCCGGCTTAGCATACCCTTTCCTTGTTACCCTGTGTAAGTGTGTACCGTTAGTCTTTAAGCCGCCTGAAGGTCTCTAACATGAGGCGGTTGTTGAGACTGGAAACTATAACTAGGGCCTACAATGTAACGTAATTGTGTTGTCTGTCGGTCAGTTGTTAGAATTTTATGTCCCATAAAGTACGAGCAAGTAAATGTACAAGTTATATTTGTTTTACACTGTTTTATCTTACTCAAATTACTCATAAAATTACGAACTTTACCATACAGAGTTAAATATGCCATGCCAAAAAAGGGCATAGTGCCTACTCATCATTTTGAACAACTTTTACTATGGCACTAGCCCTGAAATCGTGAAATAATCATCTGACACCTTGTCGAATCATTGGAATTTTTCTTTGGATTAGCTGATTATTTTTTCACAATTTCTGGGTTGCCCCATATTTGAAGTTGTTTATAATGAACAAGTCCTACGTGTCCTTTTCGGTTTAGCATTCCCTTTCCTCATGACCCTGTATTTACTTAGGTACTAATTTTCTACCGATAGGAACGGTATTTATATTGACGGGTATTCTAACTAACTAATACGGAAGTGAGTTTGTTTGTACTCTTTGACGCCTTTATATACACGTTGTCAGGGGTACAAAAGAAGGACATACCTACGTTACTTTTTATCATCGTCATCACCGTGCGAGTTATACCATGGGGTAAAACTAGTCTAAATATATAAAGATTAAATGAATCTCTATTTCCCCTGGTCATCGCATCACGCATGAACTAATGGAACAAAATCGCTAATTTTTTTTTTGTTGTTAAATATTGCCTGAAGAATGTAGTCATGAAAAAAAAAATAAAGAAGTTATGGAAATAATAAACATTAATAAATATTTCACACTCATAGCTCCCTACTAGCATAAAATCCTGTGTCGGGGATGCCATGGAACACACAAAGACAAGGACAACTAAAACCAAGACCCCGAACAGATATTTAAATTCATCATTCAATAACTGCCCGGCCGGGAATCGAACCCGGAACCTCTGGCTTAGAAGGCGGATATAATTATTACCGCTGAGCCAAACAGGTCGTCTGTTGAGTTGAGTTGAGTTGAAACAGTTGAGCGTATCATCAGAAAATATAAGAAAGACAATTTGAATTCAATATTCATAGTTAAGTCAGCACAACGCCTGTCGGATCAGCTCCAATTTCTTGGTTTATTACTAAACAATAAGGCGTTATTTAGGCCAATCACTAGCCCAGGTAATATGATATAGCAGGCACTTCACACCGGCCGTTTTAGGATCAGGGTTACCATCCGATGTGTTTTGACAGGATAATTATAGATCTTTATTATAACATACTACTCTTAAAGAGAGCGCAGGAACCTGAATTACAAGTTTTTAACCTAGAATAGGCGTCTTTAGAGTGATAAAATAAAATAAAACCCAAAAAATACAATTTTATACTATATTTTTTAACCTACATAGTTAGTAGTTCACGTCGAACTGAGACCTCGCGGCTTCTATATCTCCACAACACCTTGACCGGTAAGCTCATATACGAAATCAAGAATTGTTATATGTAGGTATTACTTGCCTGAATTTTTTATGAAGATCAGATCAATCGTACTCAAGCTACGAGTATTATCGAATAAATATACAAACATATAAATGGTCAGTCAGTAGTAAATGTATTTATTCTATTAGATCCAACCGTTTATTTTCTTTTTGACAGCACCAATAGAACGTAACTGCGTCATGTTACGCAAAAGTTTACTTTTAAATGCGAGGTTTTAAAAATATGACAACTGCCTAAGATTTCTTTTTTAATTTATTTGTTTGCTCCTTGATCCCGTATAATAATCATCTTTGACAAATTGAGTCCATATGTGCAGTAGTTTTTTTATAAATTACATAAAATAACAAACGTTTTTAAAAATTTACGTTTTTTTTTTTTTTTTTTTTTTTTTTTTTTTTTTTTTTTTTTTTTTTTAATGTAATTGAGTGACGAGACGAGCAAATCGCTCGCCTGATGTTAAACGTCACGTTTGCCCAAAACAGGTCTGCGCCGCCCTGAATTTTGAACTCGCAAAATTCAAGACCCTGCGCGGCACAGCACTGCGCTCGTCACCCTGAGATTTAAGTTGTTTAATCTCCCATTTGCCCTGTAATTTCACTGGTAACAATGCCCTTCCAACCGGAACACAGTAATGTTTGCACATTACTGCTTGGCGGTGGAATAACTGGCAAAGGTGTGGTACTTCCCCAGGCGGGCTCTGCAAAAGAGCCCTACCACTACAACGTTCTATGGCTTTCAACATAGTGATGTTACGATTGAGATATCGATATTGTTTATTAACTATTTTTATACGGGTATAATGTAGCATTCTAATGTAGTATAAATATAGATTGGTAGATAGATTGATTTTAGGAAGATTATTATTACTTGTCAATGTAACAAAAGTGATAATAGAAGGACGTTCTACTACTTACTAGCGCCATTCCTACGACTGTTCTCTTTCCGCACAGACTCGATAGAAAAATGAATCGATATCGTGTCCAATAAAATCACTTGGTCACAACACTATAACTGTCAAATTAGATCTGTCAAATAGAAAATAAACGGTTGGATCTATTATAGTATAGTTACAATGTAATTTATTTATGAGATTTTCAATATTTATAGTCACAGCCAAGTTTTATTTTTTAAGAATTTGACTTCGTTTAACACATTTGACATTGTTGTTTTTTTTTGTTTATTTTAGTCTTGAGTGTCTCGTCAAACTGCCAAATTCAAGAGTAAAATGGTCACCCTACCAACGGAAGCCATAACGGCCGTCCAGTGGCCACCTGTAATGTTTATTACGTTACAATTACCCCGTTATTTATGCTTCGTTAACGACGGATCGAATTATAGAGCGACCTTGGGACGTGTGAGGTAGAGTTCCCAAATTGAATGTACCAGCATATCTGTTATGAATTTGAAATAATATTCTGGATTTGAATTTTAAATTATGTTTTTGTGATAATATTGAAATCGTAAACAGGTATGTATAAAGACGCAGGGGTTTTTTACATTTTGCAAGCGTCATAGAGGCATCACTACTTCTTTATCAACCTTATTAAAACATATTCATTAGCAGCGATAAATCCTAAAAATGCTACCTATTATTTTACACGACGAGAAATTTTCATCTTTCAAGACTCTAATATCTCTAATATGAGTCTAATATCTAATATGTGGAATCGTGGTAGTGTGAAAGTTTTTGTAACATCATACTTACTCGTATACCGATTCAGTCCGACGTGTTACATGTTAAATAAGTTCGCAATTGTTTCTCTAAAAGTTGTTAACACTTAGAAATTCTAGAAACCGCGAGTACCTTCAGTGCACACGCTTTTAATTCAATGCTTTATAGCTTTAATCCAAGAAGTGCGCAAACAATGACCATTGTAAACTGATTTCGATTGTCAAGCCCATCTATAGCTATTGATGTTCATTCCCAGAAAACGATCATTGTTGGAACTCTTCTGAGTTTAACTCACAATTTTTATCCCATAGTTTGTTGGTACATTGTACCTACTTTAGATCTTTTATCCCGGAGCATTTTTTTCTGGAAGAGAAATAGTAAAGGAAAAAAGTCTTGGAGACGTCAGGTAGTAATTTCTAGCAAAGACCTAAAAATACTTTTTTGTTGTTTTTAGCTCTGCCGAAGAAGATTTCTTTTTTAATTTATTGTGGTAAAACGAACAAGAATGATTTACTGATAGTTTTTTTTTACTTCTCCCGAAAAATAAACAAATTCATTTACCAGTGGATTTATTAATTTGGTTTATCCATCCTAACCTATGAATAGCAAATCTATCGTTGTTATTTTTGAGATCCGATTGAGATTTTCTGTCTATAAACAAGACAATTTCTAGACAAAAATGGTTGCTACCTGAGGTCGCTATATTTTAATTTCGGTTAACAAGACAATAGGCCCAAGTTTGAAGGCTTTATTTGACAGATCTAAAATAGCTAAAAATATATCTGTCTTTTTATTGCAACCTAAAACAAAGATATCAAAAGAAATAGAAAAAATAGATTTGTCAACAAAAATACGAAAGGTTAATCATACGAAAGGCAATAATTAAATGCATTATAAAAATATTATAAATACGCAAGTGGATCTTAATTAATTGATAATAAGGTAGGTTATTTTTAAATATAATTTTTAATTCTCATTATCTATTTATAAGTTTCCGTAGAGATACAATATTTGTATTGAATGTAAATTTAGTTGCGCATTTCATTATATACTGCTACGAGTGATAACTTTTGTAGGCCTAGGTGTGCTTTTCACATTTTACTTTTAATTATACTGTAGAAAGGCTGTTAGTTATCCAAATGAAATAAAATAAAACTATAAAATAAAATAATAAACTTAGGCTAAGTATCCCCAGTCTATGTCAAAGACAAACACAGGTATTTTTGCAAATAAGTGGCTGTAATCTTCCCACCTTAGTCTGGGAGAGGCGGGATAGAGCAAAAAGTTCGCTCTCCCACGCTAGAGCAGGTTCGTGTCAACGGTCGTGGGTAGAGCCTTGGTAGAGCTCCTAATGTTACATTGTCTCCGGGGCTTGTAAAGGAAATCCTGTACTTTTATCGAGGGGAGAATTTACTAGATATCTTTTAGAACAACATTGTATAAGTTTTATTAAGAATCTATGAGACGAATATTGCATGCTGGTTTTATTAGAGCTGTAATAAAATTCAATAAAAAGTATGTTTGTTTTCGTATACTAATTTAAATTACAGGCTGGCCCAATTTTAGTTCTTTCTTTGGATTTTCGTTGCTTTTTTTATTTTTTTTTTTATTTGAGAGCTCACTGAAATGCAACTAAGCAAAACTCAGCAAATTTTATTACAGTAGGTATATTGTCTTGGATATGTCGTGTAATAAATTATGTTAAAATAGTGTTCCAAAAATTACAATAAACTAGCTGACTCGACAGACGTTGTCCTGTCAAAAGCCATTGCGTAACTATAGCAACCGTAGTATGTTGATGCTAACTTGTCAATTTATAGTAAAAATTATCAGTATTTATATAATTTGCAATAAATTAAAATTGCGACTATAATTTGAGATTTAAACTATCCTATCTCTCAAGTTGGATCGAACTGCACATGGTGTGCGAATTTTATTATAATCGGTTAAGTGGTTTAGGAGTCCATTGAGGACAAACATTGTGACACGAGATTTATATATATTAAGAGATAAACACTGTCGTTCGGAGCAACGTGACAATTAAACCAGCTGTTTTTTTTCGCGATTTCAGGGTTGGTCCAGTAGTAAAAGTTGTTGATAATAATGATTATTATCAACCCTTTTCGGCTTAGCATACCCTTTCCTTATAAACGTAATATATGTCTGGTCTTAACCTCTTCACAGACTTCCGGACTATGGCCGAGAGAAGTGGTCACCAGCTCGGTAACCAGATCTGAGCCACCTGCGGATGCTCGTGGGAATCGCTGAGGTTAACGTGATACTGTGGGTCAGGAAGAGAAATTCGAAACGGGAGTACAAGCTACTGATTTTACTTAAACTACTAAACATTTTTTTTATCAATGGTAAAATAGACTTGCGTTTGATCACCATCTCGCCTGATGGTGAACGATATTTTTTTTTTTTATGTAATTGTGTGACGAGACGAGCAAATCGCTCGCCTGATGTTAAACGTCACGTTTGCCCATAACAGGTCGGCGCCACCCAGAATTTTGAACTCGCATAATTCAAGACCCTGCGCGACACAGCACTGCGCTCGTCACCCTGAGATAAGTTGTTATGTTTATGCGGTCTATGATGGAGCACGCGCGCCTATAAAGAAGAAACCGATACACGCACGATGCCTAAATTTTAGAAATGAACTTGACGATGCTTTTATATTTTAACTAGCTGACCCGTGCCCACTTCGTTGGGCATAATGTTAATTAAACCCGAAGCCATCGCGCGCCGTCCGGACCGTTTTTTCTCCGATTCACTTTGCAAAACGGACTACTACGTAAAAGCCTTTTTATTTTTCGGTTTTTTATATAACCTATGACACTCAGCAATAATGTGGCTTTCTATTGGTGAAAGAATTTTTAAAATCGGTTCAGTAGATCCCGAGATTACCCCTTACAATTTAACAAATATACAAACACACAAACTTTACTTCTTTATAATATTAGTATAGATAATATATATCGATCGAGGCATACCCATTCTGGCAGAGCATTGACACATTGCTCTTTACGAACCGTAGTTCGAACTAGAAAAATGAAATCAAAGCGTTTCATGCGTTTTGATTCCAATCTCCTTATTTTGAGCTGCTATTTAAAAATATACTTAGAAATTATGCATATTATGTACAAAACCGATCGTATTTCAATAATATTAGCATTTTTAACCAAAATATAAAAAATATAATCGCGTCATACGAAAAACCGTCG
This sequence comes from Alcis repandata, assembly GCA_949125135.1. NCBI lineage: Eukaryota > Metazoa > Arthropoda > Insecta > Lepidoptera > Geometridae > Alcis > Alcis repandata. The sequence goes on along the minus strand of OX421233.1, from coordinate 11,526,983 downwards.
TAACTTTCTACTATTCTGGTGATTATACATTGAACTTAACTACTTTTTCTATTATATCTTTGCCTACATTTAAATTACTAATCTAGTTTTTCAAACAGTCGCACGTTACTTGTGACCCCTGCCCACAGACTTGCGAAGGAGTAGACCCGTCATCAGGCTTGACACGCAAACTTCCGAGGGCGGCAGCCTTGATCTAACAAACATTACGAACATAATGCCAGCCTCCGGTCTCCAGCCGAGGCAGTGATTATGACAGGCTGTCTAGTCTAAATCTGTATTAGTCTGTGGTTAATTTTGCCAAACTGTTTTGGACGTCAATTAGTTGTTGTTTGAATTTATTGGAAAAGTTCTTTGTTTACAATTTTTGGTGTTTGGTGAAATTTACGTTTTTTGGGAATTTTACGCTCTGCGGGATGCTATGTCACCCATGTTCGAAATAAATAAACTTTCGACCATAACTTCAAGATTTTACACGTAACTTTCTTTTTCAATTTCATCGCGTTAGTTTATGCCCCATACAAAAGTGGCCATTGGTTTTATTTCTTTCTACACACCTATAAAATAAACTAATTTACATTTACCATTCGAAAGATATCTTAGATATCGATCTTGTATCCCTTCGAATCTACGTATCGGTAGATCTAGTACTCCCACACTAAATTCTAAAACAATTATTATCCAAACAAGCAATTGTTCTTATATTGTTTTGATATAAGTTATTAATCATGCTAGAATATTGTTTGTTTTTATGACGAGCTTGTCAGTGTGCTTGATGTATTGTTATTTATATTATGTTATTTACATTACAAAGATTTATGAATGTGTGAATAAAATTATGTGAAGCATCTCAAGAAAAAAATAATTCCTACAACGGGCACCGAACGGAACGGCCGCGGCGTTTCGTTTCTTCTTTGTTCGTTGCAAGAGCTAAATATTTCGGTCAATTATGACACTTTGGTACCTACTTAAATTAAGTAAGAGGTAACATAATGCATATTATACACTGGTCATCTTTCAAACCAAATATTAGCACACTCACTCTCAAGCCAAATCAAAACTCACACACGAAACCAATTAAAATAAACCGGTCAAAGCTGTGCGACAAAATGAGTAAAACAACGTCGGGTTGCAAACAAGCAATAAGAAGTGCAAAATCGAGACGACCGTGCTGATCGGATGCAAGGAATGCGGACTGCGTTCCGACGAATCAATTTAAAGAAAGATCGATGGAGCAGACGCTCTTAATCGATCTATGGATGCTGTATTGTCTGGAGAAGCGTTTGATTTAAGAACACTTCAACGATTATCATCATGATTAAGTTTTAAATTAGATTCATGAGAACACAGTCCACTTTCTAAAGAATTTCGTCGTGCCTGTCAGCTGGTTGAGGCCCTGTGGGACTGAAGAATGCGCTGACCACAGCGATCTGATCTTATTGAAGACCAGGCTGTGCCACGCTGCGCTCCTCGGCCCTTCTTCCGGCAGTCCTGTTAACCATAACCCACGTGTGTTGATTCTGTGATATCAGGTGCGAAGATGAAATGATGAGCCAATCCTTTCCCAATTAGTATACGACCGGCTTGACTAGTACAACTCTCTATTACAAGTCGCAAAACGGACCATTATCGCTCGTATGCCGAGACTGCTAATCGACATATTAACCGCAGGGGCAAAGGCCCGAATCAGTTAATACCCAGTTTAACTAACGCAGCTGTGAAGTGAATATTTCAATTACTCAGACAACATAAATTAATGGGAATAGAAAATGTAACAGATCGTGCGATAGCGCAGCCGGCCCGCAGTCTGCGGTTGCAAAAGTTGGGATTTATACGTTTGACTAATAAATGCGGTGGACCGGTCTCTGGAGCCCCTACGTACATCCGGCGGGGCTGCGTGGGCGCACCCTGTCGCAACTGTCACTCAAAAATATATACGACGCGTGGAATCCTCGATAGAACTCGGGAAAGTGAGAGGCTTTGTGAATGAGCAAACTTTACCTCATCAATGAAGCAATGCCTACTTAGAGATATGTAAATGAACTCACCGGATAGAGGCACGTGGTTGTCGTGTGAATGGCGGGCTCGCTGGCCGAACGGGCTTCGGAGCGACTTCGGGCTGAGGAAGAATCTTCTTCTCGTATGCGGTGGTGTGGGACAGCTCTGTACTAGATTGGTGCTCTGTTTAGGAGGCTTGGGGAGACGCATCGGCGACTGCCAGTCGTCCGACCGTTGTGGGGAGGGAGTGTACCGCTCCATTACTGGTCGTCTCTGGGAGTTCCTGGCGCACAGGGGGCAGGCTTCGTTTCTGAACATGCATGAGTAGCAGCGCTCATGGCCGCAGGTGTCGATTAGCTTCCTCTTCTTGCCCTTGTCAAAGGGCATGTTACAGCTGGGACAAGTTGTGCCGCCTGTCTCACTGTCCAGTAGCTGCCGGATTGCTGCCAAGTCTGAAACAAAGTAAATAGTATTTTAGTCATAAAATTAAACAATCAAGGTTACAATTTCTTCGGTCCATTTCAACAAATACCGGATCTTGATCCAATTTTACTTTAGACATGTTGAACATCTTTGACAACTACACATAAGACTCAGCTATTGTTAAACACCAAATACTAATCTTATAGAACAAGTCATGAAAAGAAAAACCTTAATCATAAACAATTTAATGCAAAAATCATATTAACATGCCTGTTTAGGAAACCAGGAACTTGACTTGTCAACGACCAGTACCACATTCAGTGCGCTTGAACCATAGTAATCGATTCGAGCATTAATGACCCTTGAAGTTACTCCGGCGTTGGATAATGATATAATATTAGTATAATGATGTGATTCGAGATGTCCAACACGTATACAGTTAGAACCAATTACACCGACGGGATACGGAGCAGGAATTTCAATGGAAAAAGTCAGTCACCTTTTTATGATGTTAATTTACGAGTATCTGTGTATATAATAAATAGCTCGTTAATGATATATCCGAGTCAGGAAAAATCATTTTCTAATTGACAAAGGGCTAAATAGTATCTAGTATTTAATGATATAAAAGATTCACACTCATAGCTCCCCACTAGGATATCCTGTGTCGGGGATGCCATGGAAGACACACAAAGACAAAGACAACTAACACCCAGACCCATCACCCATATTAACCCTAACTTATATTTAAATTCATCACTCAAACATCTGCCCGGCCAGGAATAGAACCTGGAACCTCTGGCTTATAAGGCGGATATACTACCGCTGAGTCAAACAGGTCGTCAAATGATATGATGGTAATGATGCACCAACACAGATTCTATATTACATCATAGTTATAATTATTATACAAGTCATTCTGAAAAACGTTAGAATCTTAAAACAACACCATTTTAGTGACTTCTGTTTACTATAAAGAGGTAAAATCCATAATAACTGGTTACATGTTGATGTAAATTTACTCTAGGAAGATCAAGCTATTCTAGCTGTTGACAGCTGTTCTCATCGAAATCTGCATCTTCGCTCCTTATTTTCACCAGTTACTTTGTAAACGATTTAATACTTAGTTGACTAGCTATAAAGGATGGCTCTATGATTTTATCTGCTTCATTAAACCTCAAATATGTTTACTGACCAGCGTCACCATAACTCCTCAACCACTCTCTTCTGTCAAAGCTTCAACACTTTCAAAGTAATACATGACACGGTACGACCAGATTATTTGTAGAGTTGATTAAGGGAGCCACTATTGCATTTCTGAACAAACATGACATCCTGTGCCTCGATTTCTTTAGTAGCCTCATTTCGCCACTTCTTCAGAAAAGTTGGTGGCAATGTGCGTAAATCTTCTGTGTGGAAGTAATTAAATCTGAGAATTACCTCACGTCTTGAATCGGCTTGGGGAAAGAGGGAATGAGGTAGTCTTTCATCTCTGTCAAACTCGTGAAGATCAATGCTGCGTCTACACTAGCCATGACCTTTGTTTGCTAAGTTTATGTAACTTTGATTGCAGATTACTTATAAAGTTGTTTGTTGAGATTTTGTTTGATGATTCTACTAGGAATCTAAATTAAATGCTTAGATTTGTTGATGTAGATATTTCAAGTTTTTTAATTTCTTACATAGACTGTGTGATGGTGTGTGTGTATTCGAGATGTGATGACGTAGATGAAATGAAGACGAAATTGAGAATGGAATGTAACAAAACTTCAGGCTTTGACCATTTTAATGGAGATGCAGATAAGAGGCTATTCTGAAATTTCAAAAATTTTTACCCTTCTTACCCGTTTTAAAAAGGAAAAGCTGCACCTTACTTTTCATCTAAGTATTTTAACTAAAGCTTTTTAGCTTTAAAAATATGTAGGAAATATAATTAAAAAAAAATCAACGAACCTTGAATTTGACTATAATTATGTAAAGCTCTTGTGTGTACAGAGCTTAAAGCCTGCTTTGCGCTTGACGTCGACAAATGACATTACTCGAAGATTGACCGTCGCAAGCGCATATTCCGAGGTCTTTACACGTTTTTCTCCTTATTCATTACCATTACTGCAATATCTTATTACCCGTTAACAAAATTAGTTTTTGCCTACCCGTTCGTTATTAATTGAAATGGCAGCTTGTTAACAATGACTCCCAGTTTTATATCAATTGGGTTTTTGTTCGGTTAGTCCGGCGCCGTTGGGTCGCTTTCCTTTTGTAACCTTTCCGAAATACCTGAAATTGTGACAGAAGCAAACTTGTTTATGATGTTGAGGTAATAAAACCGGTTGAAATAATTGTGTACTTGTTACATAAAGTTGGAGCTTTTATAATAATTAAGCCTGGTAATGCACAACGCTGCGATTAACAATTGCATATTCAAGTCATTTTTCGAGCTGTTTCTTGTTTCATTTTTAATTTTGTCAATTTTTATAGCTTTTTTGTTACAGCTTGCTTGCATGCTTTTAATTTCATTTGTATTATTTTTTTTACTACTTGGTATAATTTTGATTTCCGGCTTTTACATCGCTTTCTATAGTCTACAAACACACATAAAACATACAACACGTCGTGGGTAAAAATTCAAAGTATTTATAGATTTTTAAACTCTTATAGATCCAAGGTTAGACGATAACCAAGCAATTAAAGGGCTGATGCTTACCTCGGACATATTTAATTAGCATTGGTATTCAATAAGGTAATGTCGCTAGCCTCTTGGATTCTCTAAGTTATATTTTGTTGCGGGTACTAAAATTACATCGTCTAATATAAATCTCACGTTCTTATTTCCAATCTACGCAGCTCATTATTCAACTTCTGTCTCCACATCACTATCAACATTAATATCAAATTCTAATGTGTCATCAACAAATTAGTCCCTACCTTCCATTTCACGTTTCAAACCATCAATTTGGATTCCAACATCATTTTCATCTGCCTTAATTAAAACACGGTAAATTATTGAGCTAATAAATCTTCTCGACTATATTTAACGTGTCGTCCAAAAAAGCCCATGCTTGTATTGATGTCTTTTCATATCGGTAATTACCTTGTTTTTCTGAAGTTTTGTCATTTTATGCTTGATTGGTTGCATGAAGCTTACGTCATCTTGTTAAGTTTTTATATTATGAAGTTTGATATTGTCATCAAAACTGATGTTATTGGCATGATTCTGATCGATCTGTTGAATCATATGTCTAATTTCGATTGAATTAATTGGATCAACCGAAAAAAAGATCGTTATCCATCATCTGATTTGAATATCAGAGCAATGACATCACCTATCCAAAAAATGTATACATGAACGCGCCACGTGGGGTCGACAGTAGCTAAAAAATACGAGTATTATATCTTGTCTAATAATACTACGAGTATAACTACTTACTCTATTGTTTTGTTTAGGCCTTGGTACCATGCTATATCTTGTGCTAGCTACGTTGCTATGTAACTTTTAACAAAGCGTTTTAATTATATCATTCTATCGACATTCTCATTCAACGTCATGTAGAATATGTATGTTCTTTTTTATTGTTATGTATGTTTAGATTTCATTGTGGCGTTGGTTTATTTGCCACTTACGAGATCTTTGTTTTCACACTATCTTATAAAATTACCGTTATTATCATAATTGCTATCAAGTTGGTACATAACGAATCATTTTTATCAAAACCTTTTTGTCACTTTTATACTCACATACCTACGCAATATTGTAAGTTACTTGTAATGTCTTTGTTATAACTGTTAGTGTTATTTTTAGCAGCATTGTGCTTTACGTATGTATAGTCCGTTATCTTTCAAATCACGTATCGTTTCTCGTATCATGGTTCGAGGACCAGTCTGTCTGGTTATCCAGACGCTGAATCACGCATATCTCAAGATACAACTAAAAAAGCATTCGCAAGCGTGAAGCCACCACTATATCTTTACCATCTGCGTCTACTGTCTAAGCCAATTTACATCTTACATCGTTCACAATTAGGTCGGTGATACCGTGGATCATAGTTCCGGTTGAATTGGTAATGCCCGTTTTGGGTTTAGGTCACGCGTTAACATGCATATTAAAGTAATTTTCGGTAAGAGAACTCATCAATTTTGTAGTCGTTAAAGGTTTTTTGTCGGAATGCTCTATTAGAGGCTAGACGGCGTTATTACCAACGGTTTGGTCTCTTTTGTTTTTGAAATGTCTTTGATTGCATTGAACTCTGGTTCTGGGTCATAGTAAACTTGGATAGTTAGGTAAATTTGGTTTATGTTAATGAAATCAAACGGTGTAACTCATGAGATTTAAGTTTTAGTATCGACCATGAAAGCCGAGGTAGGACATATTTTATTGTATTTAGTAGCTATAAAATATGTCTGTGGCTGAAATGATCGTGTCTAATGATGGCAGTAAGTTTCTAGTATAATTAAAGGGGAGGACAACCTAATAAGTAAAGCCTGCGTCTGAGAGTTATAAGACATCACTCCGTAGTATTTTGTCACTCAAATTGATCATCATCATTCTTATTCCACTAATGTGCGGTCGGCACAAGTATGTATCTTTCCTCATCTTTAACATTCATCAATTTCATCACACCCTTTTTATTCATGTCCTGCAGTTCATCCATATTTTTAATTCTGAACAACTTGCTCGTTTTAGAACTTAATTGACTAAATATTTAAAATTTAGCCAGTCCAAAGTTTACATACTTGTTCCATTCGCGTTTTTCGTAAACTACGTAACATTGGCTACCGTTATAACAAGCCCATCTTTACGACTAGTTGCAAAGACAATGTTTGTTCTTCTAACTAACACTTCCATCACAGCACGAGCTACTGCGACTCCGAATCAGCTGTCATCATTGTTTCCCAATTTACATAAAACTTGTAAGGAAGCTTCTAATTGTTGATGTAAAGAGAAGAAGTCAAAATATTTGGTACAGCGAAATGAAATACAAGTAGATCAGTATTTACTCAGCAACTTGATGCGTAGTGATTGTGTGTTAATTATTTTGTCACTTATAAACATACCTCATTATCAGCCTATCGTATGTTTGTCCACTGCTGGATATAGGCCTCTCCTGAAGAATGTCACAGGGCACGATCTTCTGCCTCACGCATCCATTTGCCACCTGCCGCCCTACGCGGGTCGTCGGTAAACATACCAAATACCAACAATTGTTTGTGTTTTTTAATGTTTTATTTTTGTACTTTCCTTTTATGACGTCAATAAGGTGTTTTTTTTGTATCTTGCCCGATGCCGCTGTGTCATTGAGGATAGATCATCATCATCACAAGTTATAATACGTAAGGACTTACATAACTATATTTTTCATCAAATGTGCACTTCTGCAAAAAACTGTTTGAAAACTTCTACATTAAACTTTATAAGTATGAGTCATAGAGTTAATGGGCGCTTGTAAAATTAATTGGTTAATTACTGCGGATTATATCATAGGTACAATGTGCTAACATTACAGCTACATATCTGACTGACTGATTTTATATCTGACTTGTTTTACTAAAACTTTTCCATGTCTCAAATGTAATGAAAGATTTAATCTTCCGCGGTTTTTTGTTGTCGTGTGTGAAACGTTACGTTTCTTTGTCGTCTATAAGGACTTACCTATCTGAATTTCTCTATTTAGGCTATCTTATTTACGACTTAGGTTAAGGACACCAAGCAAGGACACCCACCAAGGACACCCTCATCTTAATGCTACTTAACTATGTACTTTGCTTTTAACTAAATAGCATTGAGGTGGAAAATGATGTACTCGTCAAATTTTTTGAGTTTCAAAACGACGGTAGAGGTATCTTTGTAAGTCGGGTATTCCGCCTAGCTTTGATCACATCCGCAGATCTTCATCATAACTATAATAAAATGTTTCAAAACCACGTTAGTTTCCATAGTAAAGTCAGTAGAATTATTTATCAACAGAATATTTGTCGTTTTTTGAGCTACTTTAGGAAGTTGATTAATTATTTATTAACTTTCCCAAGTAGCTCAAAAATTACATATTTTTTTGTTGATAAATAAATACTTCTACTGAGTAAGTTAATTACTTTTTATGTGAGTATTTAAAGAGCCGACTTTAATTTAAAACTTATACAACGAATATAATTTCTACGTATAATGGCATAAGGCCCATAAAATGTTTGTCTTATTGAATGAACTATGTTTATCAATTAGTTACTGTTACCTCACAGATTGTAAATTATTAAAATAAAATTGTATAATTATAAACCGATAGTTTTATAGCAGGTAGGCAGATAATATGAATGTGAATTTATAATTGTTTGTTTTACAATTTTTACATATCCGTAAACGTTAATTAATGGAAAATGTACCCACTTCGCAGGATAAGTAGTTAATTTCTGAGTAAATTAAGTAATAATTACAAATTTTATGAATTCATTAATGTAAGTAAGCACTTCACTTACTTTTGTAAGTACTATTTACAATTCGTTAACTTACATTATTATGAAATGTTGATAATAAACAAGTTAATAATGGTTTATTTTGAAAGATATTCCAATTTGGTTAAGTAATTCTTATAATTAGGTACTTATACCAAATTAAGAAAAATTATCAGCAGCTTTATTACGTCAGCTGTCAGTGTAGTCAATCGCGATCGTAATCTGCGAGTGAATTGCCATTGCTATTGACAGCTTGTATTATATCTTCTCTATTGATACTTAACTTGAGCTGTAGTTAATAAGTTATTATGACAGAGTTCTATGAAAATTAATTGTGGTAGAAATCCCAAAGCTAGTAAGCAAGATGGAACCATCTCCAAGTTATTGGACCATAGCCCCTGTGAATTGATTAGTGGGGTCTATAAATGAAAGACTCACAAACTGCGGAGTTCCACTCTCTGTGCTGTACCTAAACAAGAAGAAATATATTTAATAAGAACAAGAATAATCTTCTTAAAAACTTGGGTGAGTCAGTTCTTCAAAATAAAGACTAAGTGTCTTGTAGTTTTTTAACATCTTTAGCAGCATCGTCTCTTTTTAAGTGAGCACTGAGCAGTAGTCAGCATAACTCTTAGCTTGCCTATAGAGATCAAATAATATAGAGTACAGAGAATTAGTAACTCTAATCAAACCCTATTTAAATTTTTTGTGGTACTTAGAAAGTTATGCAAAACCACAAAATTGCAAAATTTAAAATTACATTTTACGAACACCACAAAATTGCAAATAAGTAAAAGCTGATTAATAAAGTGTTACTTTTAGGACCCTTTTGTTTTTTTGTTTCTAGGCAAATCCCATGCGACTGAATTTTGACAGCGATCACAATAGTACTGCTAGTCACGGTCGTATATCCGACGACGTCGGTAAGACACATATTTGTCACTTCACACGAAGCCTGATAAAATCGTTACAATCCGTCAGTCCTTGTATCACTTAGCTTATACGATCTTGATTACAATCTTTTGCATGTAAAGCGAATGTCACACATTATGTGACACTGTTCTCAACTAGCAAGTAGGCGAGGTCGGAGGTCTGTTGATTGGTCAACTGGAGACATTAACTCTCTGTGACCATAGAAAAAAAAACCAACAAAAAGTCGAATTGAGAACGTGATGTTTAACATCAAGCTAACGATTTATTTGTCTAATCACTAAATTGTAAAAAAAATAATTGAATACATAGTTGCAGTTATGGAATTAAAGTCAATTAGCCCGCTTCTAAAAAAAGTAATGAAGTTTAATTTTTTAAACAGGTCGTTGCAGTCAAGACTTGTGTAAATTGGCTTAGCAGTTCCTCCAGTGGAACTTTGCGATCGTCCTAAGCATTTACTCCTGTGCTTACTGTGTCCCCACATCTGCACACTGGAAGACCTTCATGGAGTCAATGCTGCCTGCCCACGTAATGGGCCCACACAACAAAAAAAAAAAATGGTCTAAATCGATGTGGGCCAATCAGATTTTGTTTAAATTTCCAGACACGGCATATTACTGTAAGTAACTATGTACTGTTGTAATTGTGTGTATTATGATGCGTGTGTGTGAAATTGTCGACAACTTATTTCCCAACTTGAAGAGGGCGCTGCTTTCCTATTTCCTAAACAAAAACTAAAAGTCTCGAGTAATCATTTTAGTTCCGTCGTTTAGTCAACTGTAATGTAAGATAAGTTGGTTTGTTTATTTACCTCTATACCTACCGTTTATAGTCGGCAGTCCATGTACCTACTGGACAATGTGCCCTAGTTTTTTTATAGTAAGCGATTGTGTTCCCACACAATCGCTTACTATATAGAGGTCAAGCATGCACAAGACAGCAACCAAGCCATTTACTTTCAGAAATAGGATACTAGTTGCGTCCCGTGGTTTCACCTGCTGTCGTACAGGGAACTGTTAATTTTATTTATTCCAAATTTTTCACATCCATATTTTTCCTTTAAGTGCCTACCTATTAAGATATAAAAAAAATGTATAGGTATCAAAAAAAAACTTGAGTAGGTAATCATAATAAAATTAAAATTTAATTATCAGAAAGGCGTATTAAATGAACAAACTGAGTTTGAATGACTAGCTCAAATCTATAAAAGAGCGATATAGACAAAATATTTGGCAATAAACTATTCCCTATTTCCATTCTACCTTATAATTATTCCTTCAACGTGCAAGGATATCAGACGACATAGAACGGCCGAACAGGCACAAAACAGCGCAGAAGTTAAGCTTCACAGAATGTGTGCTCGAGCCACGCACACATAGAAAGTGCTGACGGACACGAGTCTCGGAGCAATCAGAAGCGCAAGTCACAAAACAAACGTGCACTGGCGGTTGATCCGTGACTTCATGTCGGTGAGCGACGTCTCGACTGCCTCTACATACAGTAATTACAGTACGAAACTATAGGTATAAATAGCATTTTCTACAGGAGAGCAATTTAAAATCAAAAGAACTAAATTAATAAATTCAACATGTAGTATGGATTTTATTCGATTTAAAACATGACGAAATAAATATTTTTTTAGAATTATATGTTTTACTAAAAGAATGTTTAAATATTCATATATTTGGTTCCATGAACTAAAACGTGATTTTGCAGTTCTATACCTACACTGTATGGTGTACGTAGAAACAGTCGGTCAATATGTTCAATGTGCTCAAGCGTTTTCTATGAAGCTTAAGTTCTGTAGGTACTTTGTTTTGTGAACAGGTGTAAGATCAGATAACGCTCGCTATTCGGAACACAGGCGCACGCGCCGCCTCGCATAAATCCACCGCCCGCTGATCTATAGATCATTTTGTAGATCATTTTGATAGAGATCGGGAAAGAGAAACGCACTACGACTTTGACATCGCATCGGAAATATAGAAATACGGTTCTAAATAGTAGGACACAGTAATACTTTATGTTGTATTTGTGGCATTGATTTTACGAAACAAATTGGTAGATACATATTATGCGAAACCATATAAAAACCTGTTAATCCTGATAAAATTACACCAAAACAAACTCATAGTTAAAACTGCGGGGTTCGTCATAAAATGAAGTAATCTTCAAATTACTCTTCAAATTACAGCTCAAGCAGCATTCATTAACTAAGGACAGGACCAAAACAAGCGCCTTTTAACCGTCTTTAAAAGAAGGCGTCACACATTAAGGCTCTGTTAAATATAGGTACCCCACGTCGTGCATATCCATTAAATTACTGTTTTAAAAAGCTGACAGGGCGTGGGCAGACTGACGTGTGCACTTATGGAACCTTCGATGCATCCCAATGTAAACACACCTTTATGCTGTGTTTGGACGGGGAGAGTGACTCAACTAATGCACTGGAGCGCTAATGCTAATTTTCTGTTAAGTACTAAAAATAGCGGCTTTGTCTGATTTAGTCGGTGTGATTTTGTAAGTAGGTGACAAGGGTTGGATAAACTCAACTTAGCATTTTAGATACAAAAACCACATCACAACGTTGTAAATACTATTTAGGTATCTGTAAAAATCCGTTAAAAAAATTATAAATGACAAGATTATGCAATTATGTATATCAATTTAACAGCTTTTTTAACATTTGTTAAATGTGTAATGGTTTTTGTAACAAGATACATATAATTTCTTCATAACATAATGCACAAATCACGATAGCTACGCACTTACTAAGAGATCTTATGCAAATCTTATAGCACAAGCTAATTACTTACAACAGTAATTTTATTATTTAGCTTTCATTGCGTCGCCCAGGATGTAATAAATATATGCAATGTTTAATATAAAGATAAAATCTCGTCACTAACGCCTGCCCCTAATAATAAATATTCCGAGTTACTAGTTTAATAAATACAATTATTATTAATACAAGCTAGTAAGTTAATACAAACGATTTATACAAATGTTGTAAGCGATTAGTCAAGTAGTGTAAACGAGGCATAAATTTAAAATGAACGTTAAACTTTCGTGGGAAAGTGTACTTTCCGATTTTAATTGAAGAAGTGCATCGATGTTTTCGTGTCCCGAATTAGGTTGTATAAAGAAGAAATATGGTTTTCCATTTGGTCTCGCCTAATTTGGTTTCAAAACTTCCGCATCGTGTACTTGTTAAGAGGAGAGGACGTTTAATGTTTACACGAAGAATGGACAAGACAATATTTCAACAGCTCTTTTGTTCTTACACTCCTAATTAGCGACTACAATGTAAACGCAAGAAAAAAGTAAAACTTCTATATAAAGCAGTTGTTGCCGACTACGCTACCCTAAATTGGCCTTCTTTTTGCACGCTGACCCAAAAAAATAATTGGAAAACCTCCACAAGAAAGGATAAAACGCAGCCAATTTTAAATTTCGGCTGGTCCACTAAAAACTACGGTGAATGCTAAAAAGGAGTCAATTCTCAAAGTCGCTAGTAAAGAAAGTCGAGCGTGGTGAAAGTGTCAGATTACGCCGGGACCTGTCCAATATAATGGCCAATAATAATTCTCAGTTAACATTGAAACTATAACCGTAACTCCGAGAAAACAGTTTTTGATCGTGACTGCGTTTCAACAGTCTGAAACAATACGATGTGAACGACATAGTCTTTGCAGTTCGAGTTCAAAACGGCTACATTGTTGTTCGTTTCGTTTATTTTTATTTTACTAAACGTACCTACCCGTTTCGCTTTGGAAATTCAATGAGCTTTACAAAAAATAAAATATGAAATACATTTATTGCCTCAATACGATTACACCTACCTAAGTTATTGGACCACCAAAGTGTCGAACCCTTTTTAAATAAAAAGGCAAAATTGATACACCTGGCCCGTAGCGTCCGATGTGCGAACACGACTTCTTGTGCATGTTTTTTTTTGCACGACCCGCTTGCGATCAAGCTTCTAACTTCTAATAAAAAGGTTTGAAAGCAAATGAAACGGCGCTATTCTGGGAAGATGTTAATCTTAAACTGGATCGTGACGACAAATTCGTAGGTTTTGCACGAAGTGTTGCGTCAGTTACGGTGCTTGTTTTCATGGATCATCTCGCGTGCGATATTAATCAGACAGCGTCGAGATCGACAGATATCGAGTGATACGTATCGAGCGACGCCACGGCCCGGGGGTTATCAGGTTTATCAGATTTTGTTGGGCAATATTATTCGGGAATTAAATACCGTTTTCGCGTCAGATGTGAGATAACGCAGCAAAAGCTACACTAAACTGTTAAGTGAAAAATAACACAAGTTTGATGTGAAGCTTTTTCTAAAAGAGTTCAAATCAAAACATTTTCCATTGCACAAAAGTTTACTGCACTAGTAACAATTTTTTATTCTGTAACAGAACGGTTCGTCGTCATAAACGGTCGATTATTTACTACAAGGTTTAGATTGGTAAAGTTTTAGGGTGAAGATCAACTATTGTTTTGGAAATAAAAAAGAATTTATTCCACAAAACTATTCTTCGGATTGGTCTCCCTAAGCAAAATATTATCATTGTTTTGACATTTTTGAACAACGATATAAAATTGCGCCTTGATCTATTAAGGCAGTTTTATTTGAGATTAATATCTAGTACCAATATCATTTAATTCAGACCAAGTCCCTTAATAGCTTAATACATACAATCCAGACACTAAAAATAGCACACCTAATTATCAAATCAAGCACACATTGACACATTGACACCAAAACCACTTTCTCAAATTTTCCCAAAGGAAAACCATAAAGTGATTCTAAACACTTCAATTAAGCCCTTCCCGGCATCCGTTGAATCAAATGGCTTCAATTAGCGATTTCCATTCAATCATCGTATCAAACCGTGCGCCGGCGCAATCTCCAGGCCAATTATAGTAAATACCAATTTAATTAAGGAGCAATTAAATTAATTGCGTCACAGATAAATAATTGCCGCTGAAAACTGTCAACAAAGATGGCGGGGTTCGTACGAGGTGCGTTTCGTTAGTCTAAACTCTTGGAGGTGTCGCAGGGGAAATAAATAGTTTTCAGCTATTTCTTTCTTTTGCATAAATATATTTGCGATTGAATTGTCTTTCACAGAAAAGGTCATTCTGATAGGCCCTTTACAAATAATAAATACATTACATACATACCTATATTAATTTGACAAAGGAATAATAAAAAACAAACGACAAGTTTCTTCAAACTTTTTAGTCGAGTTAAAAGATAACAAAACGAAAATTTTGCGTTTTATTATTTGTAATGAAAAGTCACGTGATATATTTTTTAAATTCTGTGATAGACTTGCGATTGCTTTTCAAGTTATAGGTAGGCTTAACAGGGGAAAAGCTAACTACACTGATACAATTAGACAGCACATCGTTTGCAGTCGCGCCGGGCGCCATCACGCGTGCACGATCTAGAACTACTGTGAGAACTCGAATTAATAATTGTAATAAGTACCTACTACAAAATAATTTGGTCTAAAGTCTAAACTGAACATCTCGATGAAGGGGAAGATAAATGATCTTAGCTATATCTTTCGAACATGTTGAACTTATGAAAATAATAGAATCAGTGATTTAGTCATCAAAAAGCATCTATCCATTGATAATACATACAAGGCACACATGGACCAAAGTGGGAGGTACTAGACAAGCTATATGAGGAAGGCAATGAATAAACCGATCAAATAAATTCTGCTGCGGAGTGCCTTAATAAAAAAAAGACAACCAAATGTTACGTATGACAATCAGCAATGGGTTTTACTAAAAATAATACTTTAGGAAATGCGCACTATTAAACAATATTTTGATAGGTAATATAATATTATGATAGTATCTAACAATAATCTAAATTAAACGGTAATTCCGTTAAAGTGTTTATTTAGTACAGAGAGCAAGAAAGTGGGTCCTGATACATTAAGATAAGCTTAGGAAGTTGTAAATTGAAATAGTTGATCAGATGACACTTCACAACTCGATCTGAGCGCTACAGAAAATCAACAAGACAGCTTTCTACAAATATGTTATTGTAAACCGAAGAGGCAATTAAATATAGTTATTTTCCCATTAAATAAGCTAGTTGTTCCGGTCTTTGTTCTCTTATCGAAGCTTCGAACATTGTTGTTTTACTCCAATACGGAAGAAAGCTAAGCTTTCACAGGCAAAGTGAAAAACTCGATCGTAGGGTACTACGAGGAAGTAATGAGTTTCAGTTTAATAGTAGCACGCTAAATGGTTCACACGATTGTTAAGACATGGCTTCTTAAAATGTCAAATTCTCACTGGTGTTTCTGAATGTTGGCAGCGGTTAAATAGTGTTGCCAACATTACCACCTGCTAAACGGTGAAACACAATGCCAAACGAAAATTTGAATAGATAAAGTTTAGTTTCAGCTAGCTTAAACGATATATTTTGTTTTGTTATGTAAATTATTTTAGATTATGCACGGAGTTTTAGCAATTTAAGACTCACTAGATCACAGATTTTCTACTCGATGAATAGGGCTCAGAGGGTTCTGGCAAGTAAGATATTATCTCCATCACTGTCGTTTTCATGAGATATATCATGAGAGAGAGAGGGACGGAGATAATCTCGAGCACCCAAGAATATGGTCCCAGAACTATGTAGCTACTTAATTCAACAGTGGTTTCGATCAACACAATTGAATTTAGAACACAGCTTTAAAACTGTAGTCTATTGCTGGCAATAAAATGTCATACCAGATTTTGATAAAGAGCTTACAAAAACCTTGAAATTTGGCAACACTCGCGAGTCGTGTACTTGGCGCGTTGTTGTTTTGTTTACCTGTGAACAAGAGAATTAAATCGTTAGTTTGAATATTTATTCGGCGATAACTGTGCCTACAACTAGATACATAACAAGTTGGCCTAATTTCCACAAGAATATACCCTCGTGAACTCATGTATTGCCAATTATAGTATAGTGTTATAACTAGGTAGGTAAAGGGTATTTTAGGGTATGCTAACCCGAAAACGGCTCAAAGTTCTTATAAACATGAACAATATTTACTACGGGACGGGACGGGTTCGTCGAATTTTTCGAGTGTCAATTACCTTTTTCAACTAGTCTTTTTTGGCTTAGCATACCCGTTCCTTATAATTCTGAATTCTAGTTTTTGTCTTTATGCTTTCTTATAGAAAAGCACATCAATCGTGATTTAAAAGTAATCATCTTTACATTTAAGCAACGCATTTACTTCAGAAGAAACACCGCCATTAGCTTTTGAAAATGAATCGTGGCGTGAGCAGTGACCAGTGAACGAAATGTTCATTCTATATTCTATGGCAATGCGTCCACAGATAATAAATCAATGCTCTGGGTAAATGCAAGGTTGGACTGTAGAAATGATATATGTGGCTCATGGAATACAATCACGCATAATCAGAGAAATACATAATCGAGGGCTGTATTAACTTCTGTATCTATAGCTAGGGTAGGTACATATTTTATTTTACATGTAAGTGCAAGGAGCGAGTGTAATGTTTTTGAAGGCATTTATTTTAAGATATTTTTTATCGTAAAAAAGGATAATCGTGTTCGATTCAGCTATCCGAACATCGAGTGTATTCGACGATTATCTTCGGAAAGTCTTCCGCCTTCGGAAAGAATATGTCAAATCTTTGAATATGTCAAAGTCAAATCTATTATATGTGTAATCTTTCAATTTGTCAAATATTTCTTTTCCAAGACATTTGAGGTTCGGATAGGGAGTTTTGGCGGGAACGTGGAAGAGACATGTTACTTCATTTTGTTATTTTCCTAAACTTGTGTAATTTTGAGTGTTAATGTTTATTTTAAGTGGGGAAAATAACCATTAAGTGCTGTAGGACGTGCACGAGTGTGGGCAAATCATAAAATGCAGCGAATCGTGTCATTTCGTGTTCTTCCAAAACTCCTTAGAAAAGCCTCTAGTAAAGTCTCCACTACTGGCATGTATCTACTCTATCCACTTGACACTGGCTACATTGTGGCAACCCCGCAGAAGCCATATACAAAAATTTAAATTGAAATTGAGGTTCGGATAGCTGAATTTGCCTGCAGCTCTCCTAATAGGCTATCGCGAGTCTTTTAGTCCTGAAAACATCGAATAAAAGCCAATAAAAGTAGACTAATGAGATGGGGTCTTTTAATCGAAAATGAGATAGCCTAAAAGGAAAAGGACTTTTAGACTTTAAAACAGCGATTAAAAGCCAGTTAAAGCATTAGCGCAACTTCAATCTGATGTTGCTAATGGCGAGACGTTTGAATTAAAATGTCAGCAATAACGATGACAGCAGGTCCTTGTATGGAGACAACTGTTTACTAATCCTCGGTTAACGTACCTCTGGTTAGCAGTTGTGTAAGCTGACTTAGAATTAAGTCTCGGTTTGGAAATGATGCCTGGTTTGGAATCTTTTCGCAAGCTGTTTACTGGTTGGGAATTGGGACCTAATTATTTTTAGTAGTAAATAGAACCGTTTATTATTTAAGATTTCTAGGAAAATAAATAATTTTTAACGAAAATATATTTAGAAAGGTTTTTCGGGAAACAAATATTTTTACCTTGTCTACAGTTTTGCTAAGATATCTGTGCTGTATGCGATTTTTTTGTAAAGATTTTCAGGAAAGCTTTTTTAAGAAGATTTAAATAAAAAACTCTTCTTGTATAAAGTAGTCATTTCAACTTACTTAATAAATCTTAATTTAACGATATAACGACAACATTCAATCGATTTTTATACGAAATAAATAAATCACCGCAAATAAATACACGATCGCAGAAATATTTACAGCATCATAAAAAATTCTAAAATACGACTGTAAGAACGATGTCAACAGATTTTCCCGTGTTTAACCATCAGTTAATTGGCCGATTAAACAATTAACGTCTGATTACGCGTGTCGCGACGGATGGTTAACTCGTTAACCAAGGAAAGGCGGATTTCACTATAAACGGTTATAGTGGGTAGTTTTGTATTCTGACAGGAGGAGGAAAGTTTATTTATGGTTTTCATACAATTTATTTGAAATTGACTTTATATAAAACTCATCGGGTTAGCATGGAGTACAGGGTTATAAGTAAAGGGTATGCGAAAAGAGCTCAATGTGAACTCATCATTATGAACAACTTTTACTTAGGGACCAACCTCGTAATCGCAACCGATGCGTTAGATAGGTACTCGTAGATAGATAAACTCTTTATTGTTCAAACCATAAATTACAAACAAAAGGATTATAACACCTAAAACTAGTGCGACAACTGGCGGTCTTATCGCTAAGAGCGATCTCTTCCAGGCAAGTTTAGGATGGAGAGGATAGATAAAAAAAAAACAGAAAAACGGGGTGTGCAATAAAAAAAAGGGGCATATAAACCTACATAAAAAAGTAATAAATACTTTGAAATAGGCAAAAAGAAGTAATGGCTTAAATATTCCAAGGTATGTCTGCCTTTCTTCCTACTTTTTGGCCATAATTAAGCTCAAGCACATATTTGGCTCCACATTTGACTCCGTCCAGGTCGATGGCCGGAGGCCTAATGACCAGTTTGGCCACACGCCCGTATTCGATTCAATCCCGTATATTCGATTCAATTTTCGATTGTGAATGCGAGAGATTTATTGAACTTCAATGGTTTTATAATAATACGTAATGTGATAAGTGGAGACTTATAAGTAGTGTTGTGATTTGAATATCGAAATAAAATATCTAGGCACAAAAAAAGAAAAAAAAACTTAGAACAAGTAGTTAAGTTAAAAAGGTTAAGAAGGGAGGAGAAAAGTCAAAGCGTTAAGCTTCGCCCCGCGGTTCTGTTTTTTGGAATGGTAGAAGATAGATATTTAAAAAAAAAAGGTCAATGTATAATTTATAATATACTAGCTGACTCGACAGACGTTGTCCTGTCTTAACGATGACTATTTAATTCGAATTGGTAAAAAAGCCATTGCGTCAATTCTATGTCAAATGTCAAAAGTTACATTAAAAAAGTTTACATTGTCCAAAGCGCTAAAGTTAAATTATGGTTTAAGTATTTTTAAATTTTCTAACTTTTCATGTTTTTTTACTATAAATTGAGATGTGAGCTATCCTATCTCAGTTAGATCGAACTGCACACGGTGTGCAAATTTGATTGAAATCGGTTAAGTAGTTTAGGAGTCTATAGCGGACATAACGTGACAAGTAATTTATATATATTAAGAAGATTAGTGCTCGTAAATGTACTTACATGAAATTAAAGTAAAATATAATTTACCGCAAAAAAGTAAGTAGAGTCTATTTCAAATATTATTATGGTATCTTTCAATCACACAATAGGTATGAACAAACCCGCTATTGTCGGCGATTTCAATCAGAACAGCCTCCCACGCCGTTCCACTATTTTACTACAGGACAGACAACGGTCAAGAATACTAACTATGAAATACGGCACTACTTCAAATTTACTGTTCAATATTAATTTGTGTTTTGTGCAAATGAGGCTGACTAATGAAGGAAGTTTTGGTCGTAAAGAAATGATGTCGTTAATAATCTTTGCCTATTTATAATTGAGTATGTTACTCATTTTGTTTCTACGAGTAGTTTATTAAAAACAATGTTTTTTATACACGGTTACAAGGAAAGTGTATATAATCTGGAAAGGGCTCATCAATTTTTGTAGTGGTAGGGTTCTTTTGCAGAGCCCGCCTGGGGAAGTACCACACCTTTTCCAGTTCCACCGCCAAGCAGTAATGTGCAAACATTACTGTGTTCCGGTTGGAAGGGCATTGTTTCCAGTGAAATTACAGGGCAAATGGGAGATTAAACAACTTATATCTCAGGGTGACGAGCGCAGTGCTGTGCCACGCAGGGTTATGAATTCTGCGAGTTCAAAATTCTGGGTAGCGCAGACCTGTTATGGGCAAACGTGACGTTTAACATCAGGCGAGCGATTTGCTCGTCTCGTCACACAATTACATAAAAAAAAAAAAAAAAAATTCAAAAACAGATGAAAGAACAAAGCACAGCTGTTTTTTTGCGTATTTTGGGTTGGTCTCGTAGTAAAAGTTGTTCGTAATGATGAGTACTATGAGTCCTTTCCAGCTTAGCATACCCTTTCCTTATAACCCTGTAGAAAAAAACTCTCCTCTGCCCTGCGCTACCTGCGTTACCTGCGTCGCAACATACGTTTGTCCCAAACCGTGATGCGGCCATGAATACTCCGCTTCGCTTTTCAAACCGCCGCTGCTTTTAAATTTTGACCAATTACTTGCCCAATATAAAGATACTACGAGTATTGGTTCTCAGGTTTACGATGCCGCAGTAAAACTTTCCAACTCATTTCCGTAACGTTTCAATTAGCGCAAAACGTCGGACGTTATCTGCTAGCATTTCGAAAATTGGTATTGTTTTGACTCAAATAATTATGGCCATCATTGGCCCAATTGTCCTTACATGAAGATGTACCTACAATGTACATACATTGGTAAGTACATGTAACAATCAGTAGATATATTATACAAATTGATATTTTACGTCGTGCTAAAAAAATTGAGCTAATTACTTTAAAAATCTGCGCAAAAAAAGAAAATTTAAATTTGGTGAATCAAGTTTAGTAATTATATTGTTTGAATTGCAATGTACCTGTTTGTTTGATTGGTTTAAATCTTACTGCTAAATTTTGAACCACTTCCCGATTTCCGTTTTAATAACTTTTTATTTCCCTGCCAGTGATTTTTCACTTTAGGCGTCTTCAAGTCGCGAGTGAATCGGTTTCTTCCAGGCCAGCATGCTCCATCGTAGACCGTATCGTTGCTTACCATCAGGCAAGATGGCGGTCAAATGCAAGCCGAAATGAATAAAAAAAAACTTTTAATTTAACGTACGAAAGAGGTACTCGCAGCTTGCTTCTGCGATCGTTCTCCGCCTTAAGACTTAAGACACCGTTACACCCAAGTTATTACTTAACTGGTTTGTTGTAAACATTATTGTATTATGTTACTGCTTAATAGCTGTTGTACCGAATTAATAGTGCTTTCAGTTTATATTGCCATCGCTTATAATTTCTGAAAGATCGTTGTACAACCTGGGCTGAATAGGTGCCGTTCATTTTAACTGGAAGCTATGATATAGTTAGAGTGATTCGAGTAACTTTAGTAGCTACAAGGTTATAAGGAAAGGGTATGCTAAGCTGAATAAGGCTCATAGTATTCCATTTTTAACCGACTTAAAAAAGGAGGAGGTTATCAATTCGACTGTATGTTTTTTTTTATTATTATTTTTTTTATGTTTGTTACCTCATAACTTTTGACTGGGTGAATCGATTTTGATGATTCTTTTTTTATTAGAAAGCTGACGCTTCCCATTTGGTCCCATTTCAATTTAGTCCAGTTCTGATAATGGTATCCATGAGAAAACCATATAAATGTTAAATTTGCATTAAGTACGTGCGCGACAAATAGATGAATAACTCAATAGTCGGTCTCTTGAAGTCGGTTTTTGTTTTTTGTTTTGTAAAATAATGTTCTTGTTCGACAACTTTTACTCCATCCAAATAACCCTGAAATGTTCCATAGAAAAATGTCAATGACACTCGACAAGATGTATGAGGCAGCTGTTTTGTTGCGATTTGAGGGTTGGTCCCAACGTCCCATAGTAAAATTTGTTTTTAATGATGAGTGCTTTATGCTATTTTTGGTTTAGCGTAACCTGTCCTTATAAACACACGCACATGCATGTTGAAATTTGTGTATACTGAAATCCGAACGAGCCAAACAGCCACAAATAAATACCAAACAATTAAAAAAAAAATATTGGAATTCTGAACAAAATCAATTATTTTACAGCATCTAAAGTTTTAACTCGATACTTATAATTACAGTGAGTTTAAATTTAAAATAATCGATATTTTAATTTTCAACAAAACACGAGTTGGCACAGATTCGACATATTAGCGATGTGTGTAATCGAATGCTGATAGCTATCGTAATCATTCAATTCGGGGAAATACAAAGTCTTGTTTTACTGTATTTTATAGTTAAAAGGATACAATGTAAATTGGTGGTAAATAGTGGTGTGACGTTATTTTATGCCGGATAATTATTATTTTGCGTGTAGTCTTTCAAGCCGAATGTGACAGAAAACGAAATGGTCCTGTGATTTTTGTGTAATAATGTTGTGTTGTTAAAGTTGTTTTAAAAATATAATTGACGTAGAATTTACTGTTATTTTGTGTTTTTGTAGCATATAAAATAAACGCTGTTACCATAGGTAATTATGGCCGGAAAGCAAGTTCCGGACAACTCCGCATCTCTACGTAAGTTACTTTCTTGTTTCGACTGTCATAATGTATTATGTAACATCGCGCATATAACATGACAATTGATGGCTTATTAAATTAATTTGACGGTAACAGATAATAAAATCTCATTTAATTTGGGTAATAATGCGAAACGCGTGCGGTGAGATGTGTGAAGACTGGCAATACTGGTTTAATCAAGATGGCCGACAAGGCGCCATTTTTTAAGTAGCTGAAAGATCGAGAAAGTTTTATTGACATTTAGTAGTCAATATAAAAACTGTTTAAAAAACTGGGTAGCAATTCCTTGAAGTCAGTTGATTAAATTAAAAGAACCCTTAACTTTGAAATGCTCATAAAAATATTTTTGTAATTACCTACTTATTAAAAACTAGCTGACCCGTGCCCACTTCGTTGGGCATAATGTTAATTAAACCCGAAGCCATCGCGCGCCGTCCGGACCGTTTTTTCTCCGATTCACTTTGCAAAACGGACTACCACGTAAAAGCCTTTTTATTTTTCGGTTTTTTATATAACCTATGACACTCAGCAATAATGTGGCTTTCTATATTGGTGAAAGAATTTTTAAAATCGGTTCAGTAGATCCCGAGATTACCCCTTACAATTGAACAAATATACAAACACACAAACTTTACTTCTTTATAATATTAGTTTAATAAATACTGCTACAAATATTACCTACCTTTTATTCTGTCTCTTGATAACCATTTTAAATGTAAATTAAATGTCAAACAAAATTGAGGGCAATTCCAATTAAAATGATAAATACCGCATTAGACACGAACATGATGACGAATTAAAATAGGGGATTAAGGCAAAAGTCATAGGGAGAAGTCACAAGGGGTTAAGTCATAACAGAGTGAAAAAATACTTCTAAAGGCCAAATAGTTCAGGGTGAAAAAGTATTTCTAAAAGCCAAATAGTTGAAGGGACAGAATGCGATGAAATTATTGATAATAGCTAACAGCTATGAGGTATTTTTTAAAAGGGTAGTTTTTGTGGTAACCTTTCTCTTTTATGGTGAAAAGTCGAAGATACCTTTGTAATTAAAGGTCAAACATAGCTGAAGAGACAATTTTACAAAAAAGGTATTAAATAGGTAAGTAATTACGTTGTAAGTTAAAAAAATAGATAATCTATGTATAAATTTGTGGGGTGACGAAAAATAGGAAAGTAAAGAAGATAAATTTAAATTTTTTTCGTAATTGTTCTATAAACGGGAATTGCATAGAAAAGTGATTAAACGGATACTAGAACTATTTAACTGCAAGTTTTTTTTTATATAAGTGGTAGATATACAAGCGACAGACCACCTGAAGGTCAGTGGTCATTGCTGGCTGGACAGTACTGGACACCTTCAATATCCGATACATTTTCAGCCCGTTGCCTACCTCTGAGAACTCTAAAGTCTACACACCCTTCGTTTGAAGCAGCCAAGATTATTGGATGTTCATTGACATACATTTTTGGTTCATTCACTTTAAGTTAGTTCTAAACTCAACAGCCAACAGTACCAACCGGCGACTCTAAGTGAAGGCACTCATTGCAAGTGCCGACAGCAGGCGGGGCCGTTCATTATGTCACCAACATTGTATTTACGGCGTGTCGACGACAATGGCCCATTGGGTGTTTACCATTCTAATGTGATTGGACCACACGTGATTCTGGGTCGTGGCAGAAGGTTGTTGTCGTTTGGGTGAAATTTTGCCAAAGGGGTAAACGAAAAAAATAGATTAAATCCTTGGTGTCTGAGATAATTGCTATCAAGGTAACTTTTATTGTGTGGCAGTAACTGTGGGGAATTTTCTCCCCATATTTTGAAGCGCGTTGAAGCATTTGACGTGTTGATAAATAAGTTTTGTTGGGTGAAACAGTGAAATCAGTTTTTACGGCTGAACTTAACCTAGCGAAGTTGCAATTCCATAATCGCAAACTATAGAAAACAAAGACAATGTTTAAGAATGTCATTTTAATCTACCCATAGATTTTACCTCTATATTATATTACAGAAATGTCATTCCCATACACTATATTGGTTTTCTATAGCGTTTGCGATCATAGATTACTTAGCTAGGTTAGGTATAAAGATAGCGTCTCTTATAAAGGACAAGTCACAATTTGGGTTGCTGCGCCAACAAAATCAGTCAGTCGGTTACATGATTAGCTACCAAACTTTTTCTACCAACAGCAACACCATAACATTTTGATCTGGTTTTCCACCAAATATCACCTTAATGTGTCTGCTCACGCACCTCGTTATCATAGAAACTATCATTAACCACAACATGTCTAAGAAATGAGTTAACTTTTGACGAATGGAGTCGATTTAAAGTAAACCAGTCTTGTTAATGCATGCTAATCAGCACGAGAGCTCGATCTTGGTTTTGAGTCTGTTGCATATTTGTCTGTTTACATTTCTCTATCATAAGCCTAACTTTGCTAGAAGTGATCCAATAAAATAAATATACTCGTAAAGATAGGTAACCGAAAAACATCATCATTATTGATTATACCTAGTCTCTATCTTACTAAGCTATCTGCTTAGATCCTGCGCCAATCGGATGTAGCCCCCCTAGCCAAGGTTGCAATTCTATAATCGTAACGCTAAAAACACAAAACAAACAAACAAGGATAATGTATGGGAAGGACATTTCTGTCATTGAATAAAGGATCTATAAATAGATTATAGAAATGTCAATCCTGTACATTTTTCTAGTTTTCTATAGCGTTTCGATAATAGAATCGCAATTTACTCGTAGCTACTAACTAGGGGAGCAGAGCATGTTCGACAGCTTCGACCCGCGACTGACTATGTCGTCGATTTATCTAGTCTATTGAGGGCAATTTGATCATCTGCAAAGTTATTTATTACTACTTGGTATATTACTTTAATCTCTACAATTCCTCTATCTCTACCTTTAAATTTCGTCATGTATATAAGTTGTAAATCGACTGTTTTAATAACATCATTCTCATGTCCTACATAATATTACAGCCACAAACGTGTTTTGAATTCTAATACGAATTATGACTATAATATCAATACGTCGAGAACCCTTAAACAGTTTATGGCACATTCTTGCACGCCCATTTATAAGGTGTGGATTAATAGATATTTCGATTTTATATTCGATAAAATTTTAATAATATGACGGATTTTATTCGATGTTATATCGATTAATTTGTCATAAAAATGATGAAAGTGGAACTGAAATTTTGGGTCAAAGTAATAATTTACGGTGATACTCCGTACCAGTTTGAAAATATGCAACTGATACAGTTTTCTCCTTTTCTTCATTTGAGAGCAGCTTGCGTTGATTCTTGAGAAATTGACATTTATTTTAATCGATTCCAAAAACCGTCTCCGGTTCTCAATTCAACTGTGTTTTCCATGCTTTATCACTCCCGTGGTATCAATTTAACTCACAGCTTGAGAATAAGCATTTTAGCACTTCTTAATTTAAGGGCTCTTTTTTGTATAGCCGATTCCACTCTTCCCAATACAACTCTATCGTTTTGACTCCATTATAGGACAAAAAAATGCTCTTCTTGTTAGAATCGCCTGGATTATTAAAATATTAGTAATAATATAAGTTCTATTAGTTCAGGATTGTTATTTATTACAAAATTGTTATCTATACTAATATTATAAAGAGGAAAGATTTGTATTTTTGTATTTTAGGATGTTTGTGTGGAATAAACTCAAAAGCTACTGAACCGATTTCAAAAATTCTTTCCCCATTCGAATGCTACATTATCCCAAAGTAACATAGGCTATTTTTTTTTTTATTCACAGCAAAGCGTGGCAGGGAACAGCTAGTCTTAAATAAAACATAAGTATTTCCTCTATCACTCCTATAAATACGAGTATACCTAACCAAAGTAAGTAGGTAAGTCAAGTGAGCTCAAGATTTATCTACAATCCGTTATAATTCAATTCAACGATCAAAATTTTAATGTCAAACCTAATTATTAGCAAGAAACCAATGCGCATAATAACAGTAATTCACAAGTAAGTAGTCCAAGCGTATTATTACAGTAATTTGTAATTAAATAGGTTCTAGGTTTGTTCTGGGGCCCCATTCTGGCAAGTAGCGTATCCGGTCACTATCGTTCTTATGAATTAAACTCACACGAGTACAGTCTCGAGACAGTGCCCTCGGCCGAGTACTCGGTTTGTTTATAAACAGTTTGACGAGGCGAGACTGTCACTAGAACTAGACTGTTGTTTACTGTCTGTAGTAGAATAGTCATGAGTGACCGAGATAATCTCGAGTGCACAAGAATAGGGTCCCAGATCTAAGCACTAGAGTTACTCGAGCTACTCGTGACTCGTGTACTGATTTCGTGACATCTGAGATTACTTTAATTGTGTCGTCAACCTTCTCAATTGCATAGCCAAGTTCACGTAAACTCACAGTTAGTTTCATGGCAAGTTATGTCTTGGTTTCGTCTAGATCTAGCTTAGATCTGTGTCAGGCTTAAGAATATTTAGTGCAGATATTTTAAGGCGAAGATAAAGCAACTAGGAGGAGCTCTGTTCGAGTGAGATATTACACGTAACGAGTACTGTGGCGAGACAGTAAACGAGCATACTCGGCCGAGCAAACAAGACATGGTTCTACTGACTGTCTCACCTCGTTAAAATGTTTATACAAACCGAGTACTCGGCCGAAGGCACTGTCTCGCCACTGTACTCGTTACGAATATTTTACCCATTCCTGGTAAATGGTAATACCTACTTAGATATCAGTAACTAGATTCATAAGCTTACTTTGAAAGCTCTTGTAAATAATGTATCTGAGCATAGTGATAAAGATAAGTGCATTTAAAATTAAGTCAAAGTAAAATAAGGCTGTAGTTTGGATTTCGAGCGTTTAACGAAGCGTATTATTTTTTGTAAGCTCAGGTTTTAGGAATCCCAGCTCGTGGGTCCGGACCTTGCTGTTATTTTTAGTTTATTCAGAAATCTACCCCATTGTAACAATATTTGTAATTAGTGTAAGCATTCATTAAATTAGATATGTTATGAATATGTTTACTTTTACCGACCCCACGTAGGTGGGACAAGGGTAGGCAGATGATAATGAATATGTTTACTTTCGCATTAGGTACATGACACAAAAGTTTTTTTTTGGTATATAATATATATAATAATTATATAATCTGGATTTAAACGAATATTTTTAAATTTTGAAATGGCAACCCTGGTCGATGGAGTCTGTCAATGATACTGTAAATTGGACCTAAACTACAGAAAATAAGGTTGTCTATATACAATGCAGATTTACACGCTGTTCCATACGCGCGGCCTAATATTACTCGTTAGTATAGAAACAACCAAGTTTGTTTCCAGCATATCTACAACACGTCCTGCAAGTTTTTTGCAACAAATGCAGCCATTATACCTACCTTGAAGGTAACTAATCAGTCCATACTAGTCAATATAAAAACATGAATTAACATTTATGTATTCTGTTCACACTCAGAGGCCATAAAAATGTATGAAACTAAATATTGTATCAGGCAGTAGGCAGCCGTCCGAATATTTGCTGATCGGTAACGGGTACGCGTGAAATATTGCCGTTTTTATAACTGTTGAAAACCATTTCAAATTGCTTTTTGGACATCATGAGAGCGATAAAATATTGGACGGGAAATACGTTTAATTTCGAAGTTTAATGAAGTAATTTGTCTTAAATGAGGTATGATGAATTGAAGGCGATGAAGCTAGTGACTCGAGTGTTAGTCAATTTTCTACCCACATCAATAAGTGAGACGGCATGAGAATATTAAGACAACACAGCGACGCGACTCTGGACGGTCGTATCGTCGTCTGGCCTCCATAGGTTTTCTTATTCCAATATACATTTATGTATTTGGCTACAAAGAATAAAATTTAATATCAAAAAACACATCAATCAACATCAATTATTATTTTATTTGAAACTTATTTGCACAGTCCGTTGTAAATTTTGATAATTTTTGGCTTTATCGTGAATTTCGGACCGACGAATAAACAACGGAGTCGATTAGTTACAATTTTATCATCATTATTAATATGACAACTGGTAACTGCTAAAATTCAGAACAAAGGAAAATCAAAGTCAACAACCCCGTTTATCAAATAATCTCAGCTATAGAGGTCCGATACCCAAATATACGGGAGAGCAATAAATAACCGCTCAAAATATCTAAACTGGCGCATTATCTCGCCAACAAAAGGATGCGATCATTTACCACCAAAGATGTTTTCCAAAACGGTCGACAAAAAGGCTCATGTTACCTACTCTGTTAGGAGTTATAAGCTGAGGTAAGGAAATGATTTAAGTACACGATTAAGGTAATTGCCATTTGGGTGTATTTATGTACGTAATTACAACACCTTAGCGCTAATTTCAGAAGTGGGATCAAAAAAGACTTCTCAATTGACAAGTGGCTTTCGTTAATGTTTTTGTTTTACTCAGGTTTGAAGTTTGAAATAAGCGGGTAGGAATACGTTTAATAGTAATAAGTTCTTTTTTTATCTAAGTAATCAATTTTAATAATGTAGAAAATCAAAACCGTTTTAAAGAATTCAGAAAAGTGGTGTTATGAAAGCGTAAAAGAAAATGAATAAAGATTTTTCTTTGATTAATGAAAGGTTTAATCCAAGGAGTCTGAGCAACTCTTATAGCCGATTGCTTAACTTTAACTTTCAAAATCTCAATAAACTCTGTCATAAACCTCTTAATAACAATGCAGATAAGTTGTATTTAACCAAAACCCAAATTAAAGGGGCGTAAGCAATAAGAAGTATTTAATAGTGCCCGGTAGCGAATCGTGAACTTGTTATTTCGGCAGTTTTTTTCAAGTTATTGATGATCGTTTTCGATTATATTGATAAGGCAAAAAGTGATGGTGGTTAAGATTATGTTTTTATGATCCCGACAGGTTTTTGTTGAAAATGAACCAAATAAGGTTTTATTTAACTTGATTATGATGTCATCTACTTGCTTTTAGGGTTAATAGACTACAAAGAAGTAGATAGAAATGTAAATATAAGTTATAAATCTGTAGGTTAATAGATGTAGACATAGCAAATAATAGTACAAGGAAGGTGTGCAAACAAACAGGTTTATTAAGCAAGAGTGCCTAATTTCATTTGACGCCAGAAATATAGCTTCTAGACCTATTAAATATAAGACCTCTGAAAGCTAAGCATTTTATTTTGGTAGACATCCTTGATCCTTCTATACAAATTTAATTAATTAGATTTATAGACTTTTTATTGTTCTCACCAGAAATTACGAGCAAAATGATATTAATGCTTAAAAACTAGTGCGAACAACAGGCGGCTTTCTGGACTCAATCAAAAAATCTAGGAAGACTGATCAAAAATCATTAACCTGATTTTAGGACTTTAAAAGACTTTCAAAAATACTGCGCTCGTTAATACTTCGTTTGTTTTCGGCCTCCAATAAGTGCATAATAGTAGGTACACCATTGTTGGAATTTCCATTATCACGTAAATCGGAGCAAGTTCCGCCCAATGCATGGTTGTAAACTTGTAAACGGCAAATAGCAAACATGGTGGGCGTTTTAAGGCTTTAAATAACAGGGCGAAAAATGGATACTTTTTGAAATTAAAGCAAACGGTCAAAATTGATACGGCAGTCCAACAATTTAGAATATGAAGTAGGATCAATGAAACGACCAAAAGTAAAAGTTAGTTCAGTTCACATAGGCCGAATGGCTAACCCTGGTAAAAGAGCACCTAAACAATTTCTACACCATTAAATTGTCAAAATTACGTGAATCACCGATGCCAAAGTGTATTTAAATAGAATTGAATCCCGAACAAATTCGTTGTAGCTAATAATACCGAGTAATGTTTTTTAACCAATGCTATTTCCTTTCCTAAACGCAGATCTGTCATCACTTTCCATACAATGAGATTACCCCCTGTATTAATTAAAGATGGTTTATCGAATAGAGACGCATCAAGTCCCAACCTAATTCCGACCCTGCACAGTCGGCAAACACCATAAACGGGTAATGAGACGGTCGGCTTCGAGAATTGAAATCGTAATTCTCATGTCCGCACTTTCGAGCCCCAGGCCTTTGATATGCGTTCTGGTGCCTTTCTAGCAGCTGGTGACGGGCTGCTTTTGTGGCCGGTAGAGGGAACTGTAGCGAGTGGAAGCTTCAAATACAAAAGGTTGTCTTGATTTATTGGACTGTGTCAGAGCTTAGGCATTAGGCTATGCAAGTTGAAAGTATCTGCCTCAGTGCTATTTAGAGTTCAGTCGACTTGTTTCTGAGCTTGCTAATAAATATAAGTAATGTCGTCGATTATTTGTCAGTAGGTAGCTTTGCCAAGCCTATTTACTTCACAAAATGACGCGATTGCAGTCTTCAATTTTAATGCTACTGCATCTTGTATCATGCGTTCGTGTGTATTTCTAAAGTAGCTAATAAAAAAGTAGCCCGTCTAAAGCCATGTAACTGTATTATATGTTAACACACGTTAGTATGTTAACACAGGTTTTGATTCGAGGAACAAAGACCTGGTAGATTTAAGTTCAACGCACGGTTATTGCCAGATTTATGGTCCGACAAAGCTGGTAGCTAACGTTAAGCGAGTGACATAAAACCGTTTTATAGAGCAGCTATAGATAATAACTGAGTTACAAGTCTTGAGTCTTCAATGGGAACGCAATCAACTGTACGGTGGCAGATGGTGATGTGATCCAGCAGCTGTCCTTCTAAATAGAGAGTAAATTATAAAAACTATAGCAATAGACAGGTACATAAGTAATTGAATGCATGATTGTAAAAACCCCCCTCAGACCAAATGCAAAAGTTTCAGGAAATCAATAAAAACTATCTGGTGTAAAAAAAATGTTCTAAATGAATTTATTTTTCTAAGTATTTCAATAAAGTAAAACAAAAGAGACCACATGCTAATTTCTTATACAATAATTATAATTAGTTTTTTTTTAATAATTTTTTGAAAATTTTGGATAAGGTGGGTTTTTACAGTCATTGTTTACGAGGTGTGTTTTTACAATCAAAGTCCAATTTTATTTTAAGTTTATTTTGTTTAATTTGCTTGGTTTACATAAACAACGAAGCTATTACTTAAAATATGCACAAATTAATCCAATTCGTCATTTTCAACATGATCAGATATAGGCCATTCCAAAATTTCGTTCCAAAACCTTACTTTTTCTTCTTCTGGTACAAACTCAACGCACTTTTTTAGGTCTTCCATTTTCTTTGAGTTTATGCTGAGCTGCCTTGTTCCGTACGCAGGTTCTTGTGGTAGTGGTACGACAATCTGTGGCCTCATCTTCAGCAAGAATGTATTTTTCACCATTCCATCAATGTATTCCATCGTTGTTACGGGTACGTCGCTTCCAACTTTTCAAAATTTTAGGTGATGGAACTTGGAGATACTGAAGTTTACCTTCTCTGTTCTTGGAACACGTCGGTCTTTGGTTTCAAGTGACAGTGCAGTCTTTTTGTAATATTGAACCCACCACTTTTTGTATTCTATTACATCCTCTCCGCTTACCAAGTGAACTGTGAAAAAATCACTCTGCCTACTTGATGATATAATCAATTCCACCAGTTCATGTAAGCTGTACAACCTGTCTTTGCGACGAAGGCTCCGTTTTATAATCCCGAATGCTCTGTCACATGGCAGAAAAGAATGACCACGCATAGGAAAAATCTGTTGTATTTTTTTAAAACGTCCAGTGTCGACGAGGGCCATGTTCATTCGAACTGCTGTATTGTTCTTGTTCTGCCCTGCGCAGTTATCGGAAAAAAGCATTAATTCAGTAGGTAACCTTCTTATCGACATACTCTTGGACGTAAGTCATAATGAAAGAGCACACTTCATTGGGCCCCTTTTTGGCTTGCCCTTCGTGGTACAGGAACAGAATCCTGGATAAGGTGTGTTTTTACGCTCATCGAAATTTTGATGCCCTTATCTCTGCGGGAAAGAACTATGACCGAGGTGTGTTTTTACGCTCAATCGATCCGTCTTGATATAGGGATCATTTTTCCATCATAAAAAGGAATTCGAAAAAAGTGGTCTGAGGGGGGTTTTTACAATCATGCATTCATTATCAAAACTCTTTATTCTTCACATCAAATCTTACAAGGAAAAGGACAAGCGCAACAACTCTAAGCACTCTAAAGGCTGCAGCCTTTTTGCTTAGAGCGATCTCTTTTTTTTCTTTATTTAATTAGAATTAAACTTTTATTTCTATCTTTCTTCATACCTGAGGGTTAAATTATATGAACGTAAAGTCACCGGTGTAAAACTATTACAAGTTTTAACTAATTTTATAACTAATATACAAATGCATCGCATCTTTTAGCTTTTCATAACATTTGAAGCAGTTTTTCTTTAGATAGCATAGACGTCGACATTAACAAATCACATGGAGGTCATCATAATCCCATCCTTTTTCCCCGTTTTCTTCACTTTTTCTTTTTCTTCTTATTCTTTTCAATACCATACTGAGAGTTCTGCGTATAACTTTTTAACTTTGCTATTTTATCTACTCATCTTTCATTTTTTAGTTGATGACTTCAAACGTCGCGCGTCAGTGTCGGCGCGTCAAAGCATCAACAGATACAACAAAAGCCAGTTAATCTGGTTCAACGGTTACGTTACAGTTGCTGACCACCGTACTTACTGGGGCGGTTTCTACAAAGTCACAAGTCTGGTTTTACAAGCGTTTGCATCTTAAACTGACAGGATAAAATGCGAGTGGTAAGATGATAATCAAAGTCATATAAAATAATCATTTAATACTGATTTCACTAACAAAAAAACCCAGCACAATAAATTATCAAAAATTAGAAATTATTTTAAAACTTCGAACCGTTTTCACAGCACGTCAATTACCCTTATCTTCTAGTTTTTACTCGTCTGAGGACTCGGGTAAAGTCTTTTGAGTATGGTAGTTTGACTTTTTTACGTGACGACCTCCTACCGGTTAAACGGTTTGATCAATTTTAAGACGAGATTCGACGTTCTACATGTAACTCACAAAAATTACAAGACTTGTAGTTTTAGCAAACTCAACCTAACTCCACAGTCCAAGGTCTCTGCATTAGGTTATCGCACCAGATGACATAATACCACATGAGTCAACACTTCATGATGGTTGCGATTACAGACTTCTTGTGCCATGAAAAACACGGGCAAAAAGTGTGAAGGTGCCACTGGTAGGGTTTAATTGATAGGGTATTTATGATGGAACACAAAAAAAGGCTATATAAAGTTAATAATAGCACTAGACAACACAATAACCTTGGAGTAAAGTTATATCTTTCATCATCATCATCATATTCAACCTTTAATCCTCCCACAGCTGAGATACAGGTCTTACCTCGAAGGGTGATTAGCCATATTCCACTACGCTGGTCAAGTGCGGGTTGGTGGATATTAGTTCAGTAGGCGGTAAATACACACAATAAAATACTTACAACTCGACAATAAAACAGCTAATCAGATTTTCTTGATACTTTATTCAAGCTTTGCTAGATAAGGATATTCTTGATTAAGAAACCATTTAAAAAAAAAAACAAAATCAAAATCAGTATAGTCGTTTGGGTCGTACGATAATACAGAAAAGCAAACAAATACACACGCTAAACTTATGACAACCCATTTCGGGGATTAAAAAAGTTAATATTAAAAAATATTTTTAATAAAAAAAAATGATTGCATTCTTATCGGAGTTACGTTTAACATCAGGCGCAATTTGCTCGTCTCGTTACTCAATAGCATGAAAAATGAATAGATATATGAGTACATACTTACACATTGTCATATACATACATACTTACTAACCTAACACGGCAAGTTGAATAAAAGCTTGTAAAAAGTAGACAGTCAATAAATAACCGTTAGTAGAGCGCTGAGCGGAAGAGTAATCAAATCAGCCATACTTGTTAAGGCACTACCTAACTCAGCTAAGGGCATTTACGAGAGCACTAACGAAGGCACTTCGAGGCATTAAAGGTTTTAATGCTGAATTAAATAAATTACAGTCTAACATGGATCTAAATGACGGTTCAAATCGGAAATCCAGCTGTTTTGATAAGAATATTTGCCATAGCTATGAACACGCGACATAGCCTATACTAGTAACATAACGCGTCAACTAGTTTTATTAACTACTCACAAATTATGTTCTAATGCATTTTAAAATAAAATCTAATTTATTAGCTTAAAGTTTTAAGATGCGCTTTTAGCTTCCAAAACAAACAAGATATATAAACTCTTTATTGGTCCCACTAGAAATTAAAAACAAAAAGGATTTTAGCACTTGTTTGCAATACCTGGCGGCCTTATTGCCAAGGGCGATTTCTTCCAGGCAAACAATTGTGACTTTAACGGATATTAGGCTAATTAACGATGTTGTACACGTGTTATTTGGTTTAAATCAATAAAGAATTTTCAAATATTAAATTAATAATAGGAACAGAACATTTAAGAATCTCTCTCTACGTAGAAACATTCAATTCAAAACTAGTGCAATAACTGGCGGCCTTATCGCTAAGAGCGATCTCTTCCAGGCAAACAATTGTGATGTTAACGTATAAGTATTAGGCTAATTAACGCTTGTCGTTCACGTGTTATTTTGTTTAAATCAATAAAGAATTTTCAAAAATTAAATCAATGGTAAGAAAAGAACATCTTAGAATAGGTAGGTATCTACGTATTCAATTTCTTAGCTCCGAGGCTCCGAGTTCTACGTTTTGTGTTTGTGTTGGTTTAATGCGGTTTCCGACGGCCTGTTGACATGACTCTGTGAGTGTACTCACTCTTTTCCTTGAAAACTACATAACATTACCACAAGATTGTAGTGCGAAAGTAGTATGGGGAAAACATGACGCTTTCGAAGTTTCCTGAAGTTTCGAAAGCGTTAAGTACACGTATGTAGGTACAACAATGGCACAACATAGATAGTTTGTTTGTTTTGTTTATTTATTTAGGTTTAGATCTCTTTGGTCTTGGTCTAATTACCTCAATTTCTACGTACCTTCACGCTACTACGGCCTAAAAAACGTTTCTTCAATTGACAAGTGTCTTTTAACTTTTGCGTTAGTAATACTTAAACGAAGTATGGCGTAGGTACTAAGCTAATGAAGTGTTTATAAATAAGAGCCCTAAGTCCAATTTCCGAATGTCGATTTTCCTGAAAATCCAAGAAATTTAATTGTAAGCTGGTTGTACTCGTAGTATTGCTGGGGCTTTAACCTTCAACAAAACGAAATTCAGGTCAGAGTCCATACTGCACTATAAAATACTGTATTGTGAGAAAATTGCAGAGGAGCCTATAAGGCTTAGATTCTAACCGACCAGTCGTAACTCTATATCACTAGTGATGTACGGTTAGTCGAAATATATCGCCTGTCGATAAAATAACTATCGATAAGTAGAACAAGTCGAAGTCACATTGTTGCTGGCTTAGGGGGTCTAAACACTCACAATGTGTATTTCGAGAATACCTTCACTAAACAAATTTAAATAGGAACAAAAGTAACTTAAAATTAAAATTCAGTAAATAGCAAAATTTTTACCATTTACATTCGGAAAATTATATCGGTAAATATCGGTTAAGCCTTGGTACTTACTTTTATCGACTTCATCCAGGAAACACAACACGATAGTAAGTGAACCATAAAATCCTTTTCAATTAAATCACTTTCATTACATACCACAGTTAATGGATCATTTTGAAATTTATCGATACGGTAAATCACGATAAAACAAAATTGAAACTGATTTATTACTTTCGGCTTACATTTAATGATAAGTAATGATAATAAAACAGGAAATAAATGGATGGAGTAATGGAATTGTTATTGTGATCTTTTTGGATAGTTGTTGGAGAAACAGGCTGATTTATGGCTTACTTAGACTCTGGGTGGACATTTTTATCGTGGCTTGTTTGTAAATCTTTCTAACTTTTATCGATAAAAATGCACATCACTAGTCGACAGACAGGTATTATTAGGTCTTCCTGCAGTCTATTCGCAACTTACCCGACAACTGTGGTAGAGTCATGGTTCCATTGTCATTTACAAAACGCTGTTGATTTTACTTTGTCTGTCACTGTTATATTATATGCCAATGTATACTAGATGCCTTTGAGTCTGTCTGTTTCATGACTTAACGGTTAAACCGATTTGATGACGTTTGGTAAGAAATAGTGGTATCACAGGGATAAATCGGGAAAACAGGAATATTCAGGACGAAAAAGCGTACGTCGCATTGCAGTTAGTTCGACTATCCTACTAATATTTTGAGTGACAAAATATGTTTGAATGTTTTTTACATCTTCGCGCTAAAACGGTCTGAAAGACTTGTATGAATATAGATATAGTTTATGATCTGGATTAACACAAAGTTATCTTTTTGTTCCGGAAAAATTAACAGTTTCTGAAAGATAATGAGCGGGGCGTAAGCTATATGATACAATGTACAATTTTAGTACTCCTGACTACCATAACCTATTAATATCTTCCGTCTGTACGCGGATATGGGATATTAGAAGCACTAGCGGAATATTAATAGATCAATAAATGATGCAAAATAATAGCGGAAGTAGTAAGAGAAAGGGACATTCATATTTGCGGGAAGAAAACTAAATAGGCGGTCAAGCGAGCGACGCCTCTTTGCAACCACTGTTAAAAATTGGCTTTTATCTAACCTGATGTTGGTACTCGCGTACAGGACGTATTTTTCAACGAATCTCGAGGAAAGTTGGTATACAGGTTCTACGATTTCGTAGATTATTTTAGTCGTCGGGAATTTTTGATTTCCCTCAAAAGGGGGGAAATTTGCTGGCCGATTTCGATAAAGTTTGGCAAACATATTTGGTAGATATCTAATAAGAATTTCGAATATTATTAAACTCAGTCAAGAGGTTGTATAGATAAAAGACTGGGATTGTCGCAAAAAGTTATCACGAGGTTTACTGTTCACAGAATTCCTAGTAAATAAATTGATTCAGAAAGCATTTTTAAGCCACGGTTTCAGGACAGCAAAAATCAGGACGTACACAATTTTCAGCAAACTTGCACATTCGCAACATCCGCATGCGCGACCGTTCCACAAAAAGAGTAGATACAAAACTACTAGCAATTACTAGTACCAATATTATCGCGGACAAGATATGTTTTTCCAGCATCATGTTACTCTACAAACGCATCCTAGTTTCTTACACAGAACATGGAGCTTGCAGATTAACAACTCCTTAAAATGGTGTTAACGTCTAATCTACATGTGAGTAGTAAAAAGTAAATAAGTGGAGCGTGGTGAAGAATTTGAGTTAATTGATTAGGAAAAGAAAAATAAATTAGATCTGTTTTCTGGTTTCTGAGATATTTATGGTAAAACTAACTGTGACCCGCTATCCGGCTGAAACTGTTAATTTTTCTGAGATAAATAGAAGTCTGTCAGTAAATGTCAGAAAATAAATTACTTTATAACAATTTATTCAAAGTTCAGCCCTTTTTGCGTAATCGAGTAACAAACATTCGAGCATAAAAAACTTTTTCATATTTTATTTTAGCCATCTTCTATGAAAGATACGCACTTTTGGCTGCTTCGTTCGAGTTGTACATCTACCCTTTTTCTGATTTGTGTCTAGATCTGTTTTTCCATGAAATAAAAACATGACAAGTCCACTCCATACCGAAGTCACTATTATTTATTCTATGCCCAACCTACCTTTATGAACCTACATATTAGGACCTTAAACCTATGAGACATAGAGATGGTTTTCGTTGTTTGCAAGTGAAAATAGAAGTTGTTGGTCCAAAGTCGTAGATCTCATCTTGACTTGTCGGCGTTTTATACTCGCCATTTCTTTCAAGTTTTGTTCTAGTATTTTTATTAAACTCAGTAGGTATGCGCAACCGCAGGCCGTAAAATAAATGTAGCCATAGCCAAGTGTCTGGTTTCTTTACATACAAAAATACATCATAAAAAACATAAACAATAATGTTTATAGATACTCGTATCTTGAGCCTCACTGAACTTGGGTTAAACCACAAAATGCGATATACGATGTGTTGTTCCGCATTTTTTAAAAATTTGTATTTCAGATCCATAGAATTTGAGGATTAAAATATTTAAAAAATCCAAAAAGAGGAAAACAAAGGCGCGTAGCGACTTAAGAGAATGTAGAATTTGTTTTTTTAACGCGTATTAGTCTACGTTTATTAAGTGCGACGTAATAGCAATTACTCCCAGCTCGTTGGGTCTATACAGAGTTATACGGAAAGGGTATGCTTAGCTTAAAAGGGTTCATAGTACT
Organism: Alcis repandata; assembly: GCA_949125135.1. NCBI lineage: Eukaryota > Metazoa > Arthropoda > Insecta > Lepidoptera > Geometridae > Alcis > Alcis repandata. The sequence goes on along the minus strand of OX421233.1, from coordinate 11,487,521 downwards.
CATCATTATGAACAACTTTTATTAAGGGCCAAACCGGCAATCGCAAAAAAAGACGTGTGGCACTCGGGGACTGCCGCGGTAAAGCTATTGCATAGCATTTTTTATCAACTTATGCAATTATAATTATTTCATTAACCAATGCCACCTGCTGAACTAAAGAGAAAAGCGTGACATTTCAAAAAGTCATTAAAAGTTCTGCTATTCATCGATAGATGGCAAAATTAAAAAGTATCACCGCAGTGTCCTTAGGTTATTAAAATTTTCGTTACGGAATTTCTGGATTCAAGGCCCGCGATAGAAGCTATGCAATAGCTTAAAAAAATCCGCTGTTCCATAGAATAATATCATTGACACTCGACAAAATCTATGGTACAGCTTTTTTTTGGCTCCATAGTAAAATACTTCTCTCTGACGTGAAATGTCACTTGCGAAAACAAGACAGAGAATATTATATTCCTTACTGGATACTGGTTACCAAACATGATGAAGGGTATCAGAAAAGTAATATATCCTATCACTTGGATACCAGTATCCTACGACGATCATTTTTTCTTCGTATGATACTGGTTACCAAACTCTGGTATCATACGCGGCCGAAGGGAGACTTTTAAGCAGTCTTCATAAGTAAGGCCCTATAGTAGGCCCCTTAATTTTAAGCCTTAAAAGCGTCACTTAGTGTAACACAAATAAATCACATAAATAAGTTACGTGAAATCCATCAAATACTGCGACTAAGACGATAATCCTATGAAACCCTACAGTAGTGTCTCAATGTTTGCCTTGACCCAGTTATCCTTCGACGCCGGAACCAATAAAGGTCAAAATGGCAAGGGATTAAACGTTATGTCGTGATTGTTCGAGCATAAATTGTTAAACCTAATTAAAGGGGAGAGGCGGGTCTGACAGACACCCGGCTGTAGATTCTGAAACCCTTATGATGGTCGGCTTCTGTACTTAACCGAAGACATCGGGATGTCTATAGAAACGCAGTGAAAGCAGCGATGCCCGATGCCTGATGCAATGAAAGAAATCGCTCTTAATGATAATATTGCCTTTTGTCCCTTTTGTCCCTTTTGTACACTTTTGTGTTCTACTGTGTTTGTGATCTCTTTTTTATAGTGTCAATATTTTATGGTGGTTTTATTGTGTCATTTTGTTTTGTATTTTTCTGGGAAAGAAAGATCCGGGAGCTTGCCTTTTCTCCATTTTTTCTCTCTCCCATTTCCTTCTCTCTCCCCACAAATACACCTCTAAACTCATAAAACAAAAACCAAATACGCAAACGAAAATCCAAGAGTAGTAGCGTCTATTTCACGTCGATATTTTTGCAAACGTCGATATTGGTTTTTATGCATATAGATAATTATAATAGTAATTCCTCTTGCCCATTCAAGCGTAGTCCTAACATCAAACGTAATTCAGAGCACTTCCATCTAGTAATGCTAAATTGATCGCAAATGTCCAAATGAGTTCACAGGACGTGAATTATTGCTTAATTATGTAAAAAACATTAATACCATCGAAATAACACTATCAAATTATAATAATTAGGCCTATTAATTAATTAAATTATACTAGTGTAAACCAGTTTGGAAATAGCAACTTTTTTAGCATCTCGACTCGTGTTTATAAATGTCACTGTCAATTCGAATGAAATATTACATTTCATTAGTGTATGGTCTGTCTGTCAGTTAAAGGTTTTGATGAATGTCTAGTTAATTAAAGATGAGTGAAGCTTGTTTATTTTAATTTTCTTTATTATTTTATTTGACATCAAGACGTTATTTGGTTAAATGTTGTGAAAATAGAAATGTACCTTCGTCAATCATTTTTAGTACGAGTATTCATTCTTCTCGTGCTTTTATTATTGGTTTCCCCGTTTGTTACTAATATCAAAGCTAAGCAAATGAAATTATTAGAGCACTAAAATTGTCACCGTTTCTTTTTGTTTCAATATTTTTAATAGAATTTCAAATTTCTTTTGACAGTGTTCTTGTCAGCAGTTGATTTATCAGTACCGCAATCGTGATCTGTTAAAATAAAATAACTTAGCCGAGTTGAATTCTAACTTAATTTCGACTGCAACTAGAATCCGTAACTTAACCAAGTGACCGAATCCATCTTATGTCGTAACTTGTAGGTTGTAACTTGAACGGAACGTCAATTATTATGATTTGTTCAGTCGGCTGAGAAAATATATTGACGTCATCTCACATCGTAAATTACACGCGGTAATCAATTTCAACAGGTTATATGGGATCGATGACATTTAGATGGAAGAAGAAATTTAATTTTTAATTGATGTTTTTGTCTAAACCTTTGTTTTTGCTTCAATCGCCTGCAATTGTGACTGGTATTCATTATATGTACAATAAGAGAGGCTTATGCTCTGCAACGGGCTATAACGGGCTGATGCTGATTATAAATGTTAGCGAAGATTTAAAGGTGTTTTGTTTTCAATGTATTCAATAAGGAAAAACACATCCACATAATTAAGATTGCATTTCAACAGGCGTTTGTTATATCTTTTACTTTTTTTATATCTTTAACTCGAAACACTACAATTATCATAGAAACTAAAAATGAATATGACGTAATAAAGCCATTTTCACATTCAAATTGAACTTCTCAAAGCTAAAAGCTGCTTAACAAACGTTGATAATGCCATTTCACCCGAGAAAAGGTCCCAATGAAGTGTTATTACGAAAGCTAATCGGCGCCGCCTCGGGATATGAAGTGATTTGTACATTCTTTGACGGACACCGGCCAGTCGACTAATGTAAGTGCTTACTGAAAGGAAAAGTCGTTGGGATTGTATGTAGAATTAAGTGTTCGCGTACATTCCACTGATCCGCACTTGACCAGCGTGGTGGAATATGGCCTAATCACCCTTCGAGGGTAGACCTGTGTCCCTGCAGTGAGAGGAGTAAAGGTTGAGTAGTAGTAGAACATTGGGACTGACCGGAGGATTACTTTGGTACACTAGCACAGCGAGGCGCAGAGCCAGAATTGGTATTTTAAAAAGACGCTGCGCCCCGCTACGGCTCGTTCTACATACATAGTTTCGTTCTACGTACATACTGAGTTTTAAAGACAGGATATGCTGAAATTAAAGCCTGATAAATAACCCACCAATAAATTTTCGGGATAAAAGGTAGCCTACGTGTTTATCCAGTCCATGAACAACCTTCACTCCAAATTTCATTTAAATCCGTTCAGCCGTTTTTGTGTAAAAGAGTAACAAACATACATACATCGATACATCCAGACATCCATAGATTCTTACAAACTTTCGCGTTTATAATATTAGACATTATGAAACTAGGTAGGTACATCGTTCTATGTAAAATAAACTTTAAACTTATGTTCTATATAAACCAACACAGGGATTACGCAGAGCAAAGACACTTGTGTATCGGAAACTCTCGAATCGAAAGGCGGAAATCTACGTCAAGTCAAACCATTGAATAACTATGCACTACGTACTGGAGGAGTGTCGCACTTCGCCGCTGTCTATTTAAGTAGAGTTATCTTTCACAACTTCATTAAAAATAAAAGTAATAGAAAATAATTTATATCTATTATTACAATTATTGTTTAAAAATATATCTGCTGTAATACTGTAATAAAAAAACAATGAACTCGCTAAACGCTCGTTGTGTAGGTCAGGGCAATTTGGCTATTTGGCACGAGCTTTTGGGATGTTTTTAAAAAACCCAAGAAATACTGAACATTTCAAAGAACAAAAACCTAAAAGCAAGCAAACAAACAAAACATTTCCTTAGCATGAACTTTACAGAAGGCCTATAATAGGGCTTTTTGAAAGTTGATTGATAAATAGGGCAATATCCCATCAAAAGTCACTAACCTTCCAACCCTACCACCGGTAGTGGTGCGCTAGATAAGTCAGATTATTCAATTACTACTCGCGCCTGCGCCCGCGCACCGCCTTCAACAATTGACTAAAGCTGTCTAAGTTTATGTTCATCATCATCATCATCATCAACGTGCTATCTTCATGTTGAAGTTTGGAGGTCAGTAGGCGAAACTTCTTGCGATCCCATGCTGTGCTTTTTAAATGCTGATAACTTAGTCCGGTCCACTTCTTAATGTCGTCCAGCCATTTCCGTCTCTTTCGTCCTGTCCCCTTCCCCGGAATTCTGCCCTCGAGGATCAACCGTGGGAATTCATATAGGGATCCTCTTTGCATGTGTCCGAAGAAGGCGTCTTTCCGAAGTTTATGTTGGGGTTATTGTACTCACAGAATGAAGTTCAACTGTCTAGGAAATTATCGATTACAATACTTACTTAGTAACATACTTATAAAACCTGCTTAAAGTTCTCCGTCTTGTTTTCGCACAAGACATTTCACGTCAGCGAAAAGTTGTCAGAGCATTTAAAGCAGTGACTAACTTTAAGCAGGCTTTATAAGTAAGACACTTAGGGCTTTACTTACAAACAGTACTTAGTACTTGTTAAGATTGACAAATGTAAATAACTTGTGTGCATATAAAAATATAGGGCGCCATTCCAACCAATGTCACTGAACTTTAAGAAAACTTTAAATACGAACTGCGTCCCACGGTTTTACCCGAGATCCAATAGGAGCTGTCCCTTTTTTCCGGGATTCTGTTTCTGCCTTTGCATCAATCGTTGTATGATCTAGGGGCACGGCAGTGCACCCCGGCAAGTCGAGCAAAGCACTGCCGTACCATCTTATCTCGAAGCCATTCAGGCCATTTTCGACCCCTCCAACTTCCTTGTGGATATAGCTAAAAGTCTGATTACAATTTACAAATCGAATCCACTCCAAGGTAAATCGATTCAATGACTTATCGAATCGAATAAACCCGTCACAATATCGATTTTCGCTCTAAATCCATATCCTAGGCCAGCCTAATAAGCTCTAGAAGTCCTACAACCAGTTCAAATGAGCATTCTGTTATGCATGACTTTACATAAATACATGTCCTAATACGGCGTCAAGACATAGAATAAGTATTAGTTACTCCGTGGTGTGAAACCTTGCAAAATATAACTAATTATCTACCTTCCTGTACAATACTCCTTATAAGAACTCGTATTTGACTCGACAAGTGGTATAGGGTAGGCGCGCACTAGGTGGTTTGGTCGAGACGACCAACATTTTATTTTTATACTGACTGGTGACTATACATGTCATTTAAAACATATCAGTAACTGAACAGTATCTGATTATACAGCTTTATTATACTTTCTTGCAGTTTACAAGAATACAATAATGCACTATTGTACGTAGAGCTTCCCTAATCTACGATACAGAATGCAGTTTCTGTCTGTTTCAAGCAACTCGTTTCTTCACTTGGCTGCAGGCTGGAGTATACGCTATGTTCGCTCAAAAGTTGCCACGGTTCAACACATTACTCCGACCAAATAATCACCAGTAAAGTGGTCAGCCCATTTAACAGCCTAGTTTCTGAGTTTTAACGCCATTGACATATTCTACTTTAAGACATAACTACGTCCGCCAAATGTGCGTGCACTCCAGCTGTGCCTAAAAGACTAAAATGGACAAAGCTTTGGCAAATTATTCAAAATGACAGATAAGCGATCACTTGTCTATTTTATTGACCGCAGTAGCTAATGGGAGAATTTTATTACGTTGTTAGTGTCTACAGTTAATCATTGGAGTTGGGTTTGTGTCAAACTGACAAAGGAAAAACTTTATTGGAATTATTATTGCCTATATTATTTCTAAAACTTACGCACCTATAGTTTTACGGCGCGTTTGACCAACAATTACTCCAATGGTCCGCGACATGTCGTTAATAATGGTGCCCGATGACCTTAAAGATATATTTTATTAATATTTTTGACATCCTCGTGTATTATATGTATAATATATAAAATAAAAACATATTACTTAAATCACAAAACTATTTTCAAAAAATGGCGTCAATTGTTAGATATTTTAGTTATTTTTTAAATAAAATTGTGGTTCTCTATTCGTCTAGTAATTGTTTTGAAAAACCTTAAAGAATACAATTTAAATTTCCTAATGATAAAATTACACTACTTGGCAGTTTGACACTATTTCGCTAAAACTTAAGTTACGTCTAAATAAGGAGTTAATTCGCATTAACTCGATTCTTGTTAGAGCATTAGTTATAATGACTACGTACGTTAGTTAACACTTTACGACTATATTCGCTGTTAGAACGGGCCCGACTTGTTAAAGGCCACTCATTCAGGAGCCGTTTCATTAGGAAAATGAATGAATGAATGAATAAAGTAAATATAAACTTAGAATCATAAAATAGGATTCACTTAGGAATTAAATTGATTTTGCCATTTTTTAGGCCACTCATTCAGGAGCCGTTTCATTAGGAAAATGAATGAATGAATGAATAAAGTAGTAAATATAAACTTAGAATCATAAAATAGGATTCACTTAGGAATTAAATTGATTTTGCTGGCGGCTAGAAAGCTTCTTTAAGATATATATTGGCTTAATTTTAAGTATCAGCCATAACAAGATTAAAATATAATTATCTTTATACCTTAAATTATACTTTGAAGTTTAGTTCCCTTTGACCGAGTTAGCAGATGAGTCAGTCGCTCTTCCCGTTTATGGTGCGAAATCATCTTCTGCTCTGTTTACGCGCTGTCTCGTTCTAGAAGAAATAGCAATGGAAAAGTAGAAAACATTTTCACAAATGCTGATATTTTAGGTGTTCTTGCAAGCTTTAATTAGACGATTGTAAGAGAGATAAAGATACTATAATATTACTGAGACAATCATTGCCGGTACACTTTAAAATTCCACACACTGATTTAACCTATTCCACGCATATTTATTTATAAATACATTTTGATATCTCAATTCTATTTCGAGAAACATAAACATCGGCATAAAATAAATAAATTGCCAACCATTACGCATTTACCACGTGAAAGTTGCCAGTTTATGGCGTGTAAAAACTTGTGTTTACGGTGTTGCTAGAACTGGCATTAATTGCACGTGTAATGGTGGCTATTAGATACATGGACCATAGTTGGTTTAGTAAACAAACCGTGTAAGTGGATAGTTGAAAAAACAATGTTGTCTGACTGAAAAGCGGTGTCCAGTAAGTACCTATCTTAACGTTTATGAGATGGGTTATTTTTGGTATTGTTTTTCTTCTTTCACATTTTGGTATTAACTTTTTAGTTTTAAGTTTAAGTGTATTAATATTTTGCCTCCCAAATAGGTATAGGTATAAATTTGGCCTTGCTTATAAAGTTTTCTGAAACTTTAGTGATAATGCTTAGTACTGCGCACTACATTTTTGTATTGTGCACAAGTTCCATGAAATTTGCCAATCTAAGTACCTAACTGCTAAGCACCGTTTATAAATAAGATCTAGGTATTATGTTAATTTTTATCAGACGAGTTTCAGACGTGAACAATTTGCTCCCTAACCCTACAAAAGTAAGTGCCTATTTCTTGGTCACGGAGGAAATTCTTCAAAATACGTTTCTTGCACGTTTCCTGAGGCACCATTCTCGGGACTTAGATAAAAATAAATAAAATAAACGTTTTACATTCATAGCTCCTTACTAGGATAATCCTGCGTCGGTGATGTCATGGAATACACACAAAGACAAGGACAACTAGCACCCAGACCCAGAGCAGACATTTAAATCATTCAAACATCTGCCCGGCCGAGAATCGAACCCGGGGCCCCTGGCTTAAAAGGCGGATATTTTACCACTGAGCCAAACAGGTCGTCATGCCTCCATTATTTTAAGTACTTACTTGGGGATGGTGACGACGTCATTTTCTTGTTGATATTTGTAATAAAAACCTAGTTCATACCTGAAACAAAAAATAAAAACTTATTAGATCACGTTTATGTTGGTCGGCGTTTTTCTGGAAGGGAGAGCTCAATGCACTGTTTGCAAGACGCCAGTGCGAGGCCTATCGTCCCCATATCGAATAATAATAAGATATCGTTCTTAGCGTTTAGACAGCCTTTTGTGCGTTTCTGCGTGCTTATGTGTTTCAATACGTTTGTGTTATTTTTGTGGTGGCAATAAAATATTGTATTGTAAGTATTTACGTTTAAGCGATACTTTGGTGGATAATTTATTAACGTTTAAAAACTATTGCAACAACTGGCGACCACATCGCTTTTTAAGCTACAACGATCTCTAACTTAAGCTAACTTCATTAGTTGAATAAGTACTATTCTAAGTATTGAGTAGTAATAATGTTGAAACACACGAACTTATCATAATGATATCGACTACTATATCGATATCGATACTGGTCCAAAACCACTTGGATCTGTACTACGAGCCTAAGCTGGATTACCCTGGTTTTTATCTCGCTCTTTCAACTAGAGAAAAAGCAATACAAAAACAATTTAGGCTCGCTCTAAGAGCTCATGGTACGGGTCCAGCAATGTTCAGCTTACAGAAATTACCTAAAACGAACTAGTTCTATGAATATTGATGGCTAATTATAATATTAAACATGGCAATTTGATTTAAATCTGTCGTGGCTGCAAATCATAAGGTATTAATAATTTACGGGTTGGTAAGAGATTTGGTTTGGATAAGAAGATAGTTACTTACTATATGGTAAGGATTAGATTTTCGTAACTTTGTCTCAACGCCTATTGGGGATATACTTACAAGTATTTTTTTTAAATGAATTAATGCTAGTTAGTAGGGTAGGTTACCCATGAGATAGGACAAGGAAAAGAGGCAGACAAACTAAGAGGTGGGAGGATGAAATAGTTAAAATAGCAGGTCCACTATGGACCCGTTCAAAAGACAGGAAGAAATGGAGAAATTTAGAGGAGGCTTTTGTTGGGAGACAAGCTTTGACGGAATGATGTTTTTTTGAACGATGTTTAAGATAGTTAATTTTAGGAATTTTAAAAATGAATTGTTAATATTAATGAAGGCTTTTTTTATTTTATTTTTGTTGTTAGTAGGGTAGGAGACTTTGGAATATTTTAGCTTTTTAACTGAAGCTCATATTTAACTGATATTTAAGGCAGTCCAAAAATACTCGTTAACCTCATGTGATATATAATAAGTAGGCAGTAGCCAATAAAAAAACATAAGTAGGTACGTAAGTATAAGATAAGTAGGCAGGTAAGTACAAAGTAGGTGCGAAAATTATCGGCAAAATTAACAGCAATAAACCTGCAATTTAAAAAATGCACTTTACGAGAAAGGCGAGCGACGTGTATTAAAGAAAAATCGACAGCTGCTACGTACCCTATCGAAAATGCAAATTCACGATTTTTTCATCGTACCAATTATCCGTTGTTGTTTAATATACTTTTAGGATAACAAATGAGTAATTCTAAAAAAAAAAAATTTTTTTTGTCATTTTTTATCGAATAAAATTGATTTTACGAATTTTTTAACTTATTAATTTAGCTCTTTTTGGTTTAAATTGATCTCCTGTAAAAATGTTATTTGCAGTTTCGATACTGTTCGCAGGGGCAGTTGAATTACGAAAGTTACACTATTATTAAAGGTACTTAATAAGCTGACACCTTCGAAGTGCAAGATATTAATAAATATACACCTAACAATTAGTGTTTCGAAATTTTAACGACATACACACCATACTTGAAACTTTACGTGTTTTTGATTGCCAATAATATTGATGGTTAAGTTAAATCGAATCCAATAATAATTTGTAGCGAAGTATACGAGTACATGGTTAAAGTACAGCCAGTTAAAAGTATACAAATAATTATTTTTAACGATTTTAAATCTTATGCCATTAATATAAGAGACAGTGAAAATAAAAAAAAATATTTACCTTTCTCATTGTAAGTACCATTCATATTTATGAAACGTAAACTACTTTTATAGTGAAATAAGTTAGGTTAAATTGTAAGGTTTTTATTGTATAGAGTTTTAATTAACTTCAAAATGTTTTATTTCAAGTACGTAGGTATGCATTTTATATTTTGTTTATAATATTAAATTCAGCTTTCGTTTAAACAAATGATTTTCATGAAATTAATTATTTAGAGACATGTATGAAATGGATGGATTTGTTAAAACTTAATCGAAGCCTCTTTTTTAGATATCTAATAAAACAAACACAAAATCAGTTAGCCTCATCAATTAAAAATTGAAGTAATTCGGTCTAAAGCTATATCGTAGGTTCGTAAGGTAACATTAACCCCCGGATTTCGGCTTCGCCGGTACTTAGGTATACAAATGGGACTCTATACAGAGTTATTCATAAAGGGTATGCTAAGCCGAAAAGGGTTCTTAGTACTCATTATTATGAACAACTTTTACTATAGGACCAACCTAGATTTCGCAAAAAAAACAACTGTTCCATATAGGTACATTTAGTCGAGTGTCAAAGAGTGTCATTGACATTTTTCTATGGAACAGCTGATTTTTTTTCGCGAATTTCGGGTTGGTCCCATAGTAAAAGAACAAAACAAAACAAACAAAGAAATAAAAACAAAACAAACAAACAACAAACAAACAAATGATCTGAAATGAGGTCGTGTTGTTTTGAATTTATTTTGTTTGCTTTACGACTCTTTTTGAAAATACCACGAAAGAATCTTAGTTAGCAAACAATGATTAATATAAATTAAACAAGTGCCGACTAGCTTTTCTCATGTGTCAGCAAATACTTCTCACATGAATCATTCCAGACTCGTTCCATGCCTAAAAACCTAAAAAGGTGATTCACACAAAAATGCAGACGCTTTACCGGGGCCACTTAACATTCTAACTTTTGGTGGTTTGCAATAAAATGCGGATTCCGTATGCAGAGTGCATCTTAAACAGGATTTGGGTTGAAAAATCAAGTTGGTGACCTTTTTGACTTGTGTGTAGTTCAAAATTGTTTTAGACCCCAGTGAAATGCTAGGATTGGAGAATTGGCGCATACGTTTTTTGTAACAGCTTAAAAATAATATCAATCAGCAAAAATTACGATTGAGTTTGAATGTAATGAAACTAGATGGCGCTTTTCTTAATCCTCTTCATTTCTTCAACTATATTTTTTTTTTTTTATGTGATTAAGTGACGAAACGAGCAAATCGCTCGCCTGATGTTAAACGTCACGTTTGCCCATAACAGGTCTGCGCCACCCAGAATTTTGAACTCGCAGAATTCAAGACCCTGCGTGGCACAGCACTGCGCTCGTCACCCTGAGATATAAGTTGATTAATCTCTCATTTGCCCTGTAATTTCACTGGAAACAATTTTCGACTCAAACTTAAAACAAATACTACTAATTTTATGTATAATACTCGTATTATAGTTGGTAGTTGGTATGTTATTACTCAATCATGAAAAAACGGCTAAACGAATACGGATGAAATTTGGTACGCAAGTAGCTTATACACTGAATTAACATATAGGCTCCTTTTTGTCCCTGCTAACGTAGGGGGTAGTTAGTAGGTACTGAATAAACCAAAACTCTACTACCTCAATCAGAAAGCTACTAGCTTTCTCTAGAACCGATGTTCTAGAAAATTACCACACGAAAACCAAAGATAACATCACACTTTCGTTTTTCAATCACCAAAACAAACATGTGATCTTGTTACACAATGATTACACTAATTTAAAATGCATTACACCGTGTAGCGGCTAGCATACGCGTCAACGAAAGCAAGAGCGGTTCACATCGTTTTCGGGTGTCGCCCACGGAGTCCACTTATTCAATTGTTCCATTTTAGGCACGTTATTAGAGGTAGGGCCGTAGTGATAGCGTTTAAAACAAAATTGGTACAGATTCGAGCGATTTGTCTGAGAAAAATGTATTTAAAAATGTTGACTGACAATTTTGATTCCGAATGGTTTATTGAATGGTTTCACAGATTTGAAGGTGTACTTAGCAGCAACATAGGTTTTTGTAAAATTTTTGATACGAATACATGTTGACAGTCGGAAGGAATTGATCTATTTAATCCGAGAGCAAACAAAAAAATTACAGCAATAATAATTTCTTATCTATAGGCCGTGTGGGTAGCCTTGGTGTCGAAGTTTTTAGGCCGCTTGAAGGGTGAGACATAGTATGAAACGACAGTAAGTTTAGCCAAAATTCAACTGACTTTCACACAGCCCAACCTATCGTAACAACCCTCTCTTGATAAAATCGCTATTCGCGTCTACTGCGCCCAACCCCAAAATCATAAGCGTCAAGCGTTTAAAAATTAGCATTTCCGCGCATGAGTTGATTGTTATTTGGAACACGGTGGTGGCGTAGGCGCAAGGCTACTCACGTGTGGGTAACTAACTCACATGTGTGGGTATAACCCACACACGCACCGAGTCTGTTGACACTGTCTCGCGATAACGGTACACGGATTAGCCTTTTACAGAAGGGACATGCTTTTTTATGCGGGTAGAGTCCGTAAGGACAAGAAACGTTACTTGGAACATGACTGGAAACTGACGTCTTACAAATGCTATTAGGTCTATAGAAGGAGGGAGATCCCCATGTTTGTCCAAAGAACAAACAGAGCTAGGACAATAAATGCCTAACGGTCGTAATAAGGTCGGTAGGTGAAGTTTTAATTCTCAAATAACAAAATTCCTTGTAAATGTGACTTACCTGTAACATTCAATGTTATTTAAGTTCAATAAATATTTCTGATTTCAGAGATTCAGTTTTTGGATAGGTTTGTAGACAAGATTAATTAGATTCGAAAGAACGATATGTATGGATGACATACATGTTATTTTTTAAATTCGAGAAACAAAGTATGTACCTATGCACTTTTGTGCATAGGTACATACTTTGTACGTACATACGTACATTGGTACATACTAATTACTACTACTAATTTTGTATGTATTATCACGTAATACTAACTCTTAAAACATACAGAACTGTTAGGGCTGGAATAGATCTTATCAATTCTTATCGTTCAGAATTTCAGACCAAAGCTATTCAATTCAAGTGTTTTAAGACGTAGCTTACATTTTCGAGGTATGATCTTAAGTTCAACTTCAACTTCAATTTTTATAAATGGCTTCTGCGGGGTTGCCACAATTTAGCCAGTGTCAAGTGGATAGAGTAGGTACGGTACGTGCCCCAGTAAAGTAGTGGAGACTTTACTAGAGGCTTTTTTAAGGAGTTTTGGAAGCAACACGGAATGACACGATTCACTGCATTTTATGATTTGCCCACACTCGTGCACGTCCTCAAGCACTTAATGGTTATTTTCCCCACTTAAAATAAACATTAACACTCAAAATTACACAAGTTTAATAAAATAACAAAATGAAGCAACATGTCTCTTCCACGTTCCCGCCAAAACTCATGATCTTAAGTTGTTTTGTGTATTAACTTTTTACTAACTATTACTGTCACAGCACAAGCCTATCCTCTCCAAAAAATTCAAAAAACACAAGTCTGTTAGCAAAATTTGCATTGGACATGTCGAGTGCCACACATGCAAATCCACCTGCAAACAATATGAGTCAGTGGCGCCGGCGATGGCGACGGCGCCAAACACGGTGTTTCTGTCAACTGCATATGGAATTCTGTTACGAAATACTACGTGAATTCTACAGTTCGAAAAGTACTTTATTTAGGTCAGTTTGAACAAGAAGATTAAGGATTTTTTAAACGTGTTTTGCAAAAAAAATAAATGTACGAAGTATACGTGATACCGAGGTTTACAAAATTGATTTGCTTAGATTTTTTGTTTGTTGAGCATGTATTTATTTGTGTTTTATAAAAAAATACATTTCATCTCCATTATCAGCAACCTTCTCCAAAATGACGTACTTAGCCTCACTACTGAAATCAACCAAATATGTGTGAAGCCAGTCTGGGTCTTGTATGGTTTTAAAAATTAGTGTTCTTTTTCTGCCACTGCCAATTGCCTTGTTGTCACTTTATCGACATATTTACCAACTTGTGGTATCCAGTATAAAACTTATCTACCCTACCAGTCTACTCATCCAACCTAAGTCTTTTCATCTCCTTTACAGTCTATCCTCATCTTCCTTATAGTTTTCTCATCACCCTACCAATCTACTCTTACCCTTACAGCCTTCTCGTCTATTGTATATTGTATTCTTATCTATTCTTACAATTCGTTTAATTCCAAAGCAATGAAACCGAAACGCCGCAGCTAGCCTTAGAGTAGGCAAACCACGACCAACTTGAAAGCAATGCCACTCAAAGCTGTGTACAGAACAGCACTTGTCGCAATCTAATAGAAAGTAAACAAGGAAATGGGACGCAAACAAAGATCTATCATGAAACCTTACTCTCGAATTAAACAATAAAATATTCAATACAAATACACTCAGCTTGTGCGCGGAAGAGGTCGAAGCTCACTAGTACCTACTAAGCGTTAAAGAATTTCTAAAATGAAGATGAATTTTAACAATAAGTTAGGAAGTCTCAAGTGGCCCAAGACGACTGGAAGGATTAAATATGTAGATAGATACTTAGATAATCTCTATATTGTTCACACCATAAATTACGAACACAAGGATTATAACACTTAAAACCACAAACCACTTAAATATAATCAAGGCAAATTTTTAACAAAAATTAAAACAATTTTTAACCGACTTAAAAAAAGGAGGTTATCAATTCGACTGTAAATTAATTAATAAATTAAGTAAGTCTTAAATTAGCATCAGGTACGTGCGCGACAAATAGATGAATAACTCAATAGTCGGTCTCTTGAAGTCGGTTTTTGTTTTTTTTTTTGTAAAAATAATTAGATTTATTATTATTTTAATGTGTTTTAATTTTTGTCGCAATTAACTTGCCTTATTCGTTGTGTGCGATGTAAAAGTCACAACAGGAAGTCGACCAAGAGTCGAAATTTTAAATTCTAACCACGAGTACCTCTCATTCCTTCTGCCTTTTTCTATCTTTGCCATATATCCAATAAGAAAACCGCTATATTTATGACGTCAAAAAGTTTGTCAGTGTGTAAAAAGTCTATAAAAAGATAATAGTTATAATAAATTATGTATGGAGTAAGCAGAACTAGTGGGTTTGCAGCCTCAATATAAGTTTGAAGAAATCAACAAAAGAGCTTTTAATAGGATTCTACGTAGTCATGGTGCCATTCTAATGTATCCGATATAACTTTAATGGACATTTCATTAACTTTATTACTTTCGCGAGTCAATTCTTGATTATAATTAAACTTTTTATTGCAAAATTGGCATTATTACTGAACTTATTGGAAAGGAACTGTTATATTGACGTGGTCTAGGATAGAATCATCTTCGTTTTGGTTATCAAAACTGAATTTAAAATAGTGCTCTTAGAAATTGTGATCGTAATTTATGTTTTCGTTGTCCAAAAAAACTTGGCTGTTAAGTTTCAAATTGCTTCTCAAGAAAAACTAGATAGCTATGACTAGATTCGTCTTGGTTCGCCAAAGTTAAATTAATATAGCGATGTCAATTAAAGTTTTAGTCTTTGCAAGAACTAGATTTTTGTTGTAATACCGCTTTCTCCGACAAAATATTCCAAACAATAATTCAACTTTCTAGTTTTTTAAAGTTTTAATACTAGACTCTAGATTTTCTGCAAAGCTGTTTTGGTTGATCATTGCTTTGTGTTTTATTAAAAGATTTCTTATTTTGTTTCTTACAATTTCTAATTTGATCTTTATCTTAAAATCTGACGTGTTTTGAGATATTTTGTTAATTTGATGTTGTTTTATTTTATTTCCTATTTTATTCTGTTTTGTTTGGAGTATCCGACTCAATTATACGTGAGTTAAATAAATATTGTATTTAAAACAAAATTGAATTCTCATTATTTAAGTAGCCTATCTGAATGTTAATCTTCAGGTCTGCCACTACAGGTGTAATTA
This sequence comes from Alcis repandata, assembly GCA_949125135.1. Taxonomy (NCBI): domain Eukaryota; kingdom Metazoa; phylum Arthropoda; class Insecta; order Lepidoptera; family Geometridae; genus Alcis; species Alcis repandata. Next base: position 11,471,691 of record OX421233.1, on the reverse strand, counting down.
TTCATATAGGAAACATTAATATAAAGACGGTTTTCTTCAACAACCTGCAATAAAGTTCAATTTGCTCATCCGGTTCTAGAGTTATAGTTCCTTTTAACGTTTTCTCGTGTTTTACGTGGGCTTTAATAGCTTTTGCGTTCCTGTCGAGATGTAGTTCACAATACTGATTGTCTAAATGAGTTTTAATTTTAATGTTTGTATTCAGGTTTTCTTTGATTGTTAAAAAGACTAACTTTGTTGGCGAAGCAACTCAAATTGTGTCTTAGCCCCCGATACTAAGAAGTGTTACTATTGAGATTAACTATTTTGAGACAGTTCATGCCAAGAAGCAACTTAAATGTCCCGATTTTGACCTGATTGTTAAGTATAATATAATTTAATGATTACGACAATATTACGCAAATTACAAGCAGGCCATAGCCTTGGGGCATTGTGAATTTTTTTCATTACCTAAGTTTCATCTTTTCTCAATTTTTACCGTTGTTTGACAAACTATTTTAATGTTTGTTTCATTATCGTTTATTTTATTTGTAGGAACATCCAATTCATACAAACCTTTCTAAGAAAGAATTGAAAGAAAACTTGCTCTAATCATTATGTCGCTTCATGTGCCTATAATTTATTTATGAGCTCTGTTTCTTGTATGGTATCATTTTCATTGCCGCATTCAATAGCTTGAAGTTCATGTTGCTTAATCGTATTCATGCCAGCTGCACCTTTATCTATATCTCGATTATCATCAATAACAGTCCAGTAATTATCGATTTTAGAATAAGGTCGATTGCTGTAATTATATCATTTCTCTATAGTGTCTAATGAACAGTCTTCTATAGCTTTTGATGTATGCAGCTTGGTGTTGTTAGATTAACATCGTGTTTTCTTTATCTTTATGGATCTTAGTTCAATGACTTGTGTGCAGAGGCAATTTTATCTCTAGAATTGAATGAGGGAGGCACTATAACATTTTCTGTAGAGAACTAAAAATCTGTCGTAGAACATTTTAGTTCAGCTGTTTGGTCAACTTTCTCTCTCTATTTGGTTAGTGCTATGTTTGTCGGTGATAAAAGCTGATCGAGAATTTTATTTTATGGTTTCTGGAAGTTGATATTTTATAATTCAACTTTTGTTCTTTACCTTATTTTCGAGAAATCATGAGCTGCCTATGAAATGTTGACGCACTAGGCTGAGCTTAATCTAGAATAACAGCAATTACAAATTGTAATCACAGTACTTGCTTGTAAAGTGACATTTTATTTATGCGTTATGAAAAGTATAAATGCAGCAACAAGTGCACCAACACAATTATTAAGATTAGATCTACTAATATAAGAATACGAACGTGATGAAGTTTGTTTGTACAAAATAATACAAGAAATGTGAATAGAGTCTTCGAAGGCAACCAACGCACTGGAGAAACCTCAGGTATTGGAGTTGTCCATAAGTAGCGGTGACGACTAACAATCAGATGGCTTATTGCTTGTTTACCAAAACCAGAACCAATCACTCTGGGTCTTACTTATAAATAATGTTTTAAACTAATACCTGCCTAAAATGCTCTGACTCGCTATCATGAAGTTGACACGTGCAAAAACAAGACAGAATTTTAAGCACTGATTAAGTTTAGGTAACACTAAGGGCCTCTGTATAAGCACTTGTGAACTGCAAGTGGGACTGTAGAACACAGTTAGTGCATTACAAACTGCTTCTCACTTATGCACATTTAAATGGGGTGATTATTGTAATAGTGTTTACCCACATTTATGGTTAATGTTCGAATTGTGCAGATAGTGTTGTGACATGAACATGGTTATTATAATATGCTCAATGCTCATAGCTAATGGCTAAAGGGTAAAGATAAGACACTTGACGAACTTTTGTTCTCTGCAATTTTTTTAAAAGTTCAGTGACAGTTTTTGATGAAGGTGTTAGACGACAAGACAAGCAAGTTGCTAGCCTGATGTTATAGGTCGAGCTGGTCCATTACAGTTTACAATCCCGTGTGACCAGTGACACATAGAAATTGAATAATAAACAGCTCAAGATATTGCGTGGCAAAACACTACAGACTGCACTCGTTAATCTGAGCAGTTAGAACTCTAGATAGATTAGATAGACATACTCTTAAAAACTACAAACAAAAGAAAATAATAATGGTTTAAGTCCAGTGCATCTGGGAGATCAGTCAAATGACAAAGGTTAGATCAACAGTTGATAGAAAATGATTCACAATGATAAAAATAAAGATTGTTTTACTTGATTACTTTTGAAATGTTTCAAGAACAGATTATTTTTCGGAATTCACCAATAAAGCTTTTTGGAATATTTTGCAAACCTAGCTATTGATTCTAGAGCAATCGACATTGAGTCTGTCCTTGTCACTTTCATGCCAACAGTGACAGGTGACAGAAACACAGCTATTGCTTAAAAGTCAATTGCAGGGCGGATCGATACTTCTGAACATCATGAACGAAGCTTTGTTAGAAACAGGCATGAAACAAAAAGTGCATTCTTTCTTCTGATAAAGTGCAAAAAACCAGACACCTTTTGTTCTACTTATAATAAAATACAACTTGAATAGAATGAGGCGTGATCGAAGTCTGTAAATGAGTCTTTGATATTGTGATCACGCTGCAATATGACCTAAGCATTGTGTTACCTAATCCGGGTTCTACATCACAAGCTAAATACACTTTGTAATCATAATTTTGAGTATTATTAAGCAAAGGCACAAAATTTAGTCCCGATTTGCGACTTTCGTTTTCCGATTCTACTATTTTTAATTTATATCGTATCTGCGAATAGCATAACACCTCACAGGTCTTGTTTCCAAATTTTTAAACACGTCTACCACAACAGTTTCAGGTTATACGACACATCATAACAGCCTATTTTCAGTTTACGAAGTAGCTGAGATTTGTTAATTTTTTAGCAGTAACCGGATTTTGATTACCATTCCTTTAGAAAATTGCCACGTTTCCTCTTTAAACGACTTTGAACATGTTAAACAGTCATTCGTACCTACTAATAAGTGTTCAAATGTCCACGTTTTGTATGTAAGTCTATAAATAGCATAAATTATAGTTCATTAGCAGCAGTTCAGATGATTATTTCCAGCTCTTCGATATTATTATCATGGTCTTGCTTTTCTTTCTTCTTTTTTAAATAACTGCATAAACGATTACTACTGCGCCATCTGAGAGGCTATTTAAAAGAATGGCCACATTACCATTATAGCCAGTTTGATTTTTTATGTCTTGGACCTTTTAGCTTCAAAAATTATGCCCTTGAAATCCACACTCACACTTGCAGATAAAGAATAACGACATCATTACACCCACACACTGACAATACCTTATTATGTCTCGTCCAAATGATCGTATCAAATGTCAAATTGAAAGAATTTAAAGTGCACTTGTTTTTAGAAGTGCAAGTGATTGTCTCAGACTCAGAATACCGTCTTGTTTTATTACATAAAGATAGAGTAGGATAGGTATATTTCTAAATGCCTACCAGTTCACTATGCAATGTTCTCTATTAAAATTTATGGACGTAATATTGCAATGCAGTTTTTATGAATATGTCCTTAGACTGATTTATGATGATTTCATCCTGATCAGATGAAAATTTAATATCGTCAAGTGATTGTGCAAAGTCCACAGTAGGCTATGCCATATCTATTATTTTTTGTCACGGCCATGGCCATAAATAGCCAATTTATGTTGATAGTCATTCCAAGTCTATTGAACTCTTCATGTTATTAAACGAGCTTTACTAGCATTGAAGTGAAGCTGATATATATATATATTGGCCATATTTGTCATTTTTTTTCTTTAATGACTTAATCAATCTATGTTTTCTAACGATACATAAAACTTTGGACAGCATAAAATTAGAGTCACAAAAATATTAAAAAGTTACAAACTAGTACCACAAAAATGGCAGCCTTATAACTTCTATCAAGAACGATCCATTGACAACTTGAGATGAAGAGAATTTGCATTTGATGATGATGATGAGGATTTATATTTAGTATTAGAATAAACCCACGATTAGACTAGATAACAACTTGAGTTTGTTGAACTAAAAATCACTAAAAATAAATTTCAAAGTCTACCTCTATACTTGTTTGTCATCTAGATAATATGATGTTCTAGTACCATCAATAGGCTCAATTACGAAGGCGCGTCCACAAGTCCTCGATCAATTCGTCCCAATTGTGCTGCAATCTTGCCAATCGATTCGTGGAATACAAACACTGATTTGTAGATTCCACACAATATTGTTGGCTACGTACGTATTCAGACTATAGACAAATATGATGTACTAAGAAATATGTTCTATATACTTAGCATTGAGGTAAAGGGAAGTTATGTCAGTTTTGTTGGCAAATTATGCATGTAGTTTGAAATGGACTTTGATCAGGAAATATTGATATGAGACGGATGAAGCTGAAGCGGTGCAGTGGACTTAATGATGATGATCATGGGTTATGACATGACTGCAGTAGCAAATGAACTATATATTATACTAAGACTAAAAGTACGACCTAGTTCTATTAATGGAAAAACCAATAGAACAATGGGGAAGAGACCTTTGTATCAGGCATCTGCTTGCATCAGCTACTAAAAAGGCAGGATGTTCCAAAATAAATGTTTGTCGGTCTAGTTTTGTTTGGTTTAGTTGCATTATCTCGTGTCAACTCAACATTAACTATTTACGGGTACTATTTGCTTATGAAAGGCTACGAAGTTATATCCAGAGCGTAGTAGCTAAGGTATGTATTTTCCTTTCTCTGCCATCGTTTGTGGTTATCCCAAACAATTGTAGGATGCAGAGCCTATGTTAATCTTTAACAGTAGGTACATTTACGAACGCTATATGTTATATCTACAGTAGGAGTGTATAACCAATGACAAGTTAATTCTATTTTTGAACCTTACTCGCGAATAGGTCATAAAAACCTAATTCAGCCTTGAGGTTAAGTAAAAGGTTAATTAACAATTCACTTGCTAGTGCCGTGCATTAGATTAGACTAATAAAAAATAGCTAATAGTACCTAATGGACCTCTTACTTATTCTGTACTAAGAAGTAACAAAACTATAGTATCTTTCTAACTAGTTTTGATTTAGAGTTATAAAAGTAGTTTGGATTAGTCAAATTAACTTATAGATCAGCTAATATCTCAGTGGAAATAATGTTGCTGATTACGGAGAAAATATGAGGGTTTTCTTATAAACCTTAAAAAAGACAATTAAGAAGTGAAAAAGCTCACACAAGAACGACCTCAACACCTTCATTCCTTCTCCTTTCTGCTTCCTCCCCCTTCCCCCTTCCTTCTCCGCCCTGCTTCCTAACAATCATTTCGCCAACTCAAGCTGTCTTTTGTCAATCTTCAGGGACTTTCACCCAGACATTTCCTCCACTTGCATTCTCACTTGCACAACTGCGTCTGGCGCCGGCCCTGCCAACGATCCATCGATCATCGAAGAACGATCACTGTACAATACAGTCTTAATAAAATTGCGTTTTGTATGAGTTGCATGACAGATAAAGAAGGTTTGCATTGCTAGGTAATGATGGAAGTTTGACAGAGTAATTTTTGGTAATGAGCTCAAGTTTGAAGACTTTATTTCATCAGCCTATCTAATATCTGTCCACTGCTGGACATAGACCTCTCCTAAGGACTGCCAAATGGCCAGCGAGATGTTTTAAAAAACTTAGGACATGGCACGATCCTATTAGTCTTATAATATGACAACGCCGCCCAAGCCAGCTCTCAGGCGGCCTAAAAACTATGACACCAAAGCTAACCAACCCAAACGAACCTAATTATGGTACACTTGCATAAGTTATTATTATTACCCATTACAACACCTAACTTCAAATGCAATCGTTCATGACTTCACTGTACTTTAAACACATTCATAGATCAAACTAATAGCTTTATTAACAGCTATAAATCTCGTATCCGTTATCCGGTAGCCGAATCAACATTTCTCATTATAATTTCTAAGAGGCCGAAGGTAAAGGTTGAGATACAGGTGAGGCAGAAATTCGGTATCAAGTTTCGGTTTCGGATGACAAGTTTGACTTATGAAGTTTTGTTGTGTTTTTTATCAATTTACATTATTTATAAGGGAAATTAGGCATTTGTTTAGGTTTTGGGAAACTTTAGAAACATTGAATAGGAAAAATAAGAAAATAAAAGAGTAAGACTCGTAGGTACGTCTTGGTTCTTTCAGAAACCTGCCCAGAAATAATTTATTCACTCAGTTTAGAAAGAAAGAAAAAAGATAACAATGGTTCCGGTACAAAATTATTTAACATCTAACGAAAATACTATAACGAAAACCAAATTCTTCCAAGAACCTCAAAATCACTTGTGCTCGGAGCCCGAAAACAATACCACAAAACCGTCACATCTCTAAACATCAGCCATCTCTTAACTAATATCAAATAACTCATACTTACAATTAAATTTAGTTCTAAAACTGAACAGATTATTACTAGTGGGCGTTTTACCATTGTAATTATTTGGTAAATGGACATGGCGTAATACGTATCGTATAGAGATTATGAAGAAAGTCTGTCGACATTAATTACCATGTTGAGTTGATTTATGTCAAAAGGTGAGCAGTTCAATTGTTACGGAGCTTATATTTAAAATCTAGTCTATGCTAGGTGCGTTTCCGTCGCAGTTCTGTGGTATGGGTACTTTAGGTATCTAGTATAGATACTTTTCTAAGGAGCTACTACTTACTTACCTGACACCTAATGTGTTATTAAGTTTTTTTACAAGTTTTTTGTCCTTCTACAAAAAGAAATAGCCTTCTGCTGCTGCATACTCGATGAGATAGAGTTCGATGCTCGATGCTAGCGACGCTCTTTCGGTTTGTGTAAGCTACATGGTTACCATATTATGTCATTCAAAATTTTCCGAATTTCTTTTTTTAATTCCTCGTCTATTTTGTTATAATTAACAAGAGGATACTCACCTTAAGCGTCTATTCAAATTCAAATTCTACATAATTGTTTTAATGTAATTTTATTTTAAAATCTCAGAAAAAGAGTTTTAGAAAAAGTTAATAAGTAAGGCAGGTTGATTGCATTGTTGGTTATTAGGTAGGCAGGTAGGTAGTACCTAGGTATTTTGGAAGTAGGTTGTACAGATAGGTATAAAACTTAAGCTCAGGTAAGCTTTGCCTATAAGCTTGGGAAACCCAGGTTTAGTGGTGAAACATTAGGATTATGACATTATTTGATAGACTTACGAATCGCGTACCAGTGCGAAACTTACGAGTAAAACTTCGAAGTTTATACAAAGCCTGTTGCAACTATTAGCCAACTAACTTTATACTAGTTAGGTATATCGGGACCTCACAGAAAGTGAATGTTTGTAGATAAATAAAATTAATTATAATTGTACTATACTGTTAACGGTTATTGGTTGTTTATTAATATAACAACTACTTTGTTTATATGCTGTGATGAAGAATTTATGAAAATAAGGAAATGTGGTTTCAATAAAATTAATAAGCTATTTTTGACATAATCAATTTTTTTTTATTAAAGGAAATGAGTAAGTAAAAAAAGTGAAGTACTTTTTAAATCTAGACATTTCTAATTTAATTTTAAATTTTTAATCAATTTTGTTAAGTGAACTTTTTAAACTTTTTAAGAAAACAACGTAGATTAATAAAACGAAGGAAAATAAGAAATAAAAGAGATAGTAAATTAAAGATAAGGTTAAGAAAGTGCTCACGTCATCGATAGCGTATGTTTTCTCGTAAATCTTTATAAAAGTACCTACATACTTGGTATCTACGCACTTAAGCTTCGTTTTATCGGAAACTTTAGAGGACACAGTCCATTATAAGAGAAATGTAGGTAAGTACTAAATGTATGGTGACACAAGAAAGTAGGCGATGACTTTTTTATAGAAAAGAGAGCGGCAGAATAGCAAACAGGCATACGGTCAGCCTGATGGTACGCAAATCGCCTCTGGATACCTGCAATACGAGCGGTGTTGACGTTACTTTGCCAGCCCACAAAGGTAAAAAAAAGTTTTTGTACAAAGAAAAAACATGCTTGTCTACACAAGATTTGTATTTTTAGATGTTTGTAACGAATAAATTCAAAAACTACTGAACCGATTTCAAAAATTCTTTCACCAATATTAATCTTACATCATTAGCGACATAAAATATATTTCACATTCGTGCGAAAGCGGGAGAGGTCGAAGATATTTAATATTGTACAACATTATGTAAAATTGAAGAAAATAAATATTGTGAAATAGTGATTGTAATGGGTCCCAAACTAGGCTAGGCCTGGATGTTGACTGGATTTTTGTGGATACACTTTTGGTGATTCGAAGAATTAAACAGTTATCTTGAAGTTGCTTCTAAATCGTAAGTTAAGTTAGACATCGTTGTTTTAGTAAATACTGAAGATCTTTCTTACACTTTCTTCCAATTTTTATCAGTTAAAGCAGATAAAAAAGCGGCAAAAAGATAGTAAGATATTACATTCGTTGTTTAGCACAGTAGCGCGCAGACCGCAGACACGTCGAGTTATATTTGTAAAACTGTACATTAAGTGAGTAAGACACTTAAACAGTTAGACGAGACAAGCTAAATTAAACAACAGTATACATCTTACTTTATATTCATACATATTATTAGCATACATATACATATAATATTACTAATGTACTAAAGTTAATAAAAAATCTCTGGTATGAATTGACAAGATATTTTAAAAAGCGATAAAAAGTAGATACAAGGACGAACTGGCTATTAAAATAACAACATGAAGACTAGGTCAATAACTTTCATAAAAAAATATACCTACTTAAAAAAAAACTTGAAATGCTTTTTAAATATCGAATCATATGCATACATTAAGTCCAATCAAAGTCTTCATACGAATCCTAAAATAGCTGAACCAGTTTTAGATAAACTTAGTTAGGTACATTCTTATTGCCATTTCGCTATCTCGATTTGTTGTTATAGTTTAGAAAGAGAGAGAGATGGCTAATCGCTTATCTTCCCCTTAACATCTCAAGTAATGATTATTGCCATTATTACTGGTTTAACTTAACTTTAACAAAGGGTTATCAAGATCAGGTCTTTGCACCTATAACTTAACAATTAACATTTACCTGTTAAAGATCGGGGAGGAGCTTCCCGTCAAGTGAGACACGCGACGTGAATAATTGGGTTCCGTAGATGGAAGATTAAGTCGGTCAGATAATGATGAGCAAATAAACAATGATGGCACTGTTACAACAAGTACTAGGTAGGTATTACACAACACTGTTTATTAGTCAACCTTTAAACCCTTTAGTTAACCTTAAAACCTTTCGTTAGTTGACCAATAAAACACGAGTATCTCACTCTGGAGAGTTGTAGATAATGACGATAATGAAGACAAGAACTAAACTTCTTCTTGAAGAATTAAATACGAAGTCGCGAAACATGTAGAACTGGAACCTACCTTAGGTTGACCTTAACTGGAGTGACACAGCCTAAGCAGGATGTTAGTGTAGGGTTTACCTTCTAATCAATTACGCTTAAGATATACAGTTAAATTTGAATGTTAGTTCGAATTAAAAAAAAAATTAAAGTCACATAAAGTGCCGCACATTAAAATTCGAATTCAGTTACAATTTAATTCAGTTCAATTTACATTTCAAAAATGATCAAAAGCTGTATTATGTAAATACGGGTTCTTTACTCTGTCTGCGTCAACCCTAAAAACATCAATAGTGGTGAGCTGCGCAAGCGCACCCATCGAAAGCAAACGCAAACTCCTTTTGTGTGCGGTGAGACGAATGTTTGCCAGGAACATCTTTTTATTTATGTCTGTCTTGTGCGCTATTTTTGGATCGATACGAAACCAGTTTTGATAGTTTCCCCTTTTGGAGTTCTTGGAAATGCTAATTTGCGTTGTTAGGTCGGTCTGGTCGGTGTTCGAGATAGAATCTGTATTTTGTTTGTTATGACGCGGTTTCAAAACTTGTAAACTTAAAGGTTTGACTGAAAAATTAGTAGTTCATTTAGATTCAAAAGTTTGTCATCTATTGGATCGTAGAAATCAAAATTTGCTGTTAAAGATCTTGTAGACGAGTGCACCAGAATGTTTTCGAACTTTGTGAGCAGGTGCCATTTGCTTTGTCAATAACTCCAAATGACGACTACGTCTACTCTGTCAAGAGCGTTACGACCAAAAAATATCATAGAGATCATGGGTTATTGTAAAAGAATTGATAAGTACCAATAAGCGTATTTTGAACCAGAAATCATTACAAAAGCTACCTAATATAGCCATCTATTGAAACCCTTTTTTCATTTAAAAAAGATATCTAATTAGGGTCAATTTCTACTAGAATCCTGCCCAACTGATGCCCATCTTAATCGGCAAAGAACAGAAAGTATCATTACTAGCTTTCCCGGACTTCGCGAATGGAATCAATGTCTCGATTGATTAGATCTCTGGCTAACTATGTAGGCTCTACCAAGTTCTATAACGGTATAATGGAAGCCTTAATTAAGGGACCTTTTGAAGACGTTCGTTGATAGTCTTTGGCGCGTGTTTGTGCCATCTAAGAGCTTATTTGGAATTGTTAACGAAATGGCTTTTCATTGAAATATACTAAGCTAACACCCGCAGTTTCATTCGAGAGCATTTTCGAAATAGCTTTTCATCGAAGTTGGCTAACACCTGCAGTTTCATTATACCCAGAGTATTTTGCCTTGTGTTGTGTTCTATAGCCTATACTCTACTGTATTCTCTATACGAATTTAATTAGTTAAATGTTCTAGATGGCTCTAATTTAATGCTGTTTGTGTCTCTATCGCACCTATGACCATCACAATGAGTGTAAAAAGTATTTCCAATATTGTACGAAACTGATTTAACTAGTAGGACAGATACTTCTTTATACATAACTAGCTGTTCCCTGCCACGCTACGCTGTGGATAAAAAAAATATAGCCTATGTTACTTTGGGATAAGGTAGCATTCGAATGGTGAAAGAATTTTTGAAATCGGTCCAGTAGTTTTTGAGTTTATTCCACACAAACATACAAAAATACTAATCTTTCCTCTTTATAATATTAGTATAGATTGGTTACGTTTTAAAGGTTTTGAAGGTAGATCATTTTGTATGTCTACTGTTATTTCTTATAAAAAAACGTAGCTAACTAAATCTAACGATGGATTTAAAACAAACTGTCCAAACAAAGATCCGTAAAACTTGAATGACAAAATCAAAATAATGGCTTAAATATACTAAAAAAATAAATTGCAAAATAAAAATATTGTAAGGCTTTGGTCTATACCCAGCAGTGGGAGAGAGGGGGCTCTGGATGATGATGATGATAAAGGCTTTTAATTGATTATTCAAATGCTTTAACTGATACTTCAACTTACTTTTATTTTAAACACTATCGTGTATATTAATGAATTTATATGAGTCAATATTTTTTTACTATATTTAGCACGAGCTAATTATACCTACTCTTAACTCTATCTATATGTAAATTAACTTCTGTGCGTGTAGTTTTTGATTATGTTAGATTGTAAGAATATATTTGCATAATATATATAATTCTGACACTTTATGTGCTGTTTACTACGGTTCTTGGAGATAATGGATTATAATGTGAAGGTTATTTGATATAAATAATCTTTGAATGTTAGCTAAGAATACAATATATTTATATATATACTAGCTGACTCGACAGACGTTGTCCTGTTAAAAGCCATTGCGTAACTATAGCAACCGTAGTATGTTGATGCTAACTTGTCAATTTATAGTAAAAATTATCAGTATATATTTATAATTTGCAATAAATTAAAATTGCGACTATAATTTGAGATTTAAACTATCCTATCTCTCAAGTTGGATCAAACTGCACATGGTGTGCGAATTTTATTATAATCGGTTAAGTGGTTTAGGAGTCCATTGAGGACAAACATTGTGACACGAGATTTATATATAAATATTAAGAGATTATATTTATATATATGCCTAATTGCATATATAATAAACCCAGGGTCTGTATTGTACCGTGAGTGTAAGTGTGAGCCTAAATTGGATCGTTTTGGCTTTTGTCTCGCTCTGTCAGTTAGAAATAAAAGATGAAAGAAAGAGTATTTGTCACCTATAGCAATATAGTTTTATGCTAGCTCAGACAGATAATGGAACATATTGCTGCCATATTACACATTGCATAGAACATATTGCTTGTTTGCTTGTTTCCTGAGAAATATAATCTTGAACTTTTCATGGTCAAATTGAAAAGGTATTTTCTAACCATACGTTCATCTTTGACCATACCATATCTTCGTTGCTTACCATTTTACTAACCGACGATTTGGCAGTCGAACACAGACTTAACTTGGTGGTCAAATACGGATAAACAATGCCTACAGCTAGTAGTTTGTTATTGCCTTTGTATTGCCATCAACTTCACATAATGCTATAAAGCATCAATAACAAACAAGCAGTTACGTTCTACAATCTAAATCCGAGCCTCAGATAAAGCTAGAGAGAAAGATGGAGCACTGCGATGGATTTGGATGAAGCCAAGAATTCCTTTGCGTGTACCTACGTAAGACCTACAAGTTTACATATCAATACTTCTCTACTCGCGGCACTGCACTATAGATCTTGTCTTCTTCTTAGTCGTTCACTCTTGGCAGAGTGGTCGTAGTTGCAATGTTACACGGAGGCTCTTCGCCGTCGTCGATGCCCCTTTCCATTGCTGCTGCACGTCACGCAATGCTTCTCCATTTCTGGCGGTTTGTTGCATCGCGAGCACACTGAACCACGGTGGACTGCTTGGCCTTTTTATGAGGTCGGTCCAGCAGGTAGAGCTTGTAACATATGTTATATGTACGCGCAAAAGTGGAGTTCTGGCTTCGCAGTGCTCCATCTTTTCTAGCTTTATCCGAGATCCGCAACAGAACCCTACCATGTTGGTAGACTGGCCACTAGTCTATTCTTTAATAGAACATCCAACGTCATTAAGTAACGTTACAAAACGGTTTGTTGCGAATGTAGTTCACGCCTTATGTGGCTGAGGAAGTAGGGTACACTGAGCATGGTAAACTATGGTTACTTTACTACAGTAAATTGTTTGACGGGTGATGGGGTCTAAAACTCCAAACATGAAAGCTGAAGGGAAGCATGTGTATCGTATGCATTCAGGGTTATAAGGTAAAGCATGCTAAGCCATTTCACGTATTTAAGAAACAATTAGCTAATAATATATCGATATCATCGATGATAAGTTGTTGTAACAACACGAGAAAAGAAATGCGTGAAGTGGGTAAAAATGTGTTTTAAGTGCGACGACGAACGCAAAAAATTTTTTTTTGTTAATCCATGTTATCACATAAGTGACGTTAAATTGCCTTCGTGATAATAAAGTTCTTAAACCTAAAAAAAGTCAAAAAAGGGTCATAGTGCTGATCATTCATTATGAACTACTTAAATTTTACTATGGGACCAACCCGAAATTCGCGAAAAAAATTAGTCGAGATGAGTGTCATTGATATTTTTTTATGGAACGGCTGAATTTTTTTCGAGATTTCAGGGTTCAATCCATAGTAAAAGTTGTTCGTAATGATGAGTCTAATGAGTCCTTTTCAGCCTAGCACACCCTTTACTTTTATCCTTGTATCAGTAGGATTGTTCACACAGAAAATCACAAGCAAAAGAATAATGAAAAAACCAGCTTGCAACTGGCCGTCTTTTCGCTAAAAGCGCTGTCCCAGGTTTTAACATTAACAAGATACAACATCGTCAAAAAGCTTCACCATTATCAACAGGTTTCAATTTCCCTTCAACTTTTGATACATTTTCGAAAGTAGGTACCAATCAACCTGATACAGTTACCCGATCCATATGACAAGAACGTCAGTCATCCACGACATTGACCAGCTCCATAAATAACTCTTTCACTTTCGTGACTGGCCTCCGTGAGGTCTGCTCTCAAAAGCATCGGTACATCATCTACATCCTACTAATATAATATTATAAACGCGAAAGTTTGTGAGTATGTTTGTTGCTCTTTCACGCAAAAACGGGTAAACGGATTTACATGAAATTTGAAATGAAGGTTGTTCATGGTCTGGATTAACACGTAGGCTACTTTTAATTCCGAAAAACGGGGGTGAAACTGCGGGGCGCAGCTAGGTGTCTATATATATGAAATGCAATACCTGACCGACATAATAACATGTCAGTCAACATACAGTCTACATCCACCAAGAAAGTAATTTACGGTGTTCAAATGTTTAAAACATAGGATTGTTTGTAAAAAAAAATACAGACAGATATGTATCGAACTCTCACCACAAGGGTACTTTTTACAATTTTGGTACGGAATCCTGAAAACATAACCGCGGGTAAAAATAAGTCATATCTCAAGTATTTTGTTCATAAAACGTTAACGTACACGTAAATGAAACAATAGCTCCGGGCAAAGCCGCCAGCAAAAGCTATAGCTGTAATATATTCCAGTTATGTTTCTGTTTAATATATTCCGGTTATGTCTCTGTTGTCGTTATTTAGATCGACAGATAAACAGTTTCGCTTTCCACTGTGAGAAGTGGTCTAGTTTGGAGAAATTGATGTGAGCTTTTGTTTTTTATCGCGAATGAGTCCGCTTTTGACTATCAAGTCGATATTAAATTTACCGTAAATTCGACTGTTGGTAAACTGTAAGTTGAAGTATTACAGTATAGGGTCGTGCTGTAAACTCTTAGTGCAAGCCTGAACTGGATCACCCTGGCTTTTGTCTCCTTCTGTTTACTACAGAAAAGGCGAGACAAAGGCCAACGGGATTCAGGTAAGACAAACGCTAAGAGTACACAGTACGGTCCTAGAACTAAATCTAGTTAAAACGACTATTCTCAAGTCTTACTATTTGGATATTGCTAATTTCTACTTTACTTTATTTTTTCTGTTTCAGACTTGTCAACATGCTTTTGCGTTCTTAGTATAATATTTTGTCAATAAATTAAGTGACAAGTGACAATAAATTATTGCAGTCATTTCTTGATCGTTGTTTGAAAATTCATTGCCATTCTCACCTTGCAGAGACAGTCCAGTGTTTATTAAAACAGTAGTAGCTATAAACACCGCGGTAAGTGACAGCTAAATCTAGATCCAAAATGAATCAGAGCATTAAGAAATCGATAACCAACCTTGATGAGCCGACACAGATATCGATATTCTTAACCGCTTCTCTGCGCTTGTTGATTTCTAAACTTCCACAGAATATCCGACAGTCTCATTCAATACTAAACAATAGATTCCGATTTCCGAAGTTAATGCGACATGAACCTTTTACCTTAATAATATATCGATATCACGAACAGCCCCTACCATTGGACGCGCTTTCACCAACTCGATAAACAAAATCAACCTGACATGATCTCGCATAAATTCACGAACGAAAACCCTACAA
Source organism: Alcis repandata (assembly GCA_949125135.1). Classification (NCBI taxonomy): domain Eukaryota; kingdom Metazoa; phylum Arthropoda; class Insecta; order Lepidoptera; family Geometridae; genus Alcis; species Alcis repandata. Next base: position 11,456,206 of record OX421233.1, on the reverse strand, counting down.
TCTGATCGGTGTCAATGCGAAAACGAGCGAGAACAATCTACAAAGGCAAATGTCATCGGACGCATCAAGGCGTGGCTTGGAGAAATCGAAAGACGTACCATTTTGTTATACAAGCTTTACAATGTATAATTTAGATATCTATTTAACGGTCAATGGGGGATTAGTCACGTTCGAGCGAGCTTCCGACTGTAACGCTTGGTTTATATAGACGACTTTATATGGTAATGAGATTTATTAAAAGTGCGCCCGCTGAGAAACCTGTAGTTAGGGTTCAATTTACAACGGCTGTCGCTAGGATATATGATTACTTTTTGTAATAAAGGCTTTTAAAGTCTTTACCTTTTTATAAGATTCCCTTAAAGACTGTGTTAATGTAGATGCATTACCTTATAAATGGCATTTCCGAGTAAATCTAGTTCTCGCTCTGGCAAAACCGGAGCGACTTGAAATCTGGTTTTGAATAACAAAAACTTAAGTAAAATCTCACAAAAAGGTGGACCACAGGTAAGCAAGCACAGTCGTTAATGCTCTTTAGCGATAAGCTAATTAAAGCGAGATAACTGAAATAAAAAGTAACAAATCACAGGCGCTTGCGACAAACGCAGCGCTTTTTCATTTAAACGTTATCATGGATCGAGACGGGCGACTTTGATCCGTATCGGGAGCGAATAACTGACGAGAATACTTTGTAGTGGCTGTCACTTTCAATTTCACTTATTAATTGATTAATGTTGAGATAGACGGACAATGCAAAAAGTGAAAGAAAGCGATCGACATGTGGCCTCTAACGATTAAGCTTTAGGCATGCTTAAGGCGATCCTTCATTGAAGCATTTACTTGTAATGTAACAGTTATTCGAGCATTACAGCAGTGAACCAGGAGAGACCAGCTTTGCAGTTCGCAATGTGTAATGTAACGTGTAACATTACTGTGGTGAGTGTGGTAAGCCGAGCATAACAATGTGATCGTTTTTAATTTAGAAAAACAACTGATTCACAGGTAAACAATTGTCAATCTGGGAGGATTTATTTCGTAACGTAATGCTGAAAATATATTCTTAAATCCTAAGTAATAAGCGAATACTCATCAGTTATCAGTCTGTGTGGCAATATTGTAAAGTAATGCTTTAATGGAATTTTAGATAGTTATAAACATTAAGAGATTAAGAGAATGCTAATAAGTCAGTGGCTCAGCATTGTGAAGGACTGCTCAAATTATAATCTTAGATTGTTACGTTACAAGCAAATGCTGCCAATGGAACGCACCTTTATAATAGTATATTGTTACAGTCATTAACTTTCTACGCGAATTTAACGCGTATTTGATTCGAGATAGCTTTGTTCAGGTAATTTTGTGTTCAATGCGTGAAGATGGTTTATTTAATTTGTTTAGATAGCGTCACCACTTCGTCACGTTTACAATTAATTAACTTTGATATCAATAATTGTGTCTAAAAGATTTGATGGAAGTAAACCGTAACAACAAATTAAATCAGTAGCTAATAACTTAGACGGAAGTTTGTTTGTTGTTTGCACATTTCGGACTTTTTGTTACGTTCCTCATGATAATCATAGTTATTTATTTATTTGAGCTCATGTTTTTTTCGCGATTTCCGGGTTGGTCCCAGTAAAAGTGGTTCATAATGATGAGTACTATGAGCCCTTTTCGGATTAGCATAGCCTTTCCTTATAACACTGTATTAAAGCTCTAATGTTAGTTAAAAGAACCAGATCGTACATTTCAAATAAATTTAACAATCGGATTAACTGTGAACTGTGAAGTTAAGTCTGGAGTTAAGAGAATTCTGTGATTTTCTCATTGATTTCCCTAATCTTGAAGTTCGGTGAGATTCTTATGGTATTAGAAAAATGTCAAACGATAACACGGTGTTTATGATTATAAATTATAACTTAGAGATTAGATAAAATACTTAAATGGAATACCGTTCCTTTTTGATATCAGAAATATGTACAAAAAGTAAATTTAGTTAACTGTTGCGTCATCCGTGCGGTGATGAAAAAAGATGATAATATCCTATATCCTTTTCTGAATTTCTGATACCGTGTCTGCAAAACTTCATGACGCTCGGTTTATTAAGGCGTAGAAGCGTAACAAACAAACTCACTCTCTCGCATTTTATAATATTAATTAGGTAGGATATACTTCAAGATAGATAAACTTTTTATTGTTCACTCGAGAAATTACAAAAAAAGGATCATAACAGTTAAAACTAATGCAACAGTTGCCGGCCCAATAAAGTACAAAATAAGATAAAGGATATGTGGCATATCAAAGAGGCTATGTGCTCAGCAGTGGCCAATTACGGGTTAATAAAGATGATGACGCTTAACTTTAAACGAACTACTCATACTTCAGTGGTTTTGATTCTAATTCTAACAATAGTTAAAAACTGTCAAGAGAAGTTCACACGGATTATAATTATGACAATGACGCTTTGAAGACGTCCAATGCCCTCTTAACTAAGTCCAACCAACTACACCCAGCAGGTTACCATTTGTCTATTTCTCACTATTATCTCACACTTCATCATACTCTTAATCACCGTCGACTTTCAGTCGTGAAGAATCATTCACCAAACAATTACCACGTACACTAGCAGCGTAATAAATTAAACAATACATCGGCGCAGACGCCATTATAGTCACGAAATTGTGTTAACTCCTGCCTGAGTAGATTTATAACGTAGATATTTCTCACCTCGAGGAGGTGCATTAGCAAGTGGTGAGTTTTTGTGATCGAGTAACGGTGGTAATATGGGAAAATTAGGTGAGAGACTTCGGAAAGAAAACATGGAGTTTAGAGCGAGAAATATTAATATTTGTAAAAATGTAGACAAAACGTTTCGAGTTACAAAATTGCGTTGTTAAAGCAATACACTTTTAAATATCCGTTAAGTAAGTATCGTGTAATCTTTTTGTGTTCCATAGTTATGTTAAAAATAAATAAATAATAGTAATCATCACAAGCCGAGGTCTTTGCGTGCAAAGTTGTTTGTGCTGGTTTCTGAAACGTTTTATTTTGTTCCTTCAAATATAGCCTGATTGACTGTGACTATATACTACCTCAAAAATTGAAGGCTTTAAATAGGCTTCATGCTCTTTGACCATAAAACGATTGTTGATTTTGAAAAAAAGTTAACCTAATCACTAAAAACATTAAACATAAGCTGTACAAAACTACTCGTACCAACGTCCTTGTAAAATGTAAAATCCCTTTTTCGCCGACTTCAAATTACTCCAAATATAATATGTACAAGACGCAAGACTACGGATGTCAGTTCTGCAGGTGTACAAAATGTGCTATATTTCAACAGTTTCAGTAACGAGTGATCACGATTGTGACATTTGTAATTCCAGTCGGCGATGTTTGAAACATTAGGAAATACTCTAGAGCTGTTAGTATTACTGGAGCAGTGATATGTGTCGGTTAAAATTAACACGAATGAAGTAGATTTATTACGGTTGACAGACTAAAATTAATTTAACGTAAAAAAGGACCACCTACCTTAGCACAATCGGTGTGATAGCTTTATTAGAAGTAAAGGATAACCGCAGAAATATGGATGAGCTAAATAGAAAGGGAGTGAATCTAGATAGGTATGATGATAGAGATAAATAAAAGAAACATACTGTTTTGACTTTACATAAGTAAGATACGGATGGGAAGATGATGGCACCAAAAACAATAACTACATATGAAACATACATAAACATGCAGAAGTTAAAATCGAATCGAGATGCAATATGGTTTCTAAGGGTTTTAAAGAGTGATATGCGTTACTCACCAATGTCAGTTATCAAGAGTAAATACGATGAACACTCTATAAGCAAGCACTTTTCACAAACTAAAACCTTAACTTTATCAACCTTAGTTCTTTATCATAAAGTTCTCAAAAAAGTGACGAATGCAGCAGAAAAAGTAAAAGTAAGTGATAATGAAAGATAAACGTACAAGAGTCGAGATTACTTGGAGTTTCTTCGTCGACTAATTTGAGAACAAATAGAAGTGTATTGTACATGTGTCTGATCTTTTCGAATGTAGGACTTACTTACATGTTTGTACAGAAACTTGACAGGAATTATATTCTGTTTCTGAACCGTTGTTATGTAATGGGACATACATTTTACGCAATGGTACAAGTAGGTACATTAGAGCACGTGTCGACGATACCAAGAACCCAATTTACTCGTAAGTCGATACAGCAGTAAGCAAGGCTTGCACGAGGTCTACATAAAAAATATAATAAGAATGTTTTTTTAAATAGCACTCGTATAATGTTAAGCAACGGACAATACGGTCAGTTTTCGGATGGGTTACACTCGGTAACAGCGAGTGGCATTTACCAGTACTACCGTGAATCGGAGGACGCGTTAATTGTAGGTCCCTGTTGTGTCAAGTGTGTCAACCACCGTCAAGCCATGTCAGATCAAGACCAGAAGACCATGTCAGATGATCTTCAGGCGGCCTAAAAACTCTGACATTGGAACTTACTCAAGACTTCTCTAGTAACCAACGGATTTCGTAGTAATGATAGATGTTTACCTGTAAATAAAAGAGAAAACAATCAGTACATAATCAAATGAACACAATTTTCACTACATAGAAATGTTGTAAGATTTAAAACAAAAACAAGACAACATGATTTGCATTTGTTGTTATTTTAAAACAAGATCATGTTCCCGACGAAGGAGACTTTGTAAGCATACTTCAACTTCAACTGGTAACAAAAATAATAAAAGAAACCAGAGGCATGTAAACATTGAATAAACGATGTAATATGATACAGCTATCGTTAAGTGCTGGAGATACTTTGATTAAAATTACGACCAGGGTTTAGCAATAAGAAGTATCAGAGGAAAACAAAAAACATACCTACAATCTACATTTCAAAGTAACCAAGGTTTCTGTTCTTTGATATTTTTTATTTATTTATGAAACTTCCTGATGATATTTAAAAACTAGTATTTTGCGTGGGGCATTCTGATAGCAGAATATTCATTATTGTGTTTGATTAAAAAAAAGAAATGAAGAGCCTTAAAAAGCGCCATCTGGTTTTATTAGCTTTGAACTTTACTAATTACTCTCAAACATATACAGAGTTATAGGGAAAGGATTCGCGAAGCTGAAAAGAGCTCACAGTACATATTTTCTCATAAAGTCTAGTACTACTTATGGTCTCTTTTCGGCCTAGCATACGAGTACCTTTTCCTTTTAACCCAAGACATAACTATAAATATAATGATTTCCATATTGAATGTACAAAAATCATTTTCTGATAATTGATCAATGATTGTGATTAACACAAGAAGTTACTTGCACTTTATTATCTTATCACAGGCATTGTCTACCTTCGTTCAAAGTATTTGATTACATCAGCATTGTTGCTAGAACTATTTCATGATTCATTCTGAAAATTAATAGTAATTTACGAGTAGGTTCGTAGCTATGTTTTACAAGCATTTGTTTAGATTGCCTTATGAAATTGGATTTTGAAGCACTTCCCAATGGATTGAGCTGAAATTTGGTATACTTGTGTAGTTCCTATGACAATGTAATAAAAGTATGTTTTAAATAATCTTATTTTTACAGTACCTTTAGTTAATTATTTTTCAGCAGTCTATGAATGTCTTCTTAAGTCTAAAAACTGACGTCAAGCTACTAAAAACAATATTTTTATAAAGTTAAGGACGAAAGCATCATTGGTTCCAAATAAGCATGTTTCCAAAAGTCTCGAGTCTCCCAATCCGGCCAGATGGTCTTGCATCCGTCAGTCTCCGTGTTTCAACGCCAAATTCTTATAAAGCGCGATGCATTCCTGACATTACGAGTATAAACAAAGCGCCAGGCGCCTCATACACTATACTACCACTATTTATGGACAGGAATTTCTTACGAAAACATTACTTAAATTTGTTTTTAGTTTTTATACCCTTCAAATCGAAAAGCCATTCAAATCTCAGCCTTCTGCCTTTATTATAAAAGCCAGGCTTTGCAATCTTTTGAGAAGCAGCTTGCTGTAGTCAAAGCTTCGTTACCAACTTTTATTTGCTGTCCATTTGCTTGCGATTGTCATTCAATTGTAAACCCTTTTTCTTGAAGAATATGATAGTTTTATAGAGTTTCGGAACATAATGAGTAATTAAGCTTAATATAATTAATTGGCTGTAGGATATTTATTTACGAGCGATGATAATTACGACCGTGCTGTTCTTTGACGATATGTTTTATAGAGTCAAATACAAATGGGTTGTATATTCCTAATAAGTCACAATGCTAATAAAAATAATAATGCATAGGTAAAATTTAAATTAAATTTTGTTGCATAAAATTTAACATTTTATAATAGTCTTTTCACTTTTTAATGCCATCTTGCCTGATGATCAGCAATGATGCGGTCTACAATTGTAGTAAAATAAGTTACAAATGACGATATATAAAATAAAGGTACATTTATAATAAATAAATAAATAACACAAGAGCTCAAACTATAAATTTGAAGAATATCTCTACCTCTATCTACCTATTGATTACTTTCCAAGCATTTCCTTATACTCATTTTTAGAATGACTTTCTCTGTATCGAAAATAGGCCAGAAAATTAAAAACTTGCAAATATTACACACACCTCAGCAAGATAACAAAATTGTGTAAGTATGGCGAAAAAAACCTTGTAGGTAAGTATAGTAACGGTTGTTATCAGTGACACAAGCGGCGCCAAAGAGTCGATTGACCGCGAATTGATAAAGAGGAATAAAGATAAAGACAAAAGATAGACTGAAGATATAAGATAATCTTTTACTTATCCAAATTAACGATTATAATAAAGGTGGCGCGATGTGTTATATTTTTATGTTAATGCATTTATAGATGATAAAATTATGAAATCTAAATTAATCTACTAAAACATAGATTAAGGAGAAGAACAAATATTACTTAAATAATCTAGAACAATTTAATTATATGAATAACTAGCAGCGTTCCGCCGTTTTGCCCACTATCTTACAAGCTACAGGAACCCTTTATATTCCCGGGATAAAAAGTGCTAGTAAGCTATCTCAATACCTCATCCAAATCTGTCGAACAGTTTTCACGTGATTGAGTAAAAGACATACTGAAACTTTCACATTTATAATATCAGTAGGATCTAAAGAAATAAGTGCCATATATAGAGAAGTACAATATTGCTTAACAATATACCTGACAGAAAAAAAATAATTAATCATCAATTCAATTTACAATCATTTCTATCGATCTTCGTGTCTATTTCTCTATTAAAGATCAAATTATTATTACAGGAAATGAAACTAGTCATAGAGATAGTGTAATAAACAACTTAAACCGTTTCTGTCATATAACCATTGAATGCATTTTACGTAACATTTACTCCGAAGATAAAATATTTATCAATGTATTTACTGATAAAATTGATATTATTGCTCCATAGATTGATAAATATGACCTCGATAGATAAAAGTTTGAAGCCGGCTTTAGGTACTTTGACGTTCTTTTTGTTATGTCTGGTAATTCTACGAATTTAGATACAATATGTCTGATAGAAGATTATATTGATATTATTTATAGTTCCTGAATTTTACAACCATATCACAAGGACAGTTGTATTTCAAATTCTGTAGTTATATTTTTTGGATACTATAGTTAAACCTACTAAAATAGAAATATTATATATTGTATCCCAGATATATAAAAGGACTGATGTTGATGAAAATAAAAATCAATTGAATTATATCATATCATCAGTAAATTTATTCATCTCTTAAATTTCAACAGAAGCGCTACTGTCATTAATGCTCTTAAATTTTATCACTTTGTCAAATTTTGACATATATCAAGATGACCTTTTGAGAAAATGAATTGTCCACGATCGTTAAGAAAAATCAGTGTCCAGAGAATATTGTGAAACTGATAAAAGGAATGATTTTTGATAGATTGATCGATCATGTAAGTATTATACCCTAATTTCGGAAATGATAAATGTACAGAGCTTTTTATTTACTTATTTATGAATTTAAATACAATATAGTTACAGTTCAAAATATACAACGAATATTTATAAATTGTATAATATACTTAGTCAAGCATGATAGTCTGTCTATCATACTAATTCAAAATGCTGTGTTGCGAAATCTAGTGTCTTTCGTTCCAATTACATACCTACTTATTTTTTATTATTTCGATACTCAAAACGAAGACTCTACCTAATGCTATATTAAATTATATAACCATGATAGTAAGTAAATATATAAAGATTCAAGTTTCTAAATTCTAACTTACAGTTTTACGTCTTTACGTTATTTAAAGCGACCATTGTGCTGTTAGATTTTGAATGGTAGTGAAAGGCAAAACAGACTGTAATAGCATATAAACATTGTAAAAATACATGCATCGTTAATTACTATTATTTATTACAGTAAGTGGGGCAGCAACACTCAATGATTTAACGCTTCAGTGATTATCATCAAATTAATCAACTTTATACATAAAGCTATCGACCCGATGATACAAGAGGCACAACAAATTGCAATTACCCCTCTTACTGTTATTTTCTCCTTCACCATAAACTTATCCCTTAATGTGTTACCTTAGGGTCTGTTTTAGCTTGATTTTAATATTGTAATGATCAAGATTTGGCCTTTCCTTTGCGTTGTTATCTTGACTTGCTTTCTCAATGTTGTGTTTATAGTTTATGGTATTAGTTTGAGATTGTTTGCTTGAGGATGCAAAGCAACCATGCTAGTCCTAGCTATGTTGTCTTTAATAAATTTTCCTACTAAATTTTAAGCATTCCAGCTGTTCTATAGTTTTAATACATGAATTAATTTTCAGTAATACCAATTTCATAGCTCGTCTTCAACTTTATTAGCGCCACGTCTCCAATTCTGTTTTTGCCTTACATACTATTGTCAAAAATTTTAAGTTTATTTTAGTACCTATACCTATATCTTTCTTTTCAAAGTTGGTCAGATTAAGTTGTAATTATTTTCAAAGAAATAATTTTTCCCCTTTCAATTTTTAAGTACCTACATCATATAAAATTATTATATGTGTAATCAATAAAAAAGCTTTCTCCGAAGGATTTATATTTTATTTATGTGCAAAACTACCCGTACAGTTCATCAGCCCGCGAGCCAAGGTGTCAGCAAGATAAGGCCGGCGCCGTCCGACATCCGCTAATCGGATCAAATCGGCTCACTTAACGTCCATCGCCGGTTTTACATCACCAGCTGCCTCTGTACTCGCAGATTCCAGATAATGTACACCGGCTTTTGTGATACAATCGCGCGCGTGTACAGGAAGGGCTGTCGGTAAGCTGATAACTTCAAGTGCGGTTATGTAAGGCTGCGGTTTCTGAGCTAATGATTGCTGTATCTGACTATACGTGACATTGTCGTGGTGAGGATTTCAAGGAACCGGTGATCCGAGACCTTAAGTTCAAGGGCAAATCCAGCTTTATAGATAAGAATAGAAAGCGTCAGGAACGGAAACTATGACTTGCTGACGAGGAGAAGAGACTTCAGCAGAAGGTAGAAAATGGTTGCTGATGAAAACTAAGAATTATTAGTTAAATGTCAGAAAAGAGTAGGTATATTGTTAAACCATACTCCAGAAAAATATAAATAAATAAAGATTTCGAGAAAAGTTGATATTTTAGGGTATTTAGTGATATTAGTTAGTGTTTTTTGCATCGGCACCGAAATATAGGAAATAGGTTCAGTGATTAAAATGTCACAGTCAAATCCCGTGAGTATATTTTTTACAATAAAGTCCCCTTTCTCTCTCCTAGATAAATTTCGGGATAAAAATAAATGTGCCAAAAACGGCTCAAAAATGAAGTCAAAGTAGTCAAAGTGTGATTGAAATGACAGAGAATATTATTGTGACAATGCAGCCAATTAAACTTGAGACAAGAATAATTAAAATAACAATAGATTATTTATGCTAATTTCCTATATTGATCACGTAATTTACAATCCCACTCAAGTCATAAACACAACAAGTACTAAAATGGCAGACACAGACATAAAACAACTGAATTTGTAAATCAAGTAATATCTCACGTCGGACGCAAAATATTGCATTAGCATTAAAAACGTGCTAATTGCACATCTATTTGAGAGGTTGGCTACATAACTAGGAAAAAGGGCTTGGCTTATTAGACCTGTTACGTATTCCATGCTATTACCGTTTGCGTGAACAAATCCGAGCGTTGGGTGAAATCGTAGGCTTGCGCTAGATGTTCAAATTGCCGACAGCTATCCTGATTGCTGTGATTAGGCGAATGGTTGCCTAACTGCTTGAAAAATCCTGCCTGAGGGTAAAAGCTCACTAGATTGCACAATGCTACAAATCATTTAGTAAGGAACTGTCCCATATACGCATAGTTTTTTTAACATAATTATCCGATAAAAGAGTCGAAAAGGAGGCATGCAGAATACTTAATCTTTTTTTTTTGAAATAACTCGAAATAAATTAAATTAATTAATAAATTAGCGTAACTCTTTACAGAAGGTTTTCAGGATTTCTTGGTTGGATGTTTTACGTTTAATTTTTCTCATAATTTCAAATATTTCTATAGTTCTTGCCTATCATAACGTGTCCTGCTTAAGGGCTACATGCAGCTCATGCCACCACGCAATATGCCTACTAGTAAAATCATATACTCGTCTGTCATATCTTGCAGTCTTCTAGTGCAGTAAAATCCTTTTAGACACTTTAGAAGACTTTCCACGATCGTGCGCGCAGATTTTAATCGTCGGATGCTACAGACGATTAGGATTCTAGTTTAGAATTGCTTTTACACGTTTTTCTAGAGTTCGTTTAACATTTAAACCTGAGAAAAAACTTATCTATAATCATGAACTGGTTTTAAAATGGGTCAAAAGTGATGGCAAAATGATTTCCACTTATTTTGTTGTAGGACGAAAGAAAATATTTAGCTACGTAAACATTTTATTGCAAATTAAGATTATTGCATTACATTTAGGTTAACAAGTCTCTAATGCTAAAGGTTTTATCTTTGGCCCATTTTTATTATCTTGAGCGTTTTTAGCATTCATAGAGGTAGTAACTGTAGTATTAACAATACCGTTTCATTCACTTTGTCCTTCATTGTCGTATACAATGGATCGTTATCATGAATGGCATGACAGTATGATATCATTACATTCCTGCTCCTAAGTATTTTGATAGCTATCTATTTGAACAAATAGGATTAATCAATTAGAAGTAATTTTAGAACAGATAACATGTTGTATGATTTGTTGCTATTTTGCGTTATTTTCATTGAAACAAATAATGAGGTCGGGAAAGTTTTCTATACATCTATAACAGTACCTATATATCTGTCTATGTATTCTATATATAATTATCTGCTAGCATGGTATCGACGGTTTTTTTAACTCTGGATTCAGGTTGGGCAATCCCAAAAAATACCTACTTTGAATGACATATAGCCAAGACAAGAAGTTAAAATGGAAGGTGTAAAGGTATTCTTTACTAAGGCCATACTCAACTTCATCGTTATTAAACTTTAACTTTGAAAACATTTTTTGAAACTAATTTTGTCGCGTTTTAACTTTTAGCTCAATAAGTACTGTAAATCAACAATTGCTGATTTCAGACAACACGAGGCAATTTCAAAAGAGTGTCTAGAAGCATCTCTCCGGGCTGGCAAAGCATCATCAACGCCGCTAGTGTTGCAGGTGTTCATAGGCAGTGATTTTGCTAACCGTCTGCCTTTTGCCGCTCTTTTATAAAAAAAATAGCATTTGAACTTGTTGCTATCCAATTAGCGTAAAATTTCACTCCCATGTTCAATGACAACATAGCAACATTCTGACTCACTGCCAACAATACGTCCAGCGTTTCCGAACCCCATTGTATGACATCCTGCTTCCGCGCAACGCTAAATTGAAATAACGTCACATCATTACAGCATGACTTTGTTAGATCGCTGCACTGCGACAAAATGTATTTTGGTGAAAATTAATGAAAAGAATGTTGGAATTTTTTAATGTCCTTCTGAGATTCAGCAAAATTAGCAGCCGCTTTCAGTTGATTTCAGATGATGAATTTGTGTAATAAATTGAGAAACAAAACATTGCTTCTACAGCGCAATATAGAACTTTATTGATTTACAAATTGACATTTGATATCGAGTACCTAAATAATAGTGAAATTAAAAAAAAATCTTTCAGTTTTTATATTTTATTTATTTTATTTTTTTTAATTTAATACGAATTTAAACGTCAGCTGTTCATCGATCGAAGTTCCATGCTTGCACTATCGTCCCGGTAACGGGGAAGTTTTGTCGCTGCGCGATGGTATCTCAGTGTGTTCTGACCCTAATGTTTGTCACCATTGCAATTCATTTGCGAATACCACAATGGCGCTGCTGATTTGCTGAACATCTGCTTTGTTTCGCATGTTCTGGTCACTGATCACTCGTTGTGCTTTGAGCTGAATGAATTTCATATTTTTGACGGATGTTGACGTCTGGGAAATAGACATGGTATTGTTTCGAGTGTCAATGACATTTGAATAATAGCAGCTGAAATAAAACAAAAGAAACATGAAAATTAGTTGGAGCATTTTCGACAGTTTATTTCAACATCGCAATTTTCGATGATGATTTTTGGGTTGTTCGCATTTTAACACTCCACACGTGATATGACGTATTTTGTTAATAAAATTTCATACAGGTTGAAGAAAGCTATTTCTTCAGTCCGTAAATAGCCACTCGGGCTATACGACTTTACTTAATGGATAATACACTAATTAGTTATTTACTACTTAACTAACAACTAAAAAGTAAATAAGTACTAAATTCCAATGTTTATTAGAAGTTCTAAGCCCGAAGCGGTTACTGAGGTCACCAGTAAGAAACCTCATTCACTCCGGGAGTTAGTGAACTTTAAAACCGTAACTCGTTGTTATAAAACCTTACATAATCTTATCGTAATGCATGGAAATGCATTAACGAAGTAACAAGTTAAATTGAAATCTATAGCCACAAGTTTGGGATCATTAACACGCTTTTATTAGCTTCACCTGTATGTTTGTATGTTTGTATGTTTGTATGTTTGTATGTTTGTATGTTTGTTTGTATGTAACCGACTCCTTTGAGCGCGTTTTTGACCCACTTTAAACGGTCAGATTTCTTTCAAACTTTGTAGATATATCGAGGACCGATGACAATACACTAAACAAATCGTGTTTTTTAGTTTTTTTAACTATTAATTTTTTTAACACGCTTTTTCTATAGTTTCTTTAACTTTTAATCCCGTTTAACTTACAAATGGTAATTTCGTCATTCGTGTCAGAGAACAGAGTGGCGCAGTGGAAGCGTGCTAGGCTCATAACCCAGAGGTCCCTGGATCGAAACCACGCGCTAAAAATCTTTTTGCTCAATATTTTTTGTTACGCATCAATTTTATTTTATGAGGTCTGAGGATCGAAACCACGCGGCTACAAATCTTTTTGCTCAATATTTTTTGTTAGGCATCAATTTTATTTTTAATTTGCTTGAGCAGACGGCCAAAATCGGATAACACCAACACATTTGTACATATTAAGGATGGTTAATAGTTAGCAAATCGAACTAAAAAGCGATAAGTAAATAAATAATAGTTAAAAAAAAACTAAAAAAACACGCTTTTTATAAAAAACCGAACTAAAAAAATAGAAAATAAAATTTTATAAAATTAAGAATAGGGTTGAAAATTTCAATAAATATAAATTAATAATAGTGTAAATAAATAAATATATGTATTTTATTTTTTAAAAAGCGTGGGGTGCTTTCTAAGATATTATCAAAATGCTAATCACTCTACTCATGTCTGTCAATACAAAATGTATCTACAAAATATATAATATGTATATCTATTGACCCATGCACCCCACGCTTTTTAAAAATAAAATACATATATTTATTTATTTACACTATTATTAATTTATATTTATTGAAATTTTCAACCCTATTCTTAATTTTATAAAATTTTATTTTCTATTTTTTTAGTTCGGTTTTTTATAAAAAGCGTGTTTTTTTAGTTTTTTTTTAACTATTATTTTTTTTCATTGGCAATTGGAGAGAATTTGCATAATGAGAGAGCTAAAAATTGCATCGATTTTTATTAAGGACCGGTTTTGGGTATTGATTGCATTGAACGAGCTTTTGGGATTGAACGCTTACAAAGTTGATAGTCTTAAAAAATGTCTCAGTAAAACATTATGTAGCCAAGTTAACGAAACGTGCTAAATCAAGGACTATTATTTTGGCAGAATAATACTTTTGTAGTAAGTTTACATTTGTAATAATTATAATAGAAAAAAAAGAAACAGAAAAGTCATCAGAATAGAGTAGTTGACAGAATGAGGTAAGTATGAAGTGAGGTATTGGATAACGTGGAAAATTTCATTGATCTAAGTATAGTTAAACTTATCATCATTTTAACTCCCCAAAAACCGTCAACGAGCCTATTGACATATTATGTAAATACAATATCGCTTCCTACAAATTGATAAATCGACCAAAACTTCCGACTTTTACCAAGAGCGACCAGTGTTAGCGTAAGCTATCTACTGATAACATACAAAGCTCTGCTCCTAAATGTTCAAAGCGACCGTGGGTCCGTCGAGTAGGAAATCTCCAGAAAAACAGCTTCGCCCGCTCAAAACTGAGCCAATTCAATAGTCATGTACATTTTGCATGACTATTGTCATTTGTCATATAATCATTTATGAGCGTGTAGCGCTGTGGTCTCAGTCTAATGTCTAGATTACTTACACTTTCAGAGATAATATCGCAAGTCAAAATAGGCTCCTGATCTCGTACAAAAATCTTAAAAGCAGAGATAAATAAATGATCGTTAATCAAAAGTTCAAAAATGCGCGAAAAAGATAGGTGACAACCGTTCAATAAAGAATGACAATAAAGATTTTACGTCAGCCAGTTTCAATTTCTTACGAGGGCGAGGTATGTTTCGAATTAGTTGTATTCTTTACCTTCCACTACATTATTACGGTCAGCCATAGCCATAGTCAAACACCGAGAAAATCAGTGACATTCAAATTTTTTTAATTTTTGGCTCCTTTTACGCTCCCTGCTAGAGCTATTTCTCTGTAGAATGACTTTCTCAGTAGTAGGTGCGGTTATCGTTATACCCGTAGATAAGATATCATCGCTAGTCGGGTCACAGTAGGGCACGGCCTTAGATATTTATAGTAGGGTAAGAGACATTTGTTTTAGAGATTGAATATTAAGCGTTTAAATCTAAGGCTTGGACTGTTGAATGGAGAATTCGTGATCGGTTTGACACTGTGTTGAAAATTATTTACTTATTTGATATATTATCTTCTCTAGTATAACACTAAGTGATTATTATCGTCCCTCAGAGCTTTCCCTTTGTCTACTACATCACACCATGTTTTAAGTACAAATTAAAATTAGTTTATCTAATGTGGTACTTTATTTCTTGCAATACGATCAATTCAGAAATCATTGTACGAGTAACATTATCATTTATTTTTTTTATTTTTGTTATTTGCCTTTTTTTTTTTCATATTAGTCTGTCACTCTAAATTATGTTTTTCTCTACTTGTTATCTTGTTAATTAAATATCTATCTATCGAAATAACCGTCTTTTTATTTTAAGTGGTTAAAAACACAGTAATTATCGTTAGTTTTCAGGGTCTCCAAATCGCGAATGAATCGGTTTCTACTTTGGTAGTGATATTATCAAATTACTATCACAAGATGAACTCAAATTTAAACCTGATGTGTAAACTATGTTACGATCCTTTGATCTACAAACTAGAGCTTTTATTTCACCCACACGTTCCGACCCGACCTTTTAACAGGCATTGACACCGACACCCGATCATTTAATACTTCCTTCCGGGACACGTGTTACTGCATGTGTTACTTCTCATTTTTTACGGAATTCTCATAAAATTGTCCAATAGGAGTTGATGAAGCTATGAAATGTGGCAGCTGGGAGAGTTTTATATGTTAGTTCTGAGAATTTGTGATAGTGCAGGAATTTCGCGATTATGGCTAAACAATGAGTTTGGGACACAAACTTGGTTTGGGTTTGAGTTTGGGAGGTATGTCCTTACAACAAGAACATACAGCCATCTTTGAAATAATATTTGAGAAAATAGATGGGTGGATTTTTGAAACAATCTAATTTGTAAAAAGAGATATTTAAGTTACCTTATCATTAATTAGTTTTATTTATAAGACTTAACACCGCCCAAGGGCAGGACACACAAAAAAAGCGACATTATTTTGATTCCACATTCATTGTGCGAACCCAATTAAAAACGTAGACAGAAATTCGTCAAACGACGAAATAATTAACTATAATAATAAAAACTAACAACCAACAAAATATCTCGTTAGACCAACAATTAACGAACTGTTAACAATAAAACTACTCATGAGCTCAGCAAACACGAAATGCTATTTGCATAACACTAGACACACGCGAATTTTTACACATGCTCAAAATTTTTCCCAAACCCTAAGTTCGTTGTCCTATTGAACGAACTAACTGTCCAAAAACTCGTATATTATAGACTTTATGGTCATAAAAATAAGAGTTTAGTTTGGAAATCTAGTGCTGTCTGTATTTGCACACATGGCTACCGTTTTTGCAGCTCCAACCGTTTGAGACAATGATGACATAAGGCAGACTTATTGTGTGGTGTTCAGATATTGGAACAAACAAAACCGTTTTTAAGAAAGAATTTTCAAGATGTGTAGTTTAATTTAATGGGATTTATGATCATAGATGACTAGATTGTCTAGGAATATAAAATATCAGAACGATAGTATGAAAGTGATGCAAAAATTGTCAGATAAAGTAGTTAACTCTGGCAGAATACTTACTTACGTCTTGCGGCTTTATTGTCCAACAGGTTTGAAATCTGAACTAGATTTATTAAGACATTTGAAGTAGGTCTCAAGTGTCAAAATGAAGCTACCAGTTAAACAATAAAGCCACAAAAGAGGTCAGTCAGTTTGCATTTATTAGCAATTTTACTGCTACCAGAAGAAAATTATAGAATAGCACATCATAACACTAAAATCTTTTTTGTTTACGATTATATTTCCTAACTATCTAACGTAGAGACTAGAGACCACACACGACGTTTATCAGTATCCAATAAACTGGAGAGAAAAGCACTGATTGCTTCAAATAAAGATAAGGCTGCCCCACCTTGATCCCGAATAAAACTGTTAATTGATAGTGATTAATATATTTTGCCTTCGTTTCGAAATGTATCCGTCTTTACTAGGTATACATGACATACATACTCTCGTCACGCTAAGTGAAATAAGTCTTTAGGTTCCTTTTCAAGTCTTCGCTGAACCCTTTGATCAGCAGCTATGGGAAAGAATGAAAGGTCAAAAAGAGAGCCAAAATGCCAAATGGGATAAAGTGGTTGTAATACTAACACAACTAGTAGCAGATACATGTGATGTTTATAAAATAACAATAAATAAATAATGTAAATCTTAATGAATTTCACTGTGGTGATCTGTCGATCTTACCAACTTTATTAAATAAATTTCTGTGGAAAGGTTCTGTGGAACCTGAGAACATTTAGGTATATTGGCACAATATCGTTCAGTTTATTTTTTGTCATTAAACTAAGTTGAACTATATGTACCTACGAGTATAATGAGGTAAGAAAACTGAAACCAATAAACCTAAAGTTATACAACCAACGTAAACTAGGTCCGAAAAATTATGAATGAACCTAAGTTACGACACCCTTATTCTGAAATCGTGTTTCTCGCAGAATCAATAACGTTGCGACATCGGTTCAGTCTCGAATAAATGGCAAACGTTATTTAACAACCTGCTTTCGATCGTAACGTGAAGGATTTTTTGATTATTATTTTGCTAATGGCGACGACGTCCAAGGATTTAGGCATTAATTGATATCCAATTTGGTTAAGCAATTATGGTCATTTTAGACTAGCATTTTTCGTGCAGGCGAGGGCTACAGCTAGCCTGTGAGACGTTCCATATTTCTGTTGAGTGTCGTTGACATTTTTCTTGGAACAGCTGATTTTGTTCTCGATTCCCGGGATGACCCCATAATAAAAGTTGTTCATAATGATGAGTACTATGAGTCCTTTTCGGCTTAGCATACCTACCCTTTTCATAACCGTGCAATATTAAAACACGTAATTTTATTTTATTTACCAAATTCATCGTTAGTCGGTAATAATGTATACTAAATTGCTAACAATTATGATTGAAACATATTTATTAGCCTGAGGTTATTAGCCCCCTGGGGCCCTATTGTCTGGAGTCCCACAGGCTAACGGCTAACGGCTCAACTTCCTATTGTTTCACTGACCAATAACTTAACTTTTATTTTATATACTGTTGCAAAAAAACGTGACGTGTTTTTTGATTGCTCATATTTTTGTAAGATTTTTGTTTGGGGTCATTGCACATCTATAATTTATGTATACGGTAAAGTATCAATAGTAGTGCTTATTGATGGTGCAGTTGAAACGAAAAGGTTCGAATAAAAGCTAGTATTTTAGCATATTATTTGCATCTGATTTTATTTTAGCTTGTAGAATAAGCAATAATAAGCATAGCAAGAATGCGAAAGTAAGTTTTTATGTAACGCTTTTACGCCTTAACTTAGGTATCATACAATGTTGAATACACGTTGTCAGGGGTAATGAAAATAATATAGGCTATTGATACGTCTATTAATATGGCAGCACAAACCTCGTAAATTTATGTCATCCTCAAATACCGAAACAAATGTGCACTTGGTACATTTTTACCCATTGTTCTGAGATTTTTCGTTTACAAACAAATGATACAACATTCCTTTAGGTACAACAACGGCATGCTTGGTTATATACCCAGACTCCTCACCATACTATGTCATTATCCATCCGATACGCTGTAGAGGCCTCAGTGGCCAACAGCATTTAGTCATTCATGAAAAAAAAATATCTATGTCTCATGTTAATCACGATAAACTGAACCTCGAAAGAATTTCAGTTTTCAAAACCCGTCTCATTCATCTGGTAAGTTTTTAATAACCATCAACCTATTTTAAAATACCCCTTAAATTGTCTTTGAATACAGTTATGTTAAGTTTTTTGTATGAGTGTCTGGCATATCAACCATACAAGTGTAATTATACCAATAACATGTTAGTAAACTATTTGTTTTCTTTTTTACAGAACTCATCATGCGGCTGATTCTTCTAGGTATCATCGCGGTGATAACCAATGTATCGGAGGGAAAAAGATTGATACCGATGAGATGGGTCGACAATACTACCGTAGACACGTTCTTTGACAGGATAGTATTAATTGCCTATTACGAGCAAAGATTTAATGAAAATATTGTTTATGAGGTAGTGGGCAACCAAACAGTTGAAAAAGTTGAATACGAACCCTACGATTACTGGTCGGATTTAGTAACAGGTGTCTTGATCAAAAGAAATCTGGTTTTAACTTCTTTTAACGCCGTAAGAAATGCCTCGAAAAATTTGGACTTGGTAAATATGACAGTTGAGATTCTTACTGGTCGCGCTATTGACCAAGCAAGAGAAGTGCGAAAGTATCTCATGAATTCTTCTACAGTGGAATGTGGACGTCAAGTAATAATACCCACACTAACAGAAGACTGGCCGATACACATGCGTCATGGGCATCACACTCCAGTTCATGATTTAATGGTACTGCGTCTAAGTAAAATGATAGATTTTATAGATCCTGTTCCTCCGGCGTTAACTAACTTCCAAGATTCAACAAACTGGACACCTATATATAATTTCTTTATTAATAATAAATTTGGTCCCATTAGATCCATATTAGCAAAACCAGACGATATGCTGGTCGAAGAAGAATTGAAGTTTGCTTCGATAGGGCATTTAACTGAAAGGCATATTAATAGCAGTTATAAATTAGAAGCAGGAAAATTGGGAGCTATAGTCGATTGTGAAGAGTGGCTTCCGCGTGAATGGGGTTATTTCATATGTGTGCAGAATATAGAGAACTATCCAGGGTTGTCTAGCGGGGCTATGCTGTTCTCTGACACTACGTTATTTGGTGTTGGTTCATTTATGCTTCGTAAAGAAAGTAATAGCATATTGGTATTTACTGATGTGAGAATTTACTGGCATTTATTGTACCGGACGTGCACAGAAGACGACCAGGCTCTTCAGGATCCGAAAGAGTTATAACTTGTGAGCAAAAAATAATCGAAGAAAAGTTACATCTGAAATCAAGCTATCGAAGTGAAAAGCATAATGCTCAGTGCATTATGCTTTATCAAAACCCCTAATGACTTAACTCGCTGTAGGTAGGCCTTAGCGTAAATTTACGACTCAGTCCACTTTCTCACTGCACTGACCCACATTTGAGTACCACGATGTCATGAAGCGATATCGTTTTAAAACTTTAACCAGACATAACATAAGCTTAAACCTGACTCCAAATCAACATAAACGGTTCGGTGGTGTCAGATTAACAAGTGTTAAGCCTTAAACTATGCTTAAAGATCAAGAAAGTGCATGAAGCGTAATATTTTGAGGTAAATAAAGAACTGGGGTCGAATCGAAAAGTCTTCGCTCGAGCCTGAAATTAATCGTGTTTGGTATTGTCTCGCCTTTTCTCCAGCTGACAGAGTGTGACGAAAGCTAGGGCGATCCAGGCCTGCGCTAGGTGTTTGTGGTTCCTGTGCTTATGTATACTAAAACTAACTTACAAAACCATATCAAGAACTAGTATTTTGAGATGACGAGACATTGAGAGTTAAGAAATGTATTAGCACGACACCTCGCCATCCCTCTTCAATTCACGTCAGTACAAATCATGTATGCGCTATCCTCAAATACCAGGAGAATACGCACTTGGCAGGTTGTTTTTACCCATTGTTCCGAGATTTTTGTTTTACAAATAAAATGTCTTGAATATAATTAATTTTAATTAATCTTAATAACGGCTGGCTTGGCTATTATATCTCTGCAGCTCTCTCAGTGAACTAAGCCACTCGAAAGAAATTCGGGTTTTCAAAGGAAATCAGTCAGGTATATCTTTGATCAACATTTGTTCATTTTCAAATTGTCCAAAAATTTAAAGTTTATCTAAAAACAAAAATATTCGGTGAGGCTTGCGTTTGACCACCATCTCGCCTGATGGTAAGCAAAGATGCGGACAGATGGAGTACGGTAGAATAAACCGAGTCATTACAAACTTGAAAACACCACGATTATTATATCGGGAAACAGCCACTCGGGCAGAGCATTCTGCACTGTAGCGGTGCGTATAATAAATTCATATAATCCGACTTCGGTGAACAAATTGGAACTATTTCAAAAATAGAGCGCCCCATATTGTCATCTTGCTCGTCATTGAGACTCTTCCTCCTTCGATGTCTATACATGTCTAAACATCGAGGCAGGACGCTGGAGTAAACAGTTCCCAGGAAAATTGAAGGGTAACCGAGAGACCCCTCGAGCGCCCTCGTCCGATTTGATCAGATGTATCAGCTGTACCTATCTTGGGTAGTTCGTGGTGGACGGCGCAGGTACTTTGTCTTAGGCCAGCTGCTTAGGCTGTGCTTTAATATGTCAGGCAGGCAGTACGTACGTACTTACGTAGGTATATAGATTAGATACCAGTTCGACTTTATAATTGCAGCCATTTCCACTCAACTCTCGTTCCATTTAATAACTGCTCGAACATAACAACAGCAAAAAGTTTAAAAGCTCGGATATGTTTCATTGGAAAAATGGCATCGTAAATCATAAAAGGACACTGTGCGAGTTGTCAATGTTGCCATGATCTACTTTTTACCCGGATGGTCGACTAAATTATGTACATGTCTTAAAGTCGTTGCTAATGGATACTGGTGTTCTTACTTATTAGACTATGCTCACTCATCATACATACTCACACAATTTAACTCTTTTCATCTATTTTTTTCTATTTTTTTGCGAATAAGGCTGTATTTGACAACCAACTCGCCTTTCCATAAGCGACGGTATGGTCAAAGATGAAACACGCACACTTAGAAGATACATTTATTTTTTCTTTTTGCTATACTAAACAATCTCCCATGACATAATCTCACAAAAAATTCAACTTCAATCAAAATTCGTAATGGCGCTCACTGTCACACCGAGTACAACGCGTGAGTAAGCCTAAGCTTAAATGCGTCAGTTTCAGTTTTTGGAAACTGGCAACATTAAGTAAAAACCAAATTTTTTTACGAGTTAATAAATGTACTAATGAGATCTAAACGCTTCAAAAAGAATTCCTAAATAAAAATGTGGAGGGAACGACGATAAAATTAAAATCACAGGTCCAACCTAGTCAATATTGGCCGGATTGGTGGTGTACTTATAAGCGAGAGACCTATGCTCTGCAGTGGGAATTATAGGCGGGTAATGATGATGAATTTTGGATATCTTTTTGAAAATTCAAAGCCGTGGGTTTCGGCAGTAAATTAACAATCTCATGTTTAAATAATATATGATTTATGACAAACTTTATGTTTAAACTTGATTTCAATTTGCAATATTTCAATTTGATGAGTGAAATGCCACTATAAACAAACAAACCGATAAATCATTAGGGAAATTAGCCAGCTCCAGGGGTCTGCAGGGATTTGATTAACCGCTTCCTGTGTTCCGTAAAATAAACGGTTATACATGATTTCCTATTAATTAACACGGATAAAATTATAATTTAGTGGTAAACCGATGTGTCTGTACCGTTAAAGCGTGGGTCGCTTGCCCAACTCATGAATGGCCAGGCCAAGCTTGCCGGCAAGTCGGGTCCGCCCACTCAGACATTATCAATGAAAACTTGTGTAGAAATACGACGATGTGTCTGCAAATAGTGTTACGAAATTCGCCATTGAAAGATTTGTCCGTTCCATTTATTGGCAGGTCGTTGTGGAGTTTTGCGTTATCTGTACAAATAGTAAAATGTATTTTTTTGGTTTAGCATATAAAGAATGTTTTCGATTTTAGTTTAAATTTTATAAGAAAAACACCATAAGTAGATAACATTAATATAGGAAAACATTAGAGGTAAGTACAAAAGACGGCCTCACGGCTCAGTATTATCTGGTCAAATTCCAACTAAAAGTAGAACCATTTCTTAATGTCCGATTAAGCTGAAACTTGGTAAAACTATACAGTTAATGGTAACTCCAACGAAAATACAATAAAAGCTTGTTTTTTTAATAATTTTGTGCGATCATGTACTATTTGTTAATTGAAATATTGTTTGTGCAACTATTACTTACCTTACTATTTTTTGGATAACTGTACCTATATTTTGTTGTACATACCTACTTATTTGTATTTAACACAAATGTTAATAATTATGTTAAATAAAGACATGCGTGGGCGATTTTTTTTCCCAAATCGACCACCGTATGATTTCCGTTTCTCGACACCTCATTTCATTTTGTTATATTCATTTAAGAATGAGTTTTTTGGTGTCAAAAGTGCTTTCAGCCCACGCATGAGAAATGTTGGTTTACCTTATATGGCTGTGACAATACTTCGTCATATTGGACGTGGATTCGTTTGAATGGGTAATCATAATTAAATATAGATGGTATGGTTTGCAACGAATCAAACTAGATGGCGCTTCTTCAAGTCAAGTATAATAATTTATCCGTTATTGTCGTTTACTTTTTATTTAGGTATCTGCTTATTATAAGAATAAACATGGGTTGCGTACTACAATACACTCCACTCGCTTTAACGCCAATAAGTTTAGTTTGAATAAATGACTTATAAAATGTGCCACAAGTGCTACTAATTAATGGGACATCGCAATGTATTGCAGTGTCATCTCTAGTAATACGTGATAGGATAGCTCATCTACAGCTGCCAAGAGATTGAAAAACAAGATCACAGGTATAGCCACTTCATAAGGAAGTGAAAGACGTTATTTACTGCAAATGAATGAGGCTAAGCGTATGCCAAGACGCAGGTAACGCAGCACAGAACAGATTTTGAAGGGCAGAGCAAGCGAGACAGACATAGGGCGCTGACCAGGACACATGTCTGCGACGCACGTGCCTACGCTGCAGCGTACGCAGCTCTCAGTACGTTCATGCAATACAAAATCTGCTGTTTTATTCTGTCTGGTCTTTTAAACTCGTACCGCGCCGTGGTAAGATTTCTGCGTGGGATCTTCAAAGATTTCTGTCATATATGCCAACTTCAAATTAGAAAACAGTGGGCCTAGCACAACTTCGACGACTAGATACACAGAAGAAAACTTGGCGTTACAAAACCACGTTTGCGTTTCAAGCGTGCTACGACGTCACTCGTTTACAGCAAGACATCTCAGGTGCATCCGTGACTAAGCCCCTGCCCTGCGCCGCCGGACCTGTGTCACCTGCGTCTAAGCACACGCTTAGCCTAATAGTTTGCATTCAGTTGCAAGTGTGCGAGTTACAACGTTCGAAGATGCGTGTAGTTTGCAAAGAGCTGAACTCTAGACCCGGGGCTTTCACACGAGACCAATTAAAATTTCAATTAAAAACAGTACTGCAGAAGGAATAACAATTAACAATGAATATGTATCCATTATTTTATTGCATTTGGAATAAGTTACTTTTTATTCATCGACCGAATAAAGATTGAGAAAGTGAGATTTTAGAGTTTAAGAGAACAAAATTGGCGTTTGTGTGTCGTTGTCCGAAGATAACTTGAGTACAGTTAATCCCATTTTGATGAAAATTTGCCAGCAAGTTGTTCATTTGAATAGAAAAAAATTGAGTATAAGCTAAATCGATATCGGGAAGATTTAAGTGTCGCGAGGTTCAGTTCGCTGGGAACCACTACTTTAGGACTTGCGCAATTTTATTTCTATTACTTTCCTTTTTTTCTCTGTCTATCTCTCACTCTAAAAAGTTTTCTCCAATACTAAATTTTAAGGGTCTTATTTATAAAGCCTGCTTAAAGTTAATCATGACTTAAAGTTCTCCGTCTGGTTTTCGCACGTGATATTTCGTGTGAGCGAGAACTTGTCAGAGCATTTTAGCAGTTATACTAACTTTATGCAACGTTTATGAGTTAAGTGTTCATGCGAGTCAAAGTCGCATAAGACAGCCAAATATTGGTTGTTGAAATCAATATACGTATCTATAATTTAATGAATGAATTTATCTCCGAAACGCGGGTCATTGATAAATCACAACGGTTTATCAAGTTAACCTTCCGTGTTCCAGTTACAGTAACTGTAGTAAATATTTGAATGATTATCAGTAAATTGGAATGACGCTCTCAAAATTGGTTTATTTTATCTTTAGTTTGCTGTTTAACTATATAGAGAGAAAACAAAAATAAAACATCAGATATAAAATATGTAGTTCAAAAAAAATAGCATTACGGCACTTTCTTTCTGGCTTTCTATTTTGTTATCCATAACAGATTCATTATCGATGGGGGATTTCGAAAAAACCTAAAACCAAAAAAAGCTTCCTTAAAGCACTTTTTGGCTTAAATGAAGCCATTCTGTGTAACCCTGTTTTATTTATTTTTTTACTCAATTACTTACTTACTACTTACTTTTAACCATATTCGATATAAGCTTCGTACTTCGTACTGCGAATTCGGGTTGAGTCAAGAAAGTATGGAACGAACAGCAGCAAAAGCAGATGCTGACAGCCAAAAAAAAGCACCCAATTTCAACCTTGTTCCCTTACAACAAAGGTGAAAGCATTGATATTATTTTTACCATTATCACAATAGAGCTTTCCAAAGCCATGTGTAACGGTTCGACATTGATGGCCTTTCATGCCATGGCATTTGATAACTTATTCAAAAGAAAATAAGTGTGTCAATCAATGAGCAGGTTTGAATACACGAATGCCAAAATTGAAGCAAAGATTGGTCTACAAAAGCCAATTTTATTTTAAACAAGTTGTGCCCTGCGGTTTTCCTGTGTTGTGATGAAATACGGTTATAATGAAGCATAATGATGTAGCCTGTGTTAATATAGAATCTAAACTATATCTACATAACAAATTTCATCAAAATCGGTTTAGTAAATTTTGAGATATGAACATTCTGACACACGCACTATTTTTTGCTTTTAAATATTATTTAATTTTTAACATGCCTTCTATCACCGTTGAAAGTTTAATTCTCACTTTACTAACTATACATAATAGAGGTATAATAACAAAAGTAATTTACTGTTCGGTCATAACTGTAGTAATAACTAGTAAACAAACGGTTATGCTATGCTATAAAAACTGAAATTTATAGACATACTCATAACCGCGAAAACATTAGAAGTTTTTAGTAAATCAATATTAGAAGAAAACTCAAGCTTTCATTTGCAACAAAGAGGAGACGAATAACATTTTTATTAAGTTGCATACAAAATGGACAATAATTTTCTCTAACACTTGATATTAAATATATATTCTGTGGATTTTCTTTTTTAATAAACATGGAATAGAAATGTTATAGCTACGGATATTGCATACCGCTTTAAATCTGCTAAAGGTCGTCCCAAAGCATCTAAATAAGAAGCATTCATAACTCAATCCCGATATAACACGCAATTCATTTCAAGATATCATTAATGTTTGTGATTCACCAAATTACGCTGAGACTGATCGTAAATACATCAAAGATCTTATGAGTTAACCTTCTGATTGGTTACGGTAACTGCTGCATAAAAGTACTGATATAAATAATAATTTTGATTTGATGTTACTTAAGATTTGGATTAGGACATAGCACATAGATTTCTTTTTCTCTCTGCTAGAGGCAGACCTAGCACGGGTCGTGGACGGTTAGTCTTTTTGTTTGTTTTTATCTTCGATCTATATATCGATATGACAAAGCTAGAATATAGATATGTTTGTTTCTTTCGTGGCATTAAGACGGGGTAACAAAGCTCTTAATACATATAGACAAGAAAATGTTAACAGAGTAGGTACTTACAACAAAGTTTTCAAATGAAAACGAAGTGACCGCAAAATGAAGAGCAGACATACCTAAAACCAAAGAAATACACATGAGAAACGAAATCATTTAACTATAAAATAGCGTTATTATTAAAAATGATACATTAGTCAATCACGAGTAATATCCCAATTTCGAAACTAATTCTGATGTTAATGACTACGGTAGTTCGAAGCCATAATTTGCATTATTAAAAACAGATTCACCCAACCCATTTAGCTCGTTAAAGAAGTATAACAACAAACCGCTTTAATAGTGAATACTAATGAAGGAACTGGTGTATATGCAAATTTAGAAGAACTAAATAGTGCATTACAAGTATTACGTAACCAGGAATATTTATAAGCTGAGATCAGATCGGAAAATATATTGACAGTGATTCTATTCCGTTGCTAACTAAACCAATCTGAATGTACCTACAATAAGTAGGGTCACAGAATACTAAGGGTCTACTTATGTACTTTTTCCATTACTGTACACTCCGTTTCCTAACTCTTATTTTATCCTCTCCTTGGAAGACATCGTTATTAGCGATATGGTATGGTAGACAGTTGTTGTTAAGCGTCATTGTCCTTTTTGTTTGTAAGTTCAGGTGTGAACAATATCGAAGTTTATCTATCTATCTAATCTGCATCTCACTTTAATCTGATAAGTGAAAAAGGAATGGCAACAAGTTATTGCAGTCAAATGAGTTTAGTTCAGAAAGACACAACAGAATCGACTATATTGTATCGAAATTCTATGTAGGTGGTATTGATGGAGGTTGATGGAAGCATTCGGTATTCATAATAACAAATACGACCTTGGTGGTTATTGTTTAGGAATTAATAGCTTGGGAACTATTAGCTTTTGTATCTACTTGATTTCAATATCAAACTTTATGAATATTACTGTCTTTGTTGTTATACAGGTGGCTGTTGAGAAATTAGTAGTCAGGTATGTGTATGCAACTAGATGACCCTTTTTCAATATTTTATCAAACATCGGTGTTTGAGATTGGAGCGATAGATAGCGCTTTCTTAATATTCTTTATGTCTTTGCGTAGTTGAGCAACAAACCTCCAAACATTCAAACTTTGACATTTATAATACGAGTATTAAATTTGTAGAATAGATGATTTATTATTTTCTCTAAGATTTGCCTACAAATTTTTGTGAATCCATAACCTTGTTTGTAAACTTGTATTCCTTTGTAAGGAAGAATTTCCGTACTTTCTAACGAAAACACCGACATTGTATAATTTACGGTTGGTATGCAAGTTGGAATCATTCCAAATGCTACAAACGTGACTTAAACGCCGTAATGCTATCATTAGTTTACAAGGTAACAGGAGGCAACGACGTCACTTAGGTACTATAATATATTACGTTATTTACTAATACATATTATAAAAATGAATTTTCTATGTCTGTATCGGAAAATCTCAGGAACTATTGGTTCGATTTTAAACATATTTTATTTTATTTATTTGTGATTAAAAGTAATTATATATTGAGTTGTGTGTATGTTAGTTAGTTTTTTGCAATAAAATGGCTCAAAGGATTTTGCTGATATTATGATAATTATGACAAAATTGAACTCGATAATTTGCAGTGACCCTGGATTAACGCATAAGCTACCTTTATCCAGACCAAAATAAGCTGTAAAATGAGTATTCTTATTCAGCGATGTGTTGAGAAAATAACAACATCAAAAAAGGGAATAGACCAGAGACTTAGGAAATATAAATCCCTAATACATACATGCTAATACTATTTTTAATGTTAGAGAGAGCCTCAAATACGAAATTTAAAGTGAAATGAGCCGCTCTTTGCTATAAACTATAATCTCCATACAATAGGAGATTTCAACAGAAATGTGGGAAAGTGTAGCTGGATTCGAACTAAGCCAGGCTGCTACAGATCGTGAATGGAATTCGCTTTCTACGGAGAATGGAACATTTTGGAATTGCTTTCTTACCACTTTGGATATCCTTATTAAAATTTGTTAATTTATCGTTTCGAAAAATCAATCCAATTTTTGTTAGTAGGTGTAGTATTTGCTGCAATTCAGAAAAAAGTGTAAAAAATACAACAATCCTACCTAAATTAGAATTGCCAAGTTTGTACGTTTGTATGTTTTTGGTTTTACTTAATCACTGTGAAACAGCCGAACGGAATTAGATTAAATTTCGTATGAAAGTAGCTTATGTCCAAGTTTACATTAATTAATTATAAAATAAGTTAAAAATCTTTTAAAGACAAGCTTTTTTGCGTTGTCATCGGAGTTATGAGCTCAATCAAACATTGGGAAGTGGTTCATAATAATTAATTAGTTGCAAGATTTGACCCAAAAAACCACCATGACGGGGAAACCGCAAGACACAACTGGTCAAAACATAAAAAAAGAAAAAAGGTAATACAATTTTAAACTTCTAGGTCTAAAAAGTTACATCAACGTTTAGTTCAAGCGAGCACGGCCTCGTAAACCCTTCTCTTCTCTGCAACATTGATAACTTTATTACCGGTATAACTTCCTTATCAATTACAAAACAGGTTAGTAGTCCAGCATTTTCCATTCAATTTTCCAGCACCTGTCAGCTGTGATTGATGCATAGCGTCTAATGGAATCCTGGCTTAAATACCTCTAAGTAGGTATTCTAGGTATCTCTAAGTATAGAACACTTGTTTAAATATCTATATTTATAAAAATTAATCTCTATTTCCCTTGGTCATAGTAACACGCGTAAACGGATGGAACAATGTCGCTATTTTTTTTTGTTGTGTTAATATTGTCATGAGACGGTTCTTATTAAAGAAAAAAATATGGAAGTTTAGCGGAACATTACAAAATTTAAGACAATTTGAATACATAGTTATACATAGTTAAAACAGGACAATGTCTGTCGGGTCAGCTAGTTCATCATAAATAAAACAAGGTTAGACGCTCAGGACGTACTTAGTGTAAGTTTCCATTTCAATTTCGAGATTTCATTATTTTCTGACTGATAAACCTTATTGTAAATCTAAAGTATAAACTACCTCCATACCAAGTTTTATTCGAGTCTGTTTAGTCGTTTTTGGGTGATCGAGCAACAAACATCCAAACATCAAAAAGTTCAAATAATAATAATTAGTTAGTCTAGCCGATTCCCAAGATTTTGTACTTACTCGTGTACACTATTTTTTAATCTTGCAACAAATATTTTCAATTTTTTTTTAATGTAATTGAGTGACGAGACGAGAAAAACGCTCGCCTGATGTTAAACGTCACGTTTGTCCATAACAGGTCTGCACCACCCAGAATTTTGAACTCGCAGAATTCAAGACCCTGCGCGGCACAGCACTGCGCTCGTCACCCTGAGATATAAGTTGTTTAATCTCCCATTTGCCCTGTAGTTTCACTATAATCTCAATTACTCCTTGATTCTAATTACATAGTACTGAGTGTAACATTGTACAGAAGTTTAAGTACCTACTCAGTTTTCTGAGTAGGAGTTTTCATAGAAGGTAATATCCGAGTTTATAGCCCTGTAAAACAAAATAAATATTGCAGTATTAATATTTAAATATTATTTAGAATGAAATATATCTTTGTCTTGATCAGTCATGCTTTTGACTTTTAGTGTTCACAGAAGTAGAATATAAATTCTGATAATTATAAGATTTGTTTCTCTTTCATTTAGCTGTAGGTATACTTAGTTAATTTATCGTCGTGTCAATTGTAAATGTCTAAAACTAATTAAATGTGTGAATTATTACGATATTAATTATTATTGTCAAATTCCTTGTAAGCTACTGTGAACATGGATAATTTTGAAACATTTTCGTATTCATCAGGGTGATAAATTACTTTTATTGGCAAGTAATATAATTAGCTAAATATAATTTCGATTAAATAGCAGTGCTTAAAATTATTATTATTGTTGTTTATTATTGAGAGTCTATCATAATTATGACCCAATGCTAAGCAAACATCCTTCTCTCTTCACCCTCTTTTCATTGAAAAGTTCAGTAAAAATAAATATGTACCACTTATCAATTCAGAAAAACTATATCGATCAATCGGCCAAGCCTGTAGGCGGGTTCCGTCGCTTAAAACCCTAATCTCCAAGCCTAATACACAACAAGAACACAATCTGAACCAGATAGACTTAATGCCGTCGATGCTCATAAAATATTCAAACACAAGCTCAAGCCAAGTAATGGTCGGATCAATCAAAGTAGCAATTAAAGTGATGCAAACGCCAGGTGGTCAATTCACGTAACAATCAATTGTTATACAGAAATTAATGGCTGCATAGTGGTCTGCGTAGACACCGACAACGACATGCATCTAAAGATAAGTGATAAAAGATATAAGTAAGTGATGGATAAAGGTCATAAATTATAGGATTATTTGAAAGCGTAGGAAGCTCAAACCGTGCTTGAAAAAATCATCACAAAAGAAAAGGTAGGCATTAGTATTAGTAATAAAGAAACATTGAATGATCTTCATTGTTTCATAATACGTATTCGTTGATCTTTATAATCGTATCAAAATCTCGTTCATAACTGACTTTTCAATGAATTGAATATTCAACGAAAAATTGTGTGGTTGTTTTATAGAAGCATTTTGCAATTCCAATTGACTTTGTTCAACGTTAATGCGCATTCTGTCGGTTAGAAACTGGATCGAAATGGATCGTTGGCCGTTTTTGGAAACGGTGCTCGAGTGCAGCTTTCTGACAATATAGAATGGAAGCAGTAATAAAAAGAAGAATAAGAAACCGAACAAACTAGGTATAATGTCAAAATATTTTAGAAGCGATTAATACTGATATTAAGAAATTTGATTTAGTTAAGCAACAAAACTGCATTACATACGTATTAGAAGAAACATAGCTATTGGTATGGCTTAGAAGTTTAGTTTGATTATGATGTTCAAACACTTATAGATTTTTACGGGTTTTATAGAATGTAAGACGTGCGTGCAAGACTGGCAACACATAAAAGAAGAAGTCGATGGTTGTTAACCAAAATGGTGACAAGCTAAAAAGGTTTCACAGCGTTATTTACTGAAGTTGTCCTACTGTTTGTATACCTTTGGCTCAGTTTCGGGATCACTTTCAAGCTCATCCGTATAAGGGTACGAATGCCTCATGAATTATACGGTAGGCAGTTTTGGGCTCTTCGCTTTTAAGCGTGCAATGTTTGGAAATAAGATACATCAGCAGAAGTATGCAGTTTAGTTTTTAAGACTTTTGTACTTTTATGGCAATATTGTAAGAATTTGGACGGGAATAAGGCTTGCATAGCAATACAGATAACCAATACGCATTTGAAAAAAACAATTTGATGTTTCAGGTACAGATCTATCATCTACGTCCAAAATTTAATTAAACCACTCAATAATTATAGCTAGAGGATCAACAAATTCATTCAAATGGCAGGCTCAAAAGAAATATTACTTAAGGTCGATTCACACAATACATATCAGTGAAGCCACAGTTCCGACACAGTACCGGCACAGTGCGAATTATTTTTTCATACATTCTCTATGAACGCATCCCCACTTGTCAGTGTCAGTGACGACACAGTGCTCTCAATGCGTTCATAGAGAATGTATGAAAGAATATTTTGCACTGTACCGGTACTGTGTCGGAACTGTGGCTTCACTGATATGTATGAATCGACCTTTATTCCGTACACGTATACACGTAAAACACACGACCTAGAAAATAATATAATCTGGAATCTTCAAATCTGTTAAGGTAATGATGATGGGAAAATATTTAATATTTTAGGTCCTAAGCACATGCGAACTAAGAAGTAACTCTAATGATAAATCATGAATCCTTTGATAAAAATGCTACCATAGATAGCATCGACGTTCATAAGCATTTAATAGGACGTAAGCATGTAGCACATGTAATAGAAACTTTAGTATTTCCAGTAACTACGATCTAGGAGCTAAGATCTTGCCATTAGTGTTCGTGGGAGTTTTCAAGATAAATATCTAAAAACTATGATTGTACATGGCACAAATGCATGCTATATAGCTTTTTATTAACAGTAATTGCCTTTTTTACGGTACATGCAACAAAAAAAATGATGGCAAAAGTAAAGCGATCATCATCATTTTATTATTTAAGTAGGTACCTAAGTATTTTCAAGTTGGTCACTTTCAAAACTAGCATGGTCAAGAATGTCTTTAACATAGCTACATAAATTGTTAAAACTATTAATGGTTTCGACTTTGCCATTGTTACATTTTTAATTTAAAAGTATGTCATCTGTTATTATGCATCTACGTATCTACGACTACATTTATTCCCACGTTTAGGCTTATCGTTTGCATCGCATCAGCGTTCAATGTAATTAACTTGCACACAATTAAAACTAGATCTTGTGATTTAATGAAAGGCAAGTCGGCATTCCGTTTTGAATAAGCGATTGGCGTTAGTATAAAACATTTACTGGCTATGTAGAAAACCGTTGCTGTGGCACTTTCTCATTTAGTTTAATAAACTGTGAATCGTATCATAGTAGTGTAAGAAACAAAAATAAACACTAGTACATAATTTGATCATTTACGTTCATGAAATAAACTAAAATTCTACATCTTCAACTTCAAGTATACCAGATCGTTTAAGCTATTTAAAGAGTATGTGAAAGATAATAACTAGTATGTAATCATAAAGTGCTTATAAAGCTGTATTTTAATTACGTT
The DNA here is from genome assembly GCA_949125135.1 of Alcis repandata. Lineage (NCBI taxonomy): Eukaryota > Metazoa > Arthropoda > Insecta > Lepidoptera > Geometridae > Alcis > Alcis repandata. The sequence continues at coordinate 11,422,475 of OX421233.1, read as the reverse complement.
TATCAACAAGGACTATTAAAACACTTAAGTGCGCAGTAAGATTAAATATACATAATGCAAAATGCTTGTTGCGCAATTTTCTAGCGACTGAAATGGTGGAGTAAATAAACTTATAACAGCTTATAGGGTAATAAACGTCGAAATTCCTTTTATCGTTACTTCAACAGACTTCGACATGCTCGGACATGACCCAAAATCGTGTCAGTAAAGTAGCTAAGATAAGCACAGGAAATAAAACATCAAAGTTGAAGATAAGGTAGCTCACTAGTTGGTGCAATGGACTCTATTTGTAGATGTTACGAAACATCGGACAGGTAATTGACCGGTAGTTTTTACACGCATGCATTGATCGGAATACGAGATAAGGTTTCAAAGTTTATGCGTACTGCGACAGTTTAGTTTCCTTAAGTCGAAGATAGTGAAAATGAAACGTTTATAGCTGCTGGTTTTGCTGACTTAGGGTTGTAACTTTTCAAACTAGCTGAACCAGATCGGAAAAAACAAATATGTATTAACGATATGGGTATAAAAAGCAACTGATCTGAATATGGACATTTATATATATACCTGTACGCTTACTTAGACCTCAGAGTAAAGCGGACAGGAGAGAGTGAAAAAAGAAAGTATGTAAAGATGTTTTTATGCACGATTAAAAAAGAAAGTAAACTATGGTATAAAAACAAACAAATCTGATGTTTTCCGTAGGAAAGAGATAAAAATACAACATAAAAGCAGCCATGAAACGGAACCCACGCTTCTATAACTATCTCTAGACTAAGATACCCATTTAGATATAGCTCCTTACAATAACTCAGTGAAAGCAAAGCGAAATTGAAGGCTCTCAGATATGTTTAATACTTTATACTTATTACCGGGTTTCTCTACTAAAGGTCTCGCAAAATAATTTATTTTAATATCTTGTTAGAGACCTTTCTCATAAGCCCATTTCATTTATGCAAACTTCATAAATTTAAATTTTCAACTATATCTTCATTTTCACATCTGTATGTTAGATCATTTTTACTCAAATTTACTATGCTAAACAGTTAACATACCTTCCAGATTAAGCTGATGGCTGTCACTTATTATTTTTAATAGCATTATTATAGCATCACCTTTGAAACCTTATCGTCATTAATCAAAGCTGCAATTGACAGTCTTATTAGATAAAGCTTGGTTGAACAGTGATTTGTAGACATGATACTCTAAGTCCTTTCTTTACAGTCTTTTGTAAATATTTATGAGTATAGTTGTTAATGTAGGTACTTTTTGTGCTAGTATTTAAAGGCAATTGTAATTCATATTTTGTATATATGTATAACTATTAACTGTATCTAGTGACCATTTGATGATTCACTAATACCCAGGTTTGTAAGCGCCGCGTCTTAATTTTGCTCTATTTGTACTAGTACTACATTCAAGTCTTTCAAACGTTCTAATTAACATCTGGCCATTTCTATATGCTTTTCGTTTACTACGAGTAAGTATTATGGTCTATTTTATTTTCTACAGTATTTATGACTGAATTAGATAATTAAATGTCATATGATCTCTGAGTCTGACTGTCACTGTCAAACATGTCAATGTCATGTGGTTAGTTTATTTTTATTTTTTTGCGTTACCGTCACTCCATGCGAAACCATCTTTACTATTACTCGTTAACGGTGCATGCATTCAGACGGTTCTACGTCGGCGGCCAATTTGTTACGCAGCGCTATCGGGTCTGCCATCAGGTACTGCCAATGTGGTATTGATACAAAAACTGTAAGACCGTGGCTGAAGTTACTACAATTTATAGGTCGCTTAGAATTTATAATTTGTATTTCCTCACGAGTGTTTACGTCAAAAAATGTTAACAAATGTCAGATTCACAGACTAAGAAGCATGAACAATAATTTCATTAGAATGTACAGAAAAAAGTTTGAAAACTATGTCAGTTTTCATAGTATACTATGCAGTCATGTTTAAATCTCCATGAATACTTATAACTATCTTAAATAGTTTTATAGTAGAAGAATAATCTCTTCGTGATAGAGAACCTGACCACAACCGCCACAGTAATAACATCATCGGTTGTATCGCCTTTCGTAGCTGTAAACCAACGCGTGATCTTTTGCATAAATGAATACGTCTATTCATGTATTATTATACTAGCTCATGCTTGCGATTGCATGACTTTATCATCCCTATTTCCCTTTTTTATAGGTTGAATTTCGTCAACTCCTTAATAGGTGCTTTAATACCACAGAGAATATACCTTTTAAATTTTATGTTTCTAGGTTCAGTGGTTTAGGCTTACGTTAATATTATTATGCCAGTCAGACAATGTCTTCATTTTACATCTATAGTTTTTAGTACAAAATTACATCATAATACTCTGTACATAATTATTTATATTTGCACACGTTAACAGAAAAATAGGGTTACAATGAAACATACAAATATGAAATTCTCTAAGTGCAAATAAAAATATTAAATCAGCTGTTTAAATTATTCCAAATATAAAAGAACTTTAGCTACTGTCTCAAGTAAGGCAATATTGATACAAATGGTGAAGGTCTCCGGAGCACGCCGCCAGCTTAATAGTAATGGGAATTGTAGAACAATGAGATATGGCTTGAGGTAATCGCTGGGACAAGACGAGAATGGGAAATTCAAATAGAAGGGACTCGGTGAAATGCTGTGACCTCATTTACTTGGATGATGTTATAATCTTAAGTGATGATTTGGAAGACTGTGGAGGTAATATAATAGTATTGAAGATCGAAATATAAGACTGGGATAGCTATTATAATTTTGTCAGTATTTTGTACATATTAGGACGATGTCAAAATTTGCTTCGATGCTGCATGCTCTGTCACAATAAATTTATAATTTGTAAGCGAGTTTGATGATAATTTACAAAATTTGTTTTAATAGTGCAATAACTAATGTTGTCTTTTTTATTAGCTCTTCTACTGTGTGATGCTCGATTTAGTATCTTTAGAAATTCAAGTTTATCGGGTTTTATAACTCACTCACTCTAGATTCTTACTATTATTTTCCTATACTTATTCAACTTACGTGGAGTTGGTGCAATATGTGCGTTTTTTTCCATTGAACTCTATTGTTCTTCATATTTAAATTATTAACTTAATTTTTTTACTATTAACAAATATTTTTCTATAATAATTATAATTTTCTCTTGAACATAAAACTGTCATTGTGAGAGCCTGACCTCATGCTAGAGGCTGCGTTGATAGCTGCGTGCGAGTCGTGCCCGATACATATTGCCCGCAACGCAATAAGTTACGGCGTATTGCTTCGTGATGGTGCGAAATGAATGACTCACTCGAATTGTGTTCAAATTATTCGAATTTGTAGTAGGTACATGCCTCAAGATTAACTTTTTCGAAAACTATACTTCTTTTTCTGTGATGTCTCATAGTCTTCGCAATTGTCTTTTTAACATAGGTAGATCAACATTGAATACAATGTTGATTTTAACTAGAACATCGTCCGTTTTGAACTAGAGTACCTTTGTATGAATCGATATGTTCCGTTATTCGATTTTTAACTTTTAAATTATTCGAATAATTCAAACCGGCTCTAGTTGTATATTGCTTGGAATATTAGCGATGGAAAGTCTGTACGTAATGGAAATGTGCTTGTCTGGATGAAACGTTATTGTTCGATTCGATCTGTTTAGTCGTGAGTGAGCTTGATGTTTGGAAATTGCTTAATGAATATTGAAGTTCCATTACAATTTTCATATTGTATTATTCATTTATTTTATTGAAGCCTGTTGATGATTTCAGTCATCGACTATTTAATTTATAATACTTTAAAAAACTGACCTCATTTAATACTTTTTCTCATGAATTCAGTTTGCATAGATAACTTTTTAGTGGCTATTCAGAGCTTTATGATTCTAATCTAACAGATCTACGTGGGCGTTTAGTATCATTTTGGGGCTATGTTTGATGATAAAATTGGGATGTCACTTATAAATAAATGCTTCCGGTGTTTTTTAAAAATTAACACAAAACTTGCTGCTATTCTTTCTAATTAAAATTTTCGTTTTCGTTTTAGTACAATTATTTTTTACTAATGTTTTTTTAATCATAATTTTATTCCTTATATAAATGAAAGGTTCGAAACAGTTATTTCAAATCAAGGAAAGTGCTGTTATTATGACGCACATCCTTAATGTCAAAGTGATTCGGGCTATCTTGGAGTAAAGTAGCCTTGTCATACTAACGATTCCAAAGTCCCGTAACTTCACCTTTCTTCAATACAAGCTTTGCGCAAGGCACAATTACAGGTCCATTTCAATTTAAACCATAACAAAGTCTATACGCCAAAATTATCAACAGTCTTTATGTCAACATAGTCAAGGCTCAGAATTGAAAAAAGCATTACATAATGAGTGCAATTTAAAATTTCCTTTCATACCCTTTAGACTAAATTGCGAAATGACTCATATAATATAAATGTAGCAGACTTAATTTGACCAAAAAAGAGGGCGTTATAAAAAGTAATTAGTTTTTATAGATTTCTTATGGTGTTATTACATCGAGAATGGCATACCTTTGTAATGTTTGTTATTAAGTGTGACTCATAATATATGTCGTGCTGTTCTAGTCATAATCTTGATAGTGATGTAATATGTACCAGACCATAACAAATTGGTTTAGAACTACGAGAACAACATAGAAATATGTACAACTGTAACAGCAATGAATACACTCTACAATGGGCTTCAAACAAAGAAACAACTGGTTATCGATATTAAAAAACCGGAACATATCAAATTTTAATAAGAGCATTTAAATTATAATATACCGATCTTATTCAACCAAAATCGACTACCGCATTATTAATTGTTAGTTTAAACGCGAACCATTATAAGTAATCAATAGTTAATTGTCCAAGCTATAAATCTAATCCGTACAGCACTTCCAATAGCCGAAGACAAATTACTAATAAACCAAGATACACCGAAGCTTTTAATTTAGTAGATAGAAGGTCTAAAATCCTGTGTAAGTGAAGTAGTATTATATTTTAAGGCACAATCTGTTGATTTTAATGCTTTCTAAATTATAATCTCGGTCCTGTTAATGAACGGCTAACACGCATTCGAAAGTGCATCCAGGTCGTAGAAACCCTTACAATGTCGAGAACATCTTGGTTAATTGGAAATCTATAATGGAGAGTGCACTTTGCTAACCTTAACTAATTTTATATTAACGAAAGTGAGAACAACTAGTTGTGGCTATAGAAAAAAAAATCCAAACGGTTCAACTAATTGAGCCTCGCAGTAGAGACGAGAATTCAAAACGATATAAACGTAACAATACGATAATTAATGATCCAGGGCAAAGTTAGGTATATAGATATATTTATCTGGGATAGAAATACAACTTAAAATAAAAATGAAAATAGAAAGAAACTAATAATATCCAGTAGTAGAATATCGAAGACAGTTGATGATGATGATGATCCACGATTTAGATAGATAGAAAATCAAAATATCTTCTACTCTTCCTTCACTCTCAATTTTATCCATCATAAACTTCTGATCCAAGTGATAATTTTATTGTCTTCCAAACCAAAATATGATGCACCTTTTTCAATTAGCGGCATTTTGAAACACAAAAATATAAGGCAGATGTCTTTTTTTACCCGTTTTTATGGTCGCCTGTTTTTACGCTATCGACAGGTAATAAAATAAGTAAAAGATTAAACCGATCCCTTCTTTAGTGGATGGAAATGGAATTAGAAATGTCAATAATTGTGTGTTTATGTATTTTGATTGATATTAGGATCTTAGGAAATATAGGTATCACGTCTATAGATAGATAGATACCATCTATAGATTCTAAATACATAAAATGTTTGTATTGCTCGTAAACTTTAGAATATATTTCAAGATTTTTTTTTATAATACCTTACGTGACGTTAATAAACACTTAAAGGATTAGGGTTATTCGTTTATATCTTTACTATGGATGACTATAATGATCACCAAATGAGCAGGTATTTTTTTTTTGTTTTTTTGTCCTTTGCTGTTTTTTTCTTATCTTTGTTAAAACAGTTTTTTTGGTTTTCTTTTCATTGTTTATTGCTTTTCCTAGAAAGGTATGATTACTTACCTCTCTTCATTCATCAGTAAGCAGCTTATTCAAAACAGTTGTCATTATTCTTCTTTTTCAAGAAACTTGTGACCACGTTAGCGTAACGCCACTCATAAGAGTCGTAAGTTTACCATGACTTGACGATACCATTTGAGTTCCCTAGAAACCTGCTGTTTGAACCCTGCTACCTCGCGCCTGTAATAATAGTCCCAGCTTCCATCTCATTCTTACTTCACCGACAAGAAAGAGATGAGAGACTGTTTTTTTACGCCCACAGGATCCCGTGGTTACCTCACTTACCTCCCGCTGCTTTAAGATCTTATTTCAATTAACCAGAACTAATATAGTGTACGAGAATTTGTGGACGATTTCCAATATTTTCGACTTGTTGAAGTAAGTTTGACTGTTAAGTACTTGGTTCTGACAGTTTACGATAATGGCCTCGACTGTTTTACCTCTCCCAAAATTAATCTCACGGCGCTAAAATTATTTACCTGCATCTCATTTCGTTTCATTGCTTGAGAAAGAGATAGCAACAATTTTAAAACAATTGTTGCGCTTACCATCAAACTGGATAAGCACCCGCATCTTGATAAAGGCTTTCAATCTATGATAATTGTAAGCTTAACTTATTGATCCTGAACATACGAGTAGTGTTTGATTGGCTTAGAGTTTCAGGTTACTTAAGTATTTATCAAACAAATACAAAATTTGCAGACGACAGACGACTTGTTTACTACAAGTCGTTAAATGATTTATATATTTTATCATCCTAAAATACGTTTTCATGGTCTGCATAACCGTTATCAGCAGTTATACAATTGATAAACTGGTTTGTAGGTTTCTAGGTAATGTCAACAAAGGCGCTAATTTTCGCAATATGCATTATGGTTTTGCAGAACCATAATGATTTCGAGCAAATAACATACCTGCTGTTTTAAATTTAATTCTCAAAAGAATTTGAAGTTTATTATTCTAAGGCTAAGAGTTATTATTCGAAGACGTACTTCCGCAAAACAAAACTTGATACAATCCATTACGAATTTTACTAGCTTAAGTAGTTAGTGTTACATAAATTAGTTTTGCTTCTGAACAAGCTAATGAGATAATGTGTTCTAAATTTAAAACAAAAGTTCAAGATTGAAATCAATTGTTTCAACTTCTTTGACATATAAAACAATTAGTATAGAGTTTCATGACATCTGGCCTCAACATGATTCTTGATAATGTGCGGTTAACTGTTACATTTTGTTGAAGTTTTAAACTGTGCCTTTTGCTTTAGGCTAATTAAAAGAAATGAAGACTGTTAATATGTAAGTAACAGCTTTAAAATTTTGTGGAATAAATTACAACAACCTAGAAATTTAACCTAAAAATACAAAGACGAACGAAGGTTAGAGACGTAGATCGTATAGCCGAAATAGAATACTTGACAAAGAAAGGAATAAGGATGGTAGACTAAAGCAGTCACAGAATGGTAAACATGGAGTGGAAACTGGAAACCCATCACCGGGGCAGAGCTCGTACTTAGTCAATCAACATACACTTACAGTAGTCAACGAAACGCAGTGGAGGAGACGATGCTAGCACGTTAGCTGGAAAAATGGTACGAAATGTACACTCAGCAGTAGACGGAATACATTTGATGATGATGATGATAAAATGGCTTAAAAAAATTAAGTTTAAGACAGTCATGAGTTAAATGATTTCTAAAAGTACATAGACACTGACAGGTTACTTTATACAGCCATTACTTAAATAACTTTCACAGATAGAAAATCTGTGCATACCTGACCCAGCCTATTTATAACTCTTTGTACCCTCAACCAACTCTAAAATGCTAATGTTAAAAGTAAATTCCGAATACTTTGGTTCATGTTTTTCTGGCTTCACCTCTTGGTCACGTATTATTTGTATAACGTAGAATTTATTGAGCTAAACGCTTTGACCGTGACCGTAAAATATTTTAAACGTATTGTGGCTTGGTGTAGGTTCACGATCGTATGGAAGTTTTTTTTTAGTTATGCATGAGTACGTATAAATGCGGGACCCATGCTATGATTACTATCTTATCTATGTCAATCAGATAGTATATATGTGGGAATATGTTGCTTTCGGTTAATATAGGGTGCAATTAACTGACTCACCTAAATCCCACATAAACTTTTTTTTAAACTTTATTAAATTTAAAATAAAAAATCTAAACAAAAATGGGTTTAAAAAAGGCCGTGGCAGGAGTATTAAAAAAATTAAAATGAGGCGTCAAATGACTATTTATAACACCAACTAATTCAATACTTATTAAAGTTAATAACGTAAATGTTTGTCTTCTCTACCCATAAATTACAATTAGGTATCCATCATTACTAATCTAAAATATCTTTTTGATTTACAGCGCAATCTTTGAAATCAAACACGTATTTGCTACTATCTCAGACTTGGCATATATTTCGCATTTTACTATAGACGCCATCCACATCTCCTTCGACTTTCTATTTGCATTGCATGCGTAGAGCGTAGGTCACTGTGGGACCTTACAACCTTTACATGACTACCTGTCATTCACTGGCCACCACTACATCTACTCCTAGTCCTACTAATATTATAAACGCGAAAGTTTGTAAGAATGTATGTGTGTTTGTTCCTCTTCCACGCAAAAACGGCTGAACGGATTTACATGATAAGAAGAAGGTTGTTCATGGTCTGAGTCTGGACTCTGGATTAACACATAGGCTACATTTTATCTCGAAAAACACGGGTGAAGCAGCGGGGCGCAGCTAGTTTTATAAATAGTAAAATTTATCTTTATAAAGCAGTTATCTATTACCTCTATAGCAGTTATTATAGTGAAGGAAAATGGTCGAAATTCTCGTGACTTAATCAAGTGAAGTGGAATCTTGGAATTTGGGGAGAGTCATAGTCTTTGATAGGTTTATGTGAGCTGATAGTGGCGGTTATTTGTGGTGTTTGGTTTAGTATTATATTTATTTGGTATAGGAAAATGAAATATATTATTACAATTATTTATAATGTTGTAGATAGCCACTTGGAAATAATACTACTCCACGATTTATTTCTTATGATTTTCAACAATATCATACAAAACTAACTTTACAGCCGACCAGACTTTAAAACTAGAAGAGATCCTTCCATATACATATTGATTGAATTACAACCTCAATATAATTATTATGTAGAATGAACATTAACTAAATACGACTAGTGACTAGTGACTAGGTTATAATATCAAACTACACCAAAAAATACCATATAAGAAACGAAGCTGCCAAGACTATCATTCACAACAATATGAATAAAGATACAAATGGCATACTATATTGGGATGGTTGTTTAATATAATCAAGCTTCTATTATGCGGTTTTGCACGTATTTATAATTCTTGCGTTTATGTGTTATTAATGCAATTAAAGCTTGTTTTATCTCTAGCCTTGTGGAAAATGTGCTTAATTGAGAAAACAAAGACGTTCAACCATTCAGCAAGACCATTTCAAATCATAAAACTTTTATATAATTCACCTGATCAAGCAGAAGCAAAGATAATGATGAACCAAACATTTTAACCAGGCGTTTCTTAGACTCGCCTTATAGAGAAGTAAAAGCTGGACAAATATTAATGAAACAAATTAGTACGTACATCTGCTCCTTCTAAATTGTGGAGCCTGTCTATATTTACTTAGGATTTCTTTGTTTTATGCACCCATCTGTTTTTAAAAAGGGATATTATAACAGGTTCTGGCAGGAATCAGTTTTAAGAACTGGACAACCTTCGAGAAGACTCTCTACTTTGAGTTTTACCAAGCTATTTTGATTTCTCAAAAGTTTGAAATAAAGTTCAAAATTCAGATCAAAAGTTCAAAGGAATTCGAGATATTAATATTAACAATAAAGACAGTGATAAAGAGGATAATAACAGTGCGAAATCGTAAAAACATGTAAACCGAGCACAGCAAAGTATTGGATCGAGTCTAATTGATTTGAGATTGTTGACCGTATACACTAACGATTGCTTTTTAGAAGACACATCTCAGAAATGAATCCAAATTTTTCTGTATCATTATATCGACAATGCCAAACGAGACGAGTAATCGCGAGTACGTCACGTTGTAAACTCACCTGATGAAGGTCACCGAATGTGACCGAAACTAGCCGTAGTAGACGACTTAATTTTTACGTGAGTATTCCCGTGTTTAATTATAACAAAAATGTGTGTAAACCACGTTAGTTTCCATAGTAAAATATATCGATCGATAGTGATGATAAGTTATAGATGAATAATCATATAAATAGGAAGATTTGAAAATATTCGAACGCAAATCCCCACAAAGGCCATAAATAACCCATAACAACGACCAATAAAGATAACCATTAAATCATAAGCCTATTATTACCACCTCATTACTTTAGCAGCCGTGAAAAAATTATAAAGGTAAAGGCGCGTTCACAAGGAAGTCTTTGTAGTTTAATGGACCACACAGGCGCTTGTGTGTTTACGTGTTAAGCTGAGTGTGTGGAAATTAACATGGGTTATGAATCTGTTATAAACTGCAAATGGATTTGGAAGTTTCTTTGATTTTTAATTATTGAGCGATACGAATTACAAACAAAAGTTTAAAAAGAAGTATGTAGTTTTGGGTCTACAAAACCCATGTTTCATAGAAAAATATAATCAAAATTATCATGCCCACGCGTTGTATTTCTAAAATTATACCAACTGAATGTACGATTAGTAACAACCTGTCTTTTTAACTCACTCGCAAATAAAAAAGGCAATAATTATGTGTAAAAAGTTTTAGCAACTAAAATAAGAAATTCGTATGTACTAATTTTTTTGAACTCTATATCACGTACTTGCTGAGTTACGTGTAACGTACCATCAATGTCTAAACTTCATACTGCTCCATATTGACCATTACTAAACAGCTTTTTGTTCCACGGTATCAATACGGTTTATACCGCATTCGAAAGTAGTGAAAGCTTATTTGAGTAGTTTTACATCGTTTAATGTTCCCAACGATCGAAGTTTAGCTATAATTTACCCAGCATTATCTGTTCTTTAAATATTATTTACAACTTTTACAATACTTTGTATATTATTTAATAAAATGCTTAAAGCGGTAGATTTGGAAGGCTGTGAGGTGATTGGGTTTAAAGCGTTGATACATTCTATAATCCCATAAAAACTGTGAGAAGAAAAACTATAGACGGATGAAACGATAATAAAAAGTATGATAAGTAATTGAATTGGATAGACCCGTTAGTAAATTACAATGATATTCTAATAAGCCGTGGTAAATTAAAGGATTTGGAAAAAATATTACACGAGAACTTCAGATATTGAGTCTTAAAAAAATATGACGCTGATTATAATATTCAAAGCTTTAGACTGAATAACAAATTTAATGATCATCTACAGCACTACTTTACATTCCTATATGCCTATAAAACTAATGTAGCATTATTTTAAAGAATTTTGAATGAATAATTTGATGCACCTAACACTGAATGAAATGGAAATTATTAATGATAATTAACAAAGCCACGTTTTAAATGTTTGAAATACCAAAATTTTTAAAACCCTTGCAATATTTTGACAATCAAAAAGAAATGAGCATATACTTCTACGCCTAAACGAAAAGTATTGTTGTTTGTTCTATTCTATAACAAAGCAAAATGAGATAAACACTTACATGTACATTAATTTTGTTGTGTGTTGCCAGTTGGGTTTTGCGTGTCAAGCAATAGCTCAGTGTATAATTGCGTTGACATTGAAAACTTCCGCAAATCTAGTCATTGTTTCAAAACAAAAAGTATGTATTACCTAATGATACGTGAACCCTACATTGTTTTGTCACTCGTTTACCTTATAAATAGTCTCGTGGTAGCTAAATTTAGTCGGTACAACAAATAGGTGTAAGAAACTCTTCTATTTTTACCTCAACAAGTTTAACTAAAACCTCTTTCAAGAAGATTAATAAAATTCTATGATAATTTACAGGAAATTGTAAGCAAAAGGATCATTTAACCGTATCGCCATATCAAGTTAATCGCGACCGCAGCTTCAATTAAAAGCACTAAAAATGTACGGTATCGGCATAATCGTTTAATTATATTGAACGTGCAATATTTAGGTCATTGCCAATTAACCACGATTTTTTGTATAAACATAAAATGGGCCTACTTTCTTTAGTGTTAATGGAGAAAGCACTAGTTTAGCTGATGGAGGTTTCCAAGATTCAGACTATCTTTTGTTTGATTCGGTATGCTTTCTTAAGTGTGTCACAATTACAATCACTGTGATAGATTCTACGTCTTTGTTTATCAAAGTAGTGATGTTGACCTTGATTCTGGCTCAAGAAGCAAGATCCAAGCCAATTAAGTTTTTTTGTCTTCCTCTCCAATTTGCCGCATCACGTCTCGAACCTTGACGTGCCTTCAAATAATTTTATTGTGTAAAGTTTAGATTGCATTATTTAGTCATCTGCTTTCAGCAATACCTATTCGCGTATGGGAAATTTTATCTGATTTAAATTCTCACGTCAATTGATTTGTAAATAATTTAATTTGATATCCATTCAGTCATGATGAAGTTTTTATGAATTGTTCATTTCATCAGCCTTTTTAAATTAAATTGCCGTTCTTAATTACTTTTTAGTTTTTAAATCGCTTGGTGTATTTGCAACACACACCTTAGTTTATTTTATTTACACACTCTGTAAGATGATACCAAAATAAAACGGCTCCTAATCTTGTGCAATTTCAGTCACAATAAACAACATCTCAACATCTCCAACTACAAAGTCTAATAAATTCTTCCTAAAAGCCATTAATTTTTGTATCTCTCTCATCTAAAGGTCAGATTACTCGTAAAACCAGGACCGTCAGTTGCAAACCTTGCAAGGGTCGGCATCTTTCCCATATTCGATTTCACTTGCAAGACTTCCAACCTCCGTTAAGATTTCAATTTGACAGATGGAAAGCGTGGGTATGCACCAGGGTTGGACTGACTCAGAGCAGGATATGGTACAGCTTAATTAGTCTATGAGTAATCCTCCTCCACAAAATCTATGACAAAACCTTGTGTAACACCAAAATCGAGAGCATTGGGTGGGTCTTGAATAATTTTGTCATCATATTCTTTCACTCAACATCTCTTAAAAGGTTTGCACAAGGTTAAAAATATAAGGTTTTTGTTTAACTTTGCATAACTTTCCATATTTGTTTGCTATTGCATCTGAAGAATATTCCTGGGGCCAAACTGGAAGAGCTAGTTTTATCTTCATAAGCCATGTTGTTAAGACATTCTGATGCTAAATACAGACCATTGAAATTCTTAGCTGGAGGCCTCTATTATCCAGTCACCTACGAGACTCTCAGGAATTGCACACTGCATTACTACTTTGTATTTTGCTTTTTGCAAGCACAAAATCTTAAGGTTGTCCTCTTTTCTATATAAAATTTTGTCTATATTATTTTATCTTTTGCACTTATTTTAGCCCATTTATGGATTCAGCGTTGCTTTAATTTTGTCGTAATTAGAGGCGTTTATAAAACAAGAATCAATTACAAACTTCCTACTACTGTTCAAAATAAACAAGTGTCCCCGATAAATGCAAAGTATCGCATAAGCAAGACACAACACTTATTATTAACTGTTCTATCTCCATACACTTTATCATTATCACCCTTAATGTTCTAGGCACTTGTATCAGCATTGCGTTATTAACTGCTCATTAAAATGTCAAAAGATATCTCCCCTTTGTTTACGTCTCCAAGTTCTTCAATGAACGTAAAAACCTTACCTAAAAAGCTGAGACTCGGCTTCCCATCCACAGAATCATCATCTTCAAAGCACTCAAGCTTTTTCGAATTCATGTTTCCATCCAGATCACTCCTTAAGGTCACATGCACTTGTCTTTACACTCACAGTTATAACCAATGGGAACACACTTGATTTGCAATTACACTTGTTTTGTCACTGGCAGGTTTGTTATCCTTTTTCGAATGTCACAGTTTGAATTTTGAATTTTGGAATGTAACGGTTGCGCGCGCGCTTTGGACGTGCGGCGCGCGACGGTGCTCCGACGCGAGTGAATGAAGCCGATTGTCCCCGAGCGCGGCCGACTGCTGCCAACATGTGCCTAGTTTCATGAGGGACGGACTGACCTGCATGCTGCTAATCTGATTATATACACAGTGCATTTTGCTTTGTGCTAAGTTCTATGTACACTTTGATTAGTCGAACAAAGAGGCCGATAACGAAAGTACGGTTTCTTTTATTTTCCTTTTCCATTCCGAACGTTGTTCTAAATTGCTTTCAATTGGTTATTACTTCAAGTAGATCGGATACATGAATGTAATTTCAAACATTATTAGGACTCTCCCAAATATATTTTATTTTACACAAGCATATTTTGAAGGACAAATCACAAAAGATTTGTAACAAATACAATATTTAATTTTAATCCTTTCAAACACAACAATAGAGCTAATTTTCATGTAGAACATCAAATCAGTCTCATCATAACTTCCGTTGTATATTCCACGCAACAGAATAATACTTTTTGATCATGGGAATGGTTTCAAAGTAGTGCAAATTTATTGTGATTTAAACCGCGAGCACACAAGTTCATACTGACTAACAATTCGAAACAGGGCTTACTAACTATTATTACTTGCGAAGGGTCGCACGCGCCTCCCCTCGAGATCATGCATTGTTCTCATCAACACGCATGCGCCAAAACTGTGCTAACAATACTATCGGCGTAGCTTGCCCTTAAATTAACAACTGTTGGGCTAATTTAAATTTCGATCAATATTTTAAAAGTGGAATGTTTTGAGGTCACACGATGGTAAGTCTTTTGCAAATAATATAATTTATTAGCAAAACAGCTAAATTATGTCTCTTTGAGTTCATCGAATTCTTGTTCTATATATTTTACACCTACTCAATCGTTTCTTTTGATATTTCTTTCTTTTTTGTATTCATTTTCATCGCTTTAATACTTAAGGGGAACGATTAAAATCACGGTTAACGATCAAGTCTTTGATCGTATCGATACGCGTGCGCAACGATAATCCAAAAAGACCACCACTTTTGTAATATGTAACAGGACGTTCCCACACCATCTTCGGATTTTTTGTCTCAATTTTGTAACCGAAAATGGGGGCCCTATTCTCCGGGCAATTTCGTGTCTCGGCCACTATATAATTTCGGCGGGCATTAATCATCGGGCCGATCCGAGAATGACAATCCGAGACAGCGAAAGTCTACAGGTATAAAAATATGGCTTAATAAAAATGATTGTTAATGATTGGAGTCATTGGAGTAATATCTTTTTGGTAGGCAGTTTTTTATTGGGTTAAATTTAAAAGAAAGAGACAGTTTTACAGTTGGCGGTGGCGTTTCGAAGAACTAAAACCGCTATCTGGAAGGGCTACTTTGAAACTTGAAAGTTCGTCGTATAAAAAGTTACAAATAATTGTAAAATACACGCTCGCGTACTAATCTTTGGCGTGTAGCTTCTAATACTAATTTCGTATTATACTTTACCACAGGTATATTTTGTCTACTTATTTATAAAATAACTGGTTTGTGAGCGAGGAGCTTATGAGCTTTATATGTTCGTTCGAAGCGAAATAAACTAGTTGGCGCTTTTCCTAAGGCTATATTTTCTTCGACTTTTTTGAACAATATTATGTAAAATATACATAATGGCCCATACGAACGAATTTATCTGGGTGTCTTCATCGAGAGTGATTCGGTTTCGATGGGCAAGCGTGCTACATCGTAGACTGTTTCATTGGTTACCATCCGGCGAGATGGGGGCAAACGAAAGCCTATCAATGAATTAAAAAAAAAACACCGAGCCAAACCAACCTACCAAACGCAAAATGGTTCATAGTTATTTGATATACCTACTTACCTAAAATCTATGTCAATCAGATACTGTTACTGCTGTAACGCTACCTTCATTACCTGTTACAGGTGTGTTTATATTTAAATACGAAAGCGCACGTCCCTCCTGTCATTACCCATCATTTACATAATTATTCAGTCTTTAAGAAATTGGGCGTATTTACCTCGTAATAATATTTATGGATAACACCTGAAAAACACTTGAACAATTTATTAAAGTGGACTCGGTTTAAAATGTAAGTAGGCGCAAATTATTCGACTTAAAAAGTTGACTTTGATCGGTTCGATTTTTCACCATAATTTTATTAAGCAAACCTGCGTAAGTTGCATAAAGTTGAATGAATGGCAACACTGAACAAGTGTTGCGTAAGGTTTTAAAATTTTGTTTTATAGATTTTTGTGAAATTATATTGATTTTCAAAATTTTATTGCAAGATTTTAACAAATTCGAAGGTTTTTTATAGTTTGGGAAGAAAACAGTCTCAAGCTACATTGTGCTTTTCTCTACCATCCGATTCGACAAATTCCGGTCTTAAATATTCTAGACAGATTTTTATACCTGAATAACCTTATCAATTATTGTTTTAAAATGATCTACGACAACATTAATTATTTACATTCGTATCTTCTACTGATAGTTGTATCTTATCATGTGCCTATCATTTTTCTTCGAACTCAATTTGCAAAACAAAATTTGATTTCATTCTAGAAATAAACGTCGAAAGAATCACGTGCTTAGATTTCTCAGCTTCATCCGAGGTATTTGTATGTGCACAGTTTAAGTCATAGTTACTAGCATGTAACTATGGTAGCATTGCGCAGCAACAACGACAATGTCGTCCAGAGAACACAATGCCCGGAATGTCAATCAGTATTTTGCCGGTCTATTTCTGTTCGTCTCTTCCTAACATGTCTAAGCCCTGAAGGATTCGTCAGACTATGCTCTGAAATATGGCATTGTACTTTTGTAGTTTTCCCAAAATCACTCTGCCTTCTCTGTTAATAAATGGATGTTCTGTGGATAATTTACACACACAGAACGTAACATAATCCTGGTAGGTCTCAAAAATGTATGGCAAATATTGAACTGCTGTGTGCCTAGTCTAATTTGTTATAACTTTATTGCAAAATAGGTTACTTATCCTGCAATAGAGTTTTTAGAAAGTTTAAAAAAAATTCATACAGATTTTTGATCTGTCCTTTTTTTAGGTGTTGTTCAATATGTTCAATTAACCAACCAGTTGAAAATATTAACCGGAACGTATGTAATTTTAACGACGACAGTTTATTGATAAATTCGCATGTATTGACATCTTCGTTGTTCATGTCACGCGTCAATAGCAATACGCAGCTACATTCGTAGAGCAGCGAGATCCATGATACCGTAATCTGAAAGCTCCTTGAGCCCTGATTCATCTGATCGTTTTTCATAAACTCCTGGCATTCCCGGCTTCCTTTCAAGGAGTCCTGTTTAAAATTCCGCTCTCGTCCGCCCCAAGGTGCACTCCTAACATTTTTAGGCGTTCGACCAGCCCGCTCTTTCCCATAGCTTTTTTTCAATAAAAAACGCTTTTGTTTTTTTTGTCAGGTTTATGCGACGCCCTTGTTATGGACAGTTTGGTGAGTTTATTTTACCGGCTATTTTTGGAGTGGATGGTGGAAGATGATTGATTTTGCGATGGGTTTATTTTTATGGAAATAACCTCTTTTTTTGAAGATAATGTTTTTTAAAATAAAATATTACGGTTAAGTATTTCTCCATTCTAAGTGTCTTCTACTTCTAAGTGTCAGAATAAATACATCTAAATAAAGGTTTCATTTGGTTTGGTTTTTAGTTTTTGTTTGGGTCAAAAGTAATTACAATTTAAAAAAATGTTATACGTGTACTACTATGATATCTTGCTTTAAAAATAACCACAAAAATCTATTTAAAAAGTAAAGTTATTTAAAAAAATGTAGATCACGTTTATGTGTTTGTTGGATTGAAAATTTAAGCCGAAGAATAGACCAGTAAGTGTTGAATTGTTATTCATGTCTCATTGTATTGGTTTAGTAGTAGATTTATCGTTTGTTGATGTTAGTTTAACTGTTAGTTTACGAGTAAATCACGTACTTTCATTCATTCACTTGACTGGAATAGTTTTGTACTTCATTTCAATCTAATTTGGTTTGTTACACACTAAACATGAATCTTTATAAAATACGATAAAATGAAATCTTTTTGTTTATGAAAAATAAATAAGCTTATCTGTATGTATTTAGAAGTTTATAGATTTTCTTCTTCTTCCACTCTTCTTTCAAATTCAAACTTTGCCTATTGGACTCATTCCAATAGGCAAAATAATTTTTTTGTCTTATGTTTTCAAGCCGTTATTCAGCATAACCAAATAAAATAAAAAAGTCTTCATAAAAACTAAATAAATTCTTAATACAATCAAAAACATGAAACTAAAATATACCGAACACTGTATTTAGGATTCGTTACATCTTCATAAATTAGGGAACACGTCAATCAGGCCATCAGGTGAGATGGCGGTCAAACGCAAGCCTATAGGCTTGCGTTGCTAAAATATAAAAAAAAATGTGGACGATCAAATTATTATGCAAATATCGAGTCCAGACATGTAAGGTAAAGGGAAGGCTAGCCGTCAAAGCCTCGAAACACCTCATGGCGTGCGCCGGCGCATGAGAGCGTTGACTCTTGTGATAGTGAGTCATTGTAGTAACTACTACTCATACTGTGGCACGTCGCAAAAACTTGATGGTGTACTGTAAGATGTTGCTGAGGGCTGAAAGATGGAATGTTCTGGTTTGTTTATTTAACTTAAAAAAAACACTTAAAGTTAAACTCAGTATTTTGGAATTCTGATAGTAGGGTATGAACATTCATTACATTTGGTTTGATTTGAAAAAGGTTGAAGAAACGAGAACATTAAGAAAAGCGCCATCTTCAGCTTCAGTTTCAGTCAGTTTCATTCGTGTCAAAATAAAATAAAATAATAAGTTAAATAAATGATAATTTCTAACGACATAAATAAATTAAGGATATCATCAACCAGCAATTTTATCAATTAATAAAATAATAAAAAGTTAATTATTAATTTTTTTCGCTTTTCCACGGGGAGCTGGTCGTCAAATTTTGATGTAGACTTATTTGAGATAAGTAAATACTCGCATATAATTATCCAAATCGGGTCTTGTCGGAGGCTTTTAGGAACATATTTCTAGGGCGATTTTTTAATTTAAAATTATTTACTACATACCTACTATATACTTTTCTCTTTTCTTAGAATATAAATGAAATACCCATCACATAGAAAGGGCGGTGGATGATGATAAAAAAGGTGACCATGCAGCATTTTAGTTTTCCATTTTTCTCCTCATCTAATAAGTAAATTGTTTGCTGCGAACAGCCGTGCAACCTGTTTCCATTGTTAGTTTCCGAGTGTAAAATACCAGCTTCTACTAGTGTTACCAGGATGATAATGAAATGAGAAATTACCCTATTAGCAAAGAAAAATAGTTTAGAAATTCTTCAACATGTTTTGTAAGTTTTGTAAACGGGAAAGTTTATTAAACTAACTCCTAAAATGAATGAACAAAGTTTAGCGTAAGCTATGATAATAATATTCATGCATTAAAAGTATCTACAGGGCTATACGGAAAGGGTATGCTAAGCTGAAAAGTGCTCATGAGACTCATCATTATGAACGACTTTTACTATGGGACCAACCCGGAATTTGCGAAAAAAAAATCAGCTGTTCCATAGTATATAGTATATATATAGTATAGTATCCTTTTGTAGTGGTAGGGCTCTTTTGCAGAGCCCGCCTGGGGAAGTACCACACCTTGTAGTGGTAGGGCTCTTTTGCAGAGCCCGCCTGGGGAAGTACCACACCTTTGCCAGTTATTCCACCGCCAAGCAGTAATGTGCAAACATTACTGTGTTCCGGTTGGAAGGGCATTGTTTCCAGTGAAATTACAGGGCAAATGAGAGATTAAACAACTTTATATCTCAGGGTGACGAGCGCAGTGCTGTGCCACGCAGGGTTTTGAATTCTGCGAGTTCAAAATTCTGGGTAGCGCAGACCTGTTATGGGCAAACGTGACGTTTAACATCAGGCGAGCGATTTGCTCGTCTCGTCACTCAATTACATAAAAAAAAAAAAAAAAAAAAATAGTACATACATAATATATTATTGTCGACAGTCATAGACATTTCTCTATGGAACAGCTGATTTTTTTCGCGAATTCCGGGTGGTCCCATAGTAAAATTTGTTTATAATGATGAGTACTATGGGCCCCTTTTCAGCTTAGTATACCCTTTCTGTATAACCCTGTATAGTTACTACAAAAATATGTGAGGCTTTTCAATATGGTTTTATGGCAACGAAATGTAATTCCTATCTTTTAAACAAAATATCGAATCTCCATAAAAAATTGATCACGTGAGTAATTAATTTTTTTACAGCGACTCGATTTTTTTTCTCGAATTTAGCAAACTTGTATCACAAAAGTTGTTCACTTTGACGTGTAGAAGAACACCCTTAAGTATTACTATACCTTTTCATTACACCTTGCAGAATGGTCAATTTAGTGAGTGAGTCTTGTTTTCTCCATATTTTTACGATAATGCCGTAAATACGTGATAATGTACCAAGTTTTTTAGGTGCCCAATGGTGACAGGCATTGACTGATGGCGTCATTGTGAAGTTAATGAAATTGCTTTAAATAAAGTAGTCTAGACTTAAATATTTTGCTAAATTGAGCAGTTAAAATAATAAGCAATGAAATAATAGAATGGCAAGTTTTTGCAACGATGATAAACTATTTAATATTATTCAGAACTACTTCTGTGAGAGACACAAGCATGGATCTAGGAGGTCTATTCTGGAAAGTGAGATATTATTGCTTTAAAAAAAGGTTTAGATATAATTTAATTCATAATATTAAGTACCTACTTCGTAATCAAAATCTTCAGTCGTAGTTTTGAGCACTTATTGCCTCCACTGTATCCATTAACATCAGGCGACACAACTGTATCTCGTATCCTTATCTTCTTAATATATATAAATCTCGTGTCACAATGTTTGTCCTCAATGGACTCCCAAACCACTTAACCGATTAAAATAAAATTCGCACACCATGTGCAGTTCGATCCAACTTGAGAGATAGGATAGTTTAAATCTCAAATTATAGTCGCAATTTTAATTTATTGCAAATTATTATATATATACTGATAATTTTTACTATAAATTGACAAGTTAGCATCAACATACTACGGTTGCTATAGTTACGCAATGGCTTTTGACAGGACAACGTCTGTCGAGTCAGCTAGTGTATGTATAAGAATCAGAGTCCTGACTTACTCATTAACTGACAGACAACGCAGAGCCTTAACAGCTGGTTGTAGAGACTTGAAATTTGGAAAGTGTGTTTGTCCTGTGTGTTTACCCGGATAAGGGGCTCCGATAGCCATACTCAGAAATGAGGGAATGAAAAACGAAGAATAAAATGAGTTTGCCCTGATGCGCAGAAATGTACTAATAAAGGATTAGTCATAGTCATATTTTTTATTGTTTTTTTTTTGTTAGTTTTTTATTGGTATCAAATAAAATGATCCATGCCGAATGTATAAATTACAAAAGTAATTGACTTATAAATTAAATTGAATACAATTAAATAATAATAAAAATACAATAGTTAATTAAAATGAACATTTATAACATTGATTTATTTGACTTTGATATTGGTCATAATTATCATCGAACTTGTAGAATGCCTGTTCAACAAGCCATCTTTTAACTTTCTGTTAAACCCACAAGGGCTCAAAAGTGTCTAAAAACTTTCTTGAACACTTGAATTTTTTTATAAAAACTTTTACTATAACCAACGCGGGCAAAGTCGCGACCAAAAACTAGTTTTTTATAAATAAAAGCGAGAGCGGCGAACCAAAGGAATAACCGTTTGTACTACAGCAAAACAAACATAAAACCCCATAATCTCATATTAATATTTTTTATTTATTCCAATAAAAGTCCATAAGAAATTGAACAGAACTTTTACCGGTAACCAAACCCTTCTATTTCAGTGTTCAGGGGCCGTCCATTAATTACGAGATATTTTTAACAACTTTTTCATCTCTATCTCTGGTGATACATGGTGAGGTTATAAATTACCCCCGTCACCCTCCAATATCACGTGTATTTTTTGGTACATATTGTCTTTAAAATTGTCAGAATCAACTAAAAAATAATTAGACGTGACTTCTCACTACATCCCCCCTTTGTGATATTTTATGATGGTTTTCCGACTCCCTTACCTCTTTTTGAGCCTTAAGTGATTAATGGACGATCCCCCAGTAGAGTTTGATTACGGAAGCATTGCATACAAAAAGTATAAACATTTACGTCCGTTTGCCTGCGCTTGCGCATCTGGCATCTTTGTATTGAAGGTATGTAAATATAGAGCAGTGATTGCAGTAGTGCGTTTTATTTGATAATCTTATCTGGGACGTGATGAACGTAAAAGGTTTGGTTGGGAACGGTTTTTAGGGTTACTTGCCAAAATGGTGAAAAAGTGTCAAACTCAAACGAAAAGGAACCATTGATTAAGTTAAGATGAGATGAAAGACTGAAATATTACATGTTTGTTTACAATTTTTTCGCAAAAAAAATTAAAATCTAGATTCCACTGATTCATTACAATCACAATTAAGCAATCTCTTCAACACAAACTTCGGGTGAGAATAAAAAAACTATTAAAGGGGACTTTGTTTAAATAATTGCGGTCCCCGCAGGATTACGAGTGAACCCGCGAGACGTAAGTTATAAGACTAAACTAAATACACTACGCAACAAGTAATTAAAAAAACCATTTTTAAAAACAAGCTTTTATTGCATTGTCATCGGAGTTACACAGGTATTTTAAACTTCAGCTCAATTGGACATCGGGAACTGGTTCATAATTCAGTTGCAAAATTTGACCCAAATAAAAACATACAGGGCCTTTATTCGCTATGAGCACACGAGCACGTAACGCGCCGCGTTACGTCAAATCCATGGAATCGACACGGAATGGTATTCCGTATGCCAATGTCAAAATTTAAAACGCGATGCCACGCTATGACTGAGCCGCGTTCACGTTACGTGCGTGTGATGACGTCACGCGTTTTTGGCGTGGAATATGATGGTAGATAGCGAATAAGGGCCCAGGGCAAGCTAAATAAAAGTTAGTAAAATATTTAACTGATACCTAATACAGACACAAACGCTGAGAGTAGTCTCGGCGGAACAGATTCTGATGCCGCAAGAGTAATTCGGCATCATCAAAGGTAACTGCTCGCATTGTTTCCTTTTCGGGAGCGGTCTGATCGACAGCAGTTCGAATTTGGAAAACCTTCTTGTAGAAATAAAAAATTACAAAATCAAATCGACGACCTGTTTGGCTCAGCGGTAGTATATCCGCCTTATAAGCCAGAGGTCCCGGGTTCGACAGATGTTTGAATGATGAATTTACAAATTTGTTCTGGATCTGGGTGTTAGATGCCCTTATCTTTGTGGGTGTTCCATGGTATCTCCGACCCAGAGAATCCTAGGCCTATCAATAAATAATAATAACATTTTGCACTCATAAGTGTAAAATGTTATTATTATTTATTGAAGTAAATACTAATTAGGTACCCTATGTCTTAAAAAATTCAAAGCTACAAAGATTTGATTTGATCAAAGTACAACTGTTCACTCACCAGCTTAACAAACAATCTGACAGGCTGACGCTCGGATTTCCTAAAGAAGAATCCACCTGATACGTCCCGCTATATCATTAGGTATGCTAATCTTCGACTATTACGATCTTAAATGGCAACAGGAAACGTATTTCACGAGTGATTAGACAAAGCTTTCGCCAACACCAATCAATCTAGCTGTTTCGTTGCAAAAAAAGTATTAAGAGTACCCAAATACAGATCATCTGTGAGCTATGTTGGAGAGTGTTCAGCGGGAATTAGTTGTAAGGTGGAGGGTACAACAGCGCGCTAACTATAACTCCGGGAAGTTTATACTAAGGTAGTTTTAAGAGTAAATGCTCTCATTTTATAAAACCAAAAACAAAGCCCTTATTTCATCTACTTTATAAATACTACATTACACATTTAATTAGTTAGTTATTATTGTAAGGCGTAATAGAGTAAAGCTCTGAAATCAATCTTGTGCCCCGTAAAATGCGGCCCAACTGTAGTATGCTTCAGCAGTGCTTCAGTCATTGCACATTATCCTGGCACTAACAATGCCCTCGTCATATTTACTGTGTTTGTAAAAAAACTGTGATTGCTGAAATCTTGCCTTAACTAGGATAAAAAAATGATATTATTAACTTGTTAATTGCAGATGACTTTTTATGCCCTACAGGAACTTTTAGCTATTAAACCGACTTCAAAAAAGGAGGAGGTTATCAATTCGACTGTATGTTTTTTTTTTAATTTTTTTTTTATGTTTGTTACCTCATAACTTTTGACTGGGTGAATCGATTTTGATGATTCTTTTTTTATTAGAAAGCTGACGCTTCGCATTTGGTACCATTTCAATTTAGTCCAGTTCTGATAATGGTATCCATGAGAAAACCATATAAGTCTTAAATTTGCATTAAGTACGTGCGCGACAAATAGATGAATAACTCAATAGTGGGTTTGAAGTCGGTTTTTGTTTTTTGTAAAAATAATTATTTTGATTTGTTTTCTTCAGATGGGTTCATAGAAGATGTCCATCACCACACGATGTGAACACAGCCTTACTTTCTAAGATTAAGTAAAGCAGTACTATAATTGATTTGGCGAAGTGAAAGCCATGTGCGAAAGTTCGTGTGATTAAAGGCCTTGTTTTTTTGCTTTTGTTAATTACACCGCTGATTGGGCATATTTGTCTTGGATTTATTTATTGGTTTTAGTTTAATTTGATCCTTTTTTGTGAGGGCTCATTAATATTGTTTACTCAGAGTCAACAATATTTATTTATAAACGTTTCAAAAAAGTTTTTTTGCGATTGTTTTTTACTAGAAAAAAAAATCCGATATTATAACTGGCCTATATTATTTACATTATTTACAAAATAACTCTATATACGTTTTAAATAAGAAAATATTTTAACCGGCTTGCATCTTGTAGTTTCATCCTACAAAAATCGTTTAGCTTTCCGATATAAATATGTAGTAGCCTTTATGTAATATAAGAAAATACTCTATGTTTCAAATAAGAAAATAAGCTATCTCCATATCATGTTTCATCCCAATCTTTTCAGCCGTGGCGTGATTGGTCAATAAACATTCTAAATCGAAACAAACAAAGTTTCACATTAATAATATTACTAGGTTTTTGTCAAGCATCTAACCTTCGAAAGCAAACGAGAAAATCACGCTCTTTATGAAAACTCGTTGACGAGCTACCTACCATAGATTAGCTAAGTGAAACGATTCACACATTCCAGAGTAAAGTAATTAGACATGGTTACTGTGATAAACGACTTCAGGCGCATGCTTCTGTGAGGCAGTAATTGCGTTGGAGAGATCTGGAACATTGTTGGGATGGCTAGTCTTTGCCGTTTAATGGGTTTGTGCGTAGAGATGCGGCGATTTCAATCGTTTGAGACGGAGATATACGGTTGTTGTCTGTCCCTTTCTCGCATTGAAAACTTTATCATCAGCCTATCTAATATCTGTCACTGCTGGACATAGGTCTCTCTTAACGATCGCTACATGGCACGATCTTCAGCTTTACGTATCAACTTGCCATCAGCCTTACGTAGTTCGTAACTCCAACTGGCCGCCCACGCCCGCGGCACCCTGATCTACGTTTGCTTATCCCTGGTTTACTCTACCCACCTACCCCCACACACTCCCCAACCCAAATAAGAACACAGAGCGTGAATAAAAATAAATCTACTAAAGCAAAAACTCTCATGTCACTCGCATCTGATACCCAACATGACATTGTTTGGCTTTAAAAATGTAGGTCCCCATTTCAGGACCCAATTTTCAAGTAAAGACCTACTTTTCAGCCTGACTTTTTTCTACGAATTGTAGCGGTTAACATAACCTATCGTCATAACATAACATAACTTAGCTTTTAATGTTCTTGAGAGAATTAGCTGTGACATACAGATACCGAAGTCTCGCTTTAAGGGTACTTTTCCGAAGGAGGTTCAGAACCCTAAAAGTAATGAACAAAAAAAACTAGTAGGGTGGATTATGCTTTACCAGCTTATGTTCAGTAGTGGCTAAACAGATAATGTGTGCTATGTATAATGATGAACGTTTAATCGTTACAAACCTTGTCCTGTCATCATCAGCAATCATTAATCCACCCACTGCTGGGATATAGGACTACCCTCGAAGGATGATTAGGCCGTATTCGACCACGCTGGCCAAGTGCGGGTTGGTGGATTCACATACACCATTGAATTTCTTCTCCGGACGTATGCTGGTTCTCTCACGATCTTTTCCTTCACTGAAAAGCCAGTGGTATGTAAATTAATATTTAACTTCCAAAGAACTCATTGATACGAGACGGGGTTTGAACCCGCCACCTCAAGAACACAAAGCGACTGTTCCCCCACTGAGCTACCACGGCTTTTACCTTGTCCTGTACCACAGCGAAAGTACACAGGTACCTCACAGGTATTTAAAGCTCCACTCGTGTGAACGATATTATTTATAGTAGTTCCAGTGGAAAGTAAAGAAAGTCCGTGCCAGCCCCGTCTAGGTGATAAGATATACTCGGATTCATTAACTCGTGATAAAGTGGTTTTAATAGAGATTGACGAATGATCGTGTATCTGAATAGCGGGTAATAAACTTGTGCAGTTAGCGTAGTTCGATGCTATCTAGGCACTGTTAGGCACTGCATGCGTTTTAGGTAGAGATAAATTAAGAGCTGCGTCTATCGCGCCTTGTTTGGAAATTAAAAACAGGAAAAAGTGTTTTGCAATGTTTCTCGTCAAGTTAAATGAACACAATTTTATTTTAATTGTTTCGATTTAACGAGTAAGGAACTAAGGTACTATTATGCTATTTTTATTGTAATTTATTTATTTCGTACAACTTCTTTGTAGTCGCGGTTTCCCCGCGTAGTGATGGAAAACTGTTATGGTGATGATGAAATTAGCCTATGTTTTTTTTCTAGAGTTCTGACAACGTGTAAGCAAAATTTAATTACAATCGGTTTAGTAGTTAAGCCCTAAAAGCGTAACAAACCAACTCTCTATCGCATTTATAATATTAGTTAGGATTTCAAGCCAATAATACGTCAGTAGACGAGCAGGCCGTTTGCGTGATTGTAAGTCCTACACCTGTGACAGTGTCCTACCTAAATAACGAGTACTCAAGCCAAAGTTAGACTTCCAGAAAGATCTAGATCAGAGCTATTAGAGTCTGAAATAGTTTCTCTGCAGCACATAAAGTGGTGTCGAGAATTTACACCACCACTTATTCGAGTCAAAGTAATGGACTGTTAAAGCTGTAGGTATTAATTATTAGAACCCCTAGCATAACTACTGTCGAAAAACAAAATAAAAACTTTGAAAAAAAACATTAATTTATATTTTATTTTTTATCTTTCGATAAAAATTAAAAAAACTCACGGCGGATGTAAACGGTGTAATAAAAAAAGAATTAAATAAAATTAGAAAAAACCCTCGACAAATAACATAGGAGTAACCAAAGTTACTCCTATGTTATAAAAAAAAAAAAAAATCCCAAAAAAAAAATCCGACAGGGGCTGCCATTCGCTGCTCTGAAAATTGATTTGAACAAAACAATTAAAAGACCACTTTATTTATTTACGTACCCATCGTGATTTCAATCAGTCACATACTCTAAAATTGCAATGATTTAGTTCATTTAAACGTGCATAGTGCAGTACGGTCACTAGCAATAAATTACCTATTGATGGTAAGGTAGTTTAGAACACATTGTCGTACACTTATTCCTTAAATGGTAGACGTTAGATATTTCTGAAAATTTGACAATGTATTACTGCTCGTGACTGTACACGCACATGTATTCATTCCCCTTCTCTTAGCTAATAATTAATTCCTACTAAACGAACCTTTATCAATAACTTACTACCTACATACACGTAGAAACCATGTACCTAGTTATGAAGCGAGGTGTTGGCACACTTCTCTAGCTTTCCTAGTGATAAGAGTTGTTCGAAACTCGATAGCGTGCTGGCATGTGAGATACGAGATGACTGGAGTTTATGTTACAGCATTGACCTGAAAAAGTGCAATATTTTGCTTAGTTTAGGGCGAGGGAACTGAGAACTGATGTTGATCGCGAGGGAGCTCGTTAGAGCAAAGGATTGGCTTTCGCGTGATGTTATTCTATTTTTAAAAGCTTTTATTTAACTCAATATTTGTAACTAGGTATTATATTATATGTTTGTTCGGGTGGAATCATGCAACTCAATTTCTAACCACTTTCCGATGTCCGATGACAATGCAATAAAAGCTTGTTTTTAAAAATATTATTAAAATTAAAACTGAAATAAAAAAACTTTAATTTAGTAACAAAATCAATCCAGTGGAATAGACTCTAGATTTGGTGGTCATTATTGGTTAGGTATAAAGAAATGAATGACTGAATGAATAAAACTATTCTAAAAACTAAACTTTTCAGTGTCTGTTTTCTTGTTTTGATTTCAAGTTATTTATTTAAATGTACTGTTAATTCTAATTTAAATAAAACTATTTGTCGTAGTTGTTTGTCGTCTAAAGCTGAGGCTGGACAGACGCACCAGTTTCTGTTTGCATCGCATAACTTTTAATTACTTTCTATGTGAATTTCGCGTCATCGCGGAGTCTTTTACCGAAATAACTAAGGAACCAAATTTATCATTTTAGTTTTCGTAGTAGCTTATATAAGTTGCTATAAAAAATTGACCTCGTTGTGACACATTTTGTAACAATTATACTGACTAATCACTGTAAAAATTTGGTCGGACTCTCCAACTTTTTGATAACAATCTGTAAACATAAGTTACTCTAAAAATGAAACCGAAATTGTTTGCCTGTACTCAACTTTAGCGTACTTCCAGTGAACGCTTAATCAAGTGAGGGAATTAGCGGTCACATTTTCTCCCTATTTGCATGTACGTTAACAGCTATGTGTAAGTGTGTGTGAGTGTGAGACAGTGTGTGTGTGGGTTAATAGTGTTGATGTGGTGCATGTTGTCGGGAATATTATGCTAAGCTTCGCTGCGTTGGGTTGCGATAAAAATAGGCGTTCAAGTGAAGAAAGTTTATGCATACGATTCATACTAAATTTATTTTGACACTCGATCAACTCGATAGCTGATTATTTTTTCGCGATTTCAGGGTTGGTCTCGTAATAAAAGTTGCTATAAAGATGAGTACTATGGGCACGGGAACTAAGACGGGAGTCTTACTTTACCCTTTCCTTAGAACCTTGTACAAATAGTATCGACCTCGCGAAAAACTCGGTGTAATGGAAATTAGTCTTGAATCGCCATTTGTATCAGAAAGCCGAAATCTGTGAGGTGTAGGCCGTATTCGGTGAGGTCTTTCCTTCGATTCTTCATCATCATCAGATGCTATCTTCATGTTGAAGTTTGGAGGTCAGTAGGCTAAACTTCTTGCGATCCCATGCTGTGCTTTTTAATTGCTGATAACTTAGTCCGGTTCACTTCTTAATGTCGTCCAGCCATTTCCGTCTCTGTCGTCCTGGGCTCCTCTTCCCCGGAATTCTGCCCTCGAGGATCAACCGTGGGAATTCACATAGGGATCCTCTCACATCTTTCATTATAACACCCTATATAGTGATGATAAAAAACCCGTCTAGAAACAAAACATATCTATAATACTCCACGTAACATGAACACAAGACGACTTTACCATATAAAACAATTTTTACCAAACTAAAACTTTACCAAACCATTTCTTTACAAAATTGTATAGATAAATTTTGATGTTACCAAGTGTTGTACCTACTTATCTTTTCATAGTCAGAATTAAATTAAATTGAAAGCTCGTTTACACTTTTAATTATAAGCTGTTCCAAGTTTTCATAACATCACCATTTTCCCACGACAGATTTTCATCAAGTTTTCTCGCAGGTAGTTTTCACTTGACGCATGCGCCACTGGTATTAGTCAGCGGAGTCTAGACGCCGCGGTGGCGACAACCTACTTGTCCTGCGGATGTTGATGACACACTATAGGGGACACCAGTAAGGGAAGTTCGAAGAGTCCGAAGGATCAAGGAAGAGGGTCTTTAAGAGTCCGAAGGGTCAAGGAAGAGGGTCTTTATTCAAAAAACATTTTTAATAACCACACAGCTAGCTTTTTTTGCTAACTCAAATGCTGGCTCAGGACAGGCCGTGGAGAAATTGTCTTATTCTAATTAGAAAATTAATTTTTTTGTTTCTTTCTCGCGAAATAAAAATGATGGAAGACTATTTTGTCCACGGCCCATGCTAAGCCTGCAGTAGGGTGAAGAAACATGGTTTATCTTTGTGATGTAAACGTTACGAACCCTAATCGATCTGCTCTGACATCAGTAAAGTGACGCTGTAGAGTCATTGAGTATCAGTAGCCAAAGTTTTCTATGTGTTGCTGCATGCAAAATTTTAAAAACAAATAATCATAATTTGACTCTTCATATTAATTTAGTGAGAAGAGTGAAGTTCATTTTATAGTTTTTGTAAAATAAGGGTTTCGAATTATCGTTCGTTATCCGTGCGTCAGACCAGTTTCTCATACTGTTTCTACTATGTAGTGTCGCTATAAGTTGATAGTTAACAGAAATCACTAACTGCTCATTAATCTGTATAACCACTTGTGTTTCAGGCCAGGGCTATTACAACCAACTTAACTATAAACTTCAATGAGGTCGCCACCATCATATTTTCTGAACAAAACTGACAGCCATTCCCGAAGAATTTAAAGTTTCATGATTTGACCAACTCCTTAGCTAAGTTGGTAGCTCTAACAGAAATCGCTTGATCTGCTTATTAGTTGGCGACGTAAAATTAACTGTAATAACTAGGTAATAGGGTTGTTTTAGGGTGTTCTAGGAAGTTGTAAAGATTTATCACCTTCGATAAATTTGTTAGTACCGGTACACTGATGATCAATCAGAGATTTTCACGCAGATATTGTACGTTCATTACTCAAATAAGATACTAGTACCTAGTAGTTCTAACAAACAATAGAACTCTCGAGCCCAAACTTTTTTGCATAAATCACAGTGCTAAGCCGAAAAGGGCTCATAGTACTCATCATTATGAACAGCTTTTACTGTGGAAGCTACCCTGAAATCACTAAAAAAATATTAGCTGTCCTATACATTTTGTCGAGTGTAATTGTAATTTTTCTATAGAACAGCCGATTTTTTTCCCTTGATTTTAGGTTGGTCCCATAGAAAAAGTTGTTCATAATAAAGAGTCCTATGAGCACTTTTCGGTTTAGCATACCCTTTTCTTATAACCTTGTATTAATTATTTCTCTTAATAAGCTTAAGTAATCATTTTGAAGTCTTAATTGTATCTTATAACTTCTCAAGTTGCATTAAATTCAACTTTGATTGATTTACTTATCATATTTTAAAGTGGATATTATTAATTTGCTTTGTAAAGAGTTAACCTGATTTTCAAGAAAGTTAGTTACAACTCCTTAACTTTGGGGGGTAGACAGTGACGGATGTAAAAGCCTTTTATAGAGTGATAATGATGTAAAAAAATACAAGTTATTGCAACCGCACACTGCTTAATAATGGTAATGACTCTTACAATTAATATATTTACTTAAATTTCGAAATTAATTTCCAAAAATTTGACCTACAATTCACGGATTGGGATAAAATTTGCTATGTAGGAATTGTAGAAAGTGTACCCTGTATAAACACCCTGGACATATGCTATTTTTTTATCTCAAAGAAAAACAGTTCTGATAGAAAAGCAGGTGAAAGTATCACTAGTATTGCAATAAAGTTTGTATGTACTTACCTAGCAAATTATTTGTTTAATTTAATTAGATCATTAAAAGTTAAATTAATGTTTACCCTATAGCTTTGCTTGTTGGGTGGTCTCCAGCCGCAATAAAAACTAGAACCATAACAGAACCCTATGCTGCAGAAATGCATTAGAATTAAGAGTAAGTATTAACTCGCCCGTAAACAAGCCTCATTGCACAGTTAATGTAGGTATAGAAAAAGTAAATTGGGACTGGGATTCTACTATTTGAATCCTTATTTATAAATGAGATATTATAAATGTAGAAATTTGGATATTTTAAAGGGTTATGTATAACCATCAGGTATGTAACCTTCATAGTGAAATGTCGGTGTCTATCTGTTTGTATGTCATAGCCAATTATCTCGGGAACTAAAAAGTTAGCGGTCAGAAATTGGTAAAAATTGAAGTCCTGTCGAATTGCAATTCACTTCTACTCAAGTTTAGGGCTTTAGACGTCAGATCAAATTTTCCTAAAAGTATTGATGTCCTTGTCTTATAAGTCGCAATGACTGGGACAGATATATTTTTAGTTAGTTCAAATCTATATCCCAAAACCCTTATATTATTTCAGTGGTGAATGGTGGTGGTCCCCGATACATTTTAAACTGTATACATAATATTCTCTTCTATTATAGTCTATTTAACGTGACATTGGCGGAGTTGTAAAGAGTCTTCACAAGAACCTCAAATAAAAGTTGAAATAGAAGTTGAAAATCTCCCTTAGTAGGGTAAAATCTAATGATACAAACCACAGCATCCTGTCTTAGACTATCATAAGAATCTAGAATAACGCTGCAATTTCCGAGCTAATCAGCACTAATTGATAACTACATTAATACCTACTTATAGCGAAAGCGCCAGTTTCCTAGTTAACTGTTTGTTTATGGTTATATTTATAGGAAAGTTAAGTGTTACATTCTGATCTCTGATTCTGATTGAGTTTTACAATCTTCTAATAGTAAATTATGGAAACTTCTTGCATGTGTTAGTAATGAGTGTAAATTATCAAGTATTCTGAAACCAGTAGGCCTAGCACAAACGTAAAAATACGTAGCGCGTATTCGATAGAAAGGTGTACGCCATTTACACCCGTCAGAAGCATACTTGACAGTCGTAAATGGCGTACACTTTTCTATCGAAAACTCTCTACGTATTTTTATGTCAAAGTTGTGCTAGGCCCACTGAGCTCTTTAAAGACTTTTTAAAATTAGAGAGAGCTCATTTGCTAATGCAGTCACATATCTCAAAATAATTGGCTGCGACATACAGACAGACCGACACCGAAGTTTTGCCTTAAGGGTTCTTCCCCGAAAAAAAAAAAAACAGCTGTTCCAAAAAAAAATGTCAATGACACTCGACAATTTGTATGGAACAGCTGGTTTATTATTCTTGTATTCCGGGTTAGTCTCATAGTAAAAGTTATTAATAATAATTAATACTAAGAGCCCTTTTCGGCTTAGGCCCTTTATTTATGACCCTATAGTTTATATAACAATATTAGTCGGTTAATACCAGTAAAGCTCTAAATAATTAGGGGTGAAAAAAGAGAAGGGAGCTTTGGCGTCGCCTTGGGACGTAACAGACTCAAAGTAATATTAGTAGAGCTCAAGCAAGATCTAGAAATCTTGAGTTCCTATCCAGTATTGCCAGTAGCCCCGTTCTAGAATAGACCTCAATTAGTGCCTAGCTGGACCCGTCTCGCATCCATCAAGATGCAATCTGGCAACGCGATTTATGGGGGAAAACCTGATTGAGATTGTATGATACTTCTTAGCAATACGTGAAGATTAAGAAGTAGAGAGCAGCGGTGTTCAATCCTATTTTTAACCCTTGACGCAAAAATACGGGTGCTATAAGTTTGATCGTTATGTGTGTCCCTCTGTGGTAGGTACCGTAGGTTTAAAATGGGTGAACCGATTTGGATACAGTTTTTGATGTGAAACATCTATAGCCGCACGTAAAACCGATTTCTGGCGTGGCGACGCGTCGCCACGGCATGCGTCGCACGGCCTCAGAGGCAACATCGAATATAACTATTACCGAAGTCAAGGACGAGTCAATGAGTTACTGATTAAACGAATTAAGTAGTCACGATTTGAAATAAATTCGTAAATTTTTATATTTAATGAAAATAAATGTTTATTCAATAAATAGTCATCGTTATCTGGAAAAAAATCGTAATATTTTATTTTATCATTATGACATATTTAGTTCCTATCACAATTATGTTCTTCTTTTCTGCATATTACTTTTACAAAATACTGTCGATGTTTCACATCTGCCAGGCGTCCCGTGACGGCTCACATTTTTCTTTATTGTTTGAAAGGCAACACGATCGAGAGTGTTCTTAGCTATGATCGGTAAAGCCGTTTGAAAATTGTCAGTTTAGTTGAGGTTTTATCAATTTTCAATTTAAACGGGTTATAAGAAAGTATATGGTTAGCCGAAAAGAGCTTAAAGTGTTCATCAGTATGAACGGGTTTTACTACAGTTATCAGCTGTTCCATACATTTTGTCGAGTGTCATTGACATTTTTCTATGCAACAGCTGATTTTCAAAATTGCCTCGTATGATTTGTGTGTAGACTGATAAACTTTTTATTTTTCATTCCAGTATTTTTATATAAAATCCTGACACCAGGGCTACCTACTCTTCCTATATAAACCAGACATGCTGTGTCTGCCGTGTAGCGTGTACTGTACATGTCTGGTTCCTACTCAACTTCTATAGGGTTATGCATAAAGGGTATGCTAAGCCGAAAAGGTCTCATAGTACTCATCTTTATAAACAACTTTTACTATGGGACCAACCCAGAATTCGCGAAAAAAAACTGCTGTTCCATATATTTTGTCGAGTGTCATTGACATTTTTCTATGGAACAGCTGATTTTTAGCAGCAGCTGAAGTTATAAATATATGAAGATAGCTGATTTCCATACTACTTTTTATACCAGAAAAACAGATTTTTATAGGATCCGGTTCAAGTTTTTGTTATGGTATAGTTCAAATAACTTTTATCAAAGTCTTTGAAAAGAAGCGCGTTTATTCAAATCACTTTTTCAAAACACGACTTTTAACTTAGCAGTGTCTTTGTTCAGAAATTAAAAGAGATTATTACTTGCCGTATTATCTGCCTCAATTTTTTGCAGACTTGTCACAGATAACGTATCAATAAATTAAAATTGAAAAGGCACTGAGTAGAATGATGGATTGCCTACAATTAATAAATTCATCGAGATTAAGCAACAAGAAGGAAATTGCTAATTTTAGTTAATTGTTGATGGAAACCAAAGGTGTGGTCGATGATGAATAGGTATAACTCGCTTGCCTATACAGGGTTATTTAAAAAACACCAGCAACTTCGCAGGTCTAGATACCTAACATCATAAACAACAACTTTTGCTATGGGACCAACTCGAAATTCAAGAAAAAAAAAAAATAAGCTGTGCCATAGAAAAATGTCAATGACACTCGACAAAATGTATGGAACAGCTGATTTTTTTTTTCGCGAATTTCGAGTTGGTCCCATAGCAAAAGTTGTTGTTTATGATGTTAGGTATCTAGACCTGCGAGGTTGCTGGTTTAAAAGTGGTGGTTTAAAAGTTTAAAAGTGGTTTGTTATGATGAGCACTATAGAGTATGATCCCTAGTCGCTTAGCCTATATTTTCCTTACAAAGCTACACATTTCGTCTAAAGAAAGCAAATAATGTATTTCATCAACAAGATGGAATGCACTCATATTTCGAAGACAAAATCTCAGTCAATCCAAAACAGCAGCACTGTTGATAAACAAAACACCTACCGATCTGTTCGATCGATCTTTAGAACGTATGCCCTAATGCCTTCTGAAATCCATCCAATGCTTTCCATACATAGGAGATCAAAATTTCTCTCTCCTTGAGTTAAAGCTCAAAATCGCTCAGCAACCCTATATAATTATGATAACGAGATGACCATTGATGTATAGTCATCGTGATGAAGCCACAGCTTAGGTCAATGTTACTACGTCTACCATTATAGCTACTGCAAATGAAGGCATAGACAAGGTAGAAGTTACTATAGAACAAGACGCAGATGATGTAGTAGTTACTATGGATAAAGACGCAGATGGGATAGTAGTTAGTATAATGAGGTGAATGAACGTCGGAATCAATGGACTAGGTATGTTTTGACTGATGATTGCACTTATGATGTATTTAGAATTGATCGAAGAAATATTGAGCTTTAATGAATGGACGATGTCGAAAGTTTGAGAAAAATGAATGGACATAATTACGATACGTATATTTTCAATAAGTGTTGTTGTAAATAGAAAAAATCCGACTGCAAAATATGGCTTTTGATACGCACAGATTTAAAGACTTTAACGAGACATAAATGCAAAAGTTCAATGAGTACGACTGAGAGTTGTTACTTCTTGACACTAAAGAGGTCAAGGCATTTGGATGTGGTATCAAGCTAGCGTAACTTACATTGAGTATAAAACAAAACACACATACGCAAACACATACTTTACACTTTTCATCCCTATAAATTAACAGTTCCTGTTGTGGGATAATGGATGCACCCGAAAAGCGAACGTAATAAGATTACTCAATAATAGTCAGTAAAATAAAAATTATCAGTAAAATTGTATGAATTTTGTAAAAGAAAAAAACAACTCACCTTGATTCCAAGCTGCTGTTATGTTCTCGTGGTAGAAATACTCCGTCTCCTCTTCATCCGACCACAGCACCCCCTCAATACTCGAAGTGATCCCTTGAGCGTCAGGCCCCTCTACCAGAGACCTCCTCGAAAGCTGGTCGTAGCTCGGAGGCCTTGTCAAGGAGTAAGTGGAAATATCCGCTAAAGAAGACCTAAAGTTCTTTACACTACGGCTGTCTATAGGACGGTATGAACGAAGCCGGACGTCCTCGGATTTGACAGACCGAAGCGATCTACAATCGTAGTTTTGGTCGCTAGACAAGTCTCCCAAAGAGACTTTGAAGTTATTAGACGAAATATCACCTAATGGAACTTCGCAGGATCGTCTTTTCATACTAGTTTTCTGCGAAGGGGCCTCGCCAGTCGCTTGCATGTGACGACTGACCCCAGCGCTGTTTAAAAACTCGTTTGAAGTATAAGTCTGCATGATTACTTATTTCTAACTTTAGGAACTTTAAGTTGACTAAGTTATGGAATTATTCGTTCGACGTTCGAAGTTATCTGGAACAATACAAAGAACAACGTTAAAAAATTAAAAATTAAATTAATGCGATGACTAGCGCCATCTGTCCCGTAAGCTATGAACTACTATGGCTATCATGAATGCGTCGTAACTGGAAGCTTAGCTCATACGAAGTTAAACGCTTTGGAAGCTTCAAAGCGTGATCTTGTCTTAGTTTTTGATATTTCCGATAGATGGCACTTCAATAAAATGTTAAACTAAGTTTCTAAAATGTATCTATCTAGAAAATTATTATAATTTACAGCACAAAAAACAAATAAGTACCTACTTAGGAATCTCATTCACGATTTTATATCAGCTATTTTTATTTAGTTGCGCACTGTAGTTTCACCCGCATTCCGTAATAAAAATTAGTTTATCAAAGACCTGCCCTAAATGATAAAGCTTAAAATTATTAAGGACAGGTAAAAACATTTTAGATCTAAAGTAATTTTAATTATGTTTCTATAAATGATATACCACTGAAATTTTGTCCAATTCCGTTCAGTCGTTTTTGTAAAAAAAATCGGAACATTTAGAAACTTGCCCGGTATCTAATTAGTGGAAAGCAATGTCTAATTAATAGTCCAGAGATTACTACAAAATGGCGTTCGTACCTAACCAACTAGGTGCATACCTCAACTTCTACCTACCTACTCTACGTAGCTAGGTACTCCAATTCAGTGCAGGCGCCATTTGGTGCGAAGCGATTAATTCCCAGCTATGAGCTAGGTCAGGATTTGATGAGTTCCCGAGAGGAAAGCTAACATTGCTAAACTGTTTGTAGCCTCTCGCCGCGTTGCTAGAGGTTGCAGGTTTTCTGCATAATTGAAACATGATTTGATTTTCTTGTTAGAACGAGATTGCTAGCGGTTAGTCGGTTGAATTGAAATCGTCTTTCTTCCTTAGATACCTATCTATTTATCTATGCCTACTAGGTCTTATATAGAAGATCGTGCCTTGTGGCGTTCTTTAGGAGGCCTATGTCCAGCAGTGGACAAAAATCCGATAGGCTAATGATGATGAAGATGATGAGGACTTACTAGGGTTCTGGACGTCCTCTGGTGGAAGAACCCTTGAGGCGAGACTTCGGTATCTGTCTTTATGTAACATCCAATTATCTCAGGAACTATAAAAGCTAGCGGTCTGAAATTTGGCATGACGCTAGATAAAGTTAACCGCGACAATTCTTGAAAAATAAATTAAGTCTAATAATTTGCGGAAGGGCGTTTTGATAGAAGCTATGGACAGTTATTTAGGTTTGATTAGAAAAAAAGTAAGTAAGTAGGTATGTATATAGACTGGCAAGCCCGATCAGAGTTTTTAAGGAAAAAAAGAGCATTTTAAAGCGCCATCTAGTTTAATTCGCTACGAACTAAAACATAGAGGTTGATAATTTACTTACCAACTAGCTTTAAAATTACCTATTATATTAAAATTACGTATCTACTCTATCAAAACAAATGTAAGTCCTATTACGTTCTA
The DNA here is from genome assembly GCA_949125135.1 of Alcis repandata. NCBI lineage: Eukaryota > Metazoa > Arthropoda > Insecta > Lepidoptera > Geometridae > Alcis > Alcis repandata. The sequence continues at coordinate 11,383,708 of OX421233.1, read as the reverse complement.
TCCACTTACGTAAATGAAATAATTTTAGCGCATACAATAATCGAAGACCTTAAGAAATATACCTACTCTTAGGGGATGCCTCATTTCTTGCTAAATCAAACCCTCCCATAGAATATTCAACCAAGTCGTTCCAAAGTAAAGATTACCTTCTATAGGTAGATTCCGTATTCGAGACAATCTAAGTTCAACATGTAGGTATTGGAAATGCTTTTTCATTGACTCATTGCTATGCGTAGTCTTGAGATAGGCTTTGCTTGGTTTTAGCCAAGAAAGCTTGTTTCAGCGTTTTCAGCCTTTTCACACATCGCGCTCTTCGTTTGATTGGTAGGTACGTTTTTTTTAAATCCAATGATAGGCTTGCGTTTGACCGTTTTGGTTCAAGCAAAATTAAATAATCCCCCGCTATGGGTCGACGATATCAGACCCATTCATGAGATGAGATTGGCCCAAAACAAGAGGTCAACAGCTTAATTCTTCACCAATCATACAATCTTTGTTACTTGAGCAGTTAGTTGTGCCAGCGGCCCAGGGCCTCGCTCCGTTATTTTAAGGAGCTGGGTCAGCTCGGATAATCGCTGGTAAGGGGGAAACGCACAATGCACCCTTTGCGGGACGCCGCACTGGCGTCCCGCAAAGGGTGACTTATCGCCTCCATTCCGAATAAGAATAACAATAACAATACTCATCAATGGGCTTATCGATACAGGCTGAATAAGATTTCGAAATACGGTATCTATAAGGGTAGGTGATCTCTGTTCCAAAGGCACCTATCCCCGCATTATCGCGCCGGTGGCGGTAGGTGGCGGTCTAATCGATCGGCAAAGTTCGAGGGGCGAACAAGTGGTCTCGATCGACAAGCGTTTCATTAGAGCCTACCGCACACTACTGTATAATTAATCAGTGTGCTCGTTAGGGAAGGGATCAGGTTACGAATATTTTTATCGATATCGATAGGCAAAACACCAATTGAGAATCGATTTCAACTATCAGATCAGATATTTTTTTCGATATCGATAGGCAAAAAACCAATTCAGAATCGGTATCAGCTATCAGATCAGATATTATTATTAGCTATCAGCAACCTGATATCAGGTTTTAAAAGCTGTGGAGCGATTCCATAATATATATATTAGTTCTTTTTTTTTTTTTTTTTTATTCTATATTTTTTTTTTTTTGGGGCTTTTAGACTACAAGTCTATGCCAGCCCCATCGTAACCTAACACATAATACAATTTACTAACTAATTATAACAATATACAATAACTACTCCAATCAACCAATTAATCAATTTGGTAAGTTAGCTGTACTAGACTGACTTACGGCCTGGAGAAAAGAGTTCACCAGGCCGTAAATCAATCCAGCCCCCTTGGAATTGGGGTCACACAATAATTCTTGGATTACTCCCACATTGGACTCATTCACTCCGAGTTCGGTAAAGATTAGTTCTCTCTCCACCTGATTCCGAACACATTCCATCAGTACATGGTACACGTCCTCGGGTTTGTCACACTCCTCACAGTTAGGTGAAGGTACTTTTCCCATCATGAATCCAAAAGCAATATATTAGTTCTAACACTGTAACTTCTACTGTTTCTGGTATTTCTGGTACTTTGACACTTATGTATCAATGATATTCTCATTGGCAGATGGGTATTACAGCGGACAAAAATAATATCTGTTGATTATCCCAAAATACGAGTAACTTACATCTCAGAGTGACGATCGCAGTGCTGTGCCGCGCAGGGTCTTGAATTCTGCGAGTTCAAAATTCTGGGTGGCGCAGACCTGTTATGGGCAAACGTGACGTTTAACATCAGGCGAGCGATTTGCTCGTTTTGTCACTTAATCTCCATACTAATAGTTGAAGTGTTATCTCAGTTTTTGTTTATCATTTCAGATATGTGAACAAAAATGTAAATTAAACAATTGTTTTAGCAATTTCGAGTCAGTGGAAATAAAGAGATGCTACACCTGTGCTACCAAATGTGGAAATAAATTGAATAAATTAATATCTACGCAAACATCAGTAGATATTAAACAAAAATTATCGATAATTCACCAAAAATAAGTCCCCCGTCCCTACCTAACACAATATGCGGCTTTGGCATGTGTTAACAAGGAATAAAAGATTGAGATGAGATAACACTACTTATACGCAGCTATACGTGCGCATACGTAACCATACGTAGGTACGTATACGTATCTACTAGGATTAGCATTGTTATCGCAAATTAAACGAAGCGTGATCCACCGAAAGATCCCTGATAACATAGAAAGATAGATAGATAAACTCTTTATTGTTCACACCATAAATTACAAACAGAAGGATTATAACACCTAAAAACTAGTGCGACAACTGGCGGCCTTATCGCTAAGAGCGATCTCTTCCAGGCAACCTTAGGATGGAGAGGATAGATAAAAAAATATATAAAAACGGGGTGTGCAATATAGAAGAAAAACTGTGTCATATAAACCTACATAAAAAATAATAATAATAAATACTTAGGAATACATACATTCAAATACTAAAACTACCTATACTTGCGAAAATATACTAAAACATATAAAAATAATATATAATAAAACTAATAGGGAAGAATAAGATACATAACAAATAAATAAAAACCAAAAACAAAACAACAATTTGTGAGAAATAATAAATAAATAATCACTGAGAAAATGACAATTGCGACCAGTAATATTTTTTTAGTTGATTCTTAAAACATGCAAGCGATGACGACCACAGAGTAACTCTGTAGGTTCCGAACTCAAGATGATTTGGTCACAACTACGCATTAGTCAAGAAGATTTTATTACAAAACGCATCTGTGAAAACAGACTTAGGTAAAACAAATTATTGGTACGCGTAAGTTTGAAAATAATCTTAGATAGATAGATAGATAAACTCTTTGTTGTTCACACCAGAAATTACAGACAAAAAGGATCATAACACTTAAAACTAGTGAAACAACTGGCGGCCTTATCGCTAAGAGCGATTCCTTCCAGGCAAATCTTCTAAGTAGATAAAAAGTTATGTTGAAACGCTAAGTTATATGTCAGACATTCTCCATTTAATATAATTTTTGAGGCTATGTTGTATGGTAAACTAGCGCAGTAGTGCGCATTTCGCCATTATTTCGCCTTTATTTACAGTAATTTAGATATGTGATGAATTTAGCTATTCGTGACATGACATATCACACAGCACCTATAACTAATATGCTGACATGAGATACATATAATATAACCACTAAGATGCCTATAACCACTATGCTCCATTAAGATCTAAACAATAAGCCGAATTTTGTTTCTAATGCTAAAACCACAGAACTTTACGACAAATGTTGTTGGTATGCTTCAGTTCTATAGGCATTATCTGTCTATGTTGTGGTTGGTCCACGCAATGCGCGTTCCTCAAACTTCGATTACTTTGTTTTGGTCCAAAACTTTTGGACGGAACAAAGATTCCAAGTACATATCTACTATATATGTACTACCTATAGAACGCCTCGCGGGATGCATGCGGTTACCGCCCTCACGCAAACTACTTAATTTTGCATTGATTTAAATTTTGTAATAGATACTTTTGCGTACACTCTATGGAAATTGTAAATAATTTTAAATAAAATTCATTATACATGGCGACTTTTAAGGTCGAAAAGTTTATCAAGAATTAATGAAAAAGAAATGATTTATGAATTATTTGATATGTAAGTTATAATCTGTTATGATACTGAAAACGGTTACGGATCAGCCGCTGTACGTAACTCAACTATCTGCTTTTTTGTGGTTTTCACAGGAAAAGTGTAATACCTATCATATTTTGATTTTTTAACTTTTTTAAACTCTCCTACATGGTTCTGAGCAATAAAGTTTATTTGTTGAAAAGACGCTTCTCGTACCTAAATAAAATAATTTAAGAGTAAGTAGTTTGGTGTAATAAGACAAAATATTGTTTTAGGAACAATTCCGCAAAAGTACAGTTCGTTTAATCAAACCACTCAGAAGGGTACTTCGTTGCAGCTAAGGGGCTTTATAGTCTCAGCTTTACAGTCCATGGTTTACAGCCCAGTGTTGGGATGCTCAAACTTGGTAGGTTGAAACCGAAAAAGTTTGACCGTTCGGCCGAATTAGGCAGGTCGCTAGAAGCCGAATTTGGTCCGAAGGATAGAGCAAAAGTTAAAGTCGTAAAATATTATTTATTTGGCTGCATAATAGAGCCCAAATTTAAGCTAATGGGTATTCACTGAGCTTACATCAAAAGCGAATCGCAACGCAAGCCTATTAAATGTTTGAATAAACAAAACGTATTAGATAAAACAGGGATTTATGTATTGTCATCGGAATTACACAGGTATACCTTCCAAATATCAGCTCAATTGGTCGTCAAAAAGTGGGTTTTTATTTCCATCTAGAGATCTAATTTGTAACGGTAAACTATTATTTTTTTTATTGCTGTGTTAAAAGAACTACGTTGATAGAACACACGTTGATAGTTGATCGAATACAGATTTCAGATCTATATTGAGAACGTTTGTTGAAGCTTTGTGATATTATTCTGAGCAACTTGACCGAACGCAATCTTTGAAACCCGAAAACACTCAAAGCCGAAAGGTCAAAAACACTGCCATCCCTACCCGCAAATAGGAGTTATATTGCGCGTTGAAAGTCCATCATTCAGTGCAGCGTAATTAAAGTCTCGTTGAGGAAGGTCCTGATTTATGCAGTTTATTGCAGTTAAATTGTCTGCCCCGGGTTTATGTTCAATCTGTTGAAATAAGCTCTGTCTAATTAAGGAGTAAAACTTTAAATGCACTGACGTGATTTACTACAAACCGTCGGCTGCCTCTTTGTTAAAACTACCTTTTTTTTTTTTTTTGTTTACCCAGTGGAAATCCTTTATGGATACCACGCCCGCCCCGGGGGAGGCAGGGTGGTTATGTGGGAGTCTCCGCCCTGCGGCGGTATACCCACTAAAACCACTGGGGTATTCATCGTCCGCCTGATAGGGCAAGGTGGTGTCGCGTTAGCATTGACCACCTTGCCCCGGCGACGGGCCCGATTAGAGCCCCCTGCACCTATGCAGGGGTGACCCTGTTCCCCAGGATCACCCCCCAGACAGTGTGGGGTCGTGCAGGCCGGGAGAGTCCCCCGACTCTCCCGGCAACCCCACTGCCGAGAAGCGAGGAGACGGGCGAACCGCCTCCTCGCTCCCTAGCCCCGCTCGCTCGCACGTGGTGGGCAGTGTGGTTAGCACCACCCACCCCGCTCTAAGCCCACGTTCCTTTCACACCCGACCGCAACCCTCACGCGGCGAGGTGCAAAAGGAACCCTCCTCCTTTCCTTGCACTCCCGACCGCGACCCACACGCGGCGAGGAGCACAAGGAAACCCCCCTGGTGGCACCGCTGCCACCGCCCAAGCGTGGAGCGCCGTTTCCTCCGGCGTCTACCACACTCGTCACCGGCGGCAGGAATGCCACCGTCCAAGTGTGGAGCGCCGTTTCCTCCAGCGTCCACCACACTCAGCCACCACCAGACACCATCACGCTGTGCCCTCTGCTAGTCAGAGGGACACGCGGACGGGCCCACCGTGTCGGGTTATTTGCCAGCGTGCGGTAATACTGCATATTGTTAAAACTACCTTGAAGCAGTGACGGATTAAGAATACTAGATGCCCTAAGCAATCCATGCCTGTGGGCCCCCCTATCCGTATGTCAACTAGAATCGGTCTCTAAACCTTTACCGCCTAAAAACATTAGTTTTTTGTAAAATAAGATGATGAGATGTAACATACTTCAGAAGTGGAGTAGGTGCGACAATAATAAAAACCAAAGCATAATTTATTTATTTATTGAAATGCGTCTTGTGGCTTTTCCGAGCATTGAATTCACGCAAGATAGAATTAACATCTAACGTTTTTAACATATCGGACTCTATGTACAATATCGATATATCGAAATAGTAACATATAATCCGGGCAAATTAGACCAAAAAATAGGAGTAACCTTACATTAATTCCCACCCAACTGAAAATTGGTAGGATTATTCAGAACACCATCATAAATGAAACCTAAAAAGTCCCGAAACGTGCAAAATTTTTTACTCCGGGTAGAAGGTCACCAAAACGGGTTTTCGCGATTTTCTCAGAAACGGTACGAGCTACGAAGAAACTGTTCAAGACATGTGTATTTTCTATAACATTTCCTATAGTATTGCTCTAAAATGCATGTTGATAGGACTTATGGTTTTCGAGATATGCTAATATTCATTTCAGACCAAGCCAAAAATATGACATTTTTTCTTAAGAGGCCTCGGTGAGCAGTAGATCACATCACAAGTTTGTAAATGAGCTTTTCCAAAGTTGTAAACATCGCTAAATCCGACGAACTCACGAAACACTTTTGAAAAATGACTCCTTGTGGCTCAAATCGGTGTAATGATGATGATGATGGATGACGGAAAATGTATAACCTCTCGTATCTCGGAAACAGTAAGAGATAGAGGAACACACCTGACTTTTGAAATGTAGATCAAGTATGAACCTTTTTGGAGAAATGATAAAAAAAGATAGCTGCCATACAAAAAAGTTTGACAGTCATACAAATAAGTAAACAAAAAAAAAGGAAATGCTCATAGCTGTGGAACTGCTGTAGATGGATGGAGTGTGCTTGAACAAATATTATAGAGGTTCATAATAACAATCGAGATTCAACAACAAAAATCCAAGATGGCGGATTTTATATTTTCGTCAAATTTCAATGGATCTTCCAAATTTTAAAGTGATGCTAGGAGGATGAAACTTTGGATCTGGAGGCTCTTAAGATCCATAAATCCATTCCTGAAATTATTTTTATGATTTGGCCATTTTTCAAAAGGCTGCCATACAATTGAAATTTTCCAAGTACCTACCTACCAATTTGTATGGAAACTGTTTTAAACTAATTACCTACCCACGAAATGCAAATTTTTCAACCTTTACCTCATCATTATTTTTCAATAACCGCATTTAAAACTAATTGGTATTTGGAAAATTTTAAGTGTATGGCAGCCATTCAAAAAAATTGCCAAATCAATTTTTTTTTTCAGGAATGGATTCAAGATCTTAAAAGTCTCCAGATCCAAAATATCACCCTCCTGGGATCACTGGAAGATCCATTGAAATTTGACGGAAATATGAAATCCGCCATCTTGGATTTTTGTTGCTGAATCTCGATTATCATTATAAATTTCTATAATATTTGTTCAAGCACACTCCATCCATCTACAGCAGATCCACAGCTGCTATGAGCATTTCCTTTTTTTTTGTTTATTTGTATGACTGTCAAACTTTTTTGTATGGCAGCTATCTTTTTTTATCATTTTTCCAAAAAGGTCCATACTTGATCTACATTTCAAAAGTCAGGTCTATCCCTCTATCTTTTACTGTTTCCGAGATACGAGAGGTTACATTTTCCGTCAGCCATCATCATCATTTCACCGATTTGAGCCACAAGGAGTCATTTTTCAAAGTGTTTTGTGAGTTTGTCGGATTTAGCGATGTTTACAACTTCGGGAAAGCTCATTTACAAACTTGTGATGTGATCTACTGCTCACCGAGGAGTCTTAATAAAAAATGTCATATTTTTGGCCTGGTCTGAAATGAATATTAAGCATATCTCGAAAACCATAAGTCCTATCAACATGCATTTTAAAGCAAATTTCCTCGTAGCTCGAACCATTTCTGAGAAAATCGCGATTAACCCGTTTTGGTGACCTTTTACCCGAAGTAAAAATTTTTTCACGTATCGGATCGATGAGGACTTTATATGTTTCATTTATGATGGTGTTCTGAACAATCCTACCAATTTTCAGCTGGGTGGGAATTAATGTAAGGTCAGATGTCTAAATTTACCACGCTAGTAAAAAATTTGAAATGTTGTCAATTCCGGGGCATTCGAATTGTCGAATGCACTAGCAGGCAGCGAGTGGGCAAGCGGGAGTGGGGTTATGACTCTAGGTCGGACTCTATGTCAACTTAAAACGCGCTAATTTTCAAATTAGTCCTAGAAACTTTTTTTGGTGACGTGAGAGTGAGACGTGATGCCCTAAGGACGGATTTTTTTTGTGCTTCTTCTGGTGCCCCCTCAGACGTGATGCCCTAGGCAATTGCTTAATTTGATTAAGGGTTAATCCGTCACTGCCTTGAAGTATCCGTCCTTAACCTCAACACTCTACAGGATTCTAAGGAAACGGTATGCTAAGCCGAAAAGGGCTTCTAGTACTCATCATTATAAACGACTTTGAATATGGAACCAACACTGAAATTGTGAAAAAATATCAGCTGCTCTACAGGGTTATTTATAAAGGATATGCTAAGCCGAAACCGGCTCATAGTAGTCATCATTCTTAGCAACTTTTACTATGGGATCAACACAAAATTCGCGAAAAAAAAATCAGCTGTTCCATAGAAAAATGTCAATGACACTAAACAAAATGTATGGAACAGCTGATTTTTTTTTCGCGAATTCTGGGTTAGTCTCTTAATAAAAGTTGTTCATAATGACGAGTACTAGTATGAGCCCGTTTCGGCTTAGCATACCCTTTATGAATAAACCCATATAAATATACATTTTGTCGGGTGACATTATTTTATGAAACATCTGTTTTTTTTTTCGCTACAAGCTAGCAAATAAAGAGCAAAATAATAAAGTAACTTAAAAAGGTAGCTAATAAAATAATTACCTACTCTAGCCATACTTTACAACAAAAAATAAACCACCTAAACAGGGCTAACTCTAATATCAAATCCAATTTTGAGACAAAAAATAATGGCAGCATTGTCGCGCCGGAAATTAAATGCCAATAGCCTGAAAGGCCGTATCATGTTGCTGCGAAAAATCAGATGCTATAGTTTAGGAGACACGGTTTAATTTAGTTACGAGAAAGATGGATTTAGATCCTCTGTAATTTTTGTGTGATATAGTTTTATGCTAGAAAAGTTTCCAAGATATTTTATTAAGCCGTAAAATTGCTTGAAAATTTTACTTTGATTGTGGTGAACGAAATATAATAATGCATTCAAATTAAAAAAAACATATGCATAGACAACAAGGTTCGATTCCCGGCCGGGCAGATTAATTTAAATATCTGTTCTGGGTCTGGGTGTAAGTTGTCTTTGTCTTTGTGTGTGTTCCGTGGCATCCCCGACACAGGATTTATTCCTAGCTATGAGTGTGAGCTTAAAAAAAAAAAAAAAAAGTAGCTGTAACGCATCAAATTAAAGATTAAATTATTGATTTCTAACAAAAATATTTTAAATGTGGCTGTATCCCGGCAGCACTAGCTCCATGCCTACTATTCCAGTTTTTCACAGGTGGCGTTGATGTTTCATCACTTCTCATCAGATAACACCTGTAATTTCGCAAGCTTTAAAAACTCTCAGTAACTATGTTACAACTATTTTTTAAATTTTGTAAATTGGTCTATAATCCCGATAACTAAAGATGGGTAAGATATAAGTCACTAAAACTTCTGATAAGTTCCTAAGTTTCATAGTTTAATAAATAATTACTAGTATGTTGTTTTATATGAAAAAAACGTGGTTATAATTTTGCCATAATTAAAACGGGAAATGAACGACTTAATTTTTGCGTTAGTTTTTCCTTTTTATTTTTATTCCCATTTTAATTAGAAATCAAAATATTTATTGACCTTAAATAACATTGAATGTTTCAAGTAAGTCACGTTTACAAAATAAATTATTATTTGAGAATTACATTAAACAAAGTTAGGTACAAAAAAGCTTACTTATACAAAAACTTAAAAAAAAAAACAAATGAATGAAATAATTGAACAAAATGGCGACCGCTATGGCGTGGCGATTTATTGTTTACTAGCTGCGCCCCGCAGTTTCACCCGCGTTTTCCGGGATAAAAAGTAGCCTATTTGTTAATCCAGACCATGAACAACCTTAATTCCAAATTTCATGTAAATCCGTTCAGCCGTTTTTGAGTGAAAGAGCAACAAACCTCACAAACTTTCGCGGTTAATAATATTAGTAGGATTTTAATTTCACAGTATAGTTTGAAAAATCCACTATCTTCTATACTACAGTGAAAAAATTCAGATGTGAGTCGGGTGGAACGGAAATGAGTCGGCCGGCGGCGACCCACGTCCTCTCCATGCAAACATGGGACAGGAGTCAATACTGAGGAGAGGGTCCTTTGAAAACATTGTCTCATTGCTTTGACACTTCGTACTAGGCTTGATTTCAGCGTAGAAGTTAAACGCGATCAGTTGGGCGCTGAACTAAGTTCAAAATTCTAGTTTGTTTGCAGGTTAGACGATTTGTGAAATTGGTCTTATCTGGAAATGCTAAAAAAGTTTTACGACTGGAATTTCATTATGATTTATTTGAAAGTCATATTTTTAAGTGGTTTCTGACATTGAAGATCAGTTAAAGGTAACGTGTGAGATAAAATATGAAGAAAAGAACTAGTTTTGGGTCAGGTTAAGTTGCAAAGAATAATTTTGGCGTGTAATAAATATTTGTAGTTTACGGGGTTTAGTATCGAAATTAAAAATAAATACGCATAGGTATAATTTTTTAACACTGTCAAATGCTAAGGTATCTTGATAAAAACACCTTATAATTTGAATAAAAATCGAAAGGATACTTTCTTTTCAGCTATATTTTTCAACAAATATCAAAAATAGCCTCGAAAAATCGGAGTTTGTCCTTGCGTAACCACCATATTTTTCTTTTACCAAATGCGACTGTATTCGCTAAAACCTAAGCCTTATGATCGATTGCTGTAACAAAGTTGCTTAGAAGCAACCACAACACTCCACAACCCGGCGTTTTTCCTGACACTGTCCGCCGCTGTCAATTAGCACCAAGCGTTCCAACAAACAAAACTGAAATTCCCGGAAACACGCAAATTCTCCCAACACGTATGCAATTTTCCCCAACTATTTTACTCGTTACAAAGTGTAGGTAGGTAGAGCGAATGTTTTTTCTCCTGACTTCTCTTTTAGGCACATTTTGCACGGAATTCTGTACGTCTGGCGTTTTCGAGACCGGATTATAACCACTTCCGATAAAATGAGCTGTCACTGACCTAAATGTTGAGGCTGCGGTGAGTTTATAAGCGGAGCGAGAAATGGTCATCAGCTATCTCTTTCACGCATAAGAGATATAAAACCACGGTTTGAAAATTTGAAAATCAAGATATAAAATTATCTGAATTTATTATAATGTTTTAATGAAATTAAACCAATGGAGTGGCGTTGTCGAAGTTTAAGCAGCCTATCACCGTTTTTTCCTCAGATTTTTGATAACATGGAACAAGGATTTATTTGCTCGTCTCGTTCCTCAATTGCATAAGAAAATATCCCGGAAAACGCGGGTGAAACAGCGGGTCGCAACTAGTAAATTATAAACAAGCGGTAAACAAGCGACGTGCCACCTGATAGTAAGTGGTTACCGCCGTCACTGCCTCCAATACGAAAAGCATCTTCAGTACGTTGCCCTTGGTTTGAAACAGTCAATATTGCTTTGTTGTGTGTCTCTACTTCTCGCTCCGTCTATCACTCCATCCCTCCTCAATCTAATCCTCGTTGACGACGCCGGGACAAAGTTACTGCGTGGCTGATTAACTGCCACTAACTGTCAAATGAGATCTCCAGTCAGCTTTATACTATCAGATCCTGGCAAACGCCAGCGTTTCTGGGGAAGTCTGTTTAGGTAAAGCAACGAATGTGGTAAGTTGTGGACTGATTATCCTATTGTCCTTGTCCGTATAATTTGTTCGTATTTTTCGAGACTGTTGCGTAGTTACAACGTGCACATAAAAATAGTTAAAAAATTACAATGATTAAAAAACAAGCTTTTACGAGTGAGTGTTTGCGGGTGAGTGATTTTTCTGAGTTGTTTTTGTTTGTGAGTGTGAAAGTTTTTTGTTTCATTGTCAATTGGAGCTACAGAGGGGTGCTAAATTAAAGCTCAATTGAACATTGATAAGTAATTCAAAATTAAGTTCCATGATTTGACCCGAACTTACATAATATTTATACAAACATTGCAAGTTATATGAAAGCTTGTAAGAAGAATGTTGCGGACGCTTGGTATGATTCGTTGCATAATATTTTTAGTAAATTTTGTAATATATTAGTTTGCTCGGGGCATGCGCTGGGTACGCGTCTGTCGCCATTTCCGAGCCTATAGATAAACTCTAATCCTTGATAAGGTTTTAGACACCTGTTCTAATGGAGACTAGCAAAAGCACCGTGTCAATGATACTCAACAAAATTGTAAATGCCAGCGTTTCCTTTTCTATCAACTTTTTGAACTAATCTTTCTTTTATAAAATAGTATAGAACTTTTTGATGTCATTTCATCATTGCTGATGGAGTAACATCAAAAAGCGTAGGCTTTTTAAACCAAAACCAAAATAAGTTTAATAAGCTAGTTAACCATTTTCTATTTTTTTTCTACTGCATCCGGGATTTCCGTCACAGAGGGATTTGCGCAGCCACAATTCGATTCAAAGTTTCCGAAACGCGTTCAGCTTTTTCTATTTCCCTAAAAATACGGTTTAGAAAGGAGCTTTCCGTTTGCCCGACACGTGTTCTATTACCACGAATGGTATGGAAAACTATAGCACGTATGAATATAAACAGTGGTATAGCTTATGGGGGGTTTTAGTTGGAAAGTTTTATGAAAGACGAACTTGAATCTTCTTTGGAAAAGATAAAGGAGATGCTTTGTGTGCAATGTAAAGATAATGGCCAGTCTTAATTTGGGAAATAAAAATTGTCCCGTGTTACGACTAGAGCAGTTAGTAGTAACACGTCCCATGTTACTACTGGTAGAAACACGGGTAACGAATAGGAATGAGTATGATTTCAGAAATAATATTTCAAAGACCTACTTAAAAAAAACTTTTTTAATGTAACACATTGTTTTACTTTCTTCATTTATTCATTTCATTCATCTTGTTTAGGCCCTTTACTAATCCTATAATCATTTTCGATCTGAAATACTGTTCTTGTATTACAGTGTAGCTTGTAACCACAGTACCTATGCCAATGGTGGGTTTTTACCAAAGGCAATCTCACCGGAGAGGTGGGAGGTGTTCCCAATTTGTCAAAAGCTAGTAAAACCTGGGGATTTTCGCCTACTCTAACCGCCTCTTTGAAAGCTTATTTCTACTTAAACATATTACTTACTTTAAAATGTGAGTAAAAATGTCTTTGGTTAAGTAACCGCGAGCATGCTTTGAAGAAAAAGTTACAAAACCGTTTAATTTTGGCTACAATTTTCAAACTCAACTCAAATAAAACGTCTCTCTCCCACTGCTGTGTAAAAGTTTCTTTCCTGTAATCTACTTATCTCGATCACAAGCCAATCGGGTCCATGTTCAACCCGCGATCGATTTAAAACTTCTAAAGAAGGAAAATAGTCTTGGAAGTATAAACAAAAGCCTCTGTCAATAAGAGCCATAATAAAACCCCTTCCTGCCCCCATTTCCAGGTGTCAAGAGTAAAACTCAAACTCCCATTCGATCTGAGATCGAGTCGAGAACGATTTATCGTCAAAACTTACCGTAATTTATGTTGGCCTATAAGTCAGGGGCGCGCAACTTTCGGGTCTACTTCATTATTTTGGTCTGCTTGCTTTTAATTTATAGAAGTTTACAATTTAAACGGGCAACGTTCCTAACATACCTGGTGCTGATTTATTCGAAAACTGGCGGAGTTATTTACGGTGTTTTCAGTTTTTGATTTAGAGTTCGGAAGGTGTTGATGGTTGAACAATTACTGGCTTGGAAGGATTGATAAATGTACGCTCAGTTGGGTTTCAATTGAACTTTAGGCGAGCTAACGGACTATGATTGAAAACGAAAACTATTGAGTTCTGATTCCGAAATACGCTGGCTAAAATACGAATAAAAACTGCGTTTTCTACAAAATATAGTAAGTAGGTAGGTGCCTAGTTTAGCTTAGGACACTTAAATACTTTTCTAACCAATTTTTATATGTATCAATTATATTCGATATTCGATTTGAAACATGTTAAGAATATTTTCACTTTGGGAATTACTTGCTTTACTAATAGTATACTAAATATTCGTATAAGTATTTGGTACAATGAAAAAAAAATCGTTATTGTGCAGATTCGATTACTGCCCGTAGTCGAAGTACCTATGCCAGTTTCGTTACACATATTAAATTGAACATTTGAAAAGGATCAGATTTCCAGACATTGAATACATGTAAAATATATCTTTCTCTTCTTGGTCGTAACGCTCTGACAAAGCAGTCATGGCCATATTATGGTAAATTACATAGATGACCAAAAACCTTCATTACATACATTAGACGACCAATAACCGTAGTAAAGTAAAAGGGCATAGGGCAAAGGGCAACATAGTAGAAAATAAACAAGAACGTATCGACACTTTTCTCTTAAACGATATTTATCCGCCAGAGATGGGAGCATGTGAGAGCGTATTAAAGCGCACCGAATAAATTAGATCCCTGCTTCCACTTTATAAGCTAGGAAATGCAGCAGGGATTTTTAAGTTTTAAAATATGGTTGCCCTTTTAGCGTAAATTATGTAAGCAAGGAAACGCTGTTTACGTACAGTTAACGTCATGTTCGAACGGAAATTATATATCCATTGGGTTTTTCTCACATTGCTTATAGAGACCAAGTTAAAGACACTCCGTCAAGAAACTCATTTAACGATGATACGGTTGAAAAAATGGCTTATTGAGCATATTCTATAGAGTAGATGAGTTCTGCCTAGAGTATAAGCTTATTTTATTCTCCGAATTTATTATTAATATTTTAGTTTATTTTTTTCGAATGTATCTATTATTTTTTTGTAATTGTAAATGTAATTTGACATATGCGTTTTTCTTACTAAAATAAAAACTAAAACTAGATACTGCCTAAAATACTCTGACATCTTCTCGCTAACGTGAAATGTCACGTGCAAAAACAAGACAGGAAACTTTTATTTCAGCTATGATAAAGTCCTTTTTATTAGACTTTTTAACTAGTCTTACTTTAAATGCGTGACATTCTCAAAATAATAAAAAGCTGCTGTGGCAATCGTGATTTTTACCCTTTATTAACCTTTGTTTGAGGTAACTTACTACACAATTACACTTAATTATATTATACACGCGGAAATTTGTCTTTATGTTTCTTATTTCTTCGCGTTGAAATGGTTGAACGGAATGGGATAAAATTTTTATATACGGCGGTTTTTTGAAGGGGGAAAATTCGATCTATTATAGCTATGTCTCATATCTGGGATAACGCGTTTTACAGAATTTTCCGAGCTCTGTAACACAGGTAAAAAAATAAAAATAAAATTAACTACCATAGTTATTTTAGCTTATTTTAATTTAAGATGTAAATATATTATATTTATATTAATATCTTAATATATATAAATCTCGTGTCACAATGTTTGTCCTCAATGGACTCCTAAACCACTTAACCGATTATAATAAAATTCGCACACCATGTGCAGTTCGATCCAACTTGAGAGATAGGATAGTTTAAATCTCAAATTATAGTCGCAATTTTAATTTATTGCAAATTATATATATATACTGATAATTTTTACTATAAATTGACAAGTTAGCATCAACATACTACGGTTGCTATAGTTACGCAATAGCATGAGAATAGACATTTGACATTTGACATAGAATTGACGCAATGGCTTTTGACAGGACAACGTCTGTCGAGTCAGCTAGTTATATATTATATTTAAGATGTGAATATGTTATATAAATACAGACAATTCTATTAGCAAGCGATTTTCATGTGTACGCTATGAATTTCACTACCTATTCATAATGTACATACCTATATACATAATTATCGCAGATAAACAGCATTTCAGTCCATTAATAACAATCATATTCTCGTGATTATGCGCATATAATGCCGTGTGTCTGTTAATTATAATGGCTACTGCAAACAAGCTGTAAGCTCAATTTAATAATGATGATTGTTTGATGATGCTTCCCAATTCAATGTTCAATTCAACAGGTATGTATGTGTGGTGCTTAGATAGACCTAGAGAAATGGATGGAGGTCAGCGTTAGATTTGGGTGAACCCAAGAACTCCTCTACTGTCGCGCGACACACACTGAGAAAAATGGAAATCTAAAGAATGATGAATTCACTTAAAGTACGGAACATACTGATATAATCAAGAAGTACAATAATTGGCACCAGTTTATGATAGTTATCACCGTAAAAACTAGCGCTAATTATCGTACTTTTTGGTGATATCAATATGCTCCGTACTTTAGGTGAATTTATTATTCTTTTAGCGGAATTCAGATGCGCATTTTTCTCACTTTACACAAACTCTACAGTGCTGCGAGTAAGGGAGTTTTGATTTGTTAATGTGAGCGTCTTGTGTACGTACGGTTGAAAGTAGAGGAGTTCTTGGCTTCACCCAAATCTAACGCAGTGCTCAGTCTTTCTCTTTAGGTTTCTCTGAGGTGTGGTGCATCAGTGGCTAAACAATAGGTCTTGTTCAACGTACAGTAGGCCAGTTATTACTAAAGAGTGTTACGTGGTTTTGCGAATGCTTTGCTCTATTTAATTTAATAAATCCATCAAACTAATATTATAATTATGGTAATTAACTAATCAGATCCTATAAAGATATATCCTATATAGATCGTTATCTTATCCTGTTATGGACAGCCGATTCAGATTTAGATTGTTACCAGCTTCTAGTTAACTTGCCTTATTAATAATTATTAACACATTGTATTATTACATAATCTTAATATATATAAATTACGTGTCACGTTGTTTGTCCGCTCTAAACTCCTAAACTACTTAACCGATTTCAATCGAATTTGCACACCGTGTGCAGTTCGATTTAACTTAACAGATAGGATAGCTCACATCTCAATTTATAGCCGCAATATTATTTTATTGCAAATTATTTGTTGATTAGTCACAGCAACGCGTGGCCGGGTCTGCTAGTCTCCCCTCCGAATTGGGTTCCCGCCTTTCCGTGGCGGGGGGGATAAGTAGCCGGGCCGCCTTGCCCGGTGAAACTAAGAGGAACCCTAAAGGTGGAGGCTCGGGCCGGCGCCCTGGACATTCCGGGAAGCGGCGGTCTGGGCCTAGGAGCCCTCCCGTATACCTCTCCGTGGAGAGGGAACGTCGTAGGGCTCGGGGTCGTCTGCGGACGACGACGGGGGGCACATTGTGCCCTCCAGAGGGGTAGACTCGGCCGGCGTCCTGGATAGTCCGGGTAGCGGCGGTCGAGTCCCCGAGAGGAAGAGAGCGGGAGAGAGAGAGGGACCCTTTCTCTCACCCGCTCCGCAGAGAGAAGAGCGGACACGGGGGCGAGTCAGGCCAGTCGGGCCAGTAAGGCTCGCACTCCGTCTCCGCTAGGAGGGCCTGGAGTGGCGGGTGCGGGGACACCCGCTGCTTCGCATTGGGCCCTCCAGGGTGGTCGACGCGTCTGATGTTCCGACGCGTCGCCACGAAGTGGGAGGGGGTGGCCACCCCCTACCCGAGGTGGGTCTGCCTCACGGCGGACATAGGCTGGGCGGGGCTGCGGTGATTTAATGGGCCCGTGGCTCCGTCCATTGCCTGGAGGAACTTCCCAGGGTTTTTAGTGGGTATGCCGCCACTAGGGCGGAGACTCCCACATAACCACCCTGCCCTCCCCGGGGCGGGCGTGGTATCCATAAAGGATTTTCCCTGGGTCACAAAAAAAAAGGGTCTGCTAGTCTATATATATATAAATGTTATGTTGGTTTGTGTACGCTTCAAAAACTCAAAAAGTTCTGCACCGATCGAGCTGAAATTTTAGCATGATACGCATCAAGGATTGTTTTTATCCATTTTTTTTATTTATTATTATTTTTTTTATCCACAGCGAAGTGTGGCATCCAACAGCTAGTATTACATAAATTAATGCAACTGAGATTAAAATCACTCGCCGATGTCCAATTGCGCTGAAATTTGGTACACCTATGTTAGTCCGATAACAATGCAATAAAAGCTTGTTTTAAAAAATATTATAAGAAATATTAATGTGTTTATAATTATTTATTAGAGTATTACAGTATATTTTCAAACGATAATTGCCTTAAAACCCAAATCGAGTTTGTCTAGGCAATAGGTTCTTATCAACAGCATCTTTCGTTTATTTCCTCCATCTTTGATCCAGATATAGTTTGAGCTATAGTACCTGTTACAACCAAGTTACAGTAACACATTAAGCTTAATTTACTCCCAAAGTCTAAAAAGCAACTCTCTTTCTTGCGTAGTTGGGTAAAAGCTTCATAGCTTTTAAGTTTTAACCGTCAACATTTTTCAGTCGTGGCTATTTAGAACTCTATTATGGGCTTTTACCGCGTGGCGTTCAAAGGTGAAATGTTACAGCGTATGGCAAATGGAGCGGAGAAACGGAACGGGCTGACACCTGCCATTTAGCTAATATATCCGCCTACTAGCTGCGCTCGGGTTTTCTATTACACTATATTTATGTAAATAAGTACTAGCTTTTTCCGGCGGCTTCGCTCGCATCGAAGCTATTTGATATATTTATTATTATAAATTTTGCGATTTTTTGACATACAATATTTTATCTTCCATATTTATTTTTTTTATTAAAAAGTCTTAGTATCCTATGTCACTTTTAATACCTCCAAGAATATGTGTACAGAATTTCATGATGATCGGTTAGGTAGTTTTCGCGTGAAAGCGTAATAGACAGACTTACATTCACATTTATAATATTAAGTAGGGATAGCTGATTGATACTGGATAAGATTGGAACAAGGACGCTCCCTCGTTCCTGAACATATCAGACAAAGAAGAAAGGCCTTTTTTTCTATGATAGGCTTGCGTTTGACCGCCATCTTTCCTCATGGGAAACAATGACGCGGTCTACGATGGAGCACGCCTACCTAGAAGATACCAATTCACATTCGACTTGAAGACACAAATAACCTTCGGGGAACACCCACTCAGGCAGAACCTATGCTTAGCAGTGGGCGGCTGAAAATGATGATGATGTTTATTTATGTTATAAATGTGAAATTGAATGTGGGTGTGCGTACTGTGCGTGTGTGTATTAATTCTTCACGCTGAAATGAATTTGAACAAAATTTTATATGGAGGCGCGTGATGTGGAGATTCAAATAATTTTATAGCTTAATAATTTGTGTTTGTATATAAGATGGTAAAACACAAACAATAATCTTCCTTAGGATAAAGATACGTACAATTAAACAACATGTTCTAGATTAGTAAGTAGTTTATGCAACTCTTGTTTTTAATTTTTCACCCCTAAACGGCTGCACCAAGCTTGATAAAATTTGGCAAGGAAACAGGACGTAGAAGATAAACATTAGATAAAACAATTTTAAATATAAAAGACACAAATTCCCTTTGACCGGGCAGGATACGAGAATAAAGGGTTGTCTTAGCCAATATTCTATTTTAGTCGACCCATGTCAAAGGTACGTTGACCGAACCTCGGGCTTCGGGCTGTTTCCATACATTGTTTATAAGTAATACATCTTTAGTCTATTTTTTACCTATAACATAAAATTAGAACCAGAAGGGAAGACGAAAGCAGTGACAGAATGATCGAGAAACGGAAAGCGATCACCAGGTAGACCATAGCGGCTGGAATTGGCGGATGACATTGCAAAGGCGCAGTGGATGAGATTGGCACTGCACCGGAAAAGCGCGAAGAGGAGACCTTAGCAGTAGGTGAATAAAAGTTGATTATGATGATAATTATGAATATTGAATATATTGTAACATTAGTTTTACTCATTATTTTATCTACTTTTGACAGGTCATGAGCCAGATGCTAGTCTAGACGCTTTCGCAGTCTTTCGCTATATGTATATAGGTATTATATCACAGAATCTATACGATTATGGTCACGATTACGATTATGGTGCGGTTAGTATTTAGAACTCCCAGCCCCACACATCAGTATAGTGTCATAGCGTCACAAATCATACATTGAAAGGTATAAAAGTATCAAAACCATGTCATTTTCGTAGTAACATTTTAAATGTACTCGTGTCCAAAGGCGTAGGGTACCCGACACTCTGTCCGGCGGCGCTGACGTCCTGACAGGACCTTTGACCGGGCACGGCCCTGTCAGCTCCTAACGCTGCATCGATGTGGTTGAAACTGACACCGACGGGCTGACGTTGGTTTTTGCGATGTATGTACTGTGTAGTGTGTACGATAAACAGAATTGGGATATTCCGCCAATAGGTATAGATTATAGATATATTAGCTAAATATATTTTCTGGGTATAGACATCCTCCTGCAAATTTCTTAACGATCACTTACTATTGGGCGGATTCAAACTCACTACGCTGGGACTGGCCGTCTTCTAAACTCGCTGCCTTGGAATTGGCCGGTTCTGAAGTCCCGAACAATCATAGACTATAAATTATGCTGCCTAAGGTATCTAAACAATTAGATAATTATGATCTGTCAATGGCTTCTGTGACCTGCCCTCCCAACCAATACCTACTATGATCGCAAAACGCTATAAAAAAACTAAGACATCATAGAAATGTCATTTCCATACATCATCTTAGTTTTCTTTAGCTTTTGCGTCGATAGAATTGCAACTTGCCTTGGCTGTCTGTAACACGGACAATTAGACAGTAAAATTCCCTATTTTCCCTTACTGTTTATTTAATTCCATCTTTACTTACATTGGCAAAGGGTTCTAATTTCTATTCCATGCGAAATGGGCTAAACTGCCCAAATTTACCAGAGGTAGGGCAAGCAGCTCTTTATTGTGGCTCTCAAAATATTGTAACAAGGAAAGATTAATTTACCCTTTCTGCAAGTATAAAATATTGTTACGTGTTTATTTTTTAATCATCATCAGTGCTATCAATAGAGGGTTATTCATAAAGGGTATGCTAAGCCGAAAAGAGCTCTTAGTACTCATCATTATGAACAACCTTTACCATTGGACCAACCCAAAATTCGCGAAAAAATAATAAGCTGTTCCATACATTTTGTCGAGTGTCATTGACATTTTTCTATGGAACAGCTGATTTTTTTTTCGCGAATTTCGGATTGTTCCCATAGTAAAAGTAGTTCATAATGATGAGTACTATGAGCCCTTTCCGGCTTAGCATACTCTTTACGAATAACCCTGTAGATTAAAGTTTGGAGGTCAGTAGGCTAGTGCTTCTTACGCTAAGCTTATTTTTAAAGCTTAACAAAGAAGGAAAAGTCCATTTTTTTTTTCGAAATAGACCTCTAAATCTGTAGTATTTTTTTGAGGATTGACCAGCAGCTTTATTATCTAACTGACTGGTGATTGGAATCAATTTCATTTTGTTTTTAGGATAGTCTTGCGTTTGAAGCACGCTACTTAAACTTCATTGATTCTTAACTACTTCATTGATACTTGAAGTAAGCTCTAAGTGTCAAAAAGAAGCCGATTTCTACCAGTTAGACAATCCAATCGCAGATTTAAACTACAGCAAAAACGAACCGCTCGCAATAAAAAGAAGAAGTAAGAAACCACCGTACAACATATCCAAAGAACATTCAATTTAGTTAGTACATCGTAATATCAATAAGAAAACCGGTTCAATTATGACGTTTATTACCATACACATAAGATCTTATGATAACAGCATTAGATTGAGAGAAGACGGCGGGAGCTAAAGTGTCTCATCATTATTCAGCGAAGCTTTTACACGTTAACTCGATGTCGCAGCGACACCTTGATGTGTTATATTGCTGTTAGTGATGTGATTCCGGCTAAAATAAATATTTTTTCAGTTTTTTCCGGATAAATCTTTTGAGCGAAGCATTTACATGCCAATTTGGTGTCGCTGGGCAATATTTTGAAAGATAAACATGGAGACTACAAATTGATTATGAGCTTTTGTTGTAACCAATCAATATGCGATAAATAATGCGTATCTACCTATTTTATTAACACGATTTTATTAGTTTCATCTGTATGTAAGTATGTATGTAACCGACTCCTTTGAGCTCGACTTTGCCCTACTTTGAATGATCAGATTTAATTCAAACTTTGCACACCTGTCAAAGACCGATGACAATGCGTGTTTTTTAGTTTTTTAAACTATAATCAATTTCTTCATTAATATTTTTAACAAATTAATCACTAATTGCAAATCTTTAATTTCAAAATGAACTAGGAATGTAATGATGAATGTTGTTGAATGAATGTTGAAGCACAATTATGTTTTTTACTTTGCCAAATATTTCCGGCAAAGTAGACGCTTTTCTCAGCACTAATATGAAGTACTTACTGAAACGCTTATGGATGGTAATTGGAAATGACTTGAGCCAAAGCGAGGAAGGAGTAAGTATTATATGGTGGGAAATTATTTTATGGCGATGATGTAGACACTTACTTTTGGTAGAGCAAGAACAGAGCCATAACTGAATTAATATATGATGAATTTAAAACCGTGGTAGCTCAGTGGGAGAACAGTCGCTTTGCATTCTTGAGGTGGCGGGTTCAGACCCCAAATAGTACCAATGAGTACCTACTTTCGAACTTATGTCCGAATTTACATACCACTGGCTTTTCGGTGAAGGAAAACATCGTGAGGAAACCTGCATACGTCCGGAGAAGAAATTCAATGGCGTATGTGAATCCACCGCCGCACTTGGCCAGTGCAGTGGAATACGGCCTAATCACCCTTCGAGGATAGACCTGTATCCCAGCAGTGGGAGGATTAAAGGTTGATAATGTTGATGATCAATGATGAATTTAAATATCTCTTCTGGGTCTGGGTGTTTTATTCTTGATGTTGTTGCACTAGTTTTTCAGTGCAATTAATATGTTGTTACTCGTGTGATCAATGATCCATTGATAAGCGATTAAATGAACTTAATTAGGTATGTGAAGGTCGATCACTATTACAGGAACTTCAATCGACGCGATAAAATATGTCTATGACAAATAGGAAAAAATACTTAGATCAGATCCCCAGTTCCCTAGTAAGTTACCCTTAGAATAAATCTGCGTCCCCCTTTTCTGAGGAATGCACGTTTTCAGAGGATAAAAACAATTTAACGACTATTTATGGAGACCCACTCTCTTTATCTTAACTTCCTACGCTTTTTCCACATTAGCTCACTGTGTAGATTGGAAACAGTATGTTAAGTTTCCTGAGATACAATCTTGGGCTTTTCAAGGTCTGTATTGAGTATATTATATCGAGTAAATTATCTTTTAAGTGTGTGTGTTCATTTGATGTCGGCATTTTCGATACTACCACCACCACCACCACCACCACCCCCACCACTACCATAACGACCAGGAACAAGAACATTATTTTTACAAAACAAAAAACAAAAACCGACTTCAAAAGACCGACTATTGAGTTATTCATCTATTTGTCGCGCACGTACTTAATGCAAAATTTAAGACTTATATGATTTTCTCATGGATACCATTATCAGAACTGGACTAAATTGAAATGGGACCAAATGGGAAGCGTCAGCTTTCTAATAAAAAAAGAATCATCAAAATCGATTCACCCAGTCAAAAGTTATGAGATAACAAACATAAAAAAAAAACATACAGACGAATTGATAACCTCCTCCTTTTTTGAAGTCGGTTAAAAAAGCAGGCATAGATAAACTATTGATTGTTAACACCAGAAATTACAGACAAAAAAGATCATAACACTTAAAACTAGTGCAAGAACTAGTGGCTTTATCTCTAAGAGCGATCTCTTTCAGGCAATCTTAGACATAGGTATGCGTTTTTTGTTTTTAGTATTTACGTTTCATTTTGCAGTTAGAAATGATAGTCAAATATTATGATAATTTTCCTTAGATAGTTACGAGTAAATAGTAATAATTCAATTACCAAAATAATTGGTGAAAATAAATGATATTGGTACAGAATGGCAGGTGCGTAATTAATCTAAACCAATATTGTAAATTCGAAAGTGAGTTTGTTGGTTTATTAGGTAGGCTTTCACACCGTAACAACTATGTTACGGTATCATAAAATTTCAATATCATAAAATTTTGCTTACATCTCATCAAGGGTACGAAAAGGATACTAATAAGCTACACTGTCATCAGATGAACTGAAAAGGACATAAGCTACTTTTCATCACCATCACCGTTTTTCACCACTACTAGAGTGAAACCGCGAGGCACCTCTAGTAGATATTGGAATAAAATGTCAAACAATTTTGCTACAATACATTTATGAGCTAAGAAATTTTGAGCTGAACTAAAACTTGCGCTTTAGAATTTATATTCTACCGCTACGTTGACAAGAAAACTTCAAATTTAAATTTTGTAGATATAACTTATAAGTTTTTTAATGTACAGGGTTATTATTAAAGGGTATGCTAAGCCCAAAAAGCGCATAGTACTTGTTATTATGTACAACTTTTACTATAGCACCAACCAGAAAATTGTGAAAAAAGAACCGGTTAAGTACGAGTCGGACTCGCGCACGAAGGGTTCCGTACCATTATCGATAAAAAATGGCAAAAAAATTACGTATGGGAGTAAATACGTTGGAGCCCCCCTTAAATATTTATTTTATTTTGTTTTTTAGAATTTTAATGTTATATGGCAACAGAAATACATCAGGTGTGAAAATTTCAACTGTCTTACTATCACGGTTCATGAGATACAGCCTGGTGGCAGACAGACAGACGGACGGATGGACGGACGGACGGACGGACGGACGGACGGACGGACGGACGGACGGATGGATGGATGGACGGACGGACGGACGGACAGACAGACTGACAGACAGACATACAGCCAGACGGACAGCGGAGTCGTAGTAATAGGGTAACGTTTTAGCCTTTGGGTACGGAACCCTAAAAAAGACACACTATTTCACAAACCTTACGTTCTGTCGCTTCCACTCTATATATTCTATCACATAAGCCCTTACGCTCTGCATTACCGTATTTACATTATGGATAACATTATTTTATAATAACGAAAATTTCTCGCGAAACGCTCTTAGTGTTGCGGAATAAATCACGGGCTCTTAGTAAAGTGGCCCACGAGGCTCTAGTGCACACATTTTTCATAATAATCATATTTTCTGGATATTTTTTTCGAATATGAGTGCTGTTGGGACCACAGAATTCTCCCTAAATACAGGGAACAGAAGGACAGTTTCGAAACTAGCACGATTTTTAGATGGCGAATAAATGACTTTTCTACCAGACTTCTCTGACATTTTTTTAAATTTTTTTTCTTATTTTTTTTTTTTTTTTTGTTAACTTGCCTTGTCAACAAGTGTAGCTAGTTTAGCTTTTTTTTAAAACTCAAGAGAAAATAGAACCATGAAAGTAGGTATCGACTTGAGTGGGGTTATTTTAAACCGTATATTTTTGTATTCAATGGATGGACAGAAGTATTGGTTCCGTTGTACCATTCTCTTAGCAAAACTAGTCCTATGGGACTAAACTTATTTGCATATCTTTCAATTTGAATTTGTGAGAAATAAAGGCAACAATATTAATACTGTCGAATTTAATTCAGTTTAGTACTGAACAAAATTAAATTTTGCAGAACTAATATTGTTATCTTATTTTATATTGTTTTCTGCCTTTATTGTCTTTGTTACATTGTGATGCAATTTACGCAGTACACAACAGTAACAATTGTTCAAGGCAGAGCAGGCGAGACAGATATAGGCGCAGAGCAGGACAGACACATTTCAATATTGCACGTGTCTACGCCGCAACTACATACGTAGTTTTCAGTAGGTACGTTGTCGTTCATGCATTACGAAATCTGCTCTGCCCTGCACTACTGCATAGACCTACGTCACCTGCGTCTCAGCGTGCTCTTAAGCTTACTTTATAAATAGAATCTGCGGTTTCTGAAGATACTCAGAAAGTTCTGAGCTCCAAACTTCAAGCCGCACGGCTCCCTGAGTATGGCGGAGCTAAAACTCTTGCGAGAATGAGAGCGGCAACATATTTTATTTCGAGCATTCTGGGATAAAAAATCGATAATTACTATCGTGCTATTTTCTTGATTAATTCCTTCCTATGATTAATATAAGGGAAGTAGATGGAAGCTCTTTATTGTGCTTGGCATATAAAAAAAACTAAAAACAGAGAAGCCTTTCAAAGTGGCGGTGGCGCAGAAAAAAGGAAAAAATATTAAATGTCAAACGTCTGGAAGGAGATAGCATAGGAGTCCTTTGTCTTGGAGTGGAAAATAATTTGTGGGAAAAAAAATTAAATTAAGCAAACAAAAAATAGAAATAGTTTTCGATTTTACAAACTGTGGCTATTGAATATACCTACGAGACCCCTAAACGTTCAAAAGAAATAGTGGGAGACGCCATATTACCTACCTACATTAAATTATTTATTTGAACCTTAAAACACGATTAATTTTTACCTACTTTGTAGAAAATTTCTGAATTCTACGAATAAGCTATTACGCGAATCGAAAAATTACTCTACAAGAAAATATACCCAAAAATTTAATTTATATCCCCGAAATAGGTCTGCCAATTTATTTGTACAACGTATAGTCGAAGAGACATGCCACTGAAAACTTTACTGAATTTAAAATTAAAACGCAAAATAGCAATTTTTTGTGGAAGTAATATAATATTTAAATTTGTTAAAATTTTATTTAGTTTCCAAAACTATACAGCTATTTAAGTTATTGTACCGCTGGACTGCACCCTGAGTTGACACTGCCTCGAATGAAACTGGTCTGGGAAATAGCAGACTGAAAAAGGTATGCAGGAAAGACCAACGAATATTTATTTATTTATTTATTTCACACAGAACAAAAAGCAATTAAAAAGAAATAAAATAACAATGCAATGAATCAGACTTGAATTGCAGTTCAGATACCTGCGTGCTACAGCAAATATATACCTAAAGCAAACATGTTTGAGTAATGATGAATATTAATGCAATTTTAAATACTAAGCTATGGATGGATAATACAAATATTATTATGATCATGATGATGATGACAAACAAAATGATGATGATGAAGACAACAAAATTAGAATTTAGACGCAGAATGCACCCACCTATGCAGCATATCACGCAGTTGAATGCATTCGGCGTCACTTGCATTTACCGCGGCGTGTCTGGGACGGCCAGACTCAACTCGGAAGTTGAGTTTGACCTAAAAATAAAATAGATAAAATGATAGCCCAATTTTACCACGCACTGTAAAGTGTAACTCTGACTACTCATAATAAATAATTATAGGCGCGCAATGATTCATGCAAAAAATACATTTTTTATTCTGTAGTAGTCGCACTCGTTAGAATAGATAGGGAATCAGTTCACCCGGGTTCTACGCATCATATATGATAAATTATAATTCTTGTTGATGGTTCGCTATACGCTTCGCGCTCGCAGTGTCATAACATATTCGTAGGTCAGTATGCTAGCAATGATTTTTTTGGTAGTTGGCTCTCGGCCTAATACGATTTTCGCACTCGACCGACCGTAGCGGAAATGAAATGCAAATTTATGTCGGGTTATTTGGTGTTTATTTAATTTCTGTTTGCAAATAAGCAATCTATCTAAAAACGTAATTTCGCTGTCGAATGTTATTTTATGTACCTACTTATTTGATCAAATGATTACATATTGCGGTTTATTTTTGTGATTTTTCGGGAAAAGAGTTCGGAACCAATTTGAAAATGAGTTTTGGCGGAATTGCGTACCATTCTGAGAATGATTGGAAATTGTGTGTTTTATCAAGTACTGACTGCTTCTGGTTTTGTTAGTACAAGCAATTTCTTAGGCTCGGGCAGATGGGCTTCCGGCGACAAGCACAAGTAACTTCGCGGCTAACTTTACCGTGTGTTGCATTATACTGATTGATATATTCGAAAAGTGTTCAAAGCATTTTAGTTACGAATACAATTACTAAGGAAATACTCACGTTTTAGTGGTATAATCTGATTAGTTTCGATTCGATTAGCTGATTGGTAAGACCCAACTTACAAATGTTTATAAGGAAATGAAGGAAAACAGGTGTCATATAAACCTGTGGCTCACTAAAATCTAATTCAACAAACCATGAGTCAAGGTGTCATAAAATAAACAGATACTAATAACGTTATTATTCTGTCTAAACATTGCCAAGGTAAAGGAAATGAAAGTGAACTTGAACGAATGAATCCTGTGACATGAAAGGCTCAAAATATTATAGGGTATAGGGTATTCTGGGTGGCGGAGTCCTGTTATAGGCATAGGCAAACGTGACGTTTAAGACTCGCACATTAAAACGGGCCGCACCGCACCGCAGCGGCAATTCAATACAAATTCTTGCTCTGCGGCCCGCCTGTTTTGTGCGATAGTAAAATGTACGAAAGTGATGCAGGAGGATTATTGTTATGCGTTACGGTGCGGTGCGGTGTGCGCGAGCCTTTAACATCAGGCGAGCGTTTTTTCGTCTCGTCACACAAAAGCATAAAAAAAAAATAGCCGCCAGTTTGAAAAAATAAGCTACAAGCATGATCGACCCGAGCTACAGGCTTTTTCTACATTTGCCAACAGCGCTAAGTTGGCGGTTTTTGAGCCCCACGGAAATGAAATGATCGACTTGACTCGAATCTGACTGAAATGACTTAAAGTAACGATAAGTAATTATGACAATGGGTATGAAACAATAAGTATGAAACTAATTTAGTGATTAAGCGCATAGTCGAATCTAAAATTCTGTTGTTGGTTACAATACATATATTTAGTTTTTTGGCTTATTTATCTACCTACTGTTTATGCTATAACTTCGGGAATACAGGGTAAACTCTAAAACACCGAAGACCTTTTGTAGGTGGATTCTATGCATTGATCTTAACAACTTTCGTTTTACTACTTTCAAAGCACAAAAATCAGCTATTTCATACTTTTTTGTTCAAGCTCAATAAACTTTTTGCATGGGTCAGTTTTTTTTAATTTTTTAAGATTTGTAGAACAAAAGTTGCTCAGTTCAAATTATTCAGGCTGCCTGTCTGTGTCTTGGAAATTACCATGTAGAGGCAAACAAAAACATAGCGGTAAATTAAACAAGAGATAGACTCGGACAAGTCCGTAGCTTATTTGTCAAAGGCTGTAAAGCGGGTCCCGTATCCAACGGTTAGAAGATTTAAGATTATCCCGACAGCTATTTCCGGATTTCGGAGGTCTCTTTCCGGAATTGTTTCGGGTGTAAACAGAGCCTGTTAGTTTAGTTACATAACTTTATTGACATGGGAGTTTAAATAAAGGATGCCTGTTGGCAGAGCTTCGGGATGCCGGATATGATTTCTGTTTTGTCTTGTTTAGAGTTGTGGAGTTGCGGTGAATATGAGTTTAGGTTCAGGTTAAATGGGGGTAGCTTATACAGTGTCAACTCTAAAACATTGAAGACCTTTGTGACAAGCGGCTTATGTGTATGGATCAAAGCAAGCATTCTATGACTTTTGGAAATTCACAAAAAAGATGTTCCATAAATTTTGTCCAAGATCAATGAACTTTTTTTATGGAACAACAGAATTTTTGAAAAAAGTAAAAATAATGGAAATTTAGTAGTTTAGACTGCCTGTGAAGGGTTTTCAGTGTTTTAGAGTTGACCCAGAATTTACAAACTCTTGAATGTTGGTACTAGCACGAATTCACGAGAAAACCCAGTAGTTTTCGCAATTGATTTCTTCTTTAGATGAGGTGCCAGACTTGCCTCAGTTACCCTAAAATTAGGCAACGGCACCCACTAATTCCCTTACTTATAAAGCCTGCTTAAGCTTAATTACTGCTTAAAAGTCTCCGTCTTGTTTTCACACCACATTGCAAGTTATGACATTTCACGTCAGCGAAAAGTTATCAGAGAATTTTAAGCAGTGACTACCTTTAGGCAGTGTTTCTGCGTAAGACTTTGTGACGGATTTAATTGACCTACCCTGAATAAAGTGGGTCAGTGTGCTTGCGATGCAACAAACCGCCAGAAATGGAGAAGCATTGCGAGACGCGCGGCAGCAATGGAAAGGGGCGTAGACGACAGTGAGGATCCTCCGTGTAACATTACAACCACGACCACTCTGCCAAGAGCGAACGACTAAAAAGAAGAACCAACATAAAATTAATATTATTTATTTACTCCCAAAAATTCTTCTGTAAAATCTGAGTCAAGTTGCCAGATACGCTTACAAAGTCTCCGAGATTTAGTCGAGTGATGTTTATTTTAGAAAATTGAAAAAGGGGCTTAGTGTGCTTGTAATAGGAAATTATTTGTGTTGATAAGTCGCGAGCTTCCGTCGTAGTTCTTACTAATGGTATTCGCTTGTCAAAAGTACCGTTCGAGAGAAAAATTTGAAAAAAGTCGTCGTCAAAATTCAAAATTCAAAATATTTTATTCGTAAAAAAATGTATGTTACATTACTTTTACAATCACAGCGAACCCAGCGTGTACTGGGTGTGGGGAATCCGTGGAATTAAGCGTCTTCCTTTTGATTCATTTAGTTAAGTACACTTTTAATTACAATTTCTTTTACATAATCGTCATTTGTAGTAGGTACATGTTAACAATACATCTTTAGAAAGCTTGAAATAACATAATTTGATAGCATTTGAATTATTTTAACTGACAGTAAAATGTTCAGCTTGTTAATTATACCTCGGTTCTACTCAAACCTAACTTATTACATATACCTTACCTTACTCAATTACTCATAATATTTAAAGGAAACTAACGTGGTTTTGAAACATTATTTTATGATTAATCCGGGAATAATCACGTAAAATTAAGTCGTCTGTCACCTATGACGAGTTTCGATAACATTCGAATAAATATTAGACGACTTAATTTTTTGTGAGTATTACCGTGATAATCACTTAATATTTACGGTTATGTTTTGTTATATTTTTCAGTTTTCAGAACATCTTGTATATTGAACTACTGAAAATATTCGAACACTGTGTAAGCAAACATGTTAAGTGAAAAATTAAACTTAATCGATCTCAAACATGCAACGAAAATTCAATACAACTTGTACAAATCGTTTTTCAATTTTCAACATAAAAATGTAAGAATTTTAGTAGGGGAGTGCGAATTGATTCGCTATACTAATACCCGCGACAGTGGCTCCATCACGCCCTGCTTCGTGCGTTCCCAACTCAGAATAAATAATTCTAAAATCAACTTTATTCAATGAGAAATAAGGCTTACAGAAAAAACTGTTTGAAAATCGAGACGCGTAAGCTTGTTGATCATCTGAATTTTTACGCGCGAGTGTTTATGCTAAGTTGATGGCTGGCAACATTTATTTAAATTATTTTAGAGAAAACCCATTTATTTAAGTAGGTATCGTTTTAATACGATCTATCTTTTTTATTTTGTAATCTTTTCAGGGCTAGACTGTCAATTTTTACTCAACGCTTTTATAAAAAACGAATAAAAATAAATAACCTCAGAAACCCGCTCTTATGAAATTGCAAAAACATAAATTGTGACGTTTTTGTACTTAATAAGCGGTACTTTAGACTCTAACCATAAAAACCGACGGACTTTGCTGCTTTCCAAGTGCAATAAGATTTTTTTTCACATCTATAACCATGGTTCAGTAACTCCATCGCTGTTTTTTGCAAATTTCCGCTAATAAATTAAAGCATTCGCCAGTTCTCAAATAAGATTTAGAGCACAAGCAAAGCCAAGTCAGTTTGTAATAAATTTTAATCCGTGTCCGCTCCAAGCTTACTGTGAACTGCCAAACGCCAACTTTCCGACCTCTACCGTAGTCTTTGAGTCAATATGTACTATGTATTAGAGATGGCGACACACGTCGCCGCTGTGTGGCATTTCAGTTGAGCTACCTTACTCACTTAGTTAAGTACTAGCTAGACATACGCTGCTTGTATGATACGCTCA
This sequence comes from Alcis repandata, assembly GCA_949125135.1. NCBI lineage: Eukaryota > Metazoa > Arthropoda > Insecta > Lepidoptera > Geometridae > Alcis > Alcis repandata. Next base: position 11,351,794 of record OX421233.1, on the reverse strand, counting down.
TAAATATATTTATGCCGTCATATTTATGCCGTCATATTTATGCGAATTATCATAAGCTCTAGTTTTCTAGTTAGTGATACAGTAACATGTGTTACATTTCTCACTATAGAATGGGACGCAATATCTTACGGTGTCTTCTCTAGGATATAGAACAGAATAGCTCAATGTCCTCAATGTCGATATTCACCAACTTTTCGATATTATCCGAATATATTTTTTTACGACTACAATATCTTTTTGACTTCAACCCGAGTCAAAAGTTCTGAAGTAGGCACGGAATCGATGTTGAAATAAAGCGGATTTTTAAATCCGTAAAAGTTGAGTTGAAGCCTTAAAAAGTTCCCGCAAAAGTTTTTTGATTTGTAATTTCCGACGAAGTAAATTCAATTGTTTCGGTTTTTTGCCGAAAATTACTTTCGGAAAAGTTGCGAAACATTTAATGGAGAGCAAAAAATTGGTATTATTTTCCTTGTACTTTTGTTCACGTACTTATTCTACTAATTTTATGAATGGGAAAGGTTGTATGTGTTACTCAATTACGCAAAAACAATTGTACGGATCTGGATAAAATTTGGAACATAGGCTTCATTTTAATCTCGAAGAAATTAACAGTTCTTGTAGGATAGCAGTTGATACCGTTGATAACTGAGTTGATAACTGAGAAGTTTTATGAAATATTTTATTACTTGTCATCATCATCACCGTCAGTCTGTAACGACAAACTAATTATAGGCTTCCTTTCCCTTGTGCCATTTTTATTTTCTTTTTTTGTATACTGTTCGCTTTGGCTAAATACACTAATCGCGCTAAGCCAAAAGAACTAACAAGCTCGGAAGGCCAGCGGCCGCGGACCCCCTGCAAACGGGCGCGCTTCCCGTACAGAAATAGACCGATGTAAATAGACACGCGGTTATGAAGGGCTTTGGGTGCGTATGATGTAGCCGCGGCTGTGTGAGACTGATGTAGAATGAGTAGTTTTGAGCACTATTCAAATGTATCGGACTAAAACGAGCTTTTTCAAAACGCGCACAAAAAATGTGTATTTCCCACAACGAGTACTTTCTTAGAATGATACTTTTCAGAACGAACCCGTGTTTTTTTAATTTATGGGTGAAAATTCAACAATGAGTTAGTATTTTTGGAAGTGCTCTTTCTAAACCTAACTTTAAGTTTACTGTATCATAGCAGCCGGTGATGTAAATAATGCTGAATAGTGAATATTAAATTATCATAGAAATGTAAGTTTAAGCGCTGGACCCTTTTTTTCGTCATAGGTGGCAAATAAGCAGATGGGCCGCCTGATGGTAAGCGATCACTGTCGCTTATGGATAGCAATGCAAAGTGAAGCAATAAAGTCTATTCCTCTTTTTAATTTAGATGGAGTAGTCTTGGAATAGTTACCTAATCCGTCTTTTTCGATCGAGTTAAAAAAATTAAGAGAAAAATACAATACTGGTTAACTACTTTAAGTTTACCATGCGTTGAAATAAGAGAGTTATTAGTAAAGCTCAATCATTGTAGTGGTTTCTGAAATAGCCTAAACCAAACACCTAAATAAAAACAATGCGAAATCGTCACACCAAAAAGGTTTTCATTCACGTAAACACTCCACAAACCAGCGCAATTTAAAAATAAACAGCGTTGCCAAGACACGCCGACAGTTGAGCGCGCCATTGCAGCGGAATTCCAATTTTGAAAGCCATGATCAAGTTTGCGCGGTGCGGCGGCCGGAAACGCAGCCCGCTTCCGCCGCGCGCTTCCCGTGACGTCAGCCCGTCTGTCTGACCCGTGTCCGCGCTCACACCGAATGAAAAATGGCGGCTGAATCCGGTAATTAACTCCAACATAATGGTTGTTAACGTTTTATAGTCGTCGTTTACGTTTTTTGTAGAGAAAAGCGACTTTGTTGCAAAAATAATTGTCTTGATAATTTTTTTGTGAGTTTAAAAATCTTTTTTATGTCAGCCAAAAACTAAAATAAAAACTAAACCCTTTTTTTTACAAATAAAACAACAATTTAGATTAAGCATTGAGCAACAATTTTGGTAACATTAACAAATCTCATTTTTAAAAAATAACTTATGTTCGTAAGACTTTTATTTTGATTTTGTTTGAATAAGTTTTTTTTCTTACGTATCGGTGTGAATGAATGACTTTTCGATATACCGCCACTAAAACATTTTTGCACCAGTCAGATTTATATGCAAGCAAATTCACACTGTGCTTATTTAGTGTCTTAAAATGTAAATTGAATGTCGTAAAGAAAATATGGAAATTTCGTTTTTAGGGTTCCGTCGTTATTCAAATTAATTTATGAAATAGTTTGCATAATATGAGTACAAACTTTGCAAAATTATAGAATTTAAAATATTAGTAAAATTATTTGGTAGGTTGACTACTACTTGTTTATTAAAAGTACATAGGTGTTTTAAAAAGACCAATAATATAAATGTTCAATTTTTTAAATAAAACATTCTACTTTTCTAGTTTTGGGTTTAGCATAAAAAATATAGGTACAGACTTTCAAAAATACAAAAATTGTTTCGCGTATTAAACTAAGTTAAAGTGGTTCATAATGATAAGTATAACCCGGTCACAATATCTGTGCACCTCGCTGGAATGCGTATAGCCTTATATAGTCGCACTGTCGCACCGGGGAGTGCGCGGAGAGGTGACAGGGGAAGCGGGAGAGGCTCCCCTGTCCTACAATGTGCCCGTTTCATCTTAGCATACCCTTTCCTTATAAAACTATATAGCGGTGGATTCTAAAGTTTACAGATCAAATATTAATAAAAAAATTAATGCTGTCTTTGTTTAAGAAATATGAACATTAATACTTTTTAGGTAATTTATATCTGTCAACTAAATGTTTCATAATTTGGTTGTAAATCAGTAAAAAAACAATTAGGTACAGTAAAAAAAATATTGTAGTACTAGTGAAATTTAATTTACACCTACGCTATAAATACTGAAAATTGTTCCAAAACGAGGTGCGAAAGAATGAATTCATAACAAAAGATCTCATTTAAATGAGAAACGCATTCAAAATATAGGGCACATCGTATAAACAGTAAGGGGTATCGCAGAATATGTGTATTATTAAGAGACTTTAATTTTGCTTCATAGTTTCATCTACATAATTAAACAGTATCGAATTGAACGGATCGGGGAGTAATCTCAGGGCATTTTGAAAAACATTCAGAACTTAGCTCGGTAAAAAAAAATTTAAACAACTTTTTCACTGATACCTACTTGTTTTCAGTATAACTAGGTACACTTAAAGCAAACGCTCTGTATATAAAGGAGCGGGAAACAGGCAGACGGTCAGCCTGATGGTAAGCAAAACCTCCGTCTATGACACCTGCAACACTAACATTGATGATGAAATAAATAATAGTTAAAAAAAAACTAAAAAAACACGCTTTTTATAAAAAACCGAACTAAAAAAATAGAAAATAAAATTTTATAAATTTAAATTAAGAATAGGGTTGAAAATTTCAATAAATATAAATTAATAATAGTGTAAATAAATAAATATATGTATTTTATTTTTAAAAAGCGTGGGGTGCATGGGTCAATAGATATTATATATTTTGTAGATACATTTTGTATTGACAGACATGAGTAGAGTGATTAGCATTTTGATAATATCTTAGAAAGCACCCCACGCTTTTTTAAAAATAAAATACATATATTTATTTATTTACACTATTATTAATTTATATTTATTGAAATTTTCAACCCTATTCTTAATTTAAATTTATAAAATTTTATTTTCTATTTTTTTAGTTCGGTTTTTTATAAAAAGCGTGTTTTTTTAGTTTTTTTTTAATTATTATTTATTTTTCGCTTTTTAGTTCGATTTGCTAACTATTAACCATTATTAATATGTACAAATGTGTTGGTGTTATCCGATTTTGGCCGTCTGCTCAAGCAAATTAAAAATAAAATTGATGCGTAACAAAAAATATTGAGCAAAAAGATTTGTAGCCGCGTGGTTTCGATCCTCAGACCTCATAAAATAAAATTGATGCGTAACAAAAAATATTGAGCAAAAAGATTTCTTGCGCGTGGTTTCGATCCAGGGACCTCTGGGTTATGAGCCCAGCACGCTTCCACTGCGCCACTCTGTTCTCTGACACGAATGACGAAATTACCATTTGTAAGTTAAACGGTATTAAAAGTTAAAGAAACTTTATAGAAAAAGCGTGTTAAAAAAATTAATAGTTAAAAAAACTAAAAAACACGATTTGTTTAGTGTATTGTCATCAGTCCTCGATATATCTACAAAGTTTGAAAGAAATCTGACCGTTTAAAGTGGGTCAAAAACGCGCTCAAAGGAGTCGGTTACATACAAACAAACATACAAACATACAAACATACAGGTGAAGCTAATAAAAGCGTGTTAAAAACGAAACCGGTACTTAAATATATCTACCATTGTAGTGGTAGGGCTCTTTTGCAGAGCCCGCCTAGGGAAGTACCACACCTTTGCCAGTTATTCCACCGCCAAGCAGTAATGTGCAAACATTACTGTGTTCCGGTTGGAAGGGCATTGTTTCCAGTGAAATTACAGGGCAAATGGGAGATTAAACAACTTATATCTCAGGGTGACGAGCGCAGTGCTGTGCCGCGCAGGGTCTTGAATTCTGCGAGTTCAAAATTCTGGGTGGCGCAGACCTGTTATGGGCAAACGTGACGTTTAACATCAGGCGAGCGATTTGCTCGTCTCGTCACTCAATTACATAAAAAAAAAAAAAAAAAAACCTAGTTAAATAATATAACCATACATAATATATCCATACTGATATTTCAGGTATTGTTAAGGGGCGCCATTAACACGACAAAGAATTCAAATTACGTTGCTGATGGATTTAAATTTTATATTTGGGATTATGATTCTACTCGCTGCTTTTGTAATCGGAGTAACGGGATTTGTGAGCAGAATACTGATATTAGAATTTTTAATGGCTCTTAAGGTGATGCGTTTACTTACACTTTACAGCACACTTACAGATTATTTATATATATTATATTTTTTTTTAAATAAGCTTTTCAAGACACTGGTGGGCACTGGTGGCTCCTTGTTTGAGGTGCAGCGCACCACCGACATCATGACTGTAAAATAATTTTGAAAAAAAAGGGTTTGTTATCGGAATTGCACTGGTATACCAAAGGATTTCAGCTCAACCGAACATAGTAGATAAAAAAAAATGTTTGTTAAACACAACCATAATGAAATATAAACATTACATAAAAAAGACGTGTGGCACTCGGAGACTGCCGCGGTAAAGCTATTGCATGGCATTTTTTATCAACTTATGCAATTATAATTATTTCATTAACCAATGCCACCTAGAGGCGAGTTGCTGAACTAAAGAGACAAACATGATATTTCAAAAAGTCATTAAAAGTTCTGCTATTCATCGATAGATGGCAAAACTAAAAAGTATCATCGCTGTGCCTTAGGTTATTTTTGTTACGGAATTTCTTTATTCGGCCTCCACGCTCAAGGCCCGCGATAGAAGCTATGCAATAGCTTAAAAAAAAGTCGCTAATTAACTTATGGTTAGATAAGTGTCTCTTTTCATTTTAATGCTTCAAAAAGGGATGGCAAGAAGGTAGAGTTGCCAGTGTAGAAATATTAACAACTGTTATGACAAAATTGTAATGTAATATTGTCACGTACTTACCTAATACTAAAAGCTCTCAGAACACTGAAGAGAATCTGAAAAGAAATAAAAACTTATCAGAAACCAACACAAAACTAAGATAAAGTTACAAAATTACAGGATATATTTTTCATAACAAAAATAAAGCTTGTTCTAAGACTCAAGCATGAACTGTTGTCTAGGCTTTACTGACTTGTGCTCTCAAAGTTACAATATTGTTGAAAAAATAAGTTAATTTAAAAAAAATTTAAAATCAATTTTTTATTGCATTGTCATTGAAATTACACACGTACATAGGTATACCAAATTTCAGCTCAATCGGACATCAGAAGTGGCAAGATTTCAACCCGAACAAATATACTAGCACAAATACATTGCAAGTTAAATAAAAGCTTTAAAAAATACGAAAAATTTAACGTCATAAAACAAATAACTCAGTACTTCAACCCAGCGTACAAAGTTTAAGTCGATTTTTATATTAAACCGAGTCAGTGGTTACCCAAATCTGTTTCAGTTTTCGTTTGACCATGACTAAAAATACGAAAAATAACGAAGTCAAAAAGTGTACAAAACGAATCTTGGACTCACAGTTTACCGTTTTATATCTCTTGTTTTTAATATAAAATCGCTTGGTTCGTATTGAATACAGCCACGGAATTTTAAAAAGGAAAGTTCAAACGCGAAAACAACTGGAATACAATAAAATTCCGACTTTGGATAAAACGAGGGTTATAAGCTTGGACAAATAAGCAAGGGATTTAAAACTGTGGAGTTTTTTGGTGAGTCACGTTTGTTTTAAATTTTTCGGTTCGCTTAAACGTGTTGGAATTTTTGAGAGAGCATTTTATTGTGATCTTGTTTCGGTGATTTTGATGCCACAAGTGAATTAGTTCGGTTTATTTACTCGTGCTTTGTTGTAGTACATCAATCAACATCGGAATACCATTTAGAGACAAACACCAGTTTATTTTAGCAAAAAAAAAAGGTAAGCAATGACATTTTATTCTCTTCAACTACATAACTCCTAGACTTGATAAATTATTTCACCCTTGTCCCGCCCGGTAAAACTGTTTTCATACACCCCAAGCACTTGACATAGTCTTTTGCAGACATTTACAAAGTTCAAAAGTCTTAGTCGAGAAGAAAGCGGCTGGAGAGCCAAGTGTCATGTCCAGTAATTTATTAGTTCACAGTTATGAGGCAGAATATTTGTTGTTCCTGGGAATTTCTAATCTTATTTTGCTACATTTACCTTTTGTAATTAAAAACAAAAATTCTATTTGTTTTTTGTTTACCTTATCTCTTTGTAACATTTTATGCTCGTTGAAGTTATTTTGCAATTGAACGCAATAAATTCGCCATTTTATTTTTGCAATTTCGAATGAAAATATAAACAGTTGTGGTTCGGGATTTTTATAGTTTATCTGTACGAGTATTATGAGACATATGTTCGATGTTTTAGTTTGTGTTTTTTGTGGAATTTAAAATAAATACTACCTAGGTTTCATCCATAATTTTATTAGTGTTTTAAAAGGTTGCCGAAAAAGGCTCATGGTACTCATCATTATAAACACCTTTTACTATGGGACCAAACCCGAAATCGCGAAAATGTTCCATAAAAAATGTCAAACACTCGACGAAATGTATGGAACAGCTGAATTTTTTCACGAATTCCGGATTGAACCCATCTTAAGAGTTGTTCATAATGTTGAGTAACAGTTATTTTAAAGTTTTAGGCCTAGCATACCCTTTCTGTATAGCCCTATGTTTACCTATTGACTCTTTCATTACCGACATATTTGCACAATGTAAACATTTCGGTAATGAAATTGATATATCGATAGATAAACTCTTTATTGCTACAATTTAAAACGGTAACTGATGTAAAACAATTTCAATAAAAGTAAATAAGTTCATGTAGTGTGGATCGAGTGGCCATTACTGGCTAACCTTGGCTTTTAGGCCTACCAAAAGCGTCTTACACGAAATGTTACAGAACAAAGCACTGGGGCCGAAAATTCAACATGTCATCTGACCCACGGTACCGCTAATTAACAACGGCGGTCACCCATCCCAAGACTGACCGAGTCGTCCGTTGTTTAACATCGGTGATTGGATACTACGCTACGAGAATAATTTCAATTATAGGCCCGGTACACATATATTTATCAACCTTACACTTCACTGAAAAAATGGTAATCAAAATTCCGATGAATTCATCAAAAGTACGGAACATAATGTTTTACGGTGACAACTAGTACTAGCACCAGTTTTTAGGATGAGAACCATATATTATGATAGTTGTCACCGTAAGAACTGGTGCTAATCATCGTACTTTTTGGTGGTTGTCAATATGCTCCGTATTTTAGCTGAAATTTTTCTCAGTGTAATAAGATAGTTCACTGTCGCTTAGCTGGCACATGTTCGGCCTAGAAATTACTTCTCTAATTTTACCTAAAGACATCTTACTAGCAGTTTTGTCAACCCGGACCAAACCACAGTTTAAATAACAGTTACCACATCGAATTGCGTAGAGGTAAGTCACTCTTTTCCTCTACCCCTACAATTCTCAAGCAATAAAAAAGAAGACAAATTGAGAAGACTACAGTCATCGTGACTACCAACAGCTTGATAAACTATAGACATTACATTAAGCTAAAAGGCTGTTAAGCATTTTACAAGGTGGAAGCCTGTCAGCAGTTTAGGGCGTGAGCAACGCGCGGCAGTCAAACGGCGCGCGGCGTGAACAACGCGTGGTGGTGGAACAGGGCGTGAACAACACATGTCAATAAAGCAGGGCGTGCGTAGTGCGTGTCAGCAACAGAGCTCGAATGGCAACCTGTGTTGCTGATGACATGCGTTGTTTGTGGAAGTCCTAAACTGAAGTCCAGAAATCATGTCTTAGGATATCAGATAGGGAGCGTCAAATGGTAATATGCGTAGAAGCCATTATCAATCAAAGTCAAGGTCACGACTTTAATACCGATTACCATTAGTGGAGAAAAACATGATATAAGCTCAATTTTGTACCAATGAACGGACCGAAACTGCTTGCTCTATGCAATTGTCCATGGACTCTATGGGGTTAAATGTCGTTGGCATCCACAGCTGCAATCGGCCCCTCAGATCTAACCCAGCGGCTTAAACGCGGGCCTATTAAGTTAACCCGCCTCAAAGTAACTTGAGTTTACTTTGGACTTATCTCAGCCAAACGTAAACAAGTCATCGCTTAACTAAAAGCCTAGTCGAGTTAAATTTAGGCCTAATCTGGGGACGCACGTGCTGTATTGAGTTACAGTACCGGTGCAGAATAATATGTAATAGTGACTACAGTGAATAGTATAATGTATCCTGGGGTTGTTGGGGTTTATTTTCGAAAGTCAATGACTTGCTTCAAACTATGTGACTAGGTGTTTGGTCTTAGGGTTCAGTACGAAATGGTGGACGGGACAGGAGTTTGTCTAACGTATATCTGTTTGTTTGTTATAGCTGTGATTTTATAAGAACTGTGAAATTGGTAGATTTTAAATTTGGCCTACATCGAGAAATCACATCGGTAAAATCAATATTTTGAAATTAAAAAAAATAGAAGTATTTTTGTGATATTTTACTGTAACAGCCTGTACCTTGTTCGGTAACATTTATATTATTCGAATATTTAGAAGTCAACTTTTTTTTTCTAAAATTTTTTTGCTATAATTAGGTACTGCAGCAGTATCATTTTTTTTGACGTGACAACGTCTTATAATTTGATGGAGCCGGCTGCACGCACGAAAAAACATGACGCATGTGCCGTTACCTCGATGAGGCGTTACCTCGCTCTGAGTGAAATTATGAAAGTGTGTAAATTAAATTAAATTAAATTAATTAAATTTAATTAAATTAAATTTTTCTTTTGAAAAATGAAACCATTCTATCAGTATTTTCTTATGACGTTGTCACGTGAAACTATCGTCAGTAAACCGACTTTACAAACAACCGATTTTTTTGTAAGTAGCTGAGCATCTAGCCTGGCCTATAAATATGTAAGTACATACAATTTTACTTACCTTAAGGTCAAGATATAGAAAATTCAAATAAGAACCCCCATTTGGCCTATTTGTTAAGCCAAATTCGTCCGTAATATCACCTACACAAAGCTTAAGTTATTCATTTGATTCGAGTTACGATCAATCGCGATATGGAATCATATTCTTCAATTCCTCATACAAAAGGAATCCATCATGCGGATACGGAGGTGATTTTCTTCCGATATTCTTGATTAGATTTTGGACTTGGCATTGGATATGTTACCTACACAAAGGGTTTTTACGGACAGAATGTTTTATTAATAGATTTCTATAACTTTATTTATGAATAATAATTGTAATATTAATATTGAAAGCTTAGTCTACACTTCTACAACATTATAAGAAAATAATAAAAAAACATAAAATTTGAAAAAAAAAGAAGTAAAATAAGGAAAAAACGCAGAGTATTCGTCGTTTTAAACAATTTCTACAACAACTATGCGCCAACACTAAAATCAAAAAAAGAACTAATTTTCTTTTTCGGTTCCTAGAAAAATGTCACCCTGAGCTGACTGCCAACCTTCAATATTGGAGAGGCACTTGGAGAAGAAAGAGAAAAATGACAGACACTTGAATAAATACATAAACCTCTAATTTCTCGATTTCAGGGGCCTAATCCATCTGAGATGTATTGCCGTAAATGTGTGACGTCATACTACTCTTTAAACTCAAACGCGGTTTACTAACGCGAAGTTTTCTACAGTTTTCTAATTTGAAGTTGGTATAGATAAATAGAACACGATTTCTTTAAGATTTTACGCAGATATCTTACCATGGTACGAGTTTAAAAGAACGGACAGAAAATGGCTCCAGAACTATATTATTATAGAATCTACAACATTGTGAAATTCATTGCCCGTGTTAAACCGCCTTAATGCTATCAAAGGTTAAATATCCACATTATCACTGCCCAGTATCAGCCAGTTAATGATAGAGACCATTACGGTCGAATAATCAAAGGATCTCCAGCTGGATTCACCGCCTTTGATGTGTAGTAAAATGATTCGAGAAACACCCTTAGGGGTCATCTATAAACTATTTCACACGAATTTCATGAATTTCGATCCCCCCCCCGTCCTTGTCACAGAAGGTCACGCTTGCTCTTGCGCTTGCACGTCACAATTTTTGCAATTTTACGTCTAGAAATTAAGTAAATAAGAAGTAATTTTAACATTAAGTTATTTAAAATGTGACGTCACAAAATTTAACCCCTTGTCACACTTCGTCAACCCCCTACCTCCTTAGATTCCCCCTTAGACTAGAGAACGCTTATCGGGCTTTCAAGGTCAATTTGGATTTTTTTTGGAAAAATCGTTAGTTAGAGTTTCTTGTAGTTTACTGCGGAATCCTAAAATATCCAGGAATCGATCAAACGAGAATTGCAAGTCAGTGAGATTTTTTCTAGAGTATTTTTTATTCAAAAGCCTAATATGTATTAATGAAAATACCTAATAGTAATAGGTTTTTAAAACTTTTTACAGTAATTTACCACATACCTCAACAGTAGTAGTAAAAGATAGTTTGAGGCTGACCGTTTATCCTTTTTTTGTGTACTTGTTCTAAATTCCATTGTTGATCAAATCATTTTAAGACTAATAGTACTTTTTCTCTCTGAAATAAATAAATTTGATTTGATTCCTAATAATTAACACGCGAATACTCATGTAAAAACGATGGTTTTTACGTGAGTATTCCCTTGTTAAACGAAGTGTCGGACGACCTCCAGCTCGTTGGGTCGACGACATAACGAAAATCGCGGGTCGAACCTGGACAAGATTGGCACAACAGATTGGTACAAGAAGAAAGGCCTATGCTTACCAGTGGGCGATAACGAGGTGATGATGATGATGATTCCCTTGTTAATCTCAACAAAATGTGTCAAAACCACGTTTTCCAGAGTATATTTGATTTGATTTCGTTACAAAAACATCTTCCAACACAAAGATAAACTGACTAATACCCTGCACAATGTAAAAGTGCTCTGTCCTGTATAAGTAAAAGCAGTTTAAACAACCTTCCACATTAGGAAAGATAAACAAAGGGTTACTTATTATTAACTTGAATAATTAACATTACAGAGGTGAGGTAAATGGTAACAATATGGGAGGTATTTGTTTTAGAAAGTGCCTTTGTCAATTTGTGGGGAAGCTCGGGGTTACGGTTACCCTCCTTTTGACGTAGTCGAGTAAATAGGCTTTTATGTTTTGTAAGCTTTATTCTTCAGAGTGAAAAGGTGTGTTGTCAAGGAAAATAACTTTTAGATTTTTGCTAGTTTTTCTATTTTAAACGCGAATAAGTCTTTGAACGCCAACTCGCCTGTTGGTATGAGTGTGGCCGAAGATGAATCACGCAGACTCGGAAGATGCAGGGACCAAAAGTATTGTTGTTAGATCTGCATACTTGAGTATCGATTTGTTAGGAACTCAGATAAAGTTCTGAGGTTATAAATGAATGTTTTTGAGAAGTCGATCCTTGTAGAGGTATACACCCATTTGCTAGAATTTCATTTGCCATAATTTTATCTGCTATACTGGTCAACAGACACAATATTGTTTCTCATAATTTTATATGTTATACTCATTGTTTACTATATTAGTCACGTGCTAGAAAATTTGTTTTCCATAAAGTCAATTTCAATAATATCATTTGTTATCATCATTGTAAGGCGTAATTATCATATGCCATAACATCATTTGCCATCGAAATTACTTCTAGAAAAAAATTATAAAATCGGTTTAAACTAAACGATCAATAGGTTAGGTTAGAACATGAAAAACAACGCACGAGCCGAGCGAGCGTAGCGAGCGTGCCGCGGTAGCGGCCGGCGAAGTGCTAGAAAGCCAATCGCTTTTCAGGACAAAGGCGTTAGGTTAATTTTCTACAGAAGCGACTTGGATCAATCATAGTGATAAGTAGGTATTAGAAATAAAAACGATCAATAGGTTAGGTTATGTTAGAACATGAAAAACAACGCACGAGCCGAGCGAGCGTAGCGAGCGTGCCGCGGCAGCGGCCGGCGAAGTGCTAGAAAGCCAATCGCTTTTTAGGACAAAGGCGTTAGGTTAATTTTCTACGGAAGCGACATGGATCGATTATAGTGATAAGTAGGTATTAGAAATAAAAACGATCAATAGGTTAGGTTATGTTAGAACATGAAAAACAACGCACGAGCCGAGCGAGCGTAGCGAGCGTGCCGCGGCAGCGGCCGGCGAAGTGCTAGAAAGCCAATCGCTTTTTAGGACAAAGGCGTTAGGTTAATTTCTACGGAAGCGACATGGATCGATTATAGTGATAAGTAGGTATCAGAAATAAAAACAATTTTAATGGCTTTTTTTTAATGATATTTTTTTTTGGGCTTGGATGTATTTGAAATTAATTTAGTATGGCGTTGAAATATTCTGTTAAATAATATTATTGCAATTAATAAAATGGATAATAATACGCATGGCACTCGTATCATTATTAAATCTAATGTACGGGCAAACAAGAGTATGTCAGTTATCTTTTATGGTAAACAAACAATTCGGGCAAATGAAATTCGGGCAAGTAAAATTCGGGCATTTGAGAATTATTGCTTATATTCTTCGGGCAAACATTAGACAACCCCTTGTAGAGCACCGGCCTTATCAAGTCAGATAAAACCTCTATGGAGGTTTCGAGCAGGCGATCGTATTGAAATGTAATTCGAATAAAGAATGAAATCCCGAAGCAAATGGTCCAAAGGAAAAACTTTGAATTTTCAGGTCGCAAAACAGCAGGCGAGCGGGCTGATGGTAAGCTCTCACCGTTTTCCCGTTAATACCAAAAGTACCGCTACAGTTATTTAACCCCAACCTCAACAGCTCTCTAAACACGGTTGTCAACCAAAATTTAGCAGGTTCACAACCGCAGCAGCTTAACTGCTTGGTTACAGAAACTTTTTTACAACTTGCGGTCACACGGGCCACATTGTGCTGCCGGGTTGCGGCGAATCGCGTCTGTATCGGCTTAAATTTAACTTTGTAATGCTGCAGGGAAGTAATGAAATTCATTATTTCAAAACTCGCGGTGCGCTGTAATTAATTATGCCATGCAAAGTGCCGCAACTATTACTCGGTGCAGGTTTTAGTCAAATTAAAATGTTAGAGGATTACTTTTGTTCACGTTATTTAGAAAACTGAGTTGGTGTCGAAGGCTAAAATAATAAAATAAATATACAATCCCACGAAATAATTTTTATTCTAATTAAAAAATGACTAAGTTTTAATCATAGTACATTTTTTCATCGCAGTTTTCCTTATGGGCCTTTCCGTAGAAAAATGTCAATAACATTCGACAAAATGGATGGAGCTGCTGATTTTATTCGATGCGATTTCAGGGTTGGTTCTATGGTAAAAATTGTAAATTGTAAAAACTATGAGCTCTTTCCAACGGTGATATGATAAATAACGACAAGAATGGTATGATAAAACGTAAACAGTCGAAAAATATATACTATTTATAAACCTAGCTGTAAGGTTGCCTGAAAGAGATCACTCTGAGCGATAAGGCCGCCAGTTGTTACACTAGTTTTAAGTGTGATAAACTCTTTATTGTGTAACTAATAAAGAGTTTATCTATCTATCTGGTAAGAAGGTACATTTTATTATACTCAACTAAAAAGTTTGCTGCAAAATAAGTTAACCTCCCGAGAGCTTTATCAATAAGAGCCGATACACGATCCCTAAATATTTTACGAGCTAATAACAACTCAGGACACGAGTCAACCGCTCATAAAACTCGACTGAGCGATCCGTTATCGAATACAGTATGTAAGGAGCGATCTGCACTGACTGGCTCGGGTAAACCTAATCATATGTACTAGAAGTTCTAATTGTAAATGATACCGCAATAAATTCCCACTTTTAAGAGAATTATGTAGGTGGTAGGTATAATTATAAGTATCAATTATTATCTATGTAAGTTGTCCTTTAATGCTCTTTGCTTTAAATTAATTGAAATATTCTACATTTTACTATATTATAAAAATTAATGTAAGTATGTGTGTTGCTAATGAACGCTAAAACGCATTTACATGAAATTGGAATGAAAGTTGTTCATGGTCTCATAGTTAATACATAGGCCTCTAATTTCTCTCTCTTATCTCATTAATACATAGGCTGCTTTTTATTCCGGAAAACGCGGAGCGCAGCTAGTAAGGGTTTATTTTACTTATGACAAAGCTCGATCACCGCGTCCCGAAATCGCATAAATCCTTTTTTTATCGGTTCCCTCTCACGTCATTACCTTGTCCATGTCCACTCCAGCTCGTCCTCGACTATCGTTTGGTTCGCTTGTTCTGCCAATTTGATTCCAGTTCCGTGCTTTGATAAGCCAAAGGGAAAAGATTAGCTGCTTTCATATTATAGGTTTCTAATTTTATACCATCAAAATATATTGTTATTATGATATTATTTCAGTTATTACAATTTGAACATTTTCATTACATTTTGACATTGTACTATCAAATATATAAATGATGATGATGAGTTTAATTGAAATAAAAAAAAAAACATTAAACGAATTAATGACAGTGAAAATTGTATGTTATGTAATAATGTTTTTTAAGCTGTAAAATATGTAAGCTGGTGTTTTTTTTTTCATAGTTTTCTAGTCTAAATTTTCAGAAACTGCATATTAAATTCCAGTAAGAGTATCTGTGGGAGGTGTGCGTGTGTCTGCAGTTTCTATTCCTGATAATGAAAATTTGTGTTTTGCCCATTTTTATGTTTGGAAACTTATTTGGATCAAAATGATTTTTATTGTTAAAGTTATATGATACTATTCTCAGGAAGCTTTGAGCTTTGATTTCAATTAAATGAGGAATTGCTTAAATTTATTTCAAAATACTTTTATTTCAATTAAAATAACATAAACATAATAGAAGGTTACAGATAAAAACAAAGCGTAAGTCACTATCCGCTCGTATCCACTTTCAAAATTAAGCGTTACACATCTCCTCTTTTGATTCATCATCGAAGTAATGTTACTATATTGGATGGAGTCGCAATAAAAGGTATTATCGTATTCGCGAAGGTTTTATAGATCGGAGGGGGGCTGTTAGGTTGTAATAGAACACGTGATAATAACTTCCGATCATTTGGTCGGCTTTATTGGGCTGAGATTCTTTATTGGAACATGTTTTATCGAAGCATTGATAGAAGAATCTTCTCGTTAGTTATTTTTAGTTTAGTTAATTTATTATCATCTTAATATATATAAATCTCGTGTCACAATGTTTGTCCTCAATGGACTCCTAAACCACTTAACCGATTTCAATCAAATTTGCACACCGGGTGCAGTTCGATCTAACTTAGGAGATAGGATAGCTCACATCTCAATTTATAGTAAAAAAACATGAAAAATTAGAAAATTTAAAATTTAAGTTAGCATCAACATACTACGGTTGCTATAGTTACGGTTAGCATCAACATACTACGGTTGCTATAGTTACGCAATGGCTTTTGACAGGACAACGTCTGTCGAGTCAGCTAGTTTACTTATATATTTATGGTCTTAGCTTTTACATTTTTAAGCTATTGCATAGCTTCTATCGCGGGCCTTGAGCGTGGAGGCCGAATCCAGAAATTACGTAACGAAAATAACCTAAGGCACAGCGGTGATACTTTTTAGTTTTGCCATCTATCGATGAATAGCATAACTTTTAATGACTTTTTGAAATATCACGTTTGTCTCTTTAGTTCAGCAACTCGCCTCTAGGTGGCATTGGTTAATGAAATAATTATAATTACTTATAATTGCAAAAGTTGATAAAAAATGCTATGCAATAGCATATTTTAACCATTCGATCACCAATGGAAATCTACACTAATCAGCTTTCAATTTCTAAAATAACTTTTTAAATGAAACAGATTAAGTTCTACAAACATAGATAAGTATTTACTGTATTAGTATACAAACAATTTATCAACAGGACAAACACGTATAGATCTTTTGTAGTTTCAGCATTATACAGTATGTAATTTCAGTTTAATCTTAACATCAATCATGTTTCTCTGAGCCAGCTAATTTCCACGCTACACCTGTACTATTAACTATTCTGTGTCGCCACACTGAGTATAATTTGCAGGATACACTGCATTGCAGGTTAATTTGTGTACTTATCTTCATAGCATCATATTTCTAAGGAAATAGGATTAGATTGGTAATGAGGATCTAGTTTTACGCTGGAAGTATGTGGTGTTTATATAATGCTTGTGACTTGGAGTCTCAGATCAAGTAGAAAGGAAGGTATAGTGCTACTTTAGATCCAGGTGAAGCCACAAACTACCCGACTGCCCGTGTACAGGTATACAATTTAAACAACGTTTTGATATTTTGACATTCGGGTAGTTTCTATGCGTCAATATGTGTGTGAAGTTTACGTACACGAGCAGTCGTAGTTTATTGCTTTATCTGGATCTAAGGCAGCACTGTATCTTCCTTTCTACTTGACCTGAGCTCGGAGTAAGCTCCGAGTTACAAGCATTACATGAACACTACACGTACACATGATGTACGTAAAGCCAATTCCGATTACTGGTCAGTAAAACCAGGGCTTGCCAAACTTATTTAAACTGTGACGCCCTTGGGAAGTTGTCATATTTTTGCGACGCCCTGGCCTTCTTGCCTTACATTTACCTACAAGTTGTAGCCTAATATAACTCCAGAAATTAAGTAGCTTTTCCTTGTTATATTGGAGCTTAAGGCTGGAGTCACAGGGTAATTCTATGAATTGTTCTTCTTCTGCTGTCGAAAGATGGTTGGTGATGCCTACCTATTTAGATCGCCTCACGACGCCCCTGGGATAGTACCGCGACGCCCCAGGGCGTCGCGACGCACATTTTGGGAAGCCCTGAGTTAGACAATAAGGCTGCGCTGTAATGGTGAACTAGTAGTTAATGTTGAGTTATCGGTATTAATACAGCTTACAGCAGTACGCGATATCGATGTTCCTTTTTTGCTTAGCTTAGGCCCTATTCTAGCACGCTCGGTCGTTGCGACTGCAATATCAGCCTTAGATTGCGGCCGGGATAATCTCGAGTGCGCCAGAATAAGGCATCTGCAGAGTGACGACGCGGACTTGAGGGTACTTTACAACGCCGCGCCTTTCCGCAGTCACTTCATTAGAGCGGCTTTAGTGACGTAAGCGTAATGACGTCACACTGCACGAGTCGCGGGCTTTTATCAAAGATAAAAGTTGCTTTTGCTTTTGACAACATGTTCCTATTTCTGTTTGAAGATTTTAAACGACGATGGCGAAGCAAGTGCTATTGTAGTATATGTGAACGTACGTATCTAAGTATACTAATATTATAATAAAGATAAGTTTGTATATTTGTATGTTTGTTTTAGGTAATCTCCAAAACTATTGGTTCGATTTTAAATTTTTTTTAATCATTGAAAAGCTACTCTATCCCTGAGTGCTATAGGCTGTAATAATGTTATAGCCCCAAACCTTCGATGCTGAAGGCCGAGTAGCACTGGATACGAATTTCCCAGCATCAGCTAGTAACACATCATTGTAATAAAAATTAAACAACTACTCTAGCGATTTTTTTTGCGATAAGCGTAATCGCCCTTTCTACATATCGCCGATGCTGTTATAAAGAGTTATAAGGAAAGAGTTTGCCAAGCTTTAGATACTCTTTCCTAATAAACCTGTAGATAGATAGATAAACTCTATACCTATGTAATTGTTTACATCAGAAATTCCAAGCAAAAGGATAAGAACAAAAACACTTAGGTAAAACTAGTGGCGGCTTTATCGCTATTATAGGTATAGATAGTGCTAACTAGCTCACGTGAGAGCAAGAGGCAGAAAGAAGAAAAGGAAAGGTAAACTATACAAAATACAATTTTAAACGAACGAACTTCAAATAATGCGACAGTATGGAAACAATGGGCGCCCGCAGACGCAGCGGCTGAATTTCATTACACGCTGAAAGGGACCTATCTTCGCGCTTTTCACTCCGGCCCATTGTGGGCCGGCTATTGTTCTGTTTAATTCACCTGCTGTGCGCCGTTGATTATTCATTAATATTGCGGATTAAAGAAAACATTTTTGTGGACAGAGATAATTATGTTGTACTAGGTAAGCTTGCGGTTTCATTCGATATGCATAGGAACCGTTAAATATTTCGGGATTAAAGTAGCTTATATGTTCCCGGAATCGGTTCCCGGCCGGGCAGATGTTTGAATGATGAATTTAAATATCTGCTCTGGGTTTGAGTATTAGTTGCCCTGGTCATAGTGTGTGTTCCATGGCATCGGCAACGGTGAAACGTTTTTTTTAAGTAAATCAAGCGAATAATAAATTGTACAAGATACCATCAGACATTATTTCATTTAAATCCGATTAGCCGTCTTTGCGCGATTGTGTAACGTACATCCAAACTTTGACAGTATAAAATAATATATTATAATATGAATGAATGAATATGAAATAATCAAGTATGATATATTATAATAGTAGAATTTACTTGAATTTCTTCCATAGATCATGACTTCGTTTCGCTCGGTTAAATGTTACAAATCATTTTAATTTGACGATTTTTGTAGACATTTGTTTCTACAACAAACAAAGCAAACCAAGTGAAACAATATAAAATATAGCTTAAACTAATGTCAGAATTCTAATAAGCTTTCACGCATTCCTTCACAATTCAAAATTGTAGCAAACGTACAGTCAGTTGGATAAATTTGCAAATAAACAAAGCCGCAGGTGCGTTGGGAAAACACAGGTGACCACGAATAGATACCGCGGTTCGAGATCTCTGTTCCTACCAAAACCCAACGAAGTCGTTTAACCGCTAACTCACCTGTTGGTAAACAACAATGGATGCACACATAAAAGCCCAATATGCATCCTCAGGAAACATAGGATCGTAGGTTCAAAACGTTTTGTACGTATCCAAAAGAAACGCATAAATCTTTTTGTAAGCTGTTGAGTGGCGATACAATGTCGAGGATAGAGCGAAGGGGAGAAGAAAAGTAAGGAAGGCTGACCCCACCACCATGTGGGACACATAGGCAGGTAGAGAGAGAGAGAGAGAGTTACGATACGAGCAAATCGCTCGCCTTACTTTATATTTACGCATAACGGGTTTGCGCCAACCAAATTTTCTTCTTTTTTTGTGGAGTCTATAAGGTTAGTCTGTAGGGGAAATTAAACTTGAACAGTACACCGTCCACGCATAAATAATCCGGCCTTTCATTTGACGCAGCAAGCAAATAAACCGAGTATTGTAAGGCCTCAGAGGAGAAGCTTGGAAATTGTCGCCACGCACATAATTGTGAAGTCAGTGACGGTGACATCAAACCAGAGATATACAATACAACATTTTATTATGGAAACTAACGTGGTTTGACACACATTTTTACGTGAGTATTTCCGTGTTATTTATAACAAAATCTACTTATACCTTGAAAATATCACCAAACGGGACTAAAACTAGAAGAATATCCGATTCAATATTACGTAATTACTCGTGTTAAAAACAAAATTTGTCAATACATTAGTTTTCATAGAAAAAAGAATTAAAAAAAAAGAGCGAAAAAAAAAAGAAAAAAGGGCAAAAGAATAAAGAGCTCTATTCACTAACTTTATTTATACTTTTGGGCCCTATTTGAATCAATTACGGACGCCGCCGTGATTTCAAGGTCCACAAATTTTAATATCACAATCCTCTACACGAGAGCTCATACCTAAGCGTCGTTGGCTACAAATCGTGCGTGAATTCCCCTTTTCGCGACCAATGAGTAAGAAATGCTGATAAAACTAAGCGCTGAGTTACGTATTGATTCGGGAAATCGTGATACTGGATGGGTTTGAATGTTTATTCAGAGCTAGCTAAGTCCTGCGGTTGCGTCTGCTTACTATTATTTTACTGAGAAGTAGCCTTGTGTTATTTAAGTTGTGTGGTATAATAAATCCAGAATGATTTTAAATTAATTTCGATTTAAGCTATCTATATTACAAACATTGAAATTAATGTAGCCTTTACAGCGTGAAATATTAACAAGAATACCTACACCTACACACTCATTTATAAACCTTTCGCATTTATAATATTAATAACTGTGCCCCACGGTTTCCCCTCCTGCTCTAAAAGAACCGTTTATTTTTCCGAGATAAAAAGTAGCCTATGTGTTAATCCAGGGTATAAGCTACATTCATAGCAAATTTCCTCCAAATCTGCTAAGGCAGTTTTCGTTATTGAGAAAAAAAATTATTATACAAACATACATACTTGCACGTTTATATATTAACAGGGTACAAAATCTAGGTAGATAGATAGTAGGTATTTCAAAATGAAATGTCTGCAATAGATAGGAATAAGGAACCAGAGAGCGAGAATTGGCATTCGCTTTGAGAATAACTTCGAGATTAATTGAATAACCTATCGTCTACTAGAATTTAACCTACTTCATTGTAGGTACTAATCAAACTTCAAGCTATGTTATGATGCGCCGAGGTTTATTCAACAAAATTGAGTAGATGCAACAAAACTATGCCGGTAGGTGCTATATTAACCCTAAATAAGTATTAAAATTAAAAATATTGAAAATTCCCCAATGCGAAACGAGTGAACCGACTTTGATAAAACATGCCCAAGAATCACATGCTTTTCTCTCGAAAACGTGCTTTTCAATTTAAAAAGCGCATCCAAATTGGCTCACCCTTTTAAATACTACGGTGCAACAGACAAAAACCAGACCACAGACCTATCGCGATCAACCTTTGTGCCTTAAAACTACCTAAATCTGTCGACCTAAATCTTGAACCTCTCAAATCTTAAACTTACCAAAGTTTTAAATTTACCTATTTACCTTAAACATACATAAATCTTAACCCTACCTAAATTTTAAACCTACCTAAATCATAAACCTACCTACATCTTAAACCTACCTACATCTTAAACCTACCTAAATCATAAACCTACCTACATCTTAAACCTACCTACACCTTAAACCTACCTACATCTTAAACCTACCTAAATCATAAACCTACCTACATCTTAAACTTACCTACATCTTAAACCTACCTACATCTTAAACCTACCTAAATCATAAACCTACCTACATCTTAAACCTACCTACATCTTAAACCTACCTAAATCATAAACCTACCTACATCTTAAACCTACCTACATCTTAAACCTACCTAAATCATAAACCTACCTACATCTTAAACCTACCTACATCTTAAACCTGCATACATCTTAAACCTACCTAAATCATAAACCTACCTACATCTTAAACCTACCTACATCTTAAACCTACCTACATCTTAAACCTACCTACATCTTAAACCTACCTAAATCATAAACCTACCTACATCTTAAACCTACCTACATCTTAAACCTACCTAAATCATAAACCTACCTACATCTTAAACCTACCTACATCTTAAACCTACCTACATCTTAAACCTACCTACATCTTAAACCTACCTACATCTTAAACCTACCTAAATCATAAACCTACCTACATCTTAAACCTACCTACATCTTAAACCTACCTAAATCATAAACCTACCTAAATCATAAACCTACCCAAATCTCAAAACGTCTTCATGTTAAAACAATAAGCTTATTCCACAGACATAAATATTGAATCTGTGGCTTATTATGGTTCAATAGAAAACAAAATGTCTACCTAAGGGAAAGTTTACGCTGCCACGGCTCGGCGCTTCAGAAATCCAATCATACTTAGTGCGAACTTGAGAACCTAGGCACGCCACGGAGCGTTCAAATATTCAGCTTACAGGAGTTTTCTTTGTAATTCCGTCACTTTTCGTCATGAATCGGTTTTTGACTGCGCTCAGTTTTGGCAGATATTTTGTAATTTTTCGATATTTTTGGGTAAGAGTTTTATATAGGGTTATTCATAAAGGGTTCATAAAATATAATTCATTCATATTCATAAAATGCTAAGCCGAAAAGGGGTTTTAGTACTCATCATTATGAACAACTTTTACTATGGAACCAAATTGAAATTCGCGAAAAAAAATTCAGCTGTTCCATACATTTTGTCAATTAGTGTCATTAACATTTTTCTATGGAACAGCTGATTTTTTTTTCGCGAATTTCTTCTTGGCCTCATAGTAGAGGTTGTTCATAATGATGAGTACTACGACCCCTTTTCGGCTTAGCATACCCTTTATGAATAACACTATAATAGGTATCTATCTGTCTTTGTGATGCATGTGTTAGTCTAATTTTATCATAATTGATTGAGCCGTGAAAAGGTAAAGGACATGCAAAAACGCAGATATATAATATAAATATATAATTATTAGGTGCTCGGTGAAATGGATTGGGTATTGTATACGTGAGTGAAAGGAGTTCGATGCTTTTCATATAATTATGTATTTTTTTTAAGTAATGAAGACTAAATCACGAGAAAAGTAGTTGCCAAGTAAAAAGTAATCTAAAGACAAACAAATGATATGTACCTATAGCAGAGCTGACACGGTATCGCTATTTTAGAATTGGTCTCGTAGTGAAATTTAATCATGATGTTGAATACATTCAGCTCCTTTCCACTTAGAACACCCGTTCAGTGCAGCCCTGTGTAAAATTAGCGTGAAAATGCGAAAATAAAGTCAATTTTTCAAAAGAACAAGAACACGAATACTCCTCCCAAATGTGAAACGTCTAGAACAGAAGAAGCTTTTACAAACCAAAACAATATTATTTAATCCCCTAACAAAATTGAATACAAAGAGGCATCAGAGAAAAGTTTCATAAAAGTACGTGCCAAACTTTATAACCGCTCTAAAGTCCAATACAGATACGCTAACCTTATAACGCAGTTGACAAACAAGGCTGTTGACTAACGGATTCACAGAGTTCTCCGAAACTGTTCTAACTGGCTTTCGTTTGACAGATTAAAAGCAAATATAGCAAATAAAAACTGCATTTTAGAAGCGCTTTTCAAAATGTATGTAAACAGAATAGCTACAAATTTTGGCTTTGATTCGACCTATACAAAGAGAAGAGATCTAAAGGCTCAGACGGGACAAAACGCGCGTGTCACTCCAATGACACGTTCAAACAAAAAACTCGCTAGATTGAAATCGAAAATAAATTAATTTTGGAAAAGAACAAAGGTTACTGTTATAAAACTAACTACTTTGATCACAGTAGTATATTGAAGCTTTATGGGCAGTACAAAAACAAAATAAAACTACTCGTATAGACAGAAAATCATCATCAAAAGAATTAATTTAATTTTAAGCACGATCTCTTCCAAACAACCTAAAATAGGTAAAAAGTTTGAGCATAATTTTTGGTAAAAGCATTAATCGCTCTCATGTAAATATTATAGTATTGCCAGTTTTATCTGACATATCCACATCATTTAATTTAATTTTATAGCAAAGATTCAGCATTTAATGTGGTATGTTAAAATTAAATCTGGGAAAGACAATAAGTTATACGGGCTGACTGGTTAGACACTTGACATATCCTAGGTTATTATAGTACTCATCATTATGAGCAACTTTTACTATGGGACCAACCCGGAATTCGCGAAAAAAAAATCAGCTGTTCCATACATTTTGTCAAGTGTCATTGACATTTTTCTATGGAACAGCTGATTTTTTTTTCGCCGAATTTCGGGTTGGTCCCATAGTAAAAGTTGTTAATAATAATGAGTACTATGATAACCTAGAATATGTCAAGTGTCTAACCAGTCAGCCGGTATAACTGCTATAATATTCGTATACCTAATACGAGTAGGTAAATATAAAAACAATATTACGATTTAGGTTGCGTTATTTATTTTCTATCTACAATTTCTTGTTGTGGTTAAGACATAGGTATAAGCGCTATTTAGTTGCTCATCTCAATGGTTGGAAAATAAACTACCCGTGTAAAAGATAAACAGCCTGGCAACACTCGAAGTAAGCAAAAGGCCGCAACTAAAACTTGCTAACGAGTTTAAAACGGCTAACTTCGGAGTCCACTTCAAAGTTACGGCATATATCGGATAGGTTTTCACATGCTACTGAAAATTAAAAAGACAGATTTACAACTTTAAAATAAAATATAAAAGGAATAAAAAAAATCATAATATTGGAATTACTTGGAATGGAGTGGAATTATTTTTTTACTAGTGGTAGGGCTTATTTGCAGAGCCCGCCTGGGGAAGAACCACACCTTTCCCAGTTGTTCCACCGCCAAGCAGTAATGTGCAAACATTACTGTGTTCCCGTTGGAAGGGCATTGTTTCCAGTGAAATTACAGGGCAAATAGGAAATTAACGTCTTATATCTCAGGATGACGAGAGCAGTGCTGTGCCGCGCAGGGGCTTGAATTCTGCAAGTTCAAAATTCAGGATGGCGCAGACCTGTATAGGCAAACGTGACGTTATATCAGTGATTTGCTTGTCTCGTCAATCGTCATTAAATTACATTAAAAAAAAAATGGAATTTTATTACGGAAACTGACGTGGTTTTAGTAAACGACTTAATTTTTACGAGTATCTGTTTTAAATAATGAGACCTTAAAAAATTCTGGCATTAATACTAACTGTACTTTTAAATGAATCCTGTGATTTACTGGATTTGTCCATTTTTCCAAATAAAAAGATTCTTCAGAAAATATGTCTGTTTTTATCCCATAATAATATTTAAAATTATATTTATATTCTTTTTATTGTACATGTACAACATTGCACTTATAGCGTAATACGGATGATTACCTACAGAAGGTAAGGCAATGTTCTAAAAAGTTGACGATATTTTTAATGAATATACCTATTAATAATTTGTTAGGACATTTATAATAGAAAGTAACGAAACAGTCATTAAAATATTATGACGTTTCTATAAACACTTGCTCGGTACGAATCATTTTAAATCACAAATGGAATTCAAATGTAACGAATGTATATTATTATCGAATTAAAATATGACGAATGAATTTTAGCAATCATTTCATAAGTAAAGTTGTACTTCTGTAGATAAATATTTTGTGCTTGTGTATTTGACTTGGAATTTTTTCAGCGTAAAACTTTTAATGCTGCCTCGAACTTATAATGAACGAGACATTCGTTACAAATGAACGATCACACAAGATTTTCGGAGTTTCATTTTGAGTTCGCATATTTCGCATAAGCAACAATTACTCATCTAATTGAACTTGAGAAATTTTTAATTTGTTGAGGATTTTTTTTGAGGTTTACGTTATGGGTCGAGTTCATTCTCTGGGAAAACACGTAGTATACAAGGCTGTAAGGAAAGGGTATGCTAAGCCAAAAAGGACTCTTAGGACTCATTATTATGAACAACTTATACTGTGGGACCAACCCGGAATTCACAAAAGTAAAATCAGCTGTGTCCCATACATTTTGTCGAATGTCATTGTCATTTTTGTATGGAATACCAGTTTTTTTGCGTATTCCTAGTTGGTCCCCAAGTAGAAGTTGTGCATAATGATGTGCCCTTTTCGGCTTAGCAAACCCTTTCCTTTAAACCCTGTATAAAGTGTAAGCTACTGAATGAAAATTTACTTAGCGTTGTTTTTTTAGACTTTGGTGTGGCATAATACAATTTTCTATTTCTACAAATGAAATTTCGATTTACACCAGCTGTCGAGTACTCGATATGCTCAAAATATTTTCAAATTATTCATGCTAGGCTTATTAAATTTGTAGTTCTCACATTTGACCGCTATAAAGTGTGTACGAAACCAAGGTATTGCAGCGGGATGTTGTTATCTGTGCATAGGTATACATATAAACTTATAAAAATAACAATTTGGGAACGTTAAAAAGAATTTCGTTTTGAGAACAATTCCCACAGGCAGCGGCCTTTTACATTGAACTTGAACTTGACGAACTTGAGTGTGAACGGGTATAGTGGTAGAGGACGACCAAAGAAAGTATGGATGAACTGTGTTGAAGATGAAATGAAAAAGAAGGGAGTGTGTTCAGATATGACGAATGATAGAGATGAATGGAAGAAGTGTACATACTGTACCGACCCCACGTGTGGGATAAGGGTAGGCAGATGATGAGCGGTCTTTTACATTAGTTTACTTTAGATTTATTGGTTAAATTTTTAATTTAAGTATATTTTAATCTTCGTATATAAATGTATAATTTAAACATTTATCCATAAAAAAAATAAATAAAAAAAATACTAAAGAATGGATATGCTAAATCTTGGAGCCTCCTAAAAATCCTAAAAATTATCAGCTGTTTCATACATTTTGTCGAGTGTCATTGACATATTTCTATAGAACCCTGTACCTCTATAAATGAGCGCAGAACGCAGAAACCTCGCTGTGTGGTCACCGCCTTAGTTGTCAACCCAGACATCGATCAAAAATAAATTACGGAAAGTATGCTTGTGACGAATTCAAATGTAATATTTTATATTTGAACATATTCCTTATCATTTTACATCCGAAAGCTATCAAAATGTCATCATTAGCGTCACCAAACTTTCATTAGCGCAGAATTTCGTGCATAAAATTTAAAGTTGTTCGCAAACGAACACGGAATGAGGACATGGTTGTCACAGACGTGAATTTGGATCTCTCATTAGATGATATTACTGAAATATAGGTGAATGACGGTATATAAGCTTGTGTCGTGTTTTTTTGAAACCGTATTACCGCAATACATGCGAATGACAGTATACAAGCTTGAGTCGTTTTCTGATGAACTGTTAGAATGTGTTCTAAGTAATTTTGCACTGACATTTTGAACTTTGAATTGGGTTCAAATCATATACCAGGTTGCCTGGAAGAGATCGCTCTTAGCGATAAGGCCGCCAGTTGTCGCACTAGTTTTTAGGTGTTATAATCCTTCTGTTTGTAATTCATGGTGTGAACAATAAAGAGTTTATCTATCTATCTATCTACCTATACCAAATTAGCTCCAAGTGGAACGTGAAAATAGATCTAGCTTTCACGATAATACAACAGATAATTTGGGGTAATGTTAAATTAGTTAATTCTTTAAGAATATAAAATATTCAGGAAAAACTGATTGCCTAGGGCACTTGATCCTGGCTTTCTGGTAGATTTCTTAGACTTCCTAAGTCATATTCTTTGAAGAAAAACAGTTCTTGATACATAACACCACTATTGCCAGTTGTATGTGTATTGTAGGTATATTGTGTATAATTATTATGATGTGATATCATTCTATCTACTTATAGGTTAATATGAAGTATATTGTTATTAGGTATTGTATGATATATTATCTTTCTATCTATATGTATGAAGATTAGGTACTGTGTGCTACAGTGTACATTGCATTACATTCGCTAATGGGCAAGTCCATTAGACACTTCGTACTCTACTTACAGCAAACTCCGTTTATGAGAACTGAACTAAATAAAAAACAAAGTGTGGTTCGTTATGGTTTTTCAGTTTTGTTTCAGGATCACTAAGAGCATTACTTTATGTTCATAACTGTCTACGTGATTTACTTCAAAATTTAAGTCTTTTGTTTAAAAATATGAGATTAAGTCCTTCTATACAAGGTGGAACGGAAAGGTGTAGTAATACTTCAGGGTGTTCTTCTACACGTCAAAGTGAACCACTTTTATGGCACAAGTTTGCTAAATTCTAAAAAAAATCCTTTCTCGATTTTAGAAAACTAGAGATTGGGCCGTATTTGAAGGTATTAAATCTTTGAATATGAAAAAAAAAAAAAAAGTAAAAATTAAGTTTACTTAGTAAAATTAAATTGAGTATGAAAAATTAAGTCCCACAGCCTTTTTTATCGCTAATAAATCCGTGTTTGACCGCCATCCTGATGGTAAGCAATGATGCGGTCAACCGAACGATGGAGCACGCGCTTGCCTAGAAGAAACCGAATCAATCGCGACTTGAAGAAAAAGTTGAGTTTTTTATATCCTAAGATTTCTAAGCCTGGATCAATTAGGCTTTTACATAAATTTAGGGATGCCCATTTCGTATCGTAATAAATTGATATTGGTTTAATATTCGAGTCCAAAGCCCGAGGCGATGCCTCGTGTACAAAGGAACACGTGTAGAAGGCTAAGGGAACAATCTAATTTGACAATTAACGTGAATTGTCTGTTTACATCAGCTAAATTGTACATATAACATTTAACAATTACTCAGAATTTTCAAATTAGGTGCCAGACACTTCATGAAGATTAAATTAAAAATATGTCATTTTATGGGTTATAAGGAAAGAGTCTATGCCGAAAAGGGCTCATTAGTACTCATCGTTATGTACAACTTTTTTGGACCAACTCGGAATTCGCGGAAAAAAACAGCTGTTTCGTAGAAAAATGTCAATAACGCTCGATAAAATGTATAGATTAGCTGTTTTTGCGAATTCTGTATTGGTCCCATAGTAAAAGTTGTTCAGAATTTTGAGTGAAATGAGCTCATTTCGGCTTAGGATAACCTTTTCTTATAACCCTGTAGAGCCATAAATAAGAAAAATAATTCCGAACACAAAAAAACTGCAAGAACTTGCTGGTAAATAAAAACAATGCATCCGACTCATCAAAGCGAATCCGCTCAGACGCCCGCCCGCCCTAGCACAGTTTTGTTTGCCCGCCCACGCCCGACCACGTATCCCACTTTCAAACCGTGTCAATTGCCCGGCAAAAAACGCCTGTCTGCTGCCAAGAACGAGTTTAAATCTTTTTTGTAGTATTTTTTAGCTTGATAGTGATTTTATGCAATGTTTGGGTGTTTTGTTTGAATTGATGATTGTGTTAGCATTGTTTTTGTATTGATTCATCGTTTCGTTGTCTGGTCTAGATTATGGCGAGTTATTAATAGGTGCTATAAAACGTAATCAAAAAGCTCATAGAATCACTGAATGTGATCTAAAGTAGTTGTAATAGATGACTTCATTTTGCGTGAGTATTCCCATGTTAGTCATAACACAAGAACATTATTTTTATAAAACAAAAAACAAAAACCGACTTCAAAAGACCGACTATTGAGTTTTTCATCTATTTGTCGCGCACGTACTTAATGCAAATTTAAGACTTATATGGTTTTCTCATGGATACCATTATCAGAACTGGACTAAATTGAAATGGGACCAAATGGGAAGCGTCAGCTTTCTAATTAAAAAAGAATCATCAAAATCGATTCACCCAGTCAAAAGTTATGAAGTAACAAAAAAAAAAAAAAACATACAGACAAATTGATAACCTCCTCCTTTTTTGAAGTCGGTTAAAAATGTTACAAAACCACTTTAGTTTCCATAGACTTCTTTTTTATGATATTGAGTGACGAGACAAGCAAATCGCTCGCTTCATGACATATACGAGTACGCTACCGACCAATAAGAAACTACCCTCAATATCGCTTATTCGTCAAAAACTTCCAAGATAGAGCTAAGCGATACAAGTGAATTCCAAAAGTGTTTCGACGTCGAATTGCTCACAACAGTCGGAAAAAGGTTTCGCTTGTTCCAGCTTAACTTGGGCACGTAACTTGATCCAGTACTCGACACCTACGTGGAATGGTACAATCGAGAATTCGTGCTCGTATATTCTTTGGAGAGGAGGGAATGGAGTATAGCTTTATTGCCGCGAAACAATTACAAGAAAAAACTGACTAAATAGAAATAAAGAAG
The DNA here is from genome assembly GCA_949125135.1 of Alcis repandata. NCBI lineage: Eukaryota > Metazoa > Arthropoda > Insecta > Lepidoptera > Geometridae > Alcis > Alcis repandata. The sequence continues at coordinate 11,321,439 of OX421233.1, read as the reverse complement.
GTAGAAGTGAAGGACGAATGCTTAGGTGGAAAGAATTGTTTTTTTATGATACATTTTTTTAAAAAGGTATAGGTTTGTTGTTTTAATGAAGACTATTATAGTTCAAATGGTTATTCAAAGGTTTCCGTCAATATCCATACAGATACTATACACATACTCGTATACTCGTGCGAGTACACTATAAATAGATTTCGTCAGGTGTCATTGTCATTTTTCTATGGAACAGCTGTATTTTTTTGCGATTACGGGGTTGGCCATTGATATAATAATTACCTAGTTGGCCTCATAGTAAAAATATTCATAATGATGAGTATTATGAGCTCTTTTCGGCCTATCATACGCTTTCTTTATGACGTTAAACTGTGGCGTGATTTTTATACTCACTTTTATGTGAAGTCAGAAGAACTGGTTCATATCTGTAATAGAAGAAAATTATATTTTAAGTAATTTTCATTCATTGTAAAATTATTTTACAGAAAAACAGGATTTAGCTTCGAATTTAAAAAATAGGCTTGAGTAAATTTACTCAAATTATACCTGAAATAACAATTGTACAGTATATTTATGTCGAAGCCAGGGTCGCAGAATCGTCCTGCAGGCATCTTTCTTCATGTGGGTCGCTTCGAGCACTGATAACTTCACAATATTTTTAATGCAATTTTTTAAGACTGTAGGTAGATTAAAAATTAATTTAATTAGGTAAACGGATACGTACGCTTGTCGTGAGTATCACCGAAAAGTGAATCACGCGCTACGACAGCCTGCAAGCGTGATTTTTTTTGTTCAGTAATAGGCTTGCATTCATCGATCTAGTATGTAAGTCGGTGCTTGCATTTGACCGCCATCTTTATCAGAGTCGCTTGCGTTCGGAACTTGAGTTGAGTTTCCCGAGTGACTAGAATGCGCTTCGTGCAAATATGCAAGAAAACAATAAGTAGGTACCTATAGGTATACCTATTAGACGGTGTCGCTCGTCCTCTCCGACATATATTATAATTATAATAATATACAAATGAAAAAAAATATATAATCATTCAACAGTTAAAAACCTTAAAAACAAAACAAAACCAAAAGGAATGAAAAGCCTGAAACGGACACAATCATAATGAAATCAGTCTTACCTACTTAGATTATAATAAGAGCCATATAGCCAAAATCAACTTTCATCTCCGGCGGGTGGTTTTCGCGAATCCAATAAAGCAACGTTACATCATAATAATCTAAATATGAAAACCCCGGGAGGGCTGGCTCTCCATAAATTAACCGTAATTAATAACCCGTTACCGGATACCGTTCGGTATGTATGTGACAGTAGATACAGTACCGGAATGTAGTACAATGCGTGCTTTCGGTCTTTTTCGGAAATGTTGTTTTTATGCCATAGATGGCAAATAAGCAAACGGGTCGCTTGATGGTAAACGATCATCATAACTCATGAATTCCAAATTAGCTGCAACATGGTTTGTGTCAGTTTCTCGTCAGCCAAAAATTTACATATTTTGTCAAGATTTTTCAGAAGCTAAAAAGGTGTAGTTTATTTTAATGATCCTAGAAGCGCCTGATTGAGAAGTTTTTCAAAAAGCAACAACCGACATTGTGAAGGCTCTTTATGGAAACATGAACACTTTAACCTCACCAGAAAAGATAATAAAAGCTTAGTTCGCAGTTCACTATTTAGTAAGTAAAGCCGTGGAAGCCCTGGTGTTAAAGTCTTTAGTTAACCAAAGTAGCCTCAATAAAAGTAGTTACCAGAAATTAGATTGCATTGCGAGCGACGTAATCTCCTAAAAAACAAAATGAAAACAATAACGCGGGAAAAACAAAGTGATAGTTGTTAGTTGAGTTACTGTATATAGTGCGTTACTCGGTGATTGTAAGAAGAAATGATAAATTGAGAAAGATGGTGGTATTTCCTTCCACAATTGCATCCGAAGGGCTAACGTGAACTGAACACGCTATGCGATAGTTCCGCTATAAACTAGAGGTGATAAAGTAGCGCTTCACAATTAAATTGGTCTCTTGAGATCAGTAGTAATCTACTAGTTCATTCCTGTGGACTAACTCGGCTAGCCGTTTTAGATTAGTAAAGTTGAACCTTTTAGTTGAGCAATGGTTGTTTTCGTGTCTGAATATAGGGTTATACAGAAAGGGTATGCGAAACCCAAAAGAGCTCATAGCGCTCATCATTGTGAACAAATGCGACAAAAAACAGCTGTTCCAAAGAAAAGTGTTAATGACATTCGACATAATTCGAATTCCGGGTTGATCCAATAGTAAAAGTTGTTCATAATGATAAGTACTATGAGTTTTTTTAGGGCTTAGCCTTAGCATACCCTTTCTGAATAACCCTGTGTGTATAACTGGTATAGTTATTTTCTTATTTTTACCTATCTCTCTATCTTTTACAGATTACAGTTCACTCATGGTTCAGATATTGGTGATTTTGATTATGAAGTAGGTACCTAGTCTAAGTAGCTATATGTATTATATATGTTATGTGTATTAAGAGGGATTCGACGCTTTACAATCGAGAACATTGCTCAGAATGAAAATATTGCGAGTAAACAATAACACGGTGTAATGGTACATCTTCATCAGCCTTTTTTTATCCCATGCTAGCAGTATGGTCCTCTCTCTTGCAGTGTCATCAACCTTGATCTTACGCCAATCAAATTACTTAGGTACTTGCGGAAATTATTTGAGTAAGCTCTCAAACTTTTCAAGAAAGGTCTACAAGTAGTGTCTGCTCATTTAAGGGCACTGCAACGTTCCTAAACATACTAACTTCTTTCAAGGGGCACATTAGCAAATGAGCGCGCACTGCGGTCTGAAACATTAGTCGTGCAATCCCGAACGCGGTTTCCAAGTGCCAAACTTGGGTATTCCTCTGGAGCATTAACAAGAAGTTTTAATTACGAACTAAGCTGCCCGAATAAACAATCATTAGACCGTGTTGATCGTTAGCCCTTAGAGCGTTGGCTAGCTGAGGGGCATGTGGATTTGGGGAGAAAAGGGGGGGGGGACAAGCTTTGGTAAGTAGATGAAAATTAAGATTTGGTAAGAGGGACGACATAGTCAGAGTCGCGGGTCGAACCTGGACCCGATTAGCAGTTGACCGAGGCAGATGGCATAACGGGAGAGAGGCCTATACCCAGCAGTGAGATAGAGAGGGCTGTGGATGATGATGATGATGATAAAGAGGGACGAAGTTCATCGTGACTCAGTTTTATTCGCGATGCAACCAACCGCTAGAAATTGAAAAGTATCGCAAGACGTGCAGCAGCAATGGGAAAAGCTGAAAAGGGAAACGACAGTAAGGAGCTTCCATGTATCAACATAAATAACTACGATCAATCTGTCAAGAGTGAACTACTAAGAAGAGAAGACATGTTTAGTAAGTAAACAGCAGTAGAGAACAAGATTACCACACTCTTAAAACTAACTCCTTATTGAAATTTACAGTCCGTTTCTTTTAGTTGTTTTCGCCTTTTACAACAGCATTGAAAAAGCTATTTAGGCATGAAAATGGTATCAAGGATGCAAAGCTACTTTCTTTTACTTTACTTAATGATACTTATTATCGGTAACGTCTGAAACTCTGGTAACTACTAATTGTGTAAACATGTTAAATGCTAGTAAATTCTTCAGGCGTATTACAACACAAAGACGTTAGTTACAGACCAACTTCGGACTTCCGTCTCGTATTTACATTCCGATCCCGACTCGCTGGTGGTGGCAAGAAATCCGGGCTAAAGTAGCTATGAATATTTATTCAAGTTTTTCTAACCGCACTTGTGAGTTTAATGAAACTATGGATCATTTTGAGTCCGGGTAAATATATTATTATATTTATAGGATAATGTTCTGAACATTTATTAACAAACACAATTTACAAACAGTCAAATTGAGAATCGTTTCCTTTTTAAAGTAGATTAAAAATATCGATATTTTCACATTAACATTTCGTATTTTAATATCGTCGGTATTTTAGTTAGTTTTCTGATTATGTGGGTAGGTTTTGACTTTTGGTTGGCCTACCGCCTTTGTTAATGCCATAGCGTGTATTCATTTGTGCTTTCTGTTCCTATTCGTGTCAATTCAGTACGTATACTCGTAATACATCTCAATGGCGACGAGGATGGGATTAACAATGTCTATTAATCAAAGTATGTATCAGTCACGGAAAAGAATATAAACAAGAGATAAATGTGGAGCGAAAGTTTATATCACCAGTAGGTAAGTCCAACTCTTGTATTTCGGCGACGTGATAGATAGATAAATAGATAAACTATTGTTCGCACCAGAAATATCAAAGTGGTCATCAATCATCTTTGTGACTATACTCGTATATGTATGTATGTTGTTTATTTGAATGGTTGTTGTTCATGCCAAAACGGCTTAACAGATTTGAATTAAATTTGGTAAGAAGCTAGCTTATACTCTGGATTAACGTTAAGAGCCGTGGTAGCTCAGTGGGAGAACCGACGCTTCGCATTCTTGAGGTGGCGGGTTCAAACCCCGACTCGTACCAATGAGTTCTTTAGGACTTATGTACGAATTTACATACCACTGGCTTTTCGGTGAAGGAAAACATCGTGAGGAAAACCCGCATATGTCACGCAAAAAGGGCCGATTACCGGCCTAGTTGCGGAAAAAGAGCCCTCTCTTTACCTTTTTACTCTGGATTAACATATACATATAAGCTACTTTTTATACCGTAAAACGCGAGTGAAACTGCGAAGCGCTACTAGTATATAATACAGTAAAGAATAAAATATCTGAATCCATAGAAATCGCTAACAAGCAAACATAAAAGTTACACTTGAAAGATATGTGTGTATTGATAACATTGTTATGTAATTGACTGTGTAAACAACTTCTAACTTTGATCATTATAACAAAATATAAATCTTATTCTAGCTAATATTATATCATATCTACAAATAATTTTCATTGTGATTTTGCTAAGAACCACTTTTCCCGAGAGAATCTCGTGGAACAGGGGTGGTGAACCTTTATGGATCAACATGCAATGTTTTTTAGTTAATTCAAAATATTTTAAACTCTCAAAAAAATCTTCTCTGCAAGCAACTCAATAAGAAATCACTCTCTCCGTAGTGTACGCTTACTTATGTTCGTTCTATAAACTTGGTTATTTTAAACTAAAATACAAACTGTTTTATCAGAGATGTGCCCAAAATATTTCATCGCGTGCCATAGGTTCACTACCCCTCGCGTAACTCAATACATCACCTAAAAACTCCCCAAAAAGGCTACTCCGACCTTCCTCTTATTACCAACCTCTATAAAAGGCTTCTGCCATAATTACGTCACCCTAAGTCCGCTTTTATCATGTCATTTGACGCATTTTTCGGGTTAAGGCCAAATGAGAGGCCCAAGAAAAGACCTAAGCTCCAGTTTGTATGAACGTCTAATTGGTGCTCACTGCTCACCCAATCATGGTAAGTACGGCCTCTATGGAAAGTTCTAGCTATTTATAGTAGGTTTAGGGTAACAATATAATGTGTAAGGCTGGCTATACACAGAACGAAGTACATTTTTGAAAGCTTAAAATGTTGAGAAGACCTGTGCACTATACTAACAAAATTTATCATCGAACATTTTTGCAGCTAAATAAAAGTTGTACCCCTGACAGAAAACAAAAAAAAAAAGAGTATTTGGTAACATACAGTAGCTTCCAAAAATGTACCAACTTCCCATTGTTTTGCAGGAAAACGGATCCTCAATCCTCGTTTATGCGCGTAAGTACAAAAATATCACCTCCCAAGCCCATTCACAAATTAACTTTGTTAATTTTCCTCCCTTGTCAACTAGCGTCCTGCGCTACATCCTCATTTCCCCCGAGGGCCCATAAAAATATGCTCAGCAACCTTATCCAATTATACGCGCCGTCTGATTTAGTGTTTAGTCATATTTCTCACAATTTTCTCGGCTTCTCTGCCGAGAAAAAATGTTCTGAATGGAACGGAAAAAGTTGACGATCTCTGATTCCGTTTTTTTTTTCTTATTTGTACTAATGTGCGTTGTATGTACTTAGTTTTTGCGCTGCTGTTTTGTTGTTGTACTTTTGAACATTTTTTTTTTCAAAAATAAATAACGATGACTGATTCTAAGATTTGACGCTTTGATCCCACCTTTATTGTGCGAAACGGTGTGGAACGCTTTGCCTGAGTGGGTGTTTCCCGATAGATATTATCTAGGTGTCTTCAAGTCGCGAGTGAATCGGTTTCTTCTAGGCAAGCGTGCTCCATCGTTATAATATATATTTATATATTTTATATTTGTCATACAATACACATATATCGCAAATAACGGTAGACACCTAATAAAGCCGAGGATTATAGGAGTTAGAGACACGATTTCCATAATTTGAATGGGTTTCCTATTAGAATGCAGTAACCCTACAATTATGGACAGTAAGGTAACTTGCTCTTTTTAGCAAACCAAATGAATTTCAGACTAACTCACACGCAAGTCAAAAAGATCATTTTAATAATAGTTAAAATTTTATTAGTCTGATTTTATTTACGTGTAGGTATCTATTTATCTTAGATGGTGCATTAATAACTACATATTTTAGAATGAAAACATGCAAATACTTCCTTAAAAAGTTACTGGCTATTGTGGATTAACCTTACCAATAAAAAATTAAAAAATATTTGTACTTAATAAACTATTTATTTGTGGAAAATGTTTTTCACAACTTTCCTTTTTTTTTATGTAATCCTCCTCCTCCTGATCGAAATCTGTCAACATTCAATTAAATCGACAATCGTATTCATATTTCCACGAAATATGTGCAAGCAAGCCATTGTATTGTCATTCGAAACGTAATATACATATTTTTCTTTTGCTCCAGTTTATAATAATTTATTCTCGCTCCCGCTTTTGATCATATTTGCCTTTGGAAGACGGAAGTTACGGATACTCGGAAATAACTTCGCGGAATTACTTGAGTGACGCGCAATTTTTTCTACATGTTACCCTTTTTGATGTGTTTTGTACCTTTGTGACTCTTATGGGATAAAACAAAATTGACTTAGGTACTACTTGACTTAGGTTTAGGTTTAAGAACTTTATTACCACGAAGACAAGTAAATGTCTCTTTTGTGATAAAATGGATTTACAAAAAATTGTGTTCATCATCGCTCTTAAAACACACATTATCTATTTCACGCATTACTTGACTATTAGTTGCGATATGATAGTACCTTAAGTAAAGTAAGGTTTTAACAATCTGCTAGGATACCTTTTGACCGAAACAGGCGTAGGTATACCCTGTCTCAGGTAGCCTTGTTTCGTTCTAGCACGACAAAAATAGTCAACAAGACTTTGACGCGGCACGCATGCTATTAGGTTTGCTGGTATTCGCCCTGATGCCGGAGCACTAGAATACGGCATCGGTAACCCCTGCCTGTAGTAAGAGCCTACTAAAAGCGGGCCTTTGGGCTCGGGGGTGGTTGGAGGTGGGGCTGCAACCACCCATCTAAACGAGCCCGGGTGAGGACGACAACGTCGGGTGGCCCGCGTTGTCGGCGCTCAGAAGGTGCTTCGGGACAGCATCAAGCTGTCTCGGCGCGAACGAAAGCGCGGTGCTGAGGGCTCCGGTGAGTTCTTAGAGAGAGCTCGGAGCCCTCGTCAAGGTAGGTCATCGGGGGGGTTTTAGTGGGTACAATCCCACATAACCCGGCTGCATCCCATTGCGGCCGGGCATCTTGCGATGATTTCCCCCTCGTAAACAAAAAAAAAAAAAGGTTTGTTGGTCTACCCTCAAGGGTGATCAGGCAACCGTATTCCACCACGCTGGTCAAGTGCGGTTAGATTCACATTCGCTATTAAATTGTTTATCCGGACGTCGCTGTTTTCCTCACGAATAAGTACCTTTCTATTATATAGTTTTAGAAGCCGTGGTAGCACAGTGGGAGAACAGCCGCTTCGTATTCTTGAGGTGGCGGGTTCAAACCCCGACTCGTTTTCGACAATGAGTTTTCGACAATGAGTTTTTTGGGACTTATGTACGAATTTACAAACCACTGGCTTTTCGGTGAAGGAAAACATCGTGAGGAAACCTGCATATGTCCGGAGAAGAAATTCAATGGCGTATGTGAATCCACCAACCCGCACTTGGCCAGCGTGGTGGAATACGGCCTAATCACCCTTCGAGGGTAGACCTGTATCCCAGCAGTGGGAGGATTAAAGGTTGCATATGATAGTTTTAGACAGATACTGTTTGCGAAAATTGATCTGTTGAAAACATCCAGTACTCTTAGCAGTCTTGCATATTGAGCAGTCTTGCATATTGCAGTACCCAGACTTTAAACTATTCAATACTAAACTTGCCAATCAAAAGATTTATCTTGCAATGCGCTGTCGGGATTTTAATTTCAAGCATATTTTTAACTTTTACTGCATTAATTGGCAGTAGGTACTACGTGCTATTTAGGTCCTAACTATAATTAATATTAAATTAGTTTAAAACCTATTTTTATAGGACCTCGATATATAATTAATGTTTTAGACATAGCTCGTGTGTTACGTAATTAACTATCAAAAAATTTATTATTTTTTCTTGCAAACTAATACAAAAACTTTTTTACTGGAAAAAATGGTAAAACTAGATACACAAGTATTTTTTTAATTATAATTACGCAGACAAAGTTCAAATGTTATGGGCTATGCCTAGCGTTATTTTATGCTGTAATAATATACTTCGGACAGAATGTTTGTTTTGTTTTTTTTTTTCTGTAACTTAAACTATCTTTTACAATATTTTGTTAACTGATATAGAAAGATTTTAGCTTTTTATTGTTCAGACCAGATAATTACACACAACAAGGATCATAGAACTTAAAAGCCAGTGCAACAACTTGCCTTAGAGCTAAGAGCCATCTCTTCCAGGCTCAACTAGCTGAACCATCTTTGATCAAATTCCATCGAACTGTTTCAGCGTCAAGGAGTACACAAAATATAATAGAAAAAATAAACTTTCGCATTTATGTTAGTGATTATCGCATCCTAGTACCTCCACTTTTCACTTTCACGTTCATTTCTACGAAAAAGAAATCTTTATTTACACAAACTGATATTTTGTCGAAGATTTCGAGAAGAGGTTAAAAACAAAGAATATTGGGTTACAAAATATAAATAAAGCTTCTCAAAATATTGTTTTCGGGAATTCTCAGGAGTGAAAATAGGTAAACAATATTTTGTTTGTTACTGAATTTCCTAAATTACAAGGAATTTCAGACGTCTGGTTACATAACATTAATATTATTATGAAACCAAAGGTATAGGTACTACTAAAAGTATAGGTATTGTCGGCCTGTTTGGCTCAGCGGTAGTGTATCCGCCTTATAAGCCAGAGGTCCCGGGTTCGATTCCTGGCCGGGCAGATGTTTGAATGATGAATTTTAAACATCTATTCTGGGTCTGGGTGTTAGTTGTCCTTGTCTTTGTGTGTGTTCCAAGGCATCCCCGACACAGGATTTATTCCTAGTGGGGGGGATGGAGCTATGAGTGTGAAACGTTTACCTTACCTTACTCCTTGATCTAACTTTGTAAGTGTTGGTGCTACGATTTTTTGAGCAACTTTTTGACCTCGACCACCAAATTTGGAATACTTGATCGATGACCACGACTTATATAGTGAGAAGTGACGAAGATAGTGGTCGAAGATAGTTAACCTAGTTTCCTGACTTCTCGATGTTTCTGTTCACAGCTCGTCTGGCATGTAAATGGACAAATAGTTTTTCCCTCGTTTTCATACCGTGAGAAATGAACAAACATATTCTAGCTTTGTCATATCAAAGACAAAATGCCCACGGCGCTTGCTAAGCGGTTTGGAACCAACCATATCGATGGAATCTTACTCCACATTAACCCACAGCTCATAACCACTCACAAACCACATCACATTGACTAATACGACACACTTCTTCTTTGGGTCCTATCGGACGTTGGGCAACATTATTATTTTTTTTTTTATGTAATTGAGTGACGAGACGAGCAAATCGCTCGCCTAATGTTAAACGTCACGTTTGCCCATAACAAGTTTGCACCACCCAGAATTTTGAACTCGCAGAATTCAAGACCCTGCGCGGCACAGCACTGCGCTCGTCACCCTGAGATATAAGTTGTTTAATCTCCCATTTGCCCTGTAATTTCACTGGAAACAATGCCCTTCCAACCGGAACACAGACACACACATTAGAGCAAACACACATTAGAGCAATCTTGAATATTCAATCTTACCACCACAGACAAACCAAAGATGTCCTTAATGTCCTTACCACATTGATACTGGCCATAGTGAACCAGTGTTACCACATTAGTTCGAAACGAAACGAAGTATTGCATAAGGTTATGAAGGTACATAAATCTCGAAAACGTCGAACGCACAAACAAAGAATTTCAATTCCGGGCAACATAAACGCTGTCCCATAAACTACCGGAACTTCCAACTCGTGAAAACATCTAAAGAGCAGGTGAGACGAACAATACACTTTAGTCACAGCACAGTGACTGCAGTAGACCATATTGTACTCCATCGAAGACCGCATCGTTTCTAACCATTAGGCGAGATGTTGGTCAAACGCAAGCCTTATATCATAAGCCTTATATTATACTAGATGCGCCCCGCGGTGTTACCCGCGATTAAAAAGTATGTTTACCGAGATAAAAAGTAGCCTATGTGCTATTCCAGACTAAAATCTATCTCTGTGCCAAATTTCATCCAGGTCCGTTCAGCCGTTCTGGCGTGATTGAGTAACAAACATCCATCCATCCAAACTTTCACATTTTAAATATTAGTGGGATTAATAAATTAAAAAAAGATATTAGAAAAAAATACTCATGAAGTTATAAACATAAAGTTATTCTAGCGTTAAGTTAGTATCATTATTTCGGGAGAAAGACTTGTCGAAAGAACTGTTTTTCTTTTTCCAAACGAAAAGTCTGAATAAAACGAATGTGTAATTAGAAACATTAATTGATTGATGATGCTCGTTGATGCTTTGAAAGATCAACCGAGACGCAACCGCGAGCGCGTCACGTTTGTAAACTCGCCTGATGAAGGTCACCGAATGTGACCGAAACTAGTCGTAGTAGACGACTTAATTTTTACGTGAGTATTCCCGTGTTTAATTATAACAAAAATGTGTGAAAACCACGTTAGTTTCCATAGTAAAAAGCTTTGAAAGATGATATGATATTTAAAAGATTGGTCTCTAATTTCCATTTCTGTTTTAAGAGCCTTGTTTTAAGGCTGGTTTACATGATGCAAGTTTCTTGCCTGTTGCATACAATAAAATTGAAGCAATAAATTACCTGCATGGTCTAAACAGTACGTAACATTTTGATCTTTTGCGCAAGTTTTGCTTGCCAAAATTTTCTTGGTGTAAAAACGATGCTAAGATTGATAGAATATGTAGTACGCAGTACCAAGCCATGTTACTTTGCGAAAACTTATTAGCAATGCCCTAATTCTACAGATAACTAAAATAGATGTACGGTTAATTTCATTTTTTCCATCTAGTTGAGACTAAACAAAAAAAAATCTTGCAGAAAGTTGGCGGACCAAGCAAAAAATCTACATTTCTTTTACTACATTTCTTAGACTGTGGATTTAGTGTTCGTTTTATCGACGCCGCAACTTGCCACGTTATTCACGTAGTTTCCGGCGTTAATAGTACGCAGTTTGTAAACGGACGTCAAGCCTTGATTTATGTTCTCATTGTCTTAATTTTATTGGGGAAATATTTTTAGCAGTCGGAAAATATTTTGGGAGTTTTGATTTATTGGGAAAATAATTTAGGAGTCGTGATTTGTTAGGAAAATATTTTTAGGAGAAGTGGCTTGTTGAAAAATATTTTAGGAGTCAGAATGTATTGAGAAAATTTAATTAATTTAATCAATCATGTTTTATCAGTTATACATGATTTTAAAGCAACAGCAAGACTTCTAAAAACATTACATAACATAACTTAGGTACAAATTGCCGAAGGTTCATACTTAGGTACATAATTCTGATAACATTTGAAACGTTTTCTTATTTCCTGACTGAACAATATTTTATGATACGTTTCAGATGTTTTTAAGAAAATATTTTGAGATTATAATTCAGCGAAAACAACGATTTGATTTTTAACATCACTTTTACGGAAAAATAGGAAAAAAAGCCTTTTACTCGTATTACTGAAGCTTGCTGTAGCTTTATTCTATTCCTTTAAACAATGTTATATAATGTTTCAGATGCTTTTTAAGAAAAAAAATTGAGAGTTCAGCGAAAACAACGATTTCATTTTTAACATCACTTTTCAAGGAAAAATAGGGAACTTAAGCCTCTTACTTGTATTACTGAAGCAATAGCTTTATTTTATTCCTAGGACAATTTCCAAAAACCAGTCCTTATACTCGTTTAACAAAAGCTATAACTTTGTTCTGTTCCTAGTATAAATAATGAGTTTTAGCACGAATCCAGGTCATGCTAACATTAGGGGCGCTAAATCTAGATATATAAAAGTGACTGACTGTCTGACTGACTGTTTGACAGACAGCTGACGCAAGCTGAAGTCACTGATCGTAGATTTGAAATTTGAAGGATGTTACTTGTCCTGAAGCGCAGTAGCAAGATAGTATGAAACTCCTTTTTTTATTTTACAGTTGTGAAAATTAGTGTTTAAATTGTTCATTTTGAAAAAAAAAATGTTTTCATTTTGTTTCACTGAGATGAATTAAGGGGGCAAAAAGGGGCGTCTGTTGGTATGAAAATCAATGCCACGGGTAATAATATTACATCGTTCACTGTACCCTAGGCGGTTAAGCTACATGCAATAACTAGTGCTAAAATAAAGGTCCAACGTGAGCCAGCACGAGGATTATAAATTCATCCCTTTACTTTACGGTTTCCATTAAAAAAAACGGACAAAGCGCCTACATTTTCGTGGCTTTTAATCCGAAGCCCGTGTGACGTATGTCACCAACACGTTTCATGTTACAGACTGAAATGTACGAGGCAGGACCTTTGAATAAATTCTGGTAGAATACGTTCATTTCTTTACGTGATTGGATTTTAAATAGTCGTAATTAAGGCTGTTTGAGTGAGTGGCCTTGTAAAACGGTTTTTTCTGTCATGTAACCAAGTAAATCTAGGTAGATATTTACACTGATAGGGTAATCCAATGTAAGTTTATTTTTTCCTTATTTTTTTTTTAATTAATGTAATAGCACCTTAACAGTACTAGCCCTAGTTGGTGCTACCCTTACCTCTAAACATAAATCAAATTAAGGGAAATAAAAAATTATAACCTAAAAGAATAAAACGCTTCAAGTTTGTAAGACTCTATTTATAGTTAAGTACGCAATTAGAAAAGTAACATTAAACAGACAATGGGCCCAAGTTCGAAGGTTTTATTTATTTTTACTTTTCCTCTATGAATAAGAGGATACATTAAATTATTTAGATTCTTAGATCTACTATATTTACAAAAAAAAAAAAACCCTTTTAATAAATCAAATAGGACAAAAACGAGTAAAGAACATGAAAGAGCTACAGAAGTGCTAGAAAAATAAAATTAAAAACACTTATAAACTTATAAACTTTATACTATAAACTTTACCAAAGCCTGCATATTCCAAGAAAGGGTTGCAAAAATAAATCCAGCTTTGAACACTGCACCGCATAAGTAACCTGAGTTTTCGCACTAACTGACGGTTCCGGACTCTGCTGCAGAATGAAGCTACGATTCATTTCAGAGCAAAACGCCTTAAATTAGAACCGGAATTAACCTCACAGGCGAAGATTAACCCAACAGGCTGATGTCACAGTCATGCAGTAGTATGCATAGAAGGACAACTTTAGACAAGAACATTATTTTTACAAAACAAAAAACAAAAACCGACTTCAAAAGACCGACTATTGAGTTATTCATTTATTTGTCGCGCACGTACTTAATGCAAATTTAAGACTTATATGGTTTTCTCATGGATACCATTATCAAAACTGGACTAAATTGAAATGGGACCAAATGGGAAGCGTCAGCTTTCTAATAAAAAAAGAATCATCAAAATCGATTCACCCAGTCAAAAGTTATGAGGTAACAAACATAAAAAAAACATACAGTCGAATTGATAACCTCCTCCTTTTTTGAAGTCGGTTAAAAAGAAGAATTAAACAAGGACTAACTAAGTTTTAAAATAACAAAAAAAATCGACTGCAAAATTCGCGGGTGACATTTTAAACAAAGCGGATAACAAGTCAAATTGTGAGTCCATAAAATGTTTATAAAAACCTAAATGAAAATTTATATGTTGTGTTTGTCCTAAAACAGAAAGTCGAAAAGCCATGTCAAAGGTCTTCAGGCAGCCTAAAAACTTTGATCACTCTCTGACCACTAAGTTACTTGGCCTACAAAGTCGTACCAAGTTTTGACCACAAAATGACCATGTATTATTGACTACGCATCATGTCACTTGAAGTTGAAGCCAACAATTGACCTCTACGGAGTATCTTCCCCTAATATTCATCACACTGTGCCAGAATGCATGTCAACGTTTTCACAACACTCCCTAAGTCAGCAACGTAAATTCAAACCTTCAAACTTAAACTTTATTCTATAGAGATAAAATTCAGAATAGCTAGCGGGTCTATATTACAATGTAACTAGAAGGCAGTGATTAAACTTCATGGAATGGTCAGTTTTAGTTTACGGACGTACTAGAGCACAATGGTTATGATCTGTTACACTGTCCCAATTTTCGTACATGCGATTTATCTATGTGCATACTGAATAAAGTCATCTGGCTGCATGTGTGTTCTACGATATCTCTTGCCATTTCCAGGTATTATATTTTCTTCTTTTTTTTGTAAAAAGCGTCAAACTGGTTGACAGTCTTATGGTGAGCAAGCATCAGGCTAACATCTGAAACATTAGCAGAGTTGATATTGTTTCAAGTAGCTCATTCAAAATTTAAGAGCGTTGCTCTTGTCGGTGGAGTAATTTCTAGGATTTTTGGTGCTCTGCTAGTGCTTTTATCTCTCTGTACGACATGACAATTGCCTTCTCTTTGATCAGATCTAAAAAAATTCTCTTGGGTCTCCTGGTCTTCTCCTTGGACTAGGAAAGTTTCGAAAGTTTTTGAAGACGGGACAGAAGTGGGATAAAAGTAAGACGGAAAATTTACAGAAAACTACATAGTGGGTAAAATCGGAATGACTAAGACAGTCGATTTAAGAAAAGCGAAGAACGATAAGATAAAACTAAAATTAATAACAAAAGTAGAGCAGTGACGATCTCTATTAACTACAAACTTAAATGAATAACAAAATGTATGTGTGTGTGTGTCAAAACCAAGTAACTTTTCATAATAGAACTTTACTTCACCTGCCAAGGTACGGAGAAATCTAGAACACAAATAAAATAACCTCAACAACTGTCTCCCAAAGTTTCTCCCTACAGTTCCACTCCACGGTGGACATATTTACGTTATTGGTTTTCGCTGCGCGGAGCTGAAATGTGCCACAAGAGAGACATCCCATGCCTAGTCCGGGATTAATGTATACTACTGTTTATTAAACGACCCTTAAATGTTAACTTTAAAGATGTGCTACGATGCCCTATGACCGGAAATATTAGTAGCAGTACCTCTACCAGTTTATCCGTATAGGAAATACTATTGTAAGAAGTAAAATTGAATGACAGTAACTTGCTGGTCCCTCAGTTGTAAAAAACGTCTCCAATAATCAGCAAATTCGATTTTTTTGCCTAATCATATTGGTCACAAATCATCATCGTCATCAGCCCGTTATCGCCCTCTGCTGAGCTGCTGTAGAAAATCATTTTTAGTTTTGTATCTATTCACCCTTGAGGTTTTATTCACCCTGTTTTACTATATGTTACGTATATGTTGGTTCACTGTTAGTGGAATACTTTAGTTTTAGTGGATAGGCCGTCATTCAGACGGAGATTCATATAAAACCTAGCCCGCCTCAGGGCGCTGCCAGTAGTAGATATCCACCTACAGTCCTACATATAAAGGATTTTTACTGAACAAAAAAGAACTATGACATGGCTTAACTATTTTGACCTAAGGTAATCAACGACGGCCTATAATTTAATCGATCATCATAATAGTCACCTCTGTGAAAGGGTTCCTAGTAACTCGTCCTAAGATACACGTAAATCGAAACTGCGTTGCAAATGTCAAAGGATTCAACACTGTTGACATAATTTTTTAAGTAAACTTTCCTCGTAGCTCTTTGAATGGTAGAAATAGCGAAGTTTTTTTCGATCATACAATTGCTTACCAACAGCCAAGTTGGTGGTCAAACGCGGACTTATACACGACGCAAAAAAGGCCTGTAAAGGTGTTGCCAACCTCATACAAAATGCAAGCCAAAAAGACACGGATATTCTCAAATTACGACACTCATTCTGCCGCCGTAACTGCCCTGATAAATGAAATTTCACTGCGAACTGACGGTCAGGCGATAAATGAAATAACATTGTACAGTTTCCGAGAAGTTTCCGGAATACAGCGCCGCAGTTTGGTGAACTTTACTCCAAGGTTTTTGTCGTAAGACGGGTTTTAGAGCATTCGACTTCGATGCGACTCATTATACCAACAATATTAACCACCTTTATTCAGAATCTCTCTTTGGAAAAAAATATGAGACCTTCTTTTAACTACTGCAGCAGGCTTAACATAGGTCGTAGACATATTATAATTTTTCTCTATCGTTTCTATCGAGCAAAAGTACCTACCAATCCACATTCTGCCATTGTCGCATCTACGCGCGGATAAAAAACGATGGAAAGATAAATTTTCCACGGCCTATGCTATGCCCACTAGGGTGTCCCGTCCATATATGAGTTTTTTTTTTTTTCGTGATACACTATCGCAAGAGGTATCAAAAGTTGCGTAATTGTACACAGATTACAGAAAAGGTAAAAAAAATTGAATAGCATAACATCTTGAGGGCTCTACCACACTTTGAAGTCTTGTAAATTTTAGGTTTTTACAGACCTGAACCGTATTTCTAAAATAATACAAATATACAAATTAAAAGGTATTTTATTAATAAAATGAATTAAATGAAGCACAACAAACAACGTAGACATTATAAATGCTAATAAAAACTTAAAATCTAAACTCATTTTTGTGTCCAAAATTTGGCATTTCTGCTCGAGATTGCAACCTAGTTCTAATAAAGCCATCTCTAGAAGTAGCGTCAGTTACCCTTTGCGATGCCTCTGTTACTAGTTTAACACATCTTTCCACAGATTGAGTGTGACAAGGAAAGTCAACAATTTCCAAGCTCTTATCTTTTGCCATGATTTGAAGGTCCTCATTAGAAATATTTCGAAGAACCGGCGGAGCTGTAACCTGACACTCGTGCCACACAATAATTTCGGTATAATCTTTACCAGAAAAGTTAATTTTTGGTGGTTTAAATATCCTGCGTTTAGTGGTAGTTTCAGCTTCTCTAGCTTTTATTATTCTTCGCAATGCCAGCTCCCGAATGTAGTCTCTATCGTCATACAACATACTGACAAGTAGGTTTTCTGGGTGTGCAAAAAAAGCATTTCTTTCGATAACTGAATCCACAACATATCTCAGATTTTCGGGTAAAAATCGAGAGAAAATAATCAGTTGAGAAATATGCTTGGCTCCGTCCTTAAAAGATGTTTTTTGCTTGATTAGAAACCAAATCGGAGCGTATACTTTAACCACGTAGTTGACAAGCAATTGCAAGTTTTCTGAAGGACAAGAAGTATGCAAATAAGTATACAAATACACCATTGTAGCGGTCTCTCCAAATACTCCTCTAAATATTGAAGCACGCCACCCTTCCAACCAGTGTTAGTCGCAGTTCCATCACATCCAACGCAAATCACTTCATCCAAATTCCAACCTTGACCCTCTAATAAAGTTGTGATCGATGTAAGGATCTCCTTTGCTGTGCCCCGACTTGGCGTTGTGTGTCCCAAATAAAATGATCCAGGTTCTGCTAAAATTGAAATATGCTCTTCTAAAACTTCTTTGCGATGGTAACGATTCCCTATTTTCTCATTTATCAGAGTCTTGTCTTTTCGCCCATCAAAGTAAATGCTCTTTATTACAATACCTCTAATATCTTTTGAAGCTTCTGTCCGGGCTTTGGATACAGCTCTGTGGATCTTGTTTTTATCAATAACCATAGTTAAATCGTCGGTAGAAATCAAACCGACGTCAGCCAATACCGCAGAAGCAACAGCAGCAGCAGATCGCGTCGATAAGCCGTATCTATCACAGACCTTCGCAACTGTTGGCAAAGACAATGTATTTCGATTCGCCGTTGAAGTTGATGGTGTCTCTACCGAGGACGTGTTTGTTGGGGATGCCTCCGTCATTGGATCCGTTTCTGGGGAAGACTCAGGCACCGAATCTTCATTACAATTTGCTGAGACAAAAGCGGTTTCTTGAGTAGAACACTTTTTTGCTGCGCTTACTGACTCCTTCTCTTGTCTCTGCTGTCTTTTCAATAATCTAGCCGTTACCTTTTTATCAATACCACTAATCACCATTTTCCTGTCATTTCTTTGATCTATTAAAAAACTTCTTTTATTAATGGGAACTTTTTTAGGTTTAATACAGGAACAAGATTCGAATGAAGTGCATTTACAAGCCGCAACATCAAAAAGCTTCTCAGACGACTCTAAGAAACACTTCAGTTTGTCTTCATAACTATTGTTTCGTTTGCTTTTAGGGTATCTTTTCAAAGTCAGGTACTTTTCGAAATTGGATTTCAGCAATTGAAAAACTCGTTCCTTAGTTACCTACGATTGGAATTGAAGCTTTTGTCCATATTTTGTTGGTCTCTTCGTAAACAATCGCATATGTATCTGAATTGGATGGATCTTTTCCATTATGCTTCAATTTCAGGTCATGCTTGATGAATAAAATAAATTTTATGACGTCCCTTATAGTGGGTAGCTGTCGATCATCAAGTTCTTTGTATGGTCCCAATATAGGACAGATAGTCTCACTACGCCTCGAACTCATGATATGAAAACCACAAAACCCCCTTTTGACACTGCAACTGTACTTTTATAGCATAAATATTACTTTGGCTACGAAGAAAACACTCGCGATACAAGTCAACGAAGTCTTTGAAACAAGTTAAAACTCGAGGAAATCCACAGGTTGAAACCTAACAAATTCAAAGGCGCTGGTAACGTGTCGTTACATGCAAAATAAAATGTCATCATAGATGACGTTTTGTTTTATGACATAATGGATGACATTGATTACTCCTACGTAATTGACATAAGGTAATTTTTTTAAAATTTATTTTAAAGCCGAAATTAGATAACGAAATATTACCATCAAACAGTTATTTTTTCAAAACTTTGAAGACCGGTAGAGCCCTAAAGATATAGTTTTTTTGTGTTTTTATAATTATTTTCGTAATCTACGATCAATTACACAACTTTTGAGAGGTCTTGCGTTACGGAAAACAAAAAAAAAAATATTTCGGGACACCCTAATGCCCACAGCACAGAGTAATCAGCTGTTCCATACAATTTCTCGAGTGTTTTTGACATTTCCGGATTGTTTTTTATTCAAGAATAGTCTTGCATTTGACCGCCATCTTGCCTGATGGGAAGCAATGATGCGGCCTACGATGGAGCACGCTTGCCTAGAAGATTCACTCTTGAATTGAATTGAACAGCTGATTTTGTTTCTGAGATTTCCGGGTTGGTCCAGTCGAATATTTTTTTTTTTCAAATTTCTACAGAAAATCGTTATCGTGAGTTCTAAATGTAGCCGCTACTCTACAGTTTTTGTGTCATAACTCTTGAACGGTAGAAGTTCTGTTGACAAACGAGAGTGCGGTAGAAGTTCTGTCGCAGGTGCCTCTCTACCACGGTTGGTCTACCGCGATTAGTAACTGTGGTATTGAAAATGTGAGAGTTATAATGTATGGTTTCAATTAATTTTGTGGATCACATCGCATAATCGAAATTGATTGGAATCTAGTATTAACAAGCTAATTCTGGCTTCAGTGAAAGAGCCGTGGTAGCTCAGTGGGAGAACCGCCGCTTCGCATTCTTGAGGTGGCGGGTTCAAACCCCGACTCGTACCAATGAGTTCTTTAGGACTTATGTACGAATTTTCATACCACTGGCTTTTCGGTGAAGGAAAACATCGTGAGGAAACCTGCATATGTAGTTCACGCAAAAAGGGCCGATTACCGGCCTAGTTGCGGAAAAAGAGCCTGCTCTTTATCTTTATCTTTTTATCTGGCTTCAGTTGACAGATTTTGAACTAAGAAAAATAAGAAGGACTAAGAATACTTAAAACTGTATTTGTTCTGCGATATTATAATGCAGGGTGTTCGCGCCGTCTTAAATTACCTACTACATAACAAAACTATCAACCAAATCTTTTGCCTACATTATAAACAACTAGCTTTTACCCGCTTTCGTCGCATTGATTTTTTTAAATAAAAAGTATCCTATGTTACTTCTAATACCTCCAACAATATGTGTCCAAAGTTTCATGATGATCGGTTAAGTAGTTTTCGCGTGAAAGCGTAACAAACTTACATGCACATTTATAACATTATAATAAAATAATAATCATCTAAATCGATTCTCCCAGTCAAAAGTTATGAGGTAACAAACATAAAAAAAAACATACAGTCGAATTGAGAACCTCCTCCTTTTTTGAAGTCGGTTAAAAAAGTAGGGATCTGTCAGTTGAACTTGGCAAACTTGGCTCCCGTGTGTAAAGCCGGATTAACTGTAGCAACGGCTTATCGATGACATCACTAACATTTGGATGGCTTTGTCGGGAAATGGATGCACTCAATATTTACCTTGACAGGCGGCTTTTGTGTTTCAACTAGTTTTATTTCATTAAAAATGTCAAATTTTCGACTATTAGGTAAGCGACTTAAAGTTTTATTAGTATTTGTTTGTTAAGAAAGTTAATTTAATACTATAATATAATAACTATACACTGTTAAAGAGAACCTGTTGCCTAGACAAACCCGTTTGGGGATTAATGGCAATTATTGTTTAAAAATATACTGCAATATCGTAATAAATAAATAAATTAAAAAAGTAGATATTATATGATAAATGTGGTGATAATACAAATAATAAATGATAAATGTGGTACCTACTCTACATTATTTCTTGAGGACGCAAGCAACTTTATTTCTATAGTTATATCGTTCTATTACGATTTACGGACTGAACCAATTTAGTTGAAATGCAGCAGGGGTAAGATAGATAAAATCATTATCGCTCATACCAGAAATTACAAACAAAAAATAATAACACTTAACAAACTATTGCAACAGACAGGCTTATCATTCTCTTTTCAGGAACCAGGGGCCGTACCGTAAACTCTTATTGCGAGCCTAAACTGGATCGCTCTGGCTTTCGTCTCTTTCTATCAGCTAGAGAAAGCGAGGCAAATTCAGTTCAAACCTGCGCTATGAGTTGGCGAAAGTATAATACAAGAACAAACAAAGTCCAGTATTGTCTAAGATGTGGAAAACTTGAAAATAATGTTTGAAACCGTGAGAAAATATTTCAAAATTAAGTCTAGACCTATGCAAGACTGTATGTGTTGTATGTATGTAGAACATACAGTCTTGCGTAAAGCCAATATTTCTCGTGACGTATATCCCAGAATAGTTTTTATAGCGGCCGATCGTTGAGTAGGTCAAGGGGAATCATACAGAAGCGCGTAGGCAAATCTAGTTCCGTAACATCTGGAGACGTCGTCAGAATGTGCCCCAATTTTTGTTAGAATCATGTGGTGGGACGTGTGACCGATAGCGGTCTGAAACTTTTGCTATGACTAGTTTGAGATTATTATTGTGGAACATGATTTTTTGTGGTTAATTTGGAATACTAATTGATTAGGTTTTAGAAAGTTTATAATTTCATTTCAAGTACGAGTTATGTCACGTAGAGTAGCTTTACATTACACTGTCAAGGATATTTCTGGACGTTATAATGAAACAGATACTCGTACATCTGTAAATAAAATTGAGTATTTTGCTAATCCGTAGAACGTTGGTGTGTCGCATTATGTAAATTGAAATCAATTTTGTATTCTCTAAGGCATAAATTAGGCTTATATTATACCTAATTTTTCTTCGTACTTTCCGGTCAAAATCATGCTATTGTATAAAATAGATTTCAGTTACAGTATAAAATAATTATATCGAAGACACTTTCAGTAAATGTAAGGGTAATCAATACTCTCGAAAAATTTATGACTTCGATAAATCGCGAACAAAAATAATGTAAGGAGAACACACCATTTATCGTTACCGGGAATAGGGCTATAATATACGGGGTGTTTCTGAATCGTGTAGTTATACTTAACACTTTGACTGCGGGAAACACATACCTTGTGTTTTCCTTTGTGCGACGCGAGTGTGACTGCACACGCCAGACGCGTTAAATACAACACATTTGACTACCTATTACCCACACCTAAGGCAAGCGCATCTGATTATTAGCCGCAGTCAAAGTGTTAAGGATGTTCTTCTACTTGTCAAAGCGAACAATTTTTAGAACACAAATTTGCTGAATTCGAGAAAGAAAATATCAAATCTCTATAGAATATTGATCACGTGACTAAATATTTTGTATGGAGACTCGATATTTTTTTCTCGAATTTAGCAAACTTGTGTCATAAAAGTTGTTCACCTTGACGTATAGAATATCACCTAAAAGTATGACTACACCTTTCAGAAACACCTTGTATATTATGGATGTATGTAAAGGTATGTATACTTAGTACCTACCATACCTCACCCAGTGTGTGAAATCACATTGGAAACTCAAAGATAAGTAAATGAAGAAATTAAATCAATTTAAGCTATGCTGCTGTATTGTTTTGGTGGCTTTTATTTTTTTGTCAGTACAATCTTTTACCGCTGCCGAGAATAGGGATGCGTGGAGGGGGTTGGGGGAGGCCTTTGCCCAGCACTGGGACACAATAGGCTGAAAAAAAAGTTGGGTAAATCAAATATTCTTCTTGTCTATTTTTAGTCGCCACTGCTGGGTATAGGCCTGTTTTTTGGTGAGCCATCTGCTTTGTGGGCCAATTGGGTCCAGATTCGGTTTGTAGTTCTAATATTAAATTAATTATTAATATCTCTTCAGTAATATTATGTTGTAGCCTTTGAACGATCTAATATTGAGGGTCACAAAGATAAATTTTATATTAAAATTGTCGTTTGAAATAATTTTAGCTGACAATTTAGCGTTATGACAGTTTTTGATTTAGTATAAAAATATTTTTTATTTCAACTAAAATAACATAATATAGTATAGAAAGTAACCGATGGAAATTAAATTTAAAAATAAATTGAAAAATAATACCTATTTCAATTTTGGACTTCATTTTTACGTGAGTATTTTGGTGTAAATTATAACAAAATGTGCCAAAACCACGTTAGGTTTCATAGTAAAATATTTTAAACAGCTTTAATCATAAAATATATTGTTGGTACAAATACCTACTATTATCGCCGCATTACTGAATAAAAGCCACGATTCTTAGAATTTTTCTCGAAATTCTAAAGAAATTAAAACAACAAAACACCTCACACTTTCCGATACTCGACCGAAAACTCTCACCTGAAATTACTTCCCGGCATCGTTATTTAAAACCGGAGCCATATTTCAGCGGAGCTGGGTACCGGGTCGTTAAAAGCGGATTATTCCAGTAGTTTTTCATGAACCCAACACTCGAGAGCTTGGTTATATAACATTTACCTGACTACAAAAATAATGTAACTGTTATCTGCTTAAAATTAGTAGAATGCTTTTGGGAGTTATAAAGAATGTAGATTTTTTTATCTTTATTGTTTAAGGAGGGTTCCGTCAGACATGACCAATTGACCATGCAACTGTCATTGGCCAAACCTTATATCTAACACATTCTTCTTAGAACGCACACATTATCTAGTTTGAACAAGGTATGGATTAGAAATTAGGGATATACACACACCAATTAAAAAGAAGACAAGAAAAGACGAGAATTGAAGAGAAAAGACTAAGTAGAAAAATATTCGGTAGTACAAGAGCTGTCTTATGGCCTAAAGCCAGTCCTGCTACTTTGACGACTGTGGTGTCATTATTTTAGCCTTAATTTCAGCTGTCTTAAGCTCCACATGCTATATTTTTGATAACAGTATGACAGTATTACTATGGAAACTAACGTGGTTTTTTTTTTGTGACCGAAACTAGTCGTAGTAGACGACTTAATTTTTACGTGAGTATTCCCTCCCGTGTTTAATTATAACAGAAAAGTATGACAGTATGTTTTGCATCAAAGCGTTTTGTTGGTTTATTCTTTACCTCAACCTCTTCGTAGGGAGTGGTCACAATTTATTATTATCTTCGCAAACTCGACCAAAGGTTAACGTACTGCTGACAGCCGTGAAATATTAAAAAAACAAATCTGCGCCAAAACTTTTTTAATCGTAATTTTTAGTGAAATTCGCGGGCAGCTTTGGGTCTTGTGATGTGGGTTCTGGGATTATTGAAATCTGACAGAAAGCTCCTGTATGTGTGTAACATAAAAAGTACAATAATGGTCCTAAAAGTTTTATTTTTCAGTAACTGTTTATTGTTTTGACCATCGTGCTACGAGAAAAAACCTATGAAAAATCGAATTTTGATAAACATTATGTTCTTTTCGGGCAACTGCCTTTCCAGCTTTCAGTCCTGTTGCTTTGGGCATACTCTAATTATGCCTTCAAAGAATTTAGCAAGTTGTCCAGTAATTCAGTAATTACTGACAACAGGTAATTTTCACGAGCGCAATTAATTTAGAAAAAAAAACATTTTTCTTGAGATTTATACATAGAAAATAAGTAAAACTATAAAAAAGTCAATTTTTTGTACAATTAATTGTTACTAATTTCTAATTATTTCATCTGAAATCGCTCGTAAAGTAACAATTCTCCATTTAGCTGGCCTATAAGCTCCGTTTTCCCCGAACAATTTGGGTACACATACCTACGGAACCGCTACAAGCGTGTCTCGACACGCTCTTAACAACTTACACGGAAACGTAGTGGTTTTCTCAGAAGTTAGACTGTCACGTCTTTGCAAGACAATTAACTCCCATTTCCCGAGACAATTACGCCTAAAAGAACATTAACACAAAGTTTCTTTTCCTAATTACGAGCACCGAGCCCCGCCCTAATGGCAAAGGTAGCAATGATAAAAGTAGCAACAAGGTAAATATGATATTTTAGCTCCAACGCAACACAAATAAGACAATGTGCCCATTAAATTCAACTCAAGCAGTCATTTACCTTGTAGGTAGCTAAAATATTCGTCTTTACCTAACCGCAATTTATACGTCAGTAACAAGAGAAAGGAATTCCCCAAATTTCTAACAGAATAGGGCGGGGACATTAAAATTAACTGCTATTTCTATATCGATAACATAGAGAAATAAAAAAAAGATTACTAGTGCAACTGTAGCCAGACAAAAACTAGGCTTAAATAGGTAGGTATAAAATTGCACTGATTAATAAACTAGTGGTAGCTTTAAGCCAAAAGAGGCTGCTTCTGCACCAACTCAACAATCTAAACAACGTTGTCTATCATCAGCACTTTTTTGCGTTCTAATACTCGTAAGAAATCGTAAAAATAATCTGCTACGTAGATTTATTTGAGAGTAAGTAAATGTTATTTTGCCAAGTGATAGTTTAGTACTTTTTTGGGAAATGAAAGTAAATTCAATTATAAAAGTTGATTGTAATGGCGCTTAGGTAGGCTTTGAATTTCACTCGATAAATTACATTCTTATCGATCGCACATCCCTAATCTAAAGGGATAAGGTAAATGTATTGCTACATTTATTGTTGCTCTGTATTGCGTAGTAATATTTTATTATAGCACGGATAAAGGCTTTTGTAATTAAAGAGATTAATCACAAAATCTATACATATAATAAAATTGTGTGAAAATATGTCCGTCCCATTGTTATCGCATCACGCTATAGCTTATACTGAACGGATTTTATTATAATTACGTATTTAGACAAGATATAAGACCTCTATTTTAGTAACGAAATTATTTACAATTGCAATTTTATGCACAATACGAAAGGTAAAAAGAATTGAAACTTATTTAAACCAAACTAAAAATCAAATCGGAGTTGTTGCTCGTGTTGCAAGATACCAAGAACACTGGCTACATTCAGCGTTGAATGGCTAAAGAAATTTTATATTTGAGAAATTTTTGGATGTGTTAATACCGAAAAAGTTATCAGTTCCTCTAAGATATTGGGTGAGACTGCGGGGTTCAACTAGTAATAGAATATTATTTTATTAGTAGGTAGTACACACATAATATTTCAGCTAAACTAACCTACACCTACGTTCCTTACATTGGAACAAATGTCAACATTTGTGTAGATATACTACATGTATTTATGTCAGATACGAATTTACCCTATAGGTATTTGAATAGGTTAAGATGAAATCTAGAGTGGTAGGTACGTTATACATAAGCTTATTTTTATTACGAATGAAAATTTGTAATTCTGTTTTTCTTCTTTCTTTTTACTAGGGTACAAAGTCCAAATAATGCCTAAAATGTAAAAAAGTGTCTGTGTCTGAAAACTAAAAGGTAGAGCAAAGTTTCGCGGAACGAGTTTACCGTTTTCAAAAAAAATGACATCGTTTCTACAAAACACCGACAATATTATAATACATGTTTTTGATGTTACATGATGTATGAGCTTAAATTTATAAGTGTCTGTGCAGGGCATCCAGAGGAGGGGGGGGAGGCTAAAGTAAAATCAACAAACAGAAAAAAATGGCCAGCTCAATTCTGCTAAATGAATGATAAATCCACTCAAAGTACGGAGCATATACTGATAGTACCAAAAAGTACGATGATTAACACCAGTTTTTCCTGTGACAACTACTTATATAATAAACTGAATTCATCATTCTTCTAGCGGAATTTAGATGGCCCTTTTCTCAGTACCATAGCACCCGCCACAGTCTGTGTGTAACCAGAACCACAGCCTTACAACTCACTCAATATGTAGTCCATGTTTGTCTTCGTCCATCTCAATTAACCAACTGTAGGTACAATATTCCATATTATACATTCTATATTACAATACCAGACAGAAGCATGATTCACGATAGGTATTCAAGAGGAATTTGAATAGATACGCGAACCATCTGGATTAGGCTACAAGTTATAACGTACGTTAGCATAGATTAAGTCAACAAGGATTTTTTCATTCTACTATTATAGAGGTAATTAATTATTCATTATTTGACTAATAACTGAAATGGTTACAAAAACCAATAACTTGACTTTTGACTTCTAGTTATGGGTTGATTACACGTAACAAGTACAGTGGTGAGACAGTGAATGGGGTAAATGGGTAAATGTTAAATGCAAGTGTTGCGATCATGTAAACGCATCAAATGTAGAGGTAAATCTTAGATTTTGTTATTTTAAGATTCAATTTTGAGCTTCGAATCTCACATTACTATGAGTCCTGTAACTAAGAAAACTAACATGGTTTTGAAACATTTTGTTACATATTTTTTCCTGTTACCTCACCACTAAAGTTCCTGTGGGCGATTCACGAATTGATTGACATATCAATGACAATTTAAAAAATTGTGAAAACTCTTGATTTCGCTGACACAGAAACTTAATAGCTACCTCTTAATATTAAACCTTTTCTCTATCTTCATAAATAAAGGTCAACAATACACAGGACGTTCTACCGGATGCACTGACAGAATACACAGTAGGTACACATCCTTACACTGTTCTATTGAGATGTATCCGGACCCTAGCCATTATGCGGACACAATGTGGACGCGGCTTTATGTCTAGATGACTGTTTGTCTAAATAACGAGCTGTAAGCAAGAGGGATGGGTTGGTTGTAAAGTGGCTTTCTGTTATAATTGTGTTGTACGTTTTAAGGTTTCTGGTATACGTATAGAAGTAGTGTTTAGCTGTGTCCCGGATCAAATGAATAATGCGTTGTCAGTGCTGTCACGGCATTCTTTCCAAAAAAATTGTTGAATAGTTGCATCTTTAGCAGTGAAAAACAGTTTTGATATGAATGTTCTATGCGGTATCCCTATATACCCACGTGTATGCAAATCTTTATGGTAATCTGAGTTAGGATAGCCTGAAAACTTTGTTTTACCATTAATTTTGGCTTTTTTTTTGATATCTTGAGTAACCCTGAAAATTCAGTCGCATAGCCAAATATTGCATAGAAACAAAGTCAGCAAACTCAAGTCTATCCAAATCGTCTAACCAATAGCCTTTTCATCGCCAGAACTATAACGCGAAATCTTGTTAGTGTTATCGGCAACGCATAAACACATAAACGGGCCACAAGAGTTTGTTTGATTTTTCCTTATAGTTCACCTGAAGAGTGCTATAGCCTATTCTGTATGTAAGTATCAGTAAATTGTATGCAGTAAATTGGGTTAGAAGTCTGGGCGAGAGACTTCCCCGACACGGGGAAACCTACACTGAGAAAAATGGCCATCAAAATTCCAATGAATTCAAATAAAGTCGGAGCATAGTGATAATCCCCAAAAAGTACGATGATAAGCACCAATTTTTACGGTGACAACTATCAATATCAACTATCATAATATATGGTGAGAACCACACCTTACCTTTTTTGGGTATTATCACTATGTTCCGTACTTTAGGTGAAATTTTTCTCAATGTAGTGGGGAGCCATGATTGTGAAACGTTATTTATTAATAATATCTACGTGACTGATTATACCTACAGAGTATTGTAATTATTTTATATTTTGTATTTATATTTTTTTATTTGAGCTTAGTTGGTTTAGGGCAGGACTGACTATGACTATCCATCTAACTTAAGCTTGGGAGCTTGGCAAAACGTTGGGAAGAGCGGGAAAGAAAGGGGGGGGGGGGGGGTTATCGCCATAGTTTAAAATAGGGAGGGGTAGAGCTCCCTAAGCTCCCTATTATATAATTTTTCGTTTAAATTTTTTTGTTCTAATTGTTTAACTAATATAATTTAATTAATTTAATTTGATGTTTGTGTAATGATTGATGGACTTTTTTGTGATTAAGAATCTGACATTCGAAATAAAATGAATTTGAATTTAAGCTTTGGTTGACTTCAATGCATGTGCTCGGTAATCTGAGACCCCTCACTTTTTTTTTTACAAGCAACTAGACATGCGTTTGACCACAATCTCACCTGATGGGAATCGACGATGTGGTCGAAGATGTAGCACGCTTGCCTAGGAAATATCTATTCACTCTACTTTTAAATAGCCCTGGGTTGTACTTTTTCGCTTTCACTGCCATAGTTTTATTTCAATTTGGGAATAGGAAGACCTCATGTGAAGTGTCCTTTTTACTAAATAACTAACTAATGAAGTAATGATACCAGTGCATTCTTTTGATGTGCCTTTGGTCAAGTTTTATCATAAAGACTTTATTGCTCCACAGGTAGAGTCGGATCTCGCTTAGCTAACAAACATAATTATGTGATATCCTAATTTCAGTTGCGTAGACATTTGCGTTGGATCCGGCCTACATAATGTTCTGAAACTATTTACTTAGGCAAAATGATTATTTGAATGTATGTGAGTTGGTTACTCCATTATAATGCAAAAATCTCTCTTACCTCTACTAATCTAATATGAAGGATGTCTGGAAGAGATCGTTCTTAGCGATAAGCGTTCTCCTGGTTTTCTGTGTAAATATCTATTTTCTTATGTTGGTGTTAATGGTGTAATTGCATTGGCAGTTCTAATCGGCAAGTCTTTAATAATAGACTTCTGTTGAAAAAATTAAAAGGCAGTTTTCATTAATGCGCGATAGAGGCGCTGTTAAATTTTTCATACATTTCATACATCTATTATGTACCTCCGCTTTTTCGAACGTATTCAACACATACAAAAATCAATTGCCGTGCGTTATTATCCCGAATAAATATATGCATACATATTATTATATAATATTATGTCACTTATGTATTTAGATATGTAACAATCCGGAATAAATATTTTTCTCTTCATTTCACTTATTCTATAAATTACAAGCAAACCCGAGTTGCACAGTGAGTCTGT
Organism: Alcis repandata; assembly: GCA_949125135.1. Lineage (NCBI taxonomy): Eukaryota > Metazoa > Arthropoda > Insecta > Lepidoptera > Geometridae > Alcis > Alcis repandata. The sequence continues at coordinate 11,291,273 of OX421233.1, read as the reverse complement.
TAAAATAATGAATATCGCAAACTAGGTCGGTAACCGTTCCACATACAACTCCGGGCTAAACGCTCACAATTATGTTTCATAATTTCGTGCAATGTCCAAATCGACGCGCCTGATAAGACAACAATTTTATACAGCATTATCTACAATTGGAAAATATATTCGAGATTATCATGGTAGGTATTTATTTGGCTTTTGCAAACCACTTTTTGTAATATTTGTTTTTCAAGTTGGAAAGGAAAACCTATGGAAACTGAAACCTATACCTACTTTGTTAAGAGCGGATAATGGAAACTGATTTTCACCAACAATATTATTTTACTTACAGATTATTTTACTGAAAAATTTGCATAGCGTAGATTGAAGAGAGATATCTGGAAAATATGTCTCGCAGTTTTTATAGGAGATAAAGTTAATAAGTATCATAGACTTTTCTTTCCATCTTACTTTTAGGTTTTTAATTACTACTTAAGAACTAAAAATAAACTCATTAGAATACATACCAAATTGGAATTTCCAATAGCACAAACTAAATCACTGAAAGAATCACTCACATCCGTCATAGAAACTCTAAAGAGGACTGAAACGACACAACACTTCAGAGAAAACGAATCTATTTGAAAACGGAATTCGAAATTCAAACTGGTCACTTCCGTCGCGGAAGAGACGCACGCGCCGGCGCGCCGTCCGCCACTGACTCACACATCCCGAAGCACCCTTCGGCCGCTTTCGGTTCTATTTTTTGAATTTCAAAATAGGAACAAAAGAAGAGGGGAGCCGGCCGCCCTCCGTCGGTATCTCGGTTTAAATTTAGAACGGCGCATGCTACGACATGTCTCGGTCTGTAGGTTCGTTCACTCTGGAAGTACGGGTGACGTTTGTTGCCCTTAGAATTCACTAGGGTTCGGAAGTTCAATAACCTGAGGTATTCTATTTACGGTTCAATGGATTCATTGAACTACGTCGATCTTTTTGCGGCCTCTTTTATGATTTTTTTGTTTTTTTTTTCTCCTAAGAGCCAGTAAGCCTTCAAAAGATGTTAGACTCAGAATCAAGATCAAATCAAAAAACTAAAATGAATTGTGAAATCAAACGAGTTTACATGACATGTAGGTAGATGGCACTAGTATGAGTTCGTCAGAGACCCTGGTGCCCCCTGTCAAGCACAGAGGCTGGCCACCGAGGGGGTTTTAGTGAGCAACCTCACATAACCCGGTTGCTCCCCAAAGCAGCCGGGTATCTTTCTAAGATTTCCCCCCCGTCAACAAAAAAAAAAAAAAAGGTAGATACTCTCTTATCACAGACGCCTAAGGCTGACTTAGACTAAATTTGGCAGATATCATGAATAAAAAATATTCTGTCCTTATGTGTTCGCTTTTTCAAGGTTCTGTCTTTTGTATAGACAATTTTTTTTACTGGCAATTACAATTACACAAATAAGACAAAACGACTTAAAACGAGTAAATTTATCGCTCCTAAGAGAATTCTTTCAAGATAAAGATAAAAATATGCGTAAGACAAAATTTAATCCTATCAACCTCGTACAGTATTCTGATAAATCTGACACCTACGAGGATAAAAAATAATCTAACAAGGCAAGAAACAACGCTGCAAAAGTAGAAAATACAAATCCGGATACAAATAAACGACATTTCTATAGCTATTATATAAGAGCCGTGGTAGCTCAGTGGGAGAACCGCCGCTTCGCATTCTTGAGGTGGCGGGTTCAAACCCCGACTCGTACCAATGAGTTCTTTAGGACTTATATACGAATTTACATACCACTGGCTTTTCGGTGAAGGAAAAACATCGTGAGGAAACCTGCATATGTAGTTCACGCAAAAAGGGCCGATTACCGGCCTAGTTGCGGAAAAAGAGCCCGCTCTTTATCCTTTATCCTTTAGCTATAATATTATATAGATAACACTAATATTAGAAATGTGAAATGTATGTTTCTTATTAGCTTGAGAGCATGAGTTTGTATAATCTGATATAATATCTATTTCTGACATAATCATTTTTTTATGCGATTAAGTGACGATGCGAGCAGATCGCTCGCCTGGCTTGATGTTAAACGTCAAGTTTGCCCATAACAGGTCTGCGCCACCCAGAATAATTTGATCTATTGCTAATATTTGCTATGTCTACATACATTAACTATTTCTTTATACAAGGTTACAAGGAAAGGGTAAATTAAGCTAAAAAGAACTCATAATACTACTAATTATTATAAACTACTTTTACTATGTGAAACAACAACCTGGAAATCGCGAAAAAATTAGTAGTTCCATTTTTATCACAATTTCAGTCTTGGTACCTACCATAGTAAAAGTGGTTAATTATGTATGATGAGTAGTAATAAGTACCGCTAACGGTACATCATAATTACCCTTTCGGCTTAGCATACACATTCCTTTTAACCCTGTACTTCCGATCATATCTGATGATTATTTAAATAAAAATCTTGTCCCGGTTTTGTTTTTCTGATCAGTTCCTGTAAAATAGTGGTTGAAACCGCAGATCAAACTAGCTAATAATAAAATAAGTAAAAATAGCCAGTTCCTTCCCCCGATAGCGCCGCTGATGGGCGGTTCCTACTATCGTTAACGACTTCCATGTCCACTGCCGGTCGTAAAACTGTATCGTAAAGGACAGTCTTTAAAGAACCCATTTGAATTAAAACTAATTAATTAATTAGGGGAACTTAGTTTTAGCGGATATTCTACAAGGATGCCTATTATCATTGACTAGATTCGTCCCGCGGATTCACCCGCGGTCGAAAGTTGTCTATGCATTAATCAGACGATGAAAGACCTCCTTTCCAATTATGTAAATCTTTTGAGCCCTTTCAGAATTTAGTGGCAACAAACATATAATCTTTTACCTTCATATATACTTTTACCTCTCGAGAGATCCATGTTCAGAAGTGAGCAAGTATTTAAATATGACGACGATGATCATAATGTCTTTTAACACGAATATGCATTATGCGTGTCAAGAACATAAATAAAATTACAATTTATTTAAATCATAACATACGATTATAAGATCATGGCTCAATCTATGACGTCATATTCACCAAATCGACAAAGCCACTGGAACTGATATACCAAACTACTGCAGTGAAGCCACCTGTTCAATTCCCAATCTGAAATGCAATACCTACATTAGTTATATTTATATTCAGACCGACAGACAGAAATGACTAAAACATCAGATTCAAATGAGCTCGCTACTCAGAGACATTCTTCGTCGTGCAGTCAGCTGATGCCGTGGTTCATTTCAAACAGGAATAGTCAACTTGTGGTTCGCTGCACGAATTCCTGGTTATTTGTAGATAACGTTCTATCCATTCTTGAGAGACCATTCGTTTTTGATCTGTTCTCTTTTGCTTCGATTCGTAATATTAAGAGTCAGTATTGTATCTACCTATATTTCTTGAGTTGACAGTACTTTTCTATTTCATTAAAAAATAAAACATTACGTGTAAAAACTAGCTTTTTAAACTTAATAGCACGTAGCCATGGCGTATTGGCCGGTTTTGACATTTAAAGCACGTGAAATGTACGAGTATGTACCTAAAGCAGAATTTCTTTGACTAAAATGGACGGGCCAGACTTTTTTTTTTTACATCGGACTAGGCATGCGTTTGACCGCAATCTCACCTGATGGGAAGCGACGATGTGGTCGAAGATGTAGCACGCTTGCCTAGGAAAAACCTATTCACTCCATTTTTGAACATCCCCGGGTTGTACTTTCTAGGACAAATAGACGCGGGCAGTGAGTTCCATACCTCTGCCGTTCGGAGACAAACGAAAAAAGATCTTTAGAAGTCTAAGTCTAAGTCTTTACACCCAAAAATCCCAAAAACCCAATTGATTGAACCCAAAAAAATAAACTTAGGATAAAGCGTTTCAATGTTTAAAAGTACATAATATCCACTTTAGCAAGTTTGCAATATGAAGTATGTATGAAGTATTATTTGCAATATGTTGACCTTTTTGCAAGTAAAAATATCGGTATACACGTATTTTTACGGAAAAAATTTGAATGATTATAGTTAATTTCAATGAATATAATTATTGACTTAAAATAAGTAAAACAAGAAATAAGAAGTAGCGTAAATAAATTTAATAGCGGGCCGTACACTGCAAATAATTCCTGCGGCCCATACTATTGTAAGCTTGGCTCCACATAGTCTAGACTATCTAAATCTGAACCGTACGTCTATTTGACTAACACCATTCTAGGAATAGAGCTGTTACGCGAAATGGGATTGGATTACCGCAGTTTACGGGCTGGAGAACTTATTACGTTCCTCAAAATTGATCTGTTTTCGGAAAATAATTTTAACTGAAATCTACATTTCAATTCATTAAAATTCAATTGAAACCAAATTCAATTGTACTCCCATGGTTCGAACGAATGAATTGGCATTTAATTATAGATTAACACTTGGTAACGTAAATTTTTAAAGAATTTTTTTTTTATTGAATAAAAACAAAAAAAAAAAACAAAACTGTCGTTTATAATATCTACTATCTAACAAAAAATAACATGCTATATATACAAAAAAGAATAATACGTACTTAGATTTCAATCATAATGTTTCTAACATTTAAAAACATACAAGCAAAACTGCAGAACACCCCAAATCCGACCAAATTCAACACAACGGAACCCTAAAAACGCCCTCTTAATTAGTACCAACCGGAACTTCATTCCTTATTCAATTACTAAAAGAAAGTTTTATTCCCAAAAGGAAGAAAATAGACTCAAACAGAAATCCAAAATTACTAATCAAAGGTTTGGGATGTCAAAGAGGGTAGGACGGATTTAGAAAAGGGAACCAGGATGTAGGGAGCCATTTTTTGCTGAAGCTGTGAACCTCGACGCTAAGACTGCATTGATGTATATTTTCCGTAAGCTCTTTTGACTAGAAGTGCCAGCAGATTAGATTATGATTTTTATTTATAGGCAGAATACAGTCTTATTTCGTCTAAAATAAGAGTTGTCCATAAACCGTATTTTGTCATCTACATGGTATAAGTTGTAGTATAGAAGTATGGTGTGGCAATGGGCTGGCCACATCTCTAGAAAACCGACAACCGTTGAGGTAGACAGGTTCTAAAGTGGAGACCATAGATCGGCTAAAACGCAGATGACGCAGGGCAGAGCAGATTTTGTAATACATGAACGTAGCTGCGTGCACTGCGGCGTAGGCACTTGCTGCGCTGCTAAATCTGTTATGTGATCAGCTGAATCTGCTCTGGGTCTGGATGTTAGATGTCCTTGTCTTTGAGTGTGTCATGGCGTCTCCGACACAGGGAAACCTAGAGTGGAGCTATGATGGCGAACGTCCTTAAAAAAATAAGAAATAATTACGTACATAAAGTACATATATGTACCACTTAATCCAAAGTACCAGATGAGTTTTTGAAGTTTAAAGATGACACATCCAGTTAAGTCAATCCCATACACGACACCCTCTTCCATTTTTTAACCCCGCCTCATGCATAGTGTTTAATTTGTCCTTACTACCGAGATAAATGATCCTGCCGTAGCTGTTGATACATACCTCCTTGTTTGCATTGATGGATCGTTTTTGAGCAGATTGAGTGACATGCGCGAGTGATGGGGCTTAAAATAGGTAGGGTTTTTTGTTAAATCGACTATAAAAAGCTGAGATAAAAGGGAAGGAAGAAGCTTATAGCAAATACTAAGCTAAGCTTAAAAGAATGACGCTTTATTCTAAGATGCTAAGTAAGGTTATGTAGATTTTTTGGTCCTTACCTGCAAAGACTATAGTCATCGCGTTACCAACTGAGTCCTGCGGCCATAAATCATTTCTCTATGTCTATCTCGCTCGTATTTGTGGGTCTTATGGAGCCGCATAGTGATGTGCGTAAGATGGTTATAGGCGCATATAAAATCAGAAAGAAATATAGTAGATAGTATTGTGGCCCCATTTGTAATGGCCCTACGACTCAGTTGGTAACGCGGTGACTATACTTAAATTTAGTCACTTCTCGCTGACGTGAATTATCACGTGAGTAAACAAGATGGAGAACTTTAAGCAGGCTTTATAAGTAAGGCCATTTATGTTTAGTACTTGCCTAGCTCTAGAAACAAATTCACAAAACTTAACGGTTTGATTCGGTTTTTGAAATAATTGGTTTTTGAAAATTTTAAAAACTTTTAAAATTCGTTAATAAGCTGTCTTTGCCAAATAAGTTGAGTAGGTTGTTGTTTAAACTTTTAATTTTTCCTTTTTTCCAGAAGTTTGATTTGTACCTTTGGTCTTTATTTGACGGTTTTTTTACTACAAATTTTACGTAATTTTTTACCTTAAATTTATAAAGTTATTTTTCAGTTGTTTTCAAATTTTTCAAAGAGTTCGAGTCGCTTTTCATTAGTAACTAAAGCACATAAAACAATATACTTTATACAATTTAATCAATTACTATATCACATTACTACCATACAAATATAGGGTTATTCATAAAGGGTATGCTAAGCCGAAAAGAGCTCATAGTACTAATCATTATGAACAAGTTTTACTATGGGACCAACTCGAAAAAAAATCAGCTGTTACCATATATTATTTTGTTGAGCGTCATTGACATTTTTCTATGGAACAGCTAATTTTTTTTTCGCGAACTTCGGGTTGGTCCCATAGTAAATGTAATGATGAGTACTATGAGCCCTTTTCGGCTTAGCATACCCTTTATGAATAACCCTGTATTCATCATCATCATAATCGCCATCATCAACCGTTGTTCACCCACTGTTGAGTATAGGTCCCTTAACTCTTCATACATACCTACATTACACTTACACATCAATACATACACACACAGAGCCCGTCTGGGGAAGTACCACACCTTTGCCAGTTATTCCACCGCCAAGCAGTAATGTGCAAACATTACTGTGTTCCGGTTGGAAGGGCATTGTTTCCAGTGAAATTACAGGGCAAATGGGAGATTAATCAACTTATATCTCAGGGTGACGAGCCCAGTGCTGTGTCGCGCAGGGTCTTGAATTCTGCGAGTTCAAAATTTTGGGTGGCGCAGACCTGTTATGGGCAAACGTGACGTTTAGCATCAGGCGAGCGATTTGCTCGTTTCGTCACTTAATCAAATAAAAAAAAATAAAAAAAAACACGCACACATAACTATTATAAAATCTAGCGAGGTCCATAACGACTGTAGCTACAACTACATTCATAATGGCAGATGGGAAAGTTTTGTTGTGACGCCATGTTTCCCCTTTGTTTAGGATTTGACATTGATGGATTGCAACATTTGCAACGCAATGTGAAAAATATGAGCATACGAGTTCCGCCTGTAGCTTTACCCGCCATTTTCATGTACGGGATATTTTTTTTATTATTAGAAAAATAAAAAAAAACAATCGTGAAAAAATATTTATCTGGAAACTAACGTGGTATTGACACGTTTTGTTATAATTACCACGGGGATATTTACGTAAAAATTAAGTCGTTTACTTCGACTAGTTTTACTTCGTCGTAGTCGAGTAAATATATCCCAATCACCGCCGCTGGTGCGAAAAGGAATGTTTTCGTTTTCAGTCGCTACCAATAGTCGCAATCTAGACCGCCTGTTTCCGATTGCCACCATCTCCGCTGCCACTGGTGCTAATCTAGTTCCTAATTGCCACAGCGAACTCCGTCGCCACAAGTCGCAAACGGTGAATATTTTCATAAAAGCTGCAGTATTGCACTGACGTCCCCCATAGTTTTTTTTGTAAATCTATATTTTCTTAAGTTTCATAACCGTTTTCACTGCTTTTTAAATTTAGTAATAGGCTTGCATTTGACCGCCATCTCGCCTAATGGTAAGCAATGATGCGGTCTACGATGGAGCACGCTTGCTTAGAAGAAAACGACTGACTCGCAACTTAAAGACACCCAAATTATATCTATAGGGAACTACTCTTGCAGAGCGTTCCACACTCTAGCGGTTCGCGTAATAAAAGTGGAATCGAAACGTGACTACTTAGTCGTATATCGTGTCGTCTCTAATAAAACCCCCTAGGCTAACTCGGTATCTATTACAGCGCTTTTTTGAAGCACCTGTATCCAGCGTTCATCCATGATAGATAGCTTTAAAGCGCTTTAGATTTATGTCAGCATATGCGACACTAGCGCCATGGTGTTGGTAGCTTTGTTTTAGTTTCCATTTTATTAATGGACGGATAGGCCAGGCCATTTATTACGGTTTTGTGCTAAAAGAGGATAAAATATATGATGTAGATAGAAATTCTACTTATTGTATCATAAAATTTGATTAAAAAAACACAAAAAAACAAAAGTGCAGGACACATTGCTAACGATTACTTTTAAGGAACGGTTACAATGAAGATTATATGAAACGTTTTCCCTGAACGCTCGCAGTTTACAGAATAAGTTAAGTTTCTCAGTAGTTTTTTATTTACTTTTTTAAGAACCATTCAGTTCAACCATATTCAATACCTCGTGTAAATGTAGACGTAGAGTGACCATTTACCTATTTTATTATTAACTAGCTGCGCCCCGCAGTTTCATCTAGGTATGTGTTAATCCGGACCATGAACAACCAAATTTCATGTAAATCCGTTCAGCCGTTTTTGCGTGAAAGAGCAACAAACACAGTCACAAACTTTCACGTTTATAATATTAGTAGGATTAATTTTTTGCTTGTTTCGAGTTCACTTAACCAAGCGTCAAAAAGAGCAAGTCTCTGTCTACACAAAGTTATTCGTCCAAAATTCTCTAAAATCACACCGTAACCTTGTCAAAATTGCGTAGACGTAGAATTTCCTAATTATGACCCGCTCCTGAGGGACTGTCACATCAAAGACAACGTGTATGTTTGGGAACCCTTGGACCGCAACCCGTGTGAGCCAAATAATGTGTAGTGTTACATACAGGGTTTAAAGAAAAGGGTATACTTAGCCGAAAGCTTGTACGATGGATATAAAATTTAAATCAAAATATATTTATACAATGTCATCCGTCCAGCGTGCTGAAGGTCTGTCGAAATAGGTACTTATAATTTTGAAAATTTTTACAATGAAACCAACTCTAAAATCGCGAAAAAAAAACAGCTGTTCCGTAGAAAAATTACAATGATACTCGGTAGAGTGTATGAAACAGCTGAGGTAATTTTTTTTATTGACCACAGCTCAATGCCCATTCTATTTTAGGTGATGGTATGATCGAATAAAAACGAGATAACAACATACGAGTACGTTAGGGAAAAATATCGTTATCTAAAAAATCTTATCTGAATTATATTTAGTTAAGGTCTGTATAAACTTCCTGAATAACCTGAAAAACCTCTTCTTCCTGAAAACCGCACAAAACGACTTATATCCTCAGTTGAAAACTACTACGTTCTCTTAATAATATGGCTTTGCAAATAAAATTCACATAGCTCATGAAGTTTCGAGATTCCACTATGCAAGCCCGGGTTCTAATTCAGAAAACCAACAGCGATGGAAGTAGGAGGTGCTATTGAAGCTCAAGTTTCTGTGGGACTGTTGCCATAAGGGATGTTTTACACTATATTTATTTAAATAAAATAAAATATGGAAAACATTTTTGAATTACTAAAAAAGTTTTTTTTCATTTTGTTCATAGTTACAAAGGTTCACCTGATTTCATAAAAGTTTAAAAAAAATATGTAGATGGTTGGGTGGGTAGTAGTAAAGTAACTTTGTAAAATTTGTGTAACTCGTTGAAACTTATCAGTCCGAATTGTAGGAAATAATTATTCGTCATAACAAACTCGTAGAAATATTTTTACAGTCAATTACATACATACATAAACATAGTTACGTAGGTTTGTTTTATATTTTGGCCGGTTTATCACATACTAGTTAAAATAAATTTATTTAGAATTTGAATACGAGTATAATAGGTAAAATAAAAATATCTCATTTTCAATTTCACAATCCTAACTAATATTTTAAATGCGAAATTGTGTTTGTATGTAACTCTAGTATACACGTTGTCATAAAAGGACATACCACTGACAATAATAATGTAAAAATATAAAAAAAAAACCTATAATAATAAGGAGTGTAATGTAACCGCACCTTATTTCAAAACTCATAGAAATGGCGCACAAAAATCCAGCGGAACCTTAAGCAAAGGTTTCCAAGAATTACGTATTCACGGCGCACAGCTCACTTCGCGAAATAACGGACAGTATTACGTGTGGTACAAGTAAAGGAAATTAACATAATTATCATACACTAGATAGGAATATAGTTATTTAACGCATGGCTATTTTCTATCATTTTATTGGCGTAAACTTTTGTACTTTGTATGTCTATTTGTCTTGCTTTTTTTACTTGTGAGTCAAAAGTAAAAACTGTCACCTTACTCAATGGTGAGAACTAGCTTTCCTTACTAATATATCATACAACGATAATTTGTTAACCAAAAATAATAATCTTAAAGGTACCTTTACCTTACAACGCTTACTGACCATGACCATAGCAAAACTACGATCAAATTATCAAGTACTTACTCATATTGAAACGCAAAAAAAACTAGCTTGTTAAAAAAGCTAGCTTGTTAAAAAAGCTAGCTTGTTAAAAAGCTAGCTTGTTAAAATAGCTGGCTTGTTAAATAGCTAGATTGAGAAAAGGTGGCTTGTTAAAAAAATTCTATAACCTTCTGTCTCATAGACCCAACATAAGGGGCACCTCAACAACTCGAGACAGATTTCAATTTAGAATGTACATGTAACGAAACTTGCCCCTAATTTTTCGCTCGATTGAACGCAAAATCAAATGTAGCGATACACCCTGTAATGATATTGTAATGCCCAGATTTAAAAAGGGTAGGGTCAAGAGGAAAGTGTATTTTGGACAGTGCACTTGAGTAATTTTTCACAGATGAAAAGTTCCGTTTAGCTGTTTTGACAAGATTTTTTTTTGTGTACCTATTGAATAGTTCCATAAGATTAATGAAAAATGCGCCTACTCAAATATCCACTCCATAAACCATAAAATAAGGTGTATATTTAAATGATTCGGGTACAGGATTGAGAAGGCTTTATTCTTCTCTCAGCTAAAGTAGAAGTAGTATAACATTACTACTTCTTCTATTGACTCTATTGACATGAAGGATCGTAGTTTATGCTATCATGAACTTTCGGAGTGCGGAGTCATCAGGTATCACTATAACTCACGGAGTGGTAAATATAAGATTGAACACATTCGCAGTTACGTGATTCTGAATGGTGATCTTTCCTTTATTGAAATTCTTCTCCACCAACTCTAGGAGTAGTTAGTTACGTACCATTTTTAAAGAGTAGAGGAGGTCAGCTTAGAGCGGACACCTTAACTTTGACTGTCGTTTTAGATGACAAAACGACTTTTAACATAAGATAATTTTAGACCAATGGATAGAGTGTACATCCTATTTTCATAATATGCAAGTCACGTTCTTAAATGAGTATTATTACAACCGCTATATTAAAATTATAAAAAATTGGAAAAAGTCCGCTTTGCCCGAGTGGTCGCCTAAAGCGGTCATCGGCCCCGGGCAAAGTGGCCAGCACTTTTTCGTCTATTTAATAGGACTTGCAATGAGTATAATATCAATAAAAATACAAAATTTTAACAGAACCATCGTTTTTATTCAATTATTTACCCGTTTTGTGCTTTCTAGTTAGTTTTGTACTCATTTAAAATAATTTAACTTTAAAATTAACATTCTCATTTCACAGTCTTGGATCTGACATTGTTAAAATTCTTAGTCATAAAGAAAATATCTTAATACGGAGTCCTAAAAACTATTCAACATGTAGCAATGCTTTAAAAACATTAACAGTGCACATCTATTTTGATCTTTGAATTTTTATGTTAGGGCTTAATGACTAGGACAACAAGGATTTTATAAAGAACCTCAATCAAATCTAATAAACGTAATTCAGGATGCATTTCATTTCAGATTTCGTGAAAGTGTTCACAGTAGGCTCCGATTACTGAGATTTACCGTCTAAACAAAACATATTGGACTAGTTAATAAATCTGAATAAGGGCAATGTAAACAGTGGCCACTTTGCCCTGGCCGCATTGCCTTTTTCGGCCATTTTGTTTTTAACGTAAACTGCGCTCACATTTTTAACTTTAATTGAAACAAAATGTTACACAAACACTCGCTAATAGACAAACTTTGAGACGATTTTAACGAAAACTCCGAAGTATAGTGAGATTTAGTCAAATCAATAAAAACTTACCTCGCATTATTTTAGTAGAACAGACGAAAATGGTTTATGTCCTACTTCAGGGACGCGATCGCTGCTTCTGAGGTGAGCCTGCGCCCCGACGTGAGGCGGGAGGTTGCCTATGCGCCGAAATCGACAAAGTCGCGGTATTATTCACTATGTACGAGTAATTAAGCATGGCCGCTTTGCCTCCTATGTCTGCTTTGAGCTGACTTCCTCTATTTAGTTTTTTGAAGTCTCTCTAGGTAGGTATCTACCTACATATAATATTTCAAATTAAATGTCGAATTCGGATATCCGAATTTCAAAGCCCCGTAGAAAATTAATATTATTGCTGGCTTAGTGAGGTTTTGGTAGTATAATTAATGTAATTTAAGTTTCACAAAAACATTAAAATGTAAATCAGAGCACTTTGTCGGCATCAAATTTCCATTAGAGATAATTGCCATAGTGAGTGCTATTCCGAGGTCTTTTAGACGCTTGTTTATATAAGGACAAGGTTGTGCAAAGAAAACAAACTTGGAAAAACAGATAACCTTTTAGAATTATCTTTCAGAACTGGAAGACTGGTAAAATGAAATATTTTTTCAATGATTTTTCGTTGAAGACAAGATTCATTGTTTTCTGGATTTAGACTTGGAAAGCTTCAACGGAAAATTATGATTAAATGTTACGGATAATTTTGAGATTGAAATTGATTTCGAAGTGGTTTGATGTCTGATTGACTATTATATTACTAAAGTCACAGTTTATCAAGTAAACCATACTTTTGTGCATGCGATCAAAATGAATAGAATTCAAAACTGCACAACGTAGTTTCGAGTATCGTGAGATTTGACAGATATACAGTAACACAGTTAGCACAACAATCGAGGTGATGAAAATTAGTCCAGAAGTAGACCAATGATGGCTAATAATGACGATGATCTAGTTTTCCGCACATATAATAAAGGTCCAAGCATCAAATATGTTATTTGCCGATACTGCATTGTACTACGAGTATATAATATGTAACTTCCCACTGTGTGGAAATAGACCACCTTCCCAACTTACCAAAAGGTACCTATTTACACAATGGCTGTCATATATCATGACCGCTAAAGCCTGCCTAACCTGTCGCCAGGGGTGCAGTCAGGAACGATAGCAAAACTGTGAGTTTACATGAAAATGGACGAATTGAAACTAGCCTTTTAAAGGCATGAAACAATTATTTCTTTTAATTAACCTGTAACGTCTAACTGCTGGACAAAAGTCTCCCTCAATTTTTTCCATTCTTGCCGGTCTTGGGCCAGCACCGTCCAGTCTTTTTTAAATTATAATATAAATCTATGGAAACTAACGTGGTTTTCACGTAAAAATGCCAAACGAGACGCAACCGCGAGCGCGTCACGTTTGTAAACTCGCCTGATGAAGGTCACCGAATGTGACCGAAACTAGTCGTAGTAGACGACTTAATTTTTACGTGAGTATTCCCGTGTTTAATTTTAACAAAAATATATGAATCTAAATTATATCATTTGAATCAAATATCGTATAAAAATATTTTACCCTGATTTTGGCCTTGTCAAATGCGATGACGATAAAGATAAATGATTTTCTGAAACATTCTTTTCATCCGCTAGCGGGGTAAAAATGGGTAAAAGTGTTTGTTTAAAAAAAACTTTGTTTTTGAACTTATTGTTGTGAAGAGCAATATTTGGATAGTTTATTGGAAAGTAGAAACAATGTGAAATAAATATTTTTGACTTAAGTAGGTGAAAAAATAGAGTGATAATGTTGTATAATTTATATTTTATTTAATAATTTATTTTTTACAGTTAGGCGGGCGAAGACACAAATGATCTGTGTGGTCGGTGTAATATTTCGCGTTTGTTAGTAAAGGATAAACAATAAAAATTATCTTATCCTTGGTTACAAGTCTGTCTCCGACCTCCCATAAAAAGTATCAGGTGTACAGTTATAAATCAAAGGTGGACTGAATGGGACCTCCGAATTCGATAGTGGATCTCTAGCATTTGCAGGGTCTGAATAATGAAACTGGATCGAGGGAAGTTTTGTCATGTTTGTTGGATTACGTGTGGTGATAGGAATTTGTTGCTATTGTCCTATTGATATGAGAATTTTATAAATATTATATTATCTCGTCTATGCGCTTAAAAAAACATATTCTCTCTTGTAACTCGCTGATATTTCGACGTTTTAACAGCGAGTTACCAGTTTTTAGGTCTTTCCCACGAATAAAAGATTTGTATAAAATGTTTAACTCTAGTATCTTTGGGGTGTCTATTGTTTCAACTGTTCGATCGTCTGGTTAAGAATCATCCAGAAGACATATTTATGATGAGTATTTTTTATGAAAGTGTGGTACAGTTTGAAGTATGATGTGAGCTTATCTATTGGTAAAATCATTGGTATTTTTTTCTGTTTCAGTTGTTTCGATTTATATTGTTGGCATGAAATACATACCTATAGTGACTACGAGAAGCTTTTTTTGTGAGTGTGATACGTAACAAGTCAGTGACTTCTCCACACAAAAGAACTTCTTTCAGGGTCCGATATAAAATATTATTGTGAATCAGTGTCAATAATTCACAAAACTGGGGACCATTTTCTGTCAACCTTTTTCACATGTCGGTAACTTTGGAGTACTTTTCGTAAAAGTAGAAATTCTCCGCCTTCTCCGCCTCCGCCTTCTTACTTACCGTCTCTTCAAAATAAATCTAAAACCATTATTTAAATGCAAACATTTAGATAATTTAGACGCACAACTATATAAACTGCCTATCTATAACCGAAATTCGCTTTTACAATCGCAAGAGGGTTAAGTCCTCCCAATATTGTTTTAAATGAAGTCCTATTGAAGTATTTGAAGCGATCGCTATAACAACGAGCTGAATCGTGCCACTCCACTGAGTTATTGAGTTAACTGTGTTCAATGTTTATTTGGCACGGTGCGAAGATGAAGCCGCATTAGGACGGGCTGGACGACGAGCGACAAATAATTTGATACGTGCGACAAATGATGATGATGATATATAGGTAAATCTTTATTTTAATTACAAAGCAAAAGTCTCAGTACTTGCCCCAAGCTGCTTGAGAGGCTGGAAAAAAGGCTTAACATTTCTATTATTCTGAAGTTTAATTGCGATTGTTTTTCAAGAGACAATATATTTTCAATTTTTATATACTTTTAACAATGTACTGTATTTTCACAGTAACACAGGTATACCTACCTACCAAATTTTAGCTAAAGCTTAAGATTTGATCCAAAAACCAAAACCACAACAAACAGGGCAAGCTAAATAAAAGCTTTTAAAAATGTCGCAGTCGCGTCGTAATACGTAGCGCTCTGGTGTGCGTTTAAATCCTAAATGGTTAATTGGACTAGTTTGAATTGCGTAGACAGTAAAGACTGGGTGTCGTTGTGATCCCATTCGACCCACTTTGGAGTCAATTGAGAGGAAGTGGCATTCATCGACTTCAGATCAAGTTAACTTGCAACTTAACTATACCGGTAATGCTCTAAGCGTTGAGTAGGGATAAAGTTAGCCGTACAAGCATGGAGACAGAGGTATTTTTTTTAATCCATTTTTTTTAGGGCTTGAGTCGACGAGTCGCGACTATAATGTCAGCTCCATTTTTTGGATTCTCATGAAGGTAGGAAAATCTACTTAAATAGAGGTGATACGCGTGCATTCGCCCCCCACCCCCCCTCCCCCACCCCTCTTGAGTCATGACTGATTTTCATCATTTTGATTAAAAATGTCCAAATCTCGCGCTTGCCTCGCTTACAAATTCTTAGCAAAATTTCCCCCTCCCCCGATACCTGATAGCATAGTTATCAGTAAGAGCATTTTTTCCCAGATACCCAGAGAATTATACATTTTAAGGAGTATGGGCAACGATATAATGAAATAAGCAAAATATGCATACTAAATCAGCTGTAAGGAACAGCTGATTTATTTTCGCGATTTCCGGATTTCGGCTTATAGCTTAGCATACCCTCTCCTAAAAACCCTGTAAACGGTTACTAAAATCAAGTCGTCCAATTACCCAACTAGATCCTTCATAGACACAAACTCAGCAAAATATTAGCTAAATCTATGAATACGAGTAGATCTAAAGGATTTAGGGATAAGTACCAGTGTTAACTTTTGATAGTAAATAGCTTAATAGTTTGCTTGACTAGTTTGACTCAGTTGAGATTAATTGGATAACCAATTAATAAAATCACTAGAGGGAAAGGTAATAGGCTGAAGTCCTAATTCGAAACATCTTCTTCTTCAGTCGTTCCCTCATTTCTGAGGATCGTGGTCACCGGAACCCCTTAGCCGGGTAATCTGTCTCCATCTATTCCGGTCCGATGTTGCCCTCACCGCCTGGTAGAATTTAGAAGAGGAGGTGGCTGCTTTTATTTGGTCAGACCATCGAATCGAATTCGAAACATAATACAACAGAATAGCGGCTCTATTGGCTTCTTCTCTAAGTGCCTCTCCATTCATAAAGGTTGGCAGTCAGCTGCTTGAAGTTTTCTTTGTCCAGCGCGAGTCTAAACAGCTGTTGTTTAACGTCTTTATTCTAGTCCACTCCCTGATGTTACGGAGCGTTTACATTAATGCGCTTACGAAAGAAATCGCATAAATTGCGTCTACCGCATCGCTTTGAGACAATGTCACAGAATTTGTTTTTCGAGGACACGTATTTTTGGCGCGTTTACTTACTGCAACGTTACCCACAGCCTAAAATCTTGCCGACAGCAAATTAATGTAATACGAGTAAGTTAATAAATAAACGTTTCACACTTATAGCTCCCCACTAGGATAAACCCTGGGTCGGGGATGCCATGGAACACACACAAAGACAAGGACAACTAACACCCAGACCCAGAACAGATATTTAAATTAATCTACCCGGCCTGGAATCGAACCCGGGACCTCTGGCTTATAACCTATAATAAAAACAGAATTATTTCTTATAAATATTGTTTCCAAGTACATTGTCCTATCTCAAATTGCGGATTACTTATCCACGGTTATTTTCGAAAGGAAACAGTGTTGCTAACCTCGTTATAGACTTTGATAGGCCTAAAATTACTTCTGGGATTCCAAAATTTCTGGGAAAAGCCTAGATATTCTGATATTCCTGACTTAAAATAAAATAAGACACAAATTAATATCTTACATTATTATCAAAGAATTATTATCAAACTTCCTAGAAATGTGATTGAAATATTTACTTCTTTTTTCTTCTTTTCTTTATATTTTGTTTTAGTAATTTAGTCGGATAATAAAATAAAAACAATAAGTGAAGGATCTCTGATTTGACAGTTGTGTCCATTTTTAAAAGCATTTAATTAACTTGCAATGTGTGTAACTACGTAACTATGTTTGTTCGGGCGGAATCTTGTAACTCAATTTTGAACCACTTCGCGATTTCCAATTAAGCTGAAATTTGATTTATAACCCGGTCACATTATCTCGAGACCTGGCGTCGTCGTAAAAGTCCAAACGTAACAATGAAATGTTTAAAAATATACCACGAAAACAAGTCGACGCGTATCGGCAACGAAAGTGCTAACCGTACTGCTAACTAACCGTGCTGACGCGCCGTGGCGAGCGCGGGGAGGTGAAAGGAGAACGGGGCGGAGGTTCGCATTCCAGCGAGGTCTCGAGATAATGTGACCGGGCTATACGTGTGAAACTCCGATGACAATGCAATAAAGCTTGTTTTGAAAATAAACTTATATTTTTTTGTTTTTATTATCTTGCAACTAAAATTTGAACCACCTCTCGATGTCCGATAGGCGTACCTGTGTAACTGCCATGACAATGCAATTAAAGCTAGTGTAAAAATTTTAATTTTTTAATTTTTAGTTACATATAATAGTACACGTGCTTTAAGCTTTGTCTTGTGTTCGATAGGTGTCTAGGTTTTCATAAATGTGAAATAATTTTACCATGAAAATTAACGTGGTTTTGACATATTTTCAGTGCTAGGCGGGTTGCGGTGGCACGCGTGTTTTAAGTGTAATGATTCTTTGAAATTATTTCCGGATGTGATCGAAACTATTGTAGACAGAGTAGCCGATTTATTAATTTATGAGTGCTCCCGTGATCTTAAAACAAAAACTTTCAAGAATGTGTTTTTTTTTTCTAGATTTTACAACTCCATAACTTTTCTGTTCAGTTCTCTAATAATAAATATTTTTTAAACGTAGTTCTTGAAGTTAGAAACCTTAAAGTCAATCTTGATAATTTGACTCAATTTTTGTGAAAATTGAAACCGAACAGGAAACTTCCTGTTTCTTTTTCTGTCGGTTAAAAGTGCATTGAGACATAAACTCCCGGTTTGCTGGAGCGCACGTACAAACTTTATACACATCATGTGCTGGGTAGTCTTAAAATTGTGCGCCCTCGGGTGAAATAGAAAACGTGTGCAGGTTCGTAAACAGGTCTGTGTGGGGTTCGAATCTTTGGGGATGTCTTGTCAGCTTGACGATATTAGTTTATTAACTAGTTAGTAGGCCCAAGTTTGAAGGCTTTTTAAGAAAGATCTAAATTTTCTAAAACCATTGGCATCCTCGTCTAATGGCTTGCAATGATAAAGACAGATATACTCGTATTTTTAGTTAGTTTAGATCTGTCTTAAAAAGCCTTCAAACTTGGGCCTAGTATCTCATTTAAAAAACTATTCTTACATGGATATGTGTTGTTGAATCACCGACTACCGATTTGATGTGCTCAGATCAAGTAGAAAGGCAGATAGAGTCCCGCCTTAGATCCAACTGAAGCCAAAAACTACCTTACTGCCCGTGTACGTATAGTCGTGTAGTTCAAGCACATATTGACGCATAAAAACTACCCGAATTAATCAGTTGATCAGAAAACGTGGTCAAGAAACATAAATAAATAAAACACAGCTAAAATTACGCAAAAATAAAAAAAAGATGTCCGATGGAATAATTTTCCACGTGTCTACTTATCGTAAATAACATCTCATGGAACACATTATATAAACATCATAATTTTTAGATTATAATTTCGAATACAAATGTCAAAATGACATTTTGACATTCGGGTAGTTTTTACGCGTCACTAAATAATTATGTACACGGGCAGTAGGCCAGTTTTTGGCTTCACTTGGATCTAAGGCGGGACTCTATCTGCCTTTCTACTTGATCTGAATTGATGTGTAGAATAGTTTAACTTGGCGTTGAAGCTCATTAGTGATGGTATACAGAGCTATAAGGAAATGGCACGCTAATCGTAAGAGGTGTGATAGTAACTCATTATTATTAACTATGATTTATGGAGGTCTTACTTTTAATAAAATACATGAAGTCGTGCACCTACATGCTATGTTGCAGGTGTTCATGCAGTTTGCTTGACTTTGGCTGCCCGTCCGTAAGGTCCCGTCCGTCGATATACCAAGATGGTAGATGAAAAAAGACGTGTGGCACTCGGGGACTGCCGCGGTATAGCTATTGCATACGGTGATACTTTTTAGTTTTGCCATCTATCGATGAATAGCAGAACTTTTAATGACTTTTTGAAATATCACGCTTGTCTCTTTAGTTCAGCAACTCGCCTCTAGGTGTCGAGTGTAAGGTTTCGTTGACTTTTCAAACGTCATGACTATCTCTTCCGAGTGTACCTACCCTGTAGTTCTATTTTTAAAAAAATGTTTAAGTTATTATATCTTCCTTTTTTGTAAGGTTATTTTCGTTACGGATTTTCTGGATTCGGTCTCCACGCTCAAGGCCCGCGATAGAAGCTATGCAATAGCTTAAAAACATTTGAGTGATTTATACCTTTTTCTAATACAAAGAGGATACGGTGCTACTTCATAGCAAGTAATGAACTAAATGCAATTCAATTAAATTACTGGAATAATTCAACTCTGGTTTATAAATGACATCATTATTAAATGAACCAAACTTTTTTTAGCAAACCTTTTTTTTAATTATGCTGTTTTCAAATTTGATACAAAAATTCCATTGAACCTTTCGACGTTTCTTAATTTATATGTTTTTTAAATGTTTCCTGTAAAATCTTTACATACTTCTCGGTTCGGACACGGCTTTTAAAACGCTCTGTATTTCTTGCAAGCATGTCAAAAACAAACAAGGCAGTACAATAATTAAAACACACTTTATAAACAAGTGGAGCCACATTCTACGCTTTATGTCCCCGGACTAATTTGCATGTTAATGGAAGGCGACAAGTTCCGCCGGAAATCTTTATCTTCTCTCGGACACTGCGGTTTCCTTTTCCTCATACTGTGAATAAAGCTGAGTGGATGGTCCTGGTGTCAAATTATTAAGCAGTTTGTCATTTCGTGTACGTTATGAAAAAATAATATTTTTATGTGAAATTCTGTATTTGTTAGTCAATCACGAAAAACAGGTAAAGGGTTTAGATGAAATTTCGTACGGAGGTAGGTACCTTATATCCTGGACTATATTATAGGTAGTCTACCTTTTTATCCCGGATAATATAACGGTGCCAGTAGGGTAGCGAATACAACTATTGTATATTATTATATAGTATATTTTGTACTAGTTACGTCCCGTAACTAGTACAAAATATACTGAATTTACTCGCTACAAATGAAATTGTATTACTTCGACAAGTGACTGAAATACTCTTAGGCTTATACTTATCACGTATGGGTATGTCACCAAAGATCAGACAAGTGGTAACATAAAATGCCAATTTATTGTGATTCAAGTAAAATCTATTATCCAAATTATCAGATAGACCTAGAGAGAAAGATAGAGCATTGCGTTAGATTTGGGCGAAGCCAAGAACTCCTCTACCGTCTCGCGTGCGTGTACACAAGCTCTATGCTATCTACTGCTATGAGTAGGAGTTCTTGGCTTTACCCATATCGAACGCGGTGCGTCATCGTTTTCTTTAGGTTTATCTGAGTCCAGATTACATTTTAATAATAATAATAATAATAATAATACCGCCGGTAGCTTGGGCCCTGCCCCGCTGCCGGTGGCAACCTAGTTTTTAAGTTTTTTATAATATATTATTGTTTTTTTATTTTGTATTGTAAAAAATTTAAAAATTAAGATTCTAAATAAATACGTGAATAATAATAATAAATCTTTATTAAAGAACAAATTACAAAATAATAAAAAATTTACATGGAAAACGAGATTATAACAATAAGAATAATGGGAAAAAGTCGTAATTATTTTACTTCTTAGCTGGAAAGTTGTTATTAAAAGGGGAGTAGGATCCGGGGCATGCTTGCTTTTTGTTACCATTTATCACGATTCCTTTGTTGGATGATGTTTCCGAATTAAAATAAGATCTTGGAGTGAAAAAAAATGAAGATCTTGAGTTGGAAAAATTTAAACTTAAACTAATAATTTTGAACAGAGGTTTTTTTTTATGTCATTGAGTGACAAGACGAGCAAATCGCTCGCCTGATGTTAAACGTCACGTTTCTGCGCCACCCAAAATTTTGAATTAAACTAAATTGAGGTAAAGTTTGCATAAAGGGTATGTTTATAGAGGGTGACAATGACTCTCGACAAAATATATGAAACAGTTGACTTTTCTCGATTTCGGAGTTATCCCATAGTATAAGTTGATCATAATGATGACTGTTATGAGTAGGTACGTTAACATAACTCTCCTTATATCCCTGTGGAATAAACATACTGGGCCTTACTTATGAAGCCCGCCTAAACTTAATCGCTGCTTAAAGGTCTTCGTCTTGTTTTTGCACGTGATATTTCACGTCAGCGACAAGTTGTTGGAGCATTTTAAGTAGTGACTAACTTTAAACAGGCTTTATAAGTAGGGTCGAAGTTTAAACTCAGTTTATTTAACATTCTCGAATGAACAGTGTAGGTTTTAAAGATATATAGAGTAGAGAGGCAGAGTAAAGAGTAGAGAGTATAGTACATATTTCTAGGTATGACAATAATCGTTCCACAAATCAAAGCTGCCAAACAATACAGTTTGCTTTCAATAATTTATCAGATGCTGGTCAAAATGGCCTCTGCGGACCCGTTAATAGTTTACGAGATTCAGTGGTCAAGCGAAATTGATGGAGGGAGGTCGGAGCCGGACGGTTGATTAGATAATTTGTAGAGTGCTAAGGGATTTGATTTAGATGGATTTATATTTTAAGTAGCTTCACTGTGGTTGATGATGGAAAGGAGTGTACTGGGTTAAACAGAAAGGGTATATTAAGCCGAAAAGAGCTCATAGTACCTATCATTGTGAATAACTTTGACTGTGGGACCAACATGTTCCATACATTTTGTCATATGTCATTGACATTTTTCTATGCAACAGCTGATTTTTGCAAATTCCGGGTTGGTGCCATACTAAAACTTGTTCAATGATACCTTTTTTGTAAAACCATGTATGTTTTTTTTGTATCCCTAACGTGTGGGTCAAAATTTTATGATGATAGCTTTATTAACCGATCATCACAAAATTTTGCTACTAGATTTATAATTACCGTTAGTACTTTTTAGACATTACTAGTAAAGGCGTGATAGTGTAACAAACAAAGTCACTTTTGCATTCAAATATTAGTAAAGTAAAGCGCCGAAGAGAACCTGCTTGTGTCAAAAAAGGTTGACGATAATGAATAACGGCAAAAAGTAAACGTACGAGTATTAAAGCTTTATTCAATAGATCGTCAAAGTTGCAAAAAAATCGTTTGTTGTCTTTTGATTGACCAGCCAGCACCTTAGCGGGTGATCATAATGATCTGATTAATGATCACATAGATTAGAAAATATCTACTATATAGGTACTACTAGGATCTACTACTTTATAAGTTAGTACTGATGTCGGCCAACTAGTAAAATATTAACGAGATCTAGGTACGGTAAAAGTTTTCCGATGTTTCGTCTGCAGAGGTAATGTATTTGGTCATTAAGAGAAACAATATGTCTGTTCTCCAGAAATACGTAAGGCGTAGTTTTCGGAGGTGAATTGTAAGGGAATAAAAATACTAACATCAGAAATTGGGTGAAAAGGTTATTGCGGAATAGTGGTCGTGTGAGCCGAGCCAATTATTTGTAGCAGTGGTTGGGTTAAGGAAGTACCGGTTTCTAAGAAGCTAGAAGCCATTATATAAATTTAAGCCAACTGACAACTAACAAACAAAATACATTGTATTTGAACGTTTGTTTGTAATCGCGCAAAAATGGCAGAACAGATATGGATAAATTTTTGTGATTAGCCTATACCATGGATTAACAGCTAGGCTAGGTTTTATACCTGAAACTTCGAAGTTTTTTATACAGGATAGCAAGTAAATTTTTTTGTACAAAACCTATTTATTTTTATTTAGATATCTATAGCAATTAAAATTCAGTGATAAATATCAAAATTATTTCTTAAACATCAATAAAAGTAGTGTTTTATAATAGTTACTTGCATTTTAAGAACAGTTAATACTTTTTATTCTTATAAAAATCAAATTACAATTGATAATTCTAGATTTTACTATCTATCTAACAAAGACCCAGTAAACAATATTCTCAGTAATTTAATCAAACTAAATAGACTGAATATTCCTGGTGTTATTAGTGGCTATTTTGGTAAACAGTTAATTTAATTGCTAATAACGGAAGCTAGCTTTAGATCGCTTAATTATAATATCGTCAAACAGGTTTGATAAATTTAATTTTAGCTATTAACGGGATTATACGGGGAAATTAAATTTGCTGTAATTATTTGTAACTGAAAAATTTCAATGTTAAATTATGGCTACATTTATAGTTAATAATAGAAAGAGAGAAAGCTATATTCACAAAATTAGATTGTATAGAGTTATAAGGAAAGGGTATGCAAAGCCGAAAAGGGCTCATAGTACTCATCCTTGTGAACAACTTTTACTATGGGACCAAACCGGAACTCGCGAAAAAAAGACCTTTTTTTCTATGGAACAGATGTTACCTTTCAGAAGGTACCCTCAAAAATTTTCAAGCATTTTTTTATTTTTACGTCAAAGATGAATTAGCTAACCATTTGGCTTATACGAACTTTAATGAGCCGAGGTTGGCTATTTTGTCTTTGATGTAGATAGAAAAATACTGCTGAGAAAATTTTGAGGGTACCTCTAAAACAAAATTTCTCTCGCCGAGTACTGTCTCGTGCCACAATTTTTTTCTTGCCAATTCAAACTAAAACGGTCAAATTCCAGCAGGCGTAAATCCGTGCAATAATTAGTTCTTTGTTATAAAAGTCTCCAAGTTTTAAGGGTGAAACTCTTATACTGTTGGGACGTGGCGCGTGTTAGAAAAACTTATTTTTCTGAAACTTGAGCGGCAGGTTTTTATTTTTTTATGGTTTGAGCAACTTTGAAGCAGTAAGCAGTGTTTTCCGTCTTATTCAATAAAGAATGAACAACGAAGTATGGTGACCGTTCAAAGGATTTCTCATAGCTTGTGTTAAGTATCTCTATTAGTCTGTTAGTCTATCATGGG
Source organism: Alcis repandata (assembly GCA_949125135.1). NCBI lineage: Eukaryota > Metazoa > Arthropoda > Insecta > Lepidoptera > Geometridae > Alcis > Alcis repandata. The sequence continues at coordinate 11,266,562 of OX421233.1, read as the reverse complement.
TATCTCCATAGTCAGCAACTGTCGTTTTGAACTAATTAAAAACATGTCTGTCTTTTTCATTGCAACCTAGGACAAAGACATCAATACATACTTAATATAATAATACAAAAATTCCATACTAAAATGAAAATGCTGTTTACTCCTATGTTATTTTTTTGATGTCTATTTAACAAAGGAATCATGTTAAAAATAACGTTTATCTATCTTAGTCACTCTTTTAAATGTAGTCCCTTATGAATTGCACCACATACAAATGAAGAAATCCGTCAAAAAGTTAAGCTTTAGGCGCGGACAGAGGGTTCCGCGCGTTAATTACCCAAGTCTTGATTAAATGATTAATTTTCATTAATTCGTCTCAGAAAAGGGAGGATGTCAATGTCTTTATTAGAGTGTCCTTTATTATTAAAGTTGAATTGAGAAATACTTGAAAAGCAGTCCACTGAGGCTTTGACATCTAAAACCTTTGCTAGATTTAAATTAGAAATTTTCTTTAGGTACGTCATAATTTCTGGCGACACTTCAGAAGTTTTCGAATTTTTGACAGAACATTTCTAATAACTCAAGTAAAACTCGAATAGAACTAAAAAAATATAATTGAAAATTGAAGCATCTTGTTATCTCGAAAGGAAAATTTAAATAAAATGGTCATGGAAATATACGAGTACAAAAGGTGGAAGTTTCTATAGAGTTACAGATTGCCAAGAAAATTCGGTTATACGCAACCGATTCTATGAGAATCGAAACAATGGCATGCTCATCTTCATTGGACTATCAAAGTAAATGCATATCAAATCTAATTTCATCCAATTTTCAGCTGTTTTACTGTTAATGAGTATGAAATAAACTTTCGCAATTGTATAATGTTAGGTAAGTGTGATTAGTTTGATATGAAACAGAACTTTTTTTTTTTATTTTTGGGGTGGGTGGGAAATCATCGAATGACCCCTCCCACTCTTGGGCAGAGTGGAAGGGAGTGTCAGACTTCTACTGACTAAAAACCACCCATGTTCCTTCTACGCCCTTGTGACGCCGAGGCCGCGGTAACTTCTACCCGCAGCCCCGACGGGCATGGGTCCTTTCGGGCCCCTACCATGTTGCTGACATCTCTTTGAGGCGCGAGTGGAACACGAACGCGCCGTCGACACGGCCTGTGTCGTCATAAGACGGACGGACAGCGAGCTAGCCCAATAGCTCACAGTCCACAGGCCCGCGTCTACGGTGGCCGGAGGTCGTCACGTGACCCCCGACGCCCGGAGCGTCTCCCTCGGCGGCTGGGACGAGAGGTTCTCTCCCTATATGAAACAGACCTCAAGTCACTATCCGGGGGTAAAGTGTCCAAAAGTCCCTCGAAGGTACGACAACCAATTAATTTAAGCACCAAATGTGCAAAAATTATGCTCTGGTTTGAAGGGCAATGTTTTCGGTGCAATATCAGGCCAAATAGGAAATAGAACGCCCCATATCTCATGGCGACGAGCGCAGTGCTGTGCCGCAGGATCTTGAATTTAAAGAGTTCTAAATTCTGGTAGATTTGTTTCGGGCAAATGTGACGTTTAAACAACTGGCGAGAAATTTGCTCGTCTCGTTACTCAAATGCATAAAAACCCAACAGCACTTTCATTGTTATTTATATTTTCCATTCCACCAGAACGTCTCATAGTATTTGTAATTAAACTAGTTTGCATCCACTTCGTTTATCCGGTACAAACTTTGTTTTCTTCAAGATTCTGTGAAGAAGTGTTTGATTGCTAAAGTTTTAACTGCTTTGTGACTATGTAAAACGAGTGTTCAGTAATTTGAAGAGGATTTCGAAAATTATCAAGCGAATAATTTTTTTAAATACCAACCCAATGGTATTTTGTTAAAATTAAGCTACTAATTAAAGGCAATTAATAATTTTTATTTAAGCTAATTATTTAGAGGCACTGAGCTTGCTACTTGTACTAAAGCAGGGTAATACATAATTATGTAATACATTTGTATCGATGACGATTTAACATCGAACATTGACAGTTCTACATATTTCAAAAACTCATCGACATAAAAAAAGAGTTTAAAAAACTTCAAAAAGTGTTGACGAATTTTTCTTCCATGTAGCCCTCCTCTATCTTCTACTATATAAAAATAAGTCGGGTTTTCCTTCCTGACGCTATAACTCCAGAACGCACGAACCGATTTCCACGGTTTTGCATTCGTTGGAAAGGTTTCGGGCTCCGTGAGGTTTATAGCAAAGAAAATTCAGGAAAAATTTCAACATAAAAGCGGGAAAATCTTTTTTCAGAACAATGTCCACCCGTGCGACGCCGGGATGGGCCGCTAGTTTGTTATAATCATTCAGCTTACGTTTCGATCCAAAAAACTTACTTGAAGTTGTAGGTCATGTAAAACGAGTTATAGCTACCCATCCCTCTTTTATGTGGTCCTTAAGCTCTTATCCTTTCTTTTTTAATCTATTCAACATTCACAAAAATCCCAAAATTAAAGTAGATTACAAAAAAAGTTATCAATAAAAATTATAAACTAAACTTTTTACTAACCAAAAAAAAAAAAACAAAACGACTTCATTCGATTGGTATTTAAAACTTCACACACAAAATTTACTCAAAAAAAACGTGCCAATAACATGAAACTCGTTATACCCTCAATTTACTCGGCCTTTACAACGTGCTAAACAAAACACGCTTCAATATCATCAAAATATTCGTTCTCATGAACAGATGTACGGACCCTCATTTACCCTAATTTTTCATCATAACGAATTTGCAGCCATTATTTTTACGCTTCTTTAAATCCAAACAAATATCTTAACATGAGCGTGTTGTACGTGTTTACAAACAATGGTATTGGTAGGGATGGGAAAATGATTTGAGTTGCAGGTTAGACTTGAGGTTTAATTATTATCAAAAACTATGAAGGTTAAATCAACCCAAAAAAATGTATGAACTGTGTTAAAATGTTTACAGTATCTCTCACACAAACTGTTACTGTTACTGTTCTATTGCCGTTCTCAGATCAAGTAGAAAGAGTCAGTTCATTTCCAGGTGAAGCCAAAAAAACTACCCTACTGCCCGTGTACGTATACTTCAAGCACATATTAACGCATAAAAACTACCCTTATTACTACTTATTTTTCTTGTACACGTTCTCTGAGTAACTGATATAAGAATTGACGATTGATTCGGATAGTTTATGCGTCAATGTGTGCTTGAAGTATACGTACACGGGCAGTAGGGTAGTTTTTTTGGCTTCACCTGTATCTAAAGCGAGACTCAATCTGCCTTTCTACTTGATCTGAGCATCAGCCTAACAAAATGAAAGAACTGTTACAGTATCACACACACACACAAACTCAACTCAGCTACTGTTGCTTCTATTGCCGTTGTGATGATGTCCACAATGTTACAGATTTCCGTAAATTATGATGATCAATTACTATCAGGCTTGCCTTATTGCTTATGCTTATTTGCCACCATATGTCAAAAAATAGAGAAAATGTCCTTTGAAAATATTTTCATTGTCACCTAAAAAAAGCTTTAAGCATAAAAACACATACCTACTAACGGGTCTATTAAGAATAGAAGAGAATACTACAAGTAATCTTCGTAAATTATAAAAAAAAAATCTAACCAGACAGCAACAAAAAGACTTGCAGCTCACAATCCCGAATCCCCCTCCCTAGTAAAATAAAAACACCCGCCCGTCGGCATATTTCCCAATGGGAAAATATATTTTCCTTACGCTACACGGATTTTGTAATTTAATTTAATGCATCACAGCAATCAAAGGGGCGAAAAACACAAAGCGCCTCAAGCGAGGTTGTATTTGATCCTAATTTGATTGGATCGAATGAGAGAGTGACGAATTGGTCCCGGGTCCAGACGGATGATTTCATTTCGTCCCGAAAAGGATTATGCTCTCTAAGTGATGAAAGGAGAATCGCCTTTTAAACCCGGGTGTTTAGCGCAATCTATCAAGAGGTCCAATATTTATTGGCTGGAGTTTTACTTATAAGGCTTTTTCTCAATCAATAATGTTAAAGTGATTAGAAAAAAAACATGACGCAATAATACACGAGTAGGTATGTAGAGAAGTATAATTGGGCAAGCGAGCATGAATTCAATTTCCAAAATCATTTTATTATTTGCTTTTTTGATGTGAGTAGTTAGTTTATTCACGTGTAACAAAAACAACAAGAGAAGGAAATCTTGTTTCTCACTCACTCGCACATTTCATACTTTTGATAATTTATAATCTAGATTCAAATTAATAGTAGTTATTTCCCAAATTCATAATTGCGAAATTTGTTACGACCACACTTGGCTACACATTTTTCAGCGGTTTCGAATAAATAATGGATATTTTACTATGAAAACTAACCTGGTTTTAAAACATTTTGTGATAATGGTAGTAATGTGATTGGAACTGGTCGGAGTAACCGACGCAATATTAACGTGAGTGTTACGTTTCAATTGTGTCAAAAACAACGACTTGACTTTATTTTAAATTTATTTTTCTTGAGTAATATTGTTCCTCATGTCTAAGGGTTGTAACTTCAACTTTCCACAGACTGATGATCACCACATCACACACCACACCACACTATCACACCACACATCACATCACACCACACACACCACATCATCACATTTTTATCTTCTCATCTGATCTCATCTTTATTCTCAGCAACATCTAGCGCGTCATAGACTAGTGTCTCCACAGAGGGATAAATAGATACTTTACAATGCATTATTGAACTATCTTTTACAGGCTAACCTAAAAAACAAAACGGATACGACAACGCATCGTTCCTGCAACAGTGTTCGCCTTGTTAGCAACATGCCAGTTCACAGCATGGAAACCAAATTGGCCCGACGAATTTCGACATCAGGCTGTATAAAAAGGCTAGTAAAAAATCACATTTCACGAAGCGTTCGAAAGCGAGGTGAATTCTGTTCACTAGTTTTAGTACGGTTTACGATCGAACGGTCTTTTCGTTTGATTTCTGATGTGAATGTATGCAGGAGTTATAAGTTGTTTGTGAATAAAATTGTTCGTTTTGTGTGGTATAAATTAATGATGTAAATAGTGAATAACAACGTTTTAATTATTGTAAAAAATTAGCAATATACCAAAAATAGGCTGTTTTCAGTAGTTTGAATGTTTCGTAAGTTACACAAAAAAAGCTTTTATTTTATGTTGTTGTTGGTGTTGTTATTCTTTATGTGCTTTCGTTTTGGTGCTTTTTATTTTGATTCAAAAGCGATCTACTAATTGCTCACCCCTCCACTCCCGATAGCGATTCAATTTGGGTGTCTTCAAGTCGCAAATGAATAGGTTTCTTCTAGGCGCGCGTGCTGCATCGGTCCGCATCGTTGCTTACCATCAGGCGAGATAGCGGTCAAACGCAAGCCTATAGTAGAATAAAAAAAAAGCATGAACAAGAGTTTTTACCACTTTTTTTTCTAAATTCATATCTCACTTATTCACTACTACATGTTTACGTGTCAGGGCGGTATTTGAATACATGCATTCACTCACACATGCACATGCATTTAGTCTAAATAACTTTCTTCGATGTAAGAGTAAAAAACCCAAATCGAATCAGTAGAGCTAACCAAATTTTCACAACATCACAATAATATCACTTATTCTTATTCAGGAAATGCTATAGTGGCTCCCTCAATATGCTATACACTGTATAAGTTAGTTGGTCGAACAGCCTGAATAGCACAATACGTCATACTGTTGACACATGTAATTTGCCTCCAGCCACGCTATTAGCAAATGCATTACTGTACAATTATACATTTAGTCGAGCACCTTTGTAAATACATTAATATGTGATAATCACTACATGACTAAAATTATGATATAGGTAATCAGCGTAATGTTTTTGACTGTAAAGGCTTATTCAGAATATGTAATAATTTAACGCATCATATTTTATCTGCGTTCTGCGTCTTGTTTGTCTCTGCGATTACTTTCTCTCTCCGTGTGTAACGGACAAGCGACAGGCAATAAGCGGCCTGTATGGCTCAGTGGTAACATAACCGCCTTATAAGCCAGAGGTCCCGGGTTCGATTCCCGGACGGGCAGATTAATTTAAATATCTGTTCTGGGCCTGGGTGTTAGTTTTCCTTGTCTTTGTGTGTGTTACATGGCATCGGCGACACAGGATTTATCCTAGTGGGGAGCTATGTGTGTGAAACGTTTATAATAAGCATACGGGATAGTATATGATTTAAGATGTATAAAGAGGATAAAATCACATAATTGCTTCCCATAAGGCATGATGGCGGTCAAACGCAAGCCTATCATAGAATAAAAAAAAATAAACTCATTTATTGATTTCGATTTAAATGTTCTACCTATAGCATGTTTATGTAGAAACTCCATTTTTTTTAAGCCGATTTTGAGAGAAGTAAATTTTCATAAAGAAAATTTTTTAATTAAAATTGTATGTATTTGTTTAATGAAATTATTTTAATGCGTATCATTTTTCATTGTAAAGAAGATAAAGCACTTTGTATAGCAATGATCAAAAGCATTATTGTATGAAACTGACTGCCAAACTGGAATCAACTCTGACAGCTCATATCAAGTAACAAAACGAAGCAGGCTCCGATTATCTCTTAATTAGTCGATAAATTAGCATCTTGCTTAACTATTCTCAGAGTTTGTTTTAACCATAACCTCACCTCACTTCCTTTAACAATTTCCACAGGTTTAAATATTTAAATAGCTGAAGGTACGTATTAAAATTCCAAACGCAAATGGAGTTCCATTCAAGCGCGTTTCCGTGCACTTTCAACGCGGAAAACTTCGACGTCTTCGGCACACTTCGGCATTCTTCGGCGCACTTCGGCATTCTTCGGTAAGTCATTTGTGGAGTTCTTTCATTACCGCCTCTACGTCGGCATTAGAAAATTCCTGAAGTGCTAATGAATATTGCTGAAAGAAATAAAATGCATTTTTGTTTCGTTCCTTGACGCGTATTTCTTGACTAAACTTATTTTGGTGTACAGTAAATTATTAAAGAAAAAAATGTATTACTTTCCCAAAATAGATAGTTTTTCAGATTTATTGGCGAAGTTAGGACGACTACGATTATTGACGACTATGCTGCCGTGCAGGCCCTAAAACGCAGTAAGTGACATTTTGGCGATTTTGAGTTAAATATTGAACCGTAATGGGCACGCCATAAGAAATCGAATGATATCATTGGTTTTTCATTATTTTAACTGCAAGATAGAAAAAAACAAATGCCTCAACGCAGTAACTAAGCATATTTTATGCAAACTGTAACGTAAGACTATCTAAAATGCAGTAATAGCAATAACGTCTAACACGACCCCGGGTAAATTACAATAAATCCCAGGTAAATTGCAGTAAAAACTGATAAAACTGTCCTTTATTTATATCATAGGTTACATATTATTGTCAATGTTACTAGTTAAATTGCAGTATTCGGGTTATTTACTGCAGTATAATCGATAATATCTAACTCTTAAACAATAACATTTACAGCCTACATTGCAGTAAGATTAGTAGTTACTGCATTTTAGTTGGCAATTTGAATCAAATTGTTATATTCCACTGCTTTTGTGAAGTAGTTTACTGCGTTCTACGCGGGCGGCACTACAAGTAAAAGTATGTATCGGGAATGGAATATTTCCACTGTTCCTGTCATATTTAAATCTTTTTAATTGAAAACTCCTTAGTTTTAAAAAATCTAATACCTACCATTTATTTATTTTAAAAAAGATTCTTTCTTGTCACAAGGTCTTGACAAACTTGTTTAGTCGTTGAGAAAATGAAATTGACTCGAGAAAATTCAAGAGCGATGATTTATTATGGCTTTCGAAATGGTTTAACACAAAAACAGTGTGTTGATCGGATGGTATCTGCATTTGGTGATGAAGCCCCATCCAAAACCACAATTTATCGCTGGTTTGCTGAATTTCAACGTGGACGTGTCAAGCTCAATGATGATCCCCGTCAAGGTCGTCCAAAAACTGCAGTCACCCAAGAAAACGTTGATGTTGTGCGTAAGCTGATTGAGGAAGATCGACATGTGACATACCGCGGAATTCAGGCAACTTTAGACATTGGTATGAGTTAAATACAAATAATCTTGTATTAGGTGTAAAAAAGTTGTTTTCCCGATGGATACCGCATTCGCTCTGTGAAGAGCAAAAAGCGGCTCGCGTTACTTGGTGCGTCAGAACTCTCGAAAGATTCCACGCAGGATCCTCAAATGCTGTATATAACATCGTATCAGGTGACGAATCCTGGATATATGCGTACGAATCCGAAACAAAAAAGCAGTCACGAGTTTGGGTGTTCGAAAATGAGTTAAAGCCAACAAAAATTGTTCGTTCACGGAGTGTTGCAAAAAAAATGGTGGCCACGTTTGTCTCCAAAACCGGCCATGTTGCGACTATTCCTCTTCAGGGACAAAGAACGGTTAATGCAGAATGGTATGCTAGCGTTTGTTTGTTTGGTCGTTTCTGAACTCCGTAAAGAGAACTGCAACCGCCGCATCATCCTCCATCACGACAATGCGAGTTCTCACACCGCGCACGGAACAAAAGAGTTTTTGGAGCAAGAAAACATAGAATTATTAGACCATCCGCCGTACAGCCCCGACCTAAGCCCTAATGATTTCTATACTTTCCCTAAAATAAAGAATAAATTGCGTGGTAAGAGATTTTCATCACCTGAAGAAGCTGTGGACGCCTACAAAACGGTCATTTTGGAGACCCCAACTTCCGAATGGAATGGTTGCTTCAATGATTGGTTCCATCGTATGGAAAAATGTGTCAAGATAAATTGTGGTTTTGGATGGGGCTTCATCACCAAATGCAGAAACCATCCGATCAACACACTGTTTTTGTGTTAAACCATTTCGAAAGCCATAATAAATCATCGCTCTTGAATTTTCTCGAGTCAATTCCATTTTCTCAACGACTAAACAAGTTTGTCAAGACCTTGTGACAAGACCGAGAATCTTTTTTAAAATAAATAAATGGTATTCAATTTATAAAACCAAGGAGTTTTCAATTAAAAAGATTTAAATATGACAGGAACAGTGGAAATATTCCATTCCCGATACTTTTAGTGCCGCCCTCGTAAATGTTTAAAGTGGTTTAAGTTTAAAATACTATTACTGTACTGGAAAGGCTGATAAGTGTTAATTTCGTACTTAATATTTAATAAAAATGATACTCATAAACATTCTCTATTTTACTCCATAAAATAAGTAACTAATGTATAATTAAGCCAATAATTATTCACATACTGCACCTACACTTTATTAAAGACACACATTAAAATGCAGTAAAATATAACTGATACTGCGTTTTAAACAGCAAAATAGTACATGACACGCATAATTTTGCAGTACTAACTCAAATTACTGCATTTTAGTCTGTTTGTGCGTACTTTCTGACTAAATTTTAAGTGTCGTAACGGCTCAGATTTTTCAATATTTTTTTGAAAATAGTTTTTAAATATAAAATAATAACCTAAGGGCGTATTTTCTTTTGTAAAGTCATTCTTCGAAATCCGGTGCGCCCGATGGCCATCAAAACATCCGTCAAAAAACCTTGTAACATGAAAAAAAAACAAATCAAAAAGTTTTTCGCTGTTTTCTCGAAACCGCGTTTTTGCTCATACTGCGTTTTAGGGCCTGCACGGCAGTATGTTTATTAGTAAGGGTCAGGTCAAACTAGCGGACGCGTAATAGCATACAGCGTAACGTGAGCGACACAACGGTATTCTTTACGCACGCTACGTTAAGCATCGTCGTCGCGCGGTTACAAGCCGTACTCGTAGCTACGTTGATTATGCCTCTACGCTACGCTTGTATCACGCTAGGGTGATATTTTGTTCTCTGTTTGACCATATCTTTACATTTTAATATTAATATTACTCTACTGGTCGATACCCGGGATTTTAAGCCAATGCTGCTTTGCATATGTCCTCGTAAGTTTGGAATTATAAAAATTAAATGTAGTAAATTAAAAATAGTAAACAGTATAGTATATCCATTACAGCATTACGTAGAAATCCAATAACACAACTAAATTATTCTACAGACAGTCAGAAGAGTCCAATATGCATAATAACGATAATGGATTCAGTGACGCAAGACCCGAGCTGCAAGCTTCACCGTGTTTCAAAATATGTAAATTTCAATATTTATGCCTTGTGAAGTGGAAAGAAATATTTTATTTGCATCGAGTGTTGCGATGTTTCCGAATAGTTACCGTTTTAAAAACGTAAATTGTATTAGGTACTAGTAATACAATTTACGTTTTAGAGTAGGTACTAGTGCTAGTGTATCGATGTTTTAGTTTAGAAATGAATTTTATTTTCTCTACCAAAAAATACTTCAAATTAAAATAGGGCTTTTCTTTTTGATTTGATATGTAATAAGTCGCAAAAGTTATTTAGAATTACTTAAAGTCTGGTAGTTATTGCGACTTATGACATACTAGTTCCGTCCTGCAGTTACACTCGCGTTTTACAGGTTATAATAGCCTACGTGTTAATAAAAAAAGGAAAAAAATATATAAGGAAAGGGTATGCGAAGTATGCGCGAATTCCGAGTTGATTCCATAGTTAAACTATTTCATAATTATGAGCCCTTTTAGATTAGCATACCCTTTTCTTATAGCTCTGTATCTATCAAAATCTATTACTATAGCTAATCAAGCGACGCCCCGCTTTCACCCACGCGACGATGCTGATGAAAAGTACCCTGTGTTAATCCGAGGCTTCCTCTATTCCATATCCTCTATTCCATATCCTCTATTCTATATCCTATTTTTAATTGGTGGTTGTTATTACACACACATAAACTTTCACAAATGTACCCAAGTTTGAAGGCATTATTTGACAGATCATAGACATTGATCATAGATCATAGACATTGACAGAGACAGATAAGGATGCCAATAGTTTTAGAAAATTTAGATCTTTTTTAAAAAGCCTTCAAACTTGGGCCTATTATATTGTTAATAGTAGAGGATTTTATCATTACATGTAATTATCATTACAGAATGCTAAGTGACGTCGCTAATACAATTAGTGACGTAACAAGAGAAACGCTCTCAAAGACTGCTGAAGACGAACCTAGCAACGAAACATTATGTTCCAACCACCCTTCCCTTTAATTCCCTCAAACGTTTGATCCACTTTACCACCGTCACGTCAGTAAACAGCTTTTAAACTCAACATCAAAAATAAATTACAATACCGAGATTAAATTGAATCTCCCAGCTTATTCCTACCTTCTTTCTTGCCAATGAATAAATTAGCATTTTATCTAAATGGCGTATCTCCTTAAAAAGCGCTTTCGGGACATAAAGGAAATTGTACGCGGCGAAGCCTTTTCAATATTACGTCCAAGGAATATTTCGGACAATAAATCAGGGTTTTTCGTAACAAAAAGACCGCCCAGAGCGAAATGTTTCTATTCATTACGTCGAATTTAATCTTCGACGGGATCAAAGAGAATTGTTTGTAGCAAATAACAAATTAAATGGGGAGTGCTCTGGTTAGTTAAAGGTGTCGTGTTTTCTGACGTCACTTCGAGAATGATTGAGTGGAAATCATTCAGGAAGTTCACACGAGCGGTTATGGGCTGATTACACGTAAAGAGTACACTTGCGAGGCAGTAAATGGCACACTCGGCCGGAAAAACAAATCATGGTTCTAGTATCTGTCTCGCCTCGTCAACCTGTTTATACAAACCAAGTACTCGGCCGAGGGCTCTGTCTCGTCACGTATTCAACCCATTAGGTAGATATTACAAAGTATTTCATTGGTACTAGAATTCAGTGACAATATCTACCTATATTCTTTAAGCCGGGCGCTAAAAAAAATTATAAGGAGCTCTCTTCTCGTCTGGTCGAAGCATCACGTGACCAAAATGCTGGCCTCTATCTCGCCCAAAGGGTGAGCATCGCCATACAACGTGGTAATGGGGCCAGCGTTTTGGGAACAATTCCCGCAGGCAGCGGCCTTTTAGATTAGTTTAGTTTAGTTTTATTGGTTTAGTTTTTTAATTTAATTATATATTGTAATATTCATTTGTAATTTCATAATTTAAGTCTCTGTGAATAAATAGAGGTAGTCCAACACCCGTCCGAATAGCACTTGCGCGAAGAGCACCCAGCTTAGTCCACGAAGAGCACCTATCCATTTTTTTGGCAGATGCTCTTCGTGGATTCAAATTTATTTTTACATTTATGTCCACGAAGAGCACCTACCACTTAACAGCCTAGTGTTGAATAAAAGATATCGATAAAAATCACTGAACGTTTTTTAATTATTAGATAAATTACCTATTTGATTGTCATGTAGTTGCAGCAGCAGAAAAACTTCAGTGTTTGACCAGAATCACTTTTAAGTATGGTTTCTGAAACACACTAATTCGCATCCTGTGTTATAACTTATCAACTTCGGTCATTCTTCCGATAATCTTTTTCTTCAAATGAAATAAGTTCTCAAATGTACTCAACGCAGTAAAAATGCCTCTGATATTTGCAATGAGCACTTACCATCAGATAGCCGTCGAAATAAAAAAAAAATCAGCGCCGATCATATCTCGTCTAAAAAGTACCACACGACATAATAGTAGGTGTTTATTAAAAATCATGATGTCCTCAAAACCGACCACGATAACGCATGACAGCTATCTAATCATATGCATCTTATGATATAAAGCTCTACTCCTTTTCCAAATGAATCCGAATCTCCCAAATATCTCGAAGATAATCTATCACTCGCAGACCATACCTCAAACAAGTGCACTTACTCGTATTCGCTTGACATTCGTAAGGCCGATAAAAATCAACATGCATGCTACTGATCTGATAGACGGAGAGCTTACCCTTCCAATACGTATTTCTGAGGGTTTTTTCCAAAACAATAATACAGCTATGCATGTATTTCCGGGCAGCTTAAATTGAATATTCACTTGAAGAAATCATAGAAGAAAATCTGCAACGGTAGGTATATTATAATATTTGGAGTGGTTACAAGTAGACTTTTTTAGGCATTCAGGAGGTATAAAATGTAGCTGGCTTTGTTATTTAATGAGCATGATCATACAATAATAGTTTTTCTTTATTATTGAAATAAATAAAAATACTTAATGAGCCTATATTTTAATATTGAATTTGTTTATAATTGGAATAAAAAATTATTATAGACTATGATTATACCTAAAACCTAGTTATAATTTTCAGCGTCCATTAAATTGCAGTAATTAAATTACTTGCTTTCCTTTGTTTTCGGACACTTCGGTATTTCAACGTGAGTATTTCTGCGAAAGATATTTTTATCTGTTACACAATTACGACACACTTTATTTGCCTACACAGGAAATTGCCTTTTAAAGTGAATTTTCCAATCAAACTCCCCGACTCCCCGTCCATAATCTCGATCCAATTTCTGTTCGATTTACGTATCGTTACGTACCGCATTCGATTCTAGAGGTATTCGAAAGAGGCGTCACCTAAACGTCTCGGTAGCGAGTGATCGAGCCCTAACAGATTCCCGATCCTGCCAGATTGCGGGACCTAATGTGTGTATGTCTGTAGTTATTGGGGTTCAGAGGTTACCAGTTTGGAGAGCATTCAAGTCTTTTAAGATGATTAGAGCTAGGCTGGTTTTGATTCCACCTCTATTGTGCAAACCGCTAGCGTGTGTGAGTGGGTGTTTCCAGATAGATATAATCTAGGTGTAATCAAGTCGCGAGTGAATTGGTTTCTTCTGGGCAATCGTGCTCCATAGTAGACCATATCGCTGCATACCATCAGGCAAGATGGCGGTCAAACGCAAGCCTATGACTGAATTTAAAAAAATCTGCAGGTTTAAGTTACAGCTACGGCATTCTTCCTGTCATCATCATCGTGATCAACCTATTCCACCCACTGTTTAGTATAAGACGATTTAGCGCGCCATCTACTACGGTCCTGTGCATCGATCAAGTATGGTCCTGTGCCAGTCTTACCCACTGCCTTCTATGAGACTAATTCTTCGTATGCTTGTTGATAAATCTTCGTTTCAGTAACGCGGAGAGCGGAAACGTCTATGGCGTGAAACTAAATTAGATGAAAACCATCCCGGACTGTGGTCGTGTATATAATTATGTTCAAGACTCCAGTTAAAAAGTACGCGTAGCATGCGTCAAGTTCAATACCGTCAATCTCTAGAGCAGAGGGGCTGTAAGACTAATTTTTGCCCTATGTAATGTAACAATTCAATTATTATATAAAAGACAACACAATTAAATTGGATTAAATTCTACAGGCTGTAGAATTGATCAAGCTGCAACTAAGTGAAAATACGTTGCAATAAGTTAGAATTGTTTCGACTATAATGTATACCACATAGCAGTCCCTATTTTGTATCTCTCTAAATTTGCTTTACATGTTCGCGCTTTCCGATAAACTGTTGCATGAAATTGCAATTAACACGTCAACTAATCTCACCGTGTACCAAGTAAACAAGCCAAAATAAACAATGCCATTTGGACATACGCTTGAACTGAACACTTTATAATTCGGCTAGCAAATCTGTGTCAGTCTACTCTAAAATCACCTCACTTTATTTGCAATGCATTCAATTTAGAAAACTTTTGTACAAGTGCGAAAATAAGAAACTGTGGACTCTGATTGGCCCACTCAAGGTAACGAGAACAACACTGGCTTGCTATTGGTTAGATCAATTTTCATAAGCCACGTTCATGCCAATGTGTTGACAGAAAACGTTCACCAAAGTGTTGTTCAACTATTTTAACCGTAAATCACACGAGGGTCTAGCGTAAATATTTGAATACCGCGGAAGGCGAGGCGTGTCGGCAACCGGAATATACGACACGAGGATTTGTAAGAGGTTTTTAAATCGAGCACATATTTTTTGAAATGGAAAATGTGATATCGATTCGGTGCTACTTGAAGTTAGTAATGGTAATAAATGTAGCGTCAACGTGAAATACGACTGTTTCTATTTTTGAACAAAATTCGCATTAAATCCTGGACTGGAAAGCCCTCGTTTTATAATTAGAAGTTAAAAATAAAGAATACAAAAATAGAAAGACCATTACAATTTTACTCCACTCAACTTGGTAAAGGCCTTGACGAGACGGGGAAAACAAAATGTAACAATTTCTTCGTAATTTTTCGGCATATAAAGTATCAAATGTCCATTCACATGCTCTGCTTCGAAAGGCGCACTTAAGATCTGTTTACCATTCTAGGTTGGGCTTGTTTTAGCAATATTCGACACTGTCATGCCTCACTTTATATCAGGCGTGTTCGTAGGTCAAACGCCTTGCTGGTTAACCAAAAATTAACCATTCTAGGTTGGGCTTGTTATAGCAATATTCGACACTGCCATGCCTCACTTTATATCAGGCGAGTTCGTAGGTCAAACGCCTTGCTGGTTAACCAAAAATTAATATTTTAGATAAAAAATTAGTAATTGTCAAGTCAAAAAAATAAATAAAAAAGGTAGAGCTTATATAAGTTAGTAAGATAGAGTTAAGTAAGATTATAATAAAAGTGCAAGTCGAAATTTTCAAACTCAGGAATTTCGGTCTGATGAAAAAAGACCGGACAAGAAATACCTAAATTAGTTTGGAGTTGCTGATCAATATTGTCAGGAAGTGTTTTGAAATCTTTTTTCATCTAGGCCACATACTTAACATTTTTTTTCATATCAAAATGAATCAAAAATAAAAAAAAAGTTTGCATTCCCATCCGGTCCCTCTCCACTTGATCGCTCACAATAATAAACAAAAAAATATTATACATACGAGTACGTCCGGAGAAGAAATGCAATGGCGTATGTGAATTCCAACAATCCGCACTTGGCTAGCGTGGTGGAATACGGCCTAATCACCCTTCGAGGGTAGACCTGTATCCCAGCAGTGGGAGGATTAAAGGTTGCATATGATGATGATGATGATAAATTATACAAAAAATATTGGCTCTCTTCAACACTGTCAAATAAATCGTTCATATCAGAAAGAAGTACTTCTTGAAAAGATATCGCCAGCAGAAGTCGGACGCTTCTTGGCACAGTTTCTGCTCACTTAGCTCCCAGCGTGGCCCATAAATTATGCAATCATGGTGTCAATAAGATGAATTCTCCGCTAAAAGGTTCGATAAAATGTTCTTAATGGAACCGACGGAAACTGAGTTTTTGGAATCGAAAACTAAATTCTTGGAACTGTACCATTCATTGTTCATTTGTTCTTTTTCTTACCCGTCGTTTAAAAAAAAAATGTATCTTTCTTTTTTCTTTTTTTTATATAAAACTAGCTGACTCGACAGACGTTGTCCTGTCAAAAGCCATTGCGTCAATTCTATGTCAAATATTACGTAACTATAGCAACCGTAGTATGTTGATGCTAACTTGTCAATTTATAGTAAAAATTATCAGTATATATATAATTTGCAATAAATTAAAATTGCGACAATAATTTGAGATTTAAACTATCCTATCTCTCAACTTGGATCGAACTGCATATGGTGTGCGAATTTTATTATAATCGGTTAAGTGGTTTAGGAGTCCATTGAGGACAAACATTGTGACACGAAATTTATATATATTAAGATAAATCCGCATTTGACGACCAATTCGCCTATTGGTAAGTGACGATGTGGTCGAAGATGAAACACGCAGATTAAGAAGATACATATTCACTCTGATCTTCCTTCCTTTTCAAGATTATATCTTAGATCAATGTTGTGTAAAATGATAAGTTATTTTACAATTTTGTTCGGCTGAATAACGTTCCCGACCTTTGCCGGAGAAGAAATATACATAGGTACAAGAAAAAAAAATACATTTTTTTAATTTAAATTTTCAACGAAGTATTATATATATAGGTAGCTGAAATGTCATCGTGGTGCTTAATTTTTCTTTGAAGCACATATTTTTATTATATCGTCTCAAAACTTACCCATTCACATTTTTTTTTCAAAAAATTAGAAGTGAAAAATACACGTAAGCTTAAGAACAACTTTTAAAATCGAACCAAGTTACTTTTTATCCCCATAATTTCATGAATTTAACTAAATCGGAATAGTAATCTACTATCTGATGCAACATCATTTTCCATCGAGGTCAAAACAACATAACGGAAACAAGCGATAGAAATCGCATTAAAAAAATAATAGTTAAAAAAACTAAAAAACACGCTTTGTTTAGTGTATTGTCATCGGTCCTCGATATATAGATCTACAAAGTTTGAAAGAAATCTGACCGTTTAAAGTGGGTCAAAAACGCGCTCAAAGGAGTCGGTTACAAACATACATACTCGTACAAACATACAGGTGAAGTTAATAATAAAATAAAAAAGTAAATAAAAATAATTAAATAAAGAAAAAATAAAAGAGCGTGTTAAAAAAACCGACGCATCTTTAAATAACGAGTTAAAAGTTTTAAAAATATAGTTTTGTAAAAGAAACGAAGGATTTATCACAAAAATAGAATTGTGGCGAATTTACGTTTTTTCGTGACGAATTTACTTTGTGACCAGTCCAACTGACAACAATATCCAACAAATAAATGACAAAATATTTGCAATAAAACCTGTATTATGTTGTGCCTACCTATCTATCTATAGCCACAGCAGGATTATCCTCGAAGCAACAAAAGAACTTAATCCATCATAATACGTCCCATCTCTTCCACATTGAGGGAAGCTACAGGGAAGTCGTCTTGGCCACGAATCTCATATCTCAGTGAATGATAGTTACAAATTGCGCTACCGGTTTAGGAGTGTCACTTTTGTAGTCTTGGATATTTCTGCTGTGTGACTTCCTATGTAATATTTACTTATATGATGTCTCACAATTATCAAAGTCTACCTATATTTGGTAGTTTGCTTGATTTAGAAGTGAGATTGAATTATGAGCTTACTAGCTACGCCCGCGGTTTCACCCGCGTTTCCCGGGATAAAAGTAGCCTGTGTTAATCCAGACCATGAATAACCTTCCTTCCAAATTTCATGTTAATCCGTGCAGCCGTTTTTGCGTGAAAGAGTAACAAACATACACACATCCATACTTTCTTACAAACTTTCGCGTTCATAATATTTAGTAGGATATTCTCAGATTCAACATCAAGAACACGATTTTACAAGAAGGAATATATCTAAAACACTAGACATTGGTCTTCTTTTGCTATCCTCATTTCATCCATATATAGGGCTAAGCCGAAAAGAGCTCATAGTACTCATCATTATGAACAACTTTTACTATGGGACCAACTTGAAATTCGCGAAAAATAAATCAGCTGTTCCATACATTTTGTCGAGTGTCATTGTCATTTTTCTATGGAACAGCTAAATTTTTTCGCGAATTTCGAGTTGGTCCCATAGTAAAAGTTGTTCATAATCATGCGTACTGAGCCCTTTTCGATTTAGCATACCCTTTATGAATAACCCTGTATACTATCGTCACGCCTCCACTGAAACGTCGCTCTTTGCTTTAAAACGAGCTTGACTATTATTATTCCAGTTACACAAGTACCCTTGACCCAGCATTTAAATTGCGACCCGGCTTAAGACTAGCAAGCACTCAAGATGCCAACCCTCTGTAAGTATCGTTTCACAAAGATTGAGGTGGATATTCCGAAAATATATGAGCGCGTCAACCGAAACCGCGGACTGACAGCTGAAATAGCGGAATAGTTTTGTGGGGCGGGGAACATTTCAAGTCATGAAATAGTGGCGATGGAGAAACTGTAAACCTAGCACAAATTTTGACGAACAATACATAGGGAGATAGAACAAGACATTATTTTTACAAAACAAAAAATAAAGACCGACTTCAAAAGACCGACTAATGAGTTATTCATCTATTTGTCGCGCACGTACTTAATGGAAATTTAAGACTTATATTATTATGGTTTTCTCATGGATACCATTATCAGAACTGGACTAAATTGAAATGGGACTAAATGGGAAGCGTCAGCTTTCTAATAGAAAAAGAATCATCAAAATCGATTCACCCAGTCAAAAGTTATGAGGTAACAAACATTAAAAAAAAAAAAAACATACAGACGAATTGATAACCTCCTCCTTTTTTGAAGTCGGTTAAAAATGTATGAACAGCTGCGCCCCGCGGGTTACATTAATCTAGGTTATAAGCTTTTGTACTAAATTTCATCCAAATTCGCTCAGCCGTTTTTATCGTGATTGAGTAACAAACTTTCACATTTATAATATAATGTTAGGTATATTACTAGGATTTGTAGGATAGAATGCTGTTTCCATTTACGCCCGACACCGCCGTCCAATTTTGCATACATTTTATCTATTGAATACTCAATTTTGACTCAAAATGGATACTAGACATGACTGTGGTGCTGCTTTCAGTTTCTGAAAATACGAAATTGAAAATACTACCATGAAATATTTTGAAGTATTTTAAGTGTGTGCAACTGATACTGTGACTGTTTACGACTTATAGCTGAAATGGGTAAGTATTTTTCTTGAAATATGTATAAGATGTTTGTTTGTGCTTTGTTTTATGCTTTTTCAGTATTTTACTAAGTATATTTTTGATTTCCTTTTTGTCGTATCAATAAAGAGCTATTGTACTGTAACAATATTTCCACTCTATTAAAAAAGCAGTTTCAGAAGTCTTTTGTAACAAAACAGGTATTTCGCTTTATCCCACCCCACAGAGCAATTCCTAAAACGATATTTCTTGTACACATCCAGCCGTATCCAGCCGTTGTTATACCCCTAGAGAACTGTAAACCACTCTAGCTACGTAATGATACAATTTTCTCTATAATATCCTTTGTCTCTACTTGGAAGTCTATTGGGTTGGTTGCACGTAACGAGCACAGTGGCGAGACAGTGTCCGCGGCTGAATACGCGGTTTGTGTAAACATTTTGACGAGGCGAGACAGTAAGAACCAAGGTTTGTTTGCTCGGTCGAGTGTGCTCATTTACTGTCTCGCTACTGTACTCGTTATGTGTAATCAACCTATTAGTATAAAAACTAGTTGCTCACCTGTCTGCCATTCTTGCTTATTTATTTTTTGTATTTTCTCAAAGTAATTTTTCGTGTGATGGGAGGCTTAATTTGACCGCTATGTCACCTAATGGTGAACAACGATGGAACACGTCAGACGCCTAGAAGAAAAAGGATCTGAACGAATGTGGTGGAGGAATAAGAGATGACTGGTTTAGCCATTAAGGACACATATTCCACGATAATAGTCGGTGTACTAGATATGACCATCTCATTGTTATGACCAGTTTTAAAATGTGGCCGTCCCTGAAATCGCAAAAAAGCAACTGTTCCAAAGAATAATGTAATTCACGTTCATCAAAACGAATGGGACTGCTGATTTTTATTCGACTTCCAAAAAGGAGGAGGTTCTCAATTCGGATGTTTGTATATATTTTTTTTTTTTTTTATGTATGTTCGGGCATAACTCCGTCAAATATAGACGGTTTTGCAAAATTATTTTTTTTATTTCTTATTTTCAGGATTGGTTCCATAGTGATACTCGTTAAAATGTTGTGGCTATGTATGAACAAAAATAAACGTATAAATACCTACAAACGAAAATAAGATAAAAGAAACCACGAGTTGCGCTGGCCACCCACCCGGAACACTCTTAGACAGAAATATCATAATAATAGCTTAATGCGAAAACGATTATTTGCGGGAATAAATTACTCGTATATTGTTTTCCCACTGTGCATTATGGTTGAACGAATCTGAATGATGTTTAGTAATGACGGGTGTAGGTTATTGCTTTAGTAAAAGTGCAATCACAGATTTGTACAAGTTATAGTACCAAATGAACAAGAACAGTTTGTACAAGAAGTAATAAAAAAACACAACTTGATAGCATAAGTTTCAATTTGTTTTGTATGCTAGAAGCGCCTTTTGAAGGTTTTGGGCCAAATGTCAGATTAAAGATTACGCATTAAAACATAAGTTGAGGGAAAAGTTTTTTAACATATTTAATTTAAAAAAAAAAAAAAAAAAAAAAAAACGTTAAAACCTTCCACTACCTGAATAGACTCAACACAATAAAAGCAAATATAACTCTGCGGTTAAGTACAGCAACGAGCTACGTAAGACGGCTGCTGGTTGGAAGTGGACGCGTAAGGCAGAAGATCGTGCCATACTCGTATGTTGTACCTTAGGAGATAGGTTTATATCCAGCAATACAAACCCTAAGTTTTGATAATTAGGTACACTTACATAAAAAACACGGTTTTGATATATTTTCATTAAGTACTAGCTGACCCGGCAGACTTCGTACTGCCATACAGTACTTCTCTATGGTACTGCCTAATTAAATATAAACACTGCACAAAACACTATTTACAATTTTATACTTCTATTACAATTATAGGTACTTCAACTTCAACTTCAATTTTTGTTAATGGCTTCTGCGGGGTTGCCACAATTTTGCCAGTGTCGCGTGGATAGAGTGGAAGATACACGATGGAGATTGATCGGTGACATTTATTCAAATGATCGGTGTTACAATCATTTTTCCCCCATCTGAGTTTACTTGTCAACTTGTCTGAAACCAATAGGACAACACAAACATACACAAGACAGCACAAAAAAAAATAACACCAATACATGAAAAATACATGTTATTATCATATATTAATATAAAAAGTAAAATAAAATGTATGTACATATACTTATTACAGTTTAATTTTGTTAATTTGGATGAAATTAGTATAAAAGATAATTAAGTATAGGTACGAATTTGGTTCGTGTATCAGTTGACAAAAGCAAACTCATCAATGAAAAAAAAACACTGACATTGACAGTTTGTTGTTGTTTCAACTTCTTTTTAATTTGAAATGACTTGGAGTCAAATCCTTCGAAATTTTAAAACAAATGAATGAACTACGATTTCGTTTTCTTTTTTTTGTTTTATCTGTGCTCCAACGCACACTGTTTTGATAGATATGATTGAATTTGAACTTTGTACAGAGGTAATAAAGTGCAAATTGACTCTTGGACGTTAGGAACATACCTACATTCCTTAAACAACAGTGAGTGCTTGCAATTCAATATGAACTTTAAACAATAGCAATAAAGCTCGTTTTAGTTAGAAAACGTTTGTATGGGAAAAAGAAAAGGGCTGTTTTTAGGGTTTTTCAATATTTCTGAGAGATTTTCTTAATATTTTTTTTCCGTAAGAACCTTCTCCTAATGATAACAAATACAACAAAAAAAGAATTAGTGAAATCGGTCCAGCCATTCACGCGTGATGCCGTGACCAAGGAAAACGGATTTCATTTTTATATATATAGATTGAAAGAAAAAAAAACGGTGGTTCCTTTTTTTAAGACTCTTAGCTATTTCACACTTGTGCACCTACCCATTTTATACTATTTTGTAAATTTACAAAGAAAACCGCGAGCGCAGTCTCCATAATATTATCTTAGTTCTCTACAATACCTATGTCTCTACATTGGTAGAGGATGGCAGAGACGTGACATCGTGTTCCTGCAAGTGCTAGTCGCTGTCACAGTATTGTACTGTGAAATGATATGTGGAAATGCATTTTAGTTCAACGTGCTTGTTGAAATGTACCAAATTTTAGCAGAGAAAACGTGAAGTAGCTAGTTTGTTCAAGTTTACTCGTCTAAAATGTTTAGATTTCTAAAGTTTACAACACATTCACATGTCATTATTTTTTTATGGTGGCACGCTAAAGTTAAAATAAAAGTAAAGCCCCCTTATAATGAGTCCCTAATAAATCAATGTATGTAATGTGTTTTAATGTATCTTTTCTATCCATAGGTTTCCTGGAAGAGATTGCTCTTAGTAATAAGCCAAGTGTTGCGCTAGTTTTTATCGGTGTTGTGTTTTTGCTTGTAATTTTGGTGTACCAAATAAAGGTTTAGTGGCATAATGTCTAAAAGCGCAAAATTACAGAGGATAGTGAAATGTCCAAAGAGTGGTAAGTTCAGACGTCCAAAGCGTATAATGACAAAATAAACAAAAGTGCAAAGCTCACAAAAACGAAAGAGCTGTCACTCTAAATCCATCTATGATCTATGATGTACCCGACCATGTTCGTCATCGGCATGGTGGGGTACAGCCAGCTGGGCGTGAGGCGCGACGTCGCGCTCTGTCGCTACGTGTGGCGCGTGCTGCGCGGGGACCTGCACCACCCCGCGGTGCTGGCGGCGCTGCGGCTGTGCGCGCCCGAGGAGGCAGCGACCAGGCGCCGTAGGTTACCTACATTTTGCGTGCCCCGTCATCGGACGAACTTGCAGAAGTTTGCCCCCATGTCACGCGCTATAACGTTATTAAACAGGATATCTAACGAAATTGACATTTTTATATGTAGCCTGTCTGAGTTCACAGGGGCAGCTCGCATACTTTGTGAAACGGCCATTTAAACGTGTTAGATAAGTAATTTAATTAATTTATTAATGTTTGTTTTTATTATGTACATGTTGTTTAGTTTTTATGTAAGGGTAGCACCGAATTGGTGAATACTGTTATGGTGTTACCATCTGTTTTATAAATAAATAAATAAAATAAATAAATAAATAAATCTATCTACCTAATTACTAGTTAGTTAAATTTGGGGAGCAGATAAATGTTTTTTTAAAAACTAAAATAAAACTACGTGTAGCCGATTCAGAGGCTCTATTCTTACTGATGTTAATACATATTTTACTTATAACGAAACTTACTCGACTAAGGTGGTCTTATATCTAGGAATGCTTATTCAGCGTCTGCACTGCGGTGGCCGTTACTCAGAACCGGCGGCTAACTGCAGTGTCAGCTACTTATTCTAAAGCAGAGGGTTGTGGGAGATACATAACTCCTCCCTCCCTAAGTGGAAAATTATCGGGGCGTTCGATTTGCGAAAGACCTCGATAATTTTGTATACACGGAATTACTTTTAAGTATAAAACATATAGAATAACTAAAACTATACATAGTGCTACGAGTCCTAATGCTATAACACTGATTTTAGAGTCCTTTTCTCTGTTAATCACTTTTTCAAACACGTCACTATTTTTTAGGGCGAAAGCCATATATTTCACTTCGTCTAGTCCAACCTCGTGCATGTTAAGTGCGCGTGCATCGGATAAGTCCTCGGTCGCGCGCAGTCTCGGTAGCTTGATGATGGGTAGCGGCTTAACAGCATCCGTCTCGGTGTAGATTCGGTGATGTCGGATGGTGAGGCCGTTAACATTGACGTCACAGGGCTTGTTTAACGTCACGACGTACGTACCTGATATTGGCTGTTTAGAGACTTCTTCCCCACATATTTCCGTAAGGGTGATTTCTGCTTTGGTGAAAAGTATCCAATTGTTGTCATTAACTTTCTGCAGCTTTACGTCTTCTATATGGATAGGGTACTGCTTGCAGCTGGTGATGTTGTTCTCGTACACCATGAGTTTCTCTTCACAAGAGAGTCCGCTGTACAAGGCTCGATTGTCGTCGTTGCAGAGGAACTCGTCTCCAGCGGCGAGTGGGCGGCACGGCTTCACGATCGGCTGGTACTTCAATCCTTTCGCCAATAGGTAAGGGTATTTAGGAAATATAGCTACGGTTAGGTTTGTGGGTTTGAGGAAAATAGGTAAAGTGTACATTTTGAAATAATTATACTTATAGTTATCGGTTAGCGGAATTTCCATGACAAAAGTGATTTGGTCTCTTTTCATATAAGATTTCACAGAAATAGTTTCCTCTATTTTGGCTAAATTTAATTCGGTGGGTACATACACCAAATTCTCTGAATTCGCTATTACTTTTAAATGATATAGTAGTTCGGTAGAATTAATAATAGACTGATGTAATATAGAGCTTTTGCTTAGAGCTAGTGCGGTTTCAATTTCACTTAACCTAATGAATATAGTTCTAAAGCTACTTAAAAACAAACTATATAGTCCTAACACATAAGAGGACTCAGCTAAATTATTTTCTTGTGTTATTGTCTCCTTAAGGATTGCTTCAACCCTTTTCAAACGGGTGTCTACTGTTATCGAGTTTTGATAGATTAATTCTGTTGCGTTTACGAGGCTATCTAACATTTTTGAGACTATAGTGATTTTCTTTGAAGTAATAGTTTGGTCGTGGCTTAGTTCGGAGGTCAACTGATCATATTTGATTGCGTCATCATGGTCTAGATTACCGGTTATTATTTTAATTATGGACCCTAATGGATTAATTAATCCTCGCTTGAAGCGTTGTGGAATTAGCTGGTAATATTTATCTATAGTTATATCGCGCATATACTCTGCATGCATGAATATATCAATAAATTTGTGAGGGAAAGTTTTGTTGGATGAAAGTAATCGCTGAAATTCAGTAAATTTCGAGTTGACGAGTTTTAGGTCAATCCAGATATTATTTAATTTAATGGTTTTTAGAATTGTCCAGTTGTCAGTTTGTATGTAAGCTTGACCTTTCTTTACAGGCAGGAGTCCCGGGTTTCCTTCAAGTGATTGAAGATGAAGGGCGGCTGTCGACGTCGCTAGCATCAGACTGCACCTGCGGAGGGCGTTTTATGTTTTTAATAGGAGCTTTCGTGCTTTTCTTTTCAGCTTCTCTTTTAATTGGGACAACGTTTTTACCGGTCATACCTATTATTTTTGCCTTTTTGTACCTCGGTTTTTCTTTGCTCAATCTTTTATTTATGTCTTTTACGAAGACGGTCTCCGGAAGTTCTATATTAGTTTCGCCGCCTCGTTTTTCTCTAACCTTTTCCTTTCCGGCTTTTAATTTCTCGGCTATGTGTGCGTATAGGAATTGCGTTCGTTTCTTGTGGTCTTTAATCAGTTGCTGAGTGTAAAGTTTTTCAAGTTCTAGGTCGAATGGGTTATCAGTGTCGGTGTGTCCAAAGACAACTTCGAAGGGTGTTAATCCTGTCGCTGTGTGTATGGTGTGATTGTAAGCCATGACTGAGTACGTCATGACGGACGCGGCATCCGTGCATTTTTGTTCATACTTGGCCAGTCTATATATCTCTATTATGGTTGAATGAAATCTTTCTACAAGTCCCATAGAGTTCGGGTTATTTACGGTGCCTATGTGTCTTTCTATTTTGTGTAGACTGAGAAATTCTTTCATGAGGTCGTTATTAAATTCGGTACCGGGGTCAGAGTTAATTTTCTTGGGTATACCGTAGAATGAGAAATATTTCAGTAGCGCTCGTACGACTTCAGGGGTGGATTTATTCGTAATTTCAATAGCCTGCCCTAACTTGCTGAAGGCATCAATTAGGGTTAGGTAATATTTTCCTTCGATTGTGAAAATGTCTATGAAAATTTCTTGAAACGGGGCATTCTGCGTTTGCGTCAATTGTAACATGGGTTTTAGTGGTTTTCGCTCATACTTTGTCTTTTTACAGGCGTCGCAGTTATTAATTATAGCTGAAACAATTTCGTCCATTTTATTCCAATAATAATTTCTACGGATTCTGACTAATGTTTCCTTAATCCCGCGATGGCATGTTTTACCGTTGTGGTATTTTAAAACTATTGCCTTTTGTTCGCTTTCGTTGTCTACACAGACTACTCTTTCGGTACATTCAAATATATTTATTGTTCCTTTCCTGAAAATTTCTATTACAACATTGCTGAATTGTATGCGGTGTTCTTCGTTTTCGAAATATATAAAATATTTAATTTTTGGTCTAATATATTCCTTGAGGAAGTTTTTCACTAGTTCTACGTTATTAAGGGGGAGGAAAACTTCTAGAATTTTGTGTTTTTCATACGATAGGTTTTTCACGTGGAGTTCATTTTTAAGCCAGGAATATACTAAGATTTGATTTGGTTTTGTATCTATGGCTTCATGTAAAATCGGTATTCCGTTTGAATCTAGATCTTCCACAGAGTGTATAGTCTGTGACTTAGAGCTCCCTGAGGGGGATGGTATAACGGGTTTCTCTATTTCCAATTCTGTTAGCATCTCGGTGGCTTCCGACGAGTCAGATATGCTTATTGTCTCGCTTATTTCTGATACTGTCGTAGTCGTTGAGTCCTGTCGTTTTTTGTCTAGGTTTACTCTCATTGAATTAGCGTCTTCGTCAGTCAGGGCGTTGATTTTGATTCTACTTAAGGCATCCGCGTTTGTATTTTGTTTTCCTTTTTTATATATTATCTCGAAGTCGAAGTCCTGAAGGCGTAGCCTCCATCGGGTCAGTTTACTGTTTGGGTCTTTCAGAGAGTTTAGCCAAGCTAAAGGTCTATGGTCAGTGTAGATGAAGAATTTTCGTCCGTACAAGTAAGGGCGGAAATGTTTTGTTGCCCAGATGATGGCGAGCAACTCTCGCTCTATGGTACTATAGCGTGTTTCTGTGTCGCTTAACGTACGGCTCGCGTATGCAACTGGTTTGTCACTACCAACTTGTCCTTGGGAAAGGACAGCTCCCAGGGCTACGTTTGAGGCATCCGTTGTCAGGATGAAAGGTTTTCCATAGTCAGGATACTGTAAGAGTGGAGCATGTGTCAAGAGTTCTTTACATTTGTTAAAGGCATCAATATAACTTTGGTCAATGATAATTTTGTTGCGTTTTTTTAAGCATGACGTCAGTGGTTGGGTTACTTTAGCGAAATTGGGTATGAAGCGTCTGTAATAGCCTACGAGTCCAAGGAAACTTTTAATTTCCGTTGTAGTCTTTGGGATCGGAAAATTCATTACTGCATTTATTTTGTCATTATTCGGTTTCAGTCCGTCTTTAGTGATGGTGTGTCCTAGGTATAATACCTCCTTACGTAAAAATTCTGACTTGTCTAGTTGTACCTTTAAGTTTGTCTGTCTCAGTCTGTCGAAAATTAGTCTTAATTTTTGTAAGTGTTCTTCTAAGCTGGATGAAAAAATGATGACGTCATCAAGGTACACCATACAGTGTAATCCTTGCAGGCCTCGTAGGACATGGTCCATTGTACGCTGAAAGGTTGCAGGGGCCGTTTTCAGGCCGAACGGCATTCGTAAAAACTCAAAGTGACCATTCTGTGTGCTGAAGGCAGTTTTCTGTCTATCTCGCTCTACAACCTCTATTTGATGGTAGCCGCTTGCCAAATCAATTGTGCTGAAGTAAGTACTTTTTCCTAATTTGTCAAACAGGTCGGTTATATTGGGGAGTGGGTATTTATCGTCTATTGTTATCTCATTAAGTCTTCGGTAGTCTATTACCATACGAAATTTCTGTTCTCCTGATGCGTCGATCTTTTTAGGTACTAAGTGTACGGGGGCACTCCACGGAGAGTGCGATTCTTGGATTACGTCGTCCTGCAGCATTTTCTCTACTTGTCTGTTAATTTCATCTGCTTGGGCAGGGGCCTGTCTATACGGTTTCATGTAAATAGGGTCTTCATTTTTTGTTCGAATTTCATGTTTTACTTGATTGGTAAAAGTAAGAGGTAGTTTGTCGCAGTGGAAAATGTCTTTGTATTCTGTACAGAGTCTGTAAATTTTCTCGCGTTCCTCAGAGTTGGTATGGTCTAGTCTTATTTTGTTCAGATTTTCAGTCAGTATTTTGTCCATTTGTATGTCTGTAGCTTTAGTAGCGTTAGTCGCATTAAGGTTACACCTGGTGGTTGTGTACTTAGTTACTTGTAAGGGTCGTTTAACCGTAAGGGTTACTATTTCATCCGAAGTGTTTTGTATAACGGTGGTCGCGTATCCGTTAATGCAGTTAACTAGGGCACTGGGCATTCGTACTCCCGGGCCAAACTTTCTATAGTCTAATATAGCTTCACCTAAGTGTTGGTCTATCGGTACTTTGACTCTTTGTTCCGATCGGGGTTGCAGTTGAATTTCATAATCCAAATTAGTATTGATTATAGGGATGCGCGTGGTTTTCGTTATTAGCACAGAGTGTTTCAGGTCTATCATGGCGCCAAGCTGTTTCAGTAAATCATTTCCAATTAGTCCGTCGTATCGTGAGTCGACGTTGTATAGGTAAAATTTGTGAGTTTCATTAGTCTGGAAGGTTGGAAAAAGCGGTATCTCTATTACTTCGTTGTGTCGACTTGACGCGTGTGTGCTAACTACTTCGAAAGGTTCGTTTTTAACGTTCTGAAAGAAAAACTCGTATGCTTTTTGAGGGCTCAAAAATGTTCTAGTACTACCTGTATCTATCATAAACTTTGCGTCAATTTCAGGGATGTAAATGTGAGGTAGTTTTAGTGTAGGGTCGCAGTTCAGTTCTATTATTTCTTTTCCTCTATAGAGGCTGGTGTTATAAAATTTCCAGCCGGTTGTTCCTGAAGGGAATGTGTCTGTTGCGTCTCGTATGTCGTCTCGTTATATACGTCATTTTCAGATTCATTCGTATACTCGTATTGTCCGTCGTACATGTCATAGTCAGGGTTATAGTCGTTGTCATGGTAGTAATAATCTTGGTACTGTTCGTCGTCTAAACCTGTCAACTCGTTAAGCTTGAAGCCTTGCGGTGCGGGACGAGCTGTCCTCATAGATACGTCTGTCGATTGTAGGTGCGGAGGGTTGGTTTGAGGTGGTTTGTACCCTGTCTGTGGGGGTCTGTATCCGAACTGTGGTGGTTTATACCCAAATTGTTGCGGTGGTCTGTATCCACTCTGAGCCGGGGGTTGATTCCCGAATTGGGTTCTAAAGCCTAACTGAGGGATGGTTCCGAATTGAGGGCGGAATCCCTGTTGCTGTGCTGAATTAAATTGCGGACGGTACCCAAATTGAGGTACGGTTCCAAACTGTGGGCGGTAGTCAAAACTTTGTGGTTGCGCATGGTGTGGTTTTGTTGGTGCAGGTTGTGTACCAAAATTGAATTTAGGCGCGGCGTTTACTGGAGGCGCCTGGAATTTAAAACCACTCACCGTGTGCGCGGGTGAAAAGGTTGGCCTTGGCGCGGCGTTGTTATAGACGTACATGCGTTTTCTCGCGTTATATTGGTCTAGGAAATTAACTTCTTCCAAAACTGTGCTTAAAGCGTCCTCTAGGCTCGTTGGTGCTTTTAGTCGGACTATGCGTACCATATCTTCGGATAGGTTGTATAAGAATACGTTAAGTGCCGTATTGTTATATATCACTACCTTAGCGCGTCTTAAATTGATATCTTCTATCATGTTGACCTTGGAAATAAGCGTGGATCTAACACTTAGAATGCGTTTGTAGAAATCGAGATAACTTTCACCGGATTTAATTTTTAGCGTTTCCAACTCAATACCTATGCAGTGTTCACTTCGCGGGTCCCCAAAATGTTGTTTTAGTACCTCTTTTAGGTTGGACCAGGTGTTTATGTCATCTCGTTCGGACAAGAGCGAAGCCGCTTTGTCATTGAGTCTACTTGTCACGGCGTTGAACACATATAAGTCCTGAGCTGCATCACCTCTATATCTGCTTATTATATATTCGCATTTTCTCAGGTATAAATTTAATTGCGCTTTGTCACCTCCAAAAATGGGGATGAGGTTTAATATTTCCCGAGGGATGGCCCTGAACTCTAATGGTTGCTGTTGTTGTGCCATCATTTTAGCGTATAATGAGCAGGTATAGGCAATTTACACACACGATTTAATACTATAAAATGTTAAACCTATTTTTGACAAAAATATAATTTTTACTTTACTTAATTACACTATTTTAACAATAATTCCGATCGATTTGAGACCCAAATTCATGAAGTTAACCTAATTACACAATTCTAACCGATGACTAAGGTCTGAATATACTAATTACACAATTCGAGGAGAATCTCGGGATAGGCAAGGATGGCGAAAAGGTCTACTCACCAACCGACCAGCATCATTTTTCTCAGCGTCCACTATTTAACACATTTATTTAGTTCGTTGGATAACTGTTCGGCACTTCACCTTTGTTGTAGGCAAACCGCACTTTGCCGTTCTAACGCGGTAACTCGTTGTACAAGTATAGACACTCACGTTAGGACAGCCAGTTATCCTACCGGCTGCGCCAGTTAAATTTGGGGAGCAGATAAATGTTTTTTTAAAAACTAAAATAAAACTACGTGTAGCCGATTCAGAGGCTCTATTCTTACTGATGTTAATACATATTTTACTTATAACGAAACTTACTCGACTAAGGTGGTCTTATATCTAGGAATGCTTATTCAGCGTCTGCACTGCGGTGGCCGTTACTCAGAACCGGCGGCTAACTGCAGTGTCAGCTACTTATTCTAAAGCAGAGGGTTGTGGGAGATACATAACTAGTTTCATTCTTGTACCATCACTAAACGAGTCAAACATCATACCGCTACCTTAAATGAGAAAAATCTATTTGCTGATAAACACTTGATGGTTTTGTTAACCAACCAAACACTGACAGAAGCGAACACCGCTTAACTCTCTTTATGGACGAGTTACAAAAGAAGCTTATCTAAAGCGCCCTATAGACTACAGACTCAGCTAATCTAATGGACAGTGCAGACGATCCCGTACCAGTAATGACACAATTTTCTCTGCAATATGTCTGCAGCGCGGTCCATTACGCTCAAGTGCAAGACGTTGTCGCCTCGGGTCTAAGATATAGCTTGAAAAATGTTTAAGATTATATCTATACTGACGACGTATGAAGCCTTTTAAGCAAGATATGGGGATATTTCTGTTATTGTCACGCTAATGGGAGTGAGGGTGACGAATGCAATTTATTGATGAGCGGTATGGATTAGTGGGTGAGTCTGCTTTATGAATAGGAAGTCCTGAATTTGGTTCCCATATAAGCAGGTATTTGAATATTTTTTATAATGAGTAATTCCGCGTTTGACCACCTACTCGCCTGTATTTAAGCCTGTAGAAATGATAATAAAAATATGTCGGTTCTATGTAGATGTAAGTTGCTCCTACAACATGTTTTTGTGTAAATTTCAAGGCATCCCTAATATACGGTATCCTAATAAAGATCATGAGCAAAAGCACAAAGAAAGATATAATGTAGGCATGGGTATTATTTATAGACTTGTGGTATTATTAAAACTAGCATAAAGTGAGTTTTTTTCTTCTAAAATAATATATTGAGAAAATGACGAACAAGTCATTCACTTGATAGATAGCACCAACTCAGTCTATAATAGCTGCATTACGGATAACAAAATGTATGATTTGACATTGATCTTGTCACTCCGAGATTGGCAGTAAACTTTAACTGTAAATTTTATCCTTCAAATAGAATAACAGTCTGAGATGAGTCTGGGTTTAAATATTACAAAAGTCACATTGTAAAGATTTTAATTTCCATTTCGAAGCTAAAAATACCGAGCCCTTGGGTGCTAAAACCAAAATTAATTAAGAGAAACAGCGCAGCACATAAAAACAATATTGGGCCCATGTCAACACAGATTATAAAAATTGCAAAACATGCACCGGGGTGATATCTTTTTTAATTAATTCTGCTGAAATTGTTAATACATCGAAAAAACGTCGAATTTGTCCCTAATGATTACCATGGGGAAAATTCTATGGGCAAAATGGCTTTAAGCTTCAAAGCACCCCATAAAATTAATGCTGGGCAATTATAAATTTAATTAAATTCAATTTAGGTCCTATGATTAATATAGCAGAGTACGAGTTAAATACTCGTTTGAGTTGAGTGTCACGGAATTAGAGGAGTTTTTTTTGTGATTTATTGCTGGTAGATTATAAAAACAAACATGTTTTAATCTAGTACAATGTAACTTAGCATATAAAATCCTAAGTACGGTACTGCATAATTAAGATGGTTTTACTCGAATGACAATTAAACGTATGAAAATATACGTGCTGAATTGCCGATAAATTATTAAAATTAATTAGAAATACATGAGTAAAAATTATTTTTTAAATGGTAATCGTAATGAAGTTAATTTAATAAAATGCCGATGATGATTATGTAATTTCACTCAAACCAGAATAAACACCGGAAAGATTTAATACAAACACTGAAAAAATTTAATTGAATTTCGACAGGACATAAATTAAGTACTTTGAACATCACAGCCAAAGGAACTAAAAAAAGATAGGCATCTAAAGAACCCACTTTCAGATTCTAGTATCATCTCATATAAAGCACAAAACAGATAAGCACAGAAGTCAATCACATGTATGTCCTTTACTTTTCATACCTACATACGTTCGGCGGTCACGCTATATAGGTTTGTCAACTTTGGCTTATGCACAAAAAACTATCGTGGTTGAGGCACTCGTATCTAGTTGTTTAATTTATTGTTGAAAATGAAACAGGAAGAACAGAAATCATCATCATCATCATCATCATCAGCACACTAATGTTAGTCCACTGCTGGACATAGGCCACTCTTAACGAACGCCACAAAGCACAATTTTCTGCCTCACGCATCCGTGGTCTCCACTCTGGAACCCGAACGGTTGTCGGTTCTCCTGCAGATATGGCCAGCCCATTGCCACTTCAGCTTGCTAATCCTCTGAGAAAGGAAATAATATAAACCAAAAATAATAAATAATATATACTTAATATAAACTAAGATACGCGCTTGTCTTGTACTGGTCTGAACTGGTCTGAAATATCGTGTCCATGACCGGTGTCTATGTACATGTGCGCACTTTGTATGTAGTTTGACTTCTGTACCTACCTGTTTTGTGTCTAAATACTGGTATAAAGCTGGCATTCCTGCCAAAGCCAGACATATTCTTGCGACATAAAACACGTGAGGCAAAGCATCTTTCTATGACGTCACGTCTTTGACACATTTCTCAGGTTTAACATCCGAGTACCAGCTTATCTTCAAAGACATCTTTTCTCAGAAATTATGTATGAAACCGCCAAAGATTAGGATTAGCTTCGAGGACGCAGAAAACATGTTTGGAAAACTTTTTAACCGTTATAAATATTTTAGGGAAAATACCTATTTATATGGGTTTATAACTAGAAATGTGATAAAAATAAAGATGCGTAGGTGCTTTTCTAAATTTATTGTTTCAAAACAAATTATTAATTTTAACAATTAAAAAAAAATAACATAAATTAGCAGTGTTGTACCTACTCCTCAAACAGCCCTTTTTTGTTTATTTTTTCGTCTTCCTCAACTTTAGGTAGGGTTTTTTGACTCCACAAGGCTATTTAAATTACATCAGAATTTAAATGTAAATCTTTGATCATAAGTAAACTAGATTTTTTAGTTATAAGACTAAGTCTCGTGTAAAACGAGTGATAAAT
The DNA here is from genome assembly GCA_949125135.1 of Alcis repandata. NCBI lineage: Eukaryota > Metazoa > Arthropoda > Insecta > Lepidoptera > Geometridae > Alcis > Alcis repandata. The sequence goes on along the minus strand of OX421233.1, from coordinate 11,232,399 downwards.
GCTTGCTGTTGGAAATTATGTCGTAAACCACATGATAATAAGGCTGGTGGTTCTATGGCACGTCTCGGTTAGTCCTAGACAGGGCCTCATTCAATATGAATTGAGTAAGTTTCGTAGAATGATTTTCATTATTTTTGTGAGAAAAATTCTGTTTAAACGCAAAAATAAAAAAACTTAAAGTAGCGCAAAGTTAGTCTTCTGGCAACACTATTAGGTCTGCAGCTCTATTGGCTAACTTCTCTGATGTTCGATTTCAGCTTCTCGAAAATAGAAACGTGTCTATTCGTTTTTTAACCGACTTCAAAAAAGGAGGATGTTATCAATTCGTCTGTATGTTTTTTTTTTTATGTTTGTTACCTCATAACTTTTGACTGGGTGATCGATTTTGATGATTCTTTTTTTATTAGAAAGCTGACGCTTCCCATTTGGTCCCATTTCAATTTAGTCCAGTTCTGATAATGGTATCCATGAGAAAACCATATAAGTCTTAAATTTGCATTAAGTACGTGCGCGACAAATAGATGAATAACTCAATAGTCGGTCTCTTGAAGTCGGTTTTTGTTTTGTAAAAATAATGTTCTTGTTGTCAAACACTTTGGTCTTAAATTTTTAAAGTTCATGAAGTTTTGAAGCTCGGAAAGCGAACCGAATTGTTTATTTCGACACACAACGCATTGACTAATTTTAACGACAACCTGCAATCTGATCCTAACTTCAAATTAATCACGAATTAATCTTATTGCCTTATTCTTTGATATCCACTAGTGAAGAACGTTTAGTGAGTGACCTTCGCCGTGAAGTTCATTGTCATAGATTCGAGATTTAGCCGATAGCCCCGCTGGTCTAGATATTCAGCCCTAGGTTCGAACATTAATAAAGCTAAAGACATTGTCGGTACTTGAATATCTTTGCATACATCATTTAAAACACGGTCGTCCGTTCTTGAATTTTTTCTCCGTACTTGCATTTTCCTAAGCTCAATTTGATGACCTATTTCCATTCTGCTTGGTAAGTCTTAATCTACATGTTTCTTTTTGAAATGCATTGTGGAGAAGATGGCTATTTGAATTCTTTGAGTTGAATGTAATGGAAGCTTACGTTGGAATGCGGTTTTGAGAAAATGTTGGATTTACAATAAAGAAGAAAGCTGTGCAGTTTTGTCGGAGACTGTCCAGAATTTAATGTTGTTTTGAGATAAAATTAACTTCAATTTAATCTAGGTTGCTTCAGATTTTGCTGGGTTGCCCCAATTTGGCCCAAGAGGTTGCCTGTAAGCTTTTTTTGTTTTTGACGCATTGTTTTTATTTTATTTTATTGGATTATTTATTTTATTTTATTTATTTATTTTATTTATTTATAAAACGGATGGTAACACCATAACAGTATTCACCAAATCGGTGCTACCCTTACATAAAAACTAAACAAAATGTACAGAATAAAAACAAAAATTAATAAATTAATTAAATTACTTAGCTAACACGTTTAAATGGCCGTTTCACAAAGTATGCGAGCTGCCCCTGTGAACTCAGACAGGCTACATTTAAAAATGTCAATTTAATATTAAATTATAGCTGTGATCTAGCGGCAGAGGAAATATAGGTAGAGCGTTGATCTTTTAAGTTTAAAAAAATTTAATATCTCCCATGCAGGTGTAATGTATGTATATTAGTATGCTATCTCCCTTGGCTTTGTACGTCCCAGTCCCAGAGGGAGACAGCATTAAAACAGCAAGGCCCTATATACAGTGGGAGTGTGATAAGGATAGCTAAAGATAATGCTGAAGGCTTCTAAAACAAACTTTAATATTTGAGTATTACTTTTGGAAACCAACATTGCTTTATGACACAAACATTTCCCCAACATTTATGAATGCCATCATTTATACCCAACATCACAGCTGAAGCTTTTTCCGCACATGAAACGGAAATTAACAATTCAATTAATCATTCCAAAACAAAAAGCAGTGGAAATTAAAACAAATATCTGTAGTAGTGACAAATAGATCGCGGCCGGAGACAAATCGGCGGGTGTACAGCGTCGGTCATCCTGAGCTTTGTTTTCTGATGACATTTATTATTTGCCGCGACCCTCGAGCTGATATTCTTCTGCGGATATTAATATAGCGGACACACTGCACTATTGTTTAGAACACATTTTAAGAAAAATTGTCTTGTCATATTTTTTTAATTTATTGTGTGTTAAGGTACGTGTGGTTTGATTCTGAAATCACGGGTTGTGAGATTTGATCATCTATCTTAATTCCAAAAAAGTTAACACTTTAACTGCTACTAATAATCACATGCGTTTGCTGCTGCGGCTAATAATTAATCAAACGCGCTGTGTTTTACGCACCTGGCGTGTGTGAACATTCGCGCATTCGCGTTGCACAAAGGAAAACACAAGGTATGTGTTTTTAGCAGTTAAAATGTTAAGCCAATACACAACAGCTCCGAATGCAGCATGTATACACGCGCGTAGTGACACGAGTGCATCCCCCGTACTACGCACGCAACGCGCCTGATCCGTTTTGTACCCATATTGCTTTTGTGGTTTGTTTTACACTTTTTGGGCACGATATATTGTACATCCATGTATTTATACTAATCCAATTACTTTTTTTATAGTCATCATTAAAACAATTGTAAAAACCAGTAGCAACTGTTGCTACATAATATATAAATAAATACACACAAATACCGTCACGCACGTAACAACACGCGTGATAGTTGTTTGAGCCTGGTTATTGTCATATCCAATAGAGAATGTCGATCGATCGAATACAACTTCATTACTGCACGCCCAAGCGAGTGTCATGCCTCAATTGGCCGGATATTGAAACACATTTTTCTATCGAAAACTTGCTTTTTTTGAACAGAAACTCATTCTGAGCCTGCAGGCTCCCCAAACTTTCCAACAGTGTATCATTTGAAAGCGAAACGCTGTTTGTGCTCCCTTTATTATATCTTCTATTGTGAGTGGAATTGACGTCGATTATAACAAAATATTATCCGTCGTTCCGTTAATTACGCGTCAGTATATAAAATTTGTCCGTATAATGGCTCGGTTTTACCGTATTTATACCGTTTTATTAAATTTCCTTTTGTTAGGTCTAAAATTAACACGTTCTTTGTTTTTTTTTGTTTATGTCCGTTTATTGAAATTTCCGTGAGTTGAAAAGAGTAATTGAAAAATGTTTGAGTTTGTGTTTTGTTTCATTCGTTGCGAGATTCAAAACGGAAAATAAAAATATAGTAAATAGAAGTTCAGTGGAAAAAGTTTGTTAACTTATGACTGAATATGAAATAGCTTTATTGAAAAAGCTCACGATTCAAAATCATAATTTCCTAAAATCTTTATTTATTTTTACCAAACGGTAACAATTCACAACTAATAACATCCGCAACATTTTGTGCTTATCACAAAATGTTGCGTTATCTTTATTATTAAAATTAATTATTGTAACATTTGATGAATAGTCCAAAATAAAAACAACAATACACAAAATAAGGGCGGTATAGTTCAAAACGTGACAACATAATAATTCAGCAACCCGAGGCTAAAACCACCTAAAACTCCATAATTAATTACTTACATCCCTTCTTACCATAAACATAGAGTTTAGATGACGCTTGTTCGTCTCCGGTACTTATTGTGTGCCGTGGTAGCGCTGGGGAATGGCTCATTCTTAAGGTGGCGGGTTCAAACCCCGACTCGTACCAATGAGTTCTTTGGGACTTATGTACGAATTTACATACTACTGGCTTTTCGCTGAAGGAAAACATCTTGAGAAAACCTGCATATGTCCGGAAAAGTAATTCAATGGCATGTGAATCCACCAACCCGCACTTGGCCAGCGTGGTGGAATACGGCCTAATCACCCTTCGCGGGTAGACCTGTATCCCAGCAGGGAGGATTAAAGGTTGCATATAAATATGATGATGACTTATTGTGTGAAGTGGCGATGCTGATCGCTTGCTGTGGAATACGAATTTGGCTTAGCACAAGAAAGGGGACTATCGTTGAGCTGATCGCCAAAATTCACTGGATAGAGACCTGAAAATGATACCAAAATTTACTAGACTCCTCCTCTTAAAATCGTGCTCCTCATGTCTGAGGGTCGTGACCACCACCTCCAAGTAAGTAGCCTCTCTCTAACGATGTTTTGACAACGATTCCAATCCTCAACAATGTGAAATGCTTCGTAGACTGAGGTGCTTACTAGATTAGAGCACCAGAAATTGAAAAATGAAAATATTCAATAAGTATAAAAATTAGTCTACTTACGTTTTTTTTTTAGTCACACAAGTTGTATTTTTTTAGCTTTATCTACATCTCTTACGTCTTCGAATCTAACCCTTGCTAATCAACATAACAATTTACATACACTGTAACATTTGTTACGGTCTAAAACGATGTCATTTACATCGGAGCTGCTAATAAAACCGCTTTGACGATGACTATGTAATGTTATGGTTTTACGATACGAATTTCAGAATACAGGTGTGTACTGCGTAATAATTAATTAACGATGTAAGATAAACAAGAATATACTGTACAAAAGCAATAAAGATTACAGTTAATGAGCTATTTTATATTTAGGGACCTCGTAGAATTAATAAATGGTACCTATACAAATTTGAAGTTCCAAGAATTGTCACCCGTTGTCGGTTGTTATTGCACAGTCAAGTGCACGCCCTCATTATTAGGGTTTCGTACCCAAGGGGAAAAACGCGACCTTATTACTAAGACTTCGCTGTCCATCTGTCGGTCTGTATGTCACCAGGCTGTATCTCATGAACCGTGATAGTTAGACAGTCAAAATTTTCAGAGATGTTGTATTTCTGTTGCCGCTATAACAACAATATATGTAATAATATAATAATATTATAATATTATATAATATATATAATATAGAAAAATATATTTAAGAGGGCACCAAACGTGATTTTTTTGCCGTTTGTGTAGATAATGGTACGGAACTCTTCGTGCGCGAGTCTAATTCGCACTTAGCCGTTTTTTCATCCGTTCAAAATATCCTCATTAACCTAAGGTTACCTGAAAGAGATCACTTTTGGTAAGGCCGCTAGTTCTTGCAGGAGCTTTTAACCGTTGCCATTTTGTTTGTAATTTCTGGTTTAAGAATTCAAAAGTTTATATAATGTTACCTAAGCAAAAATAACTAAACTTCAGCAAAAATCAGAGACCTGAATTTTTTTGAGGGTGACATTCATCATTATTGTTTTTTTCATTGTTTAAGGTAACATTCATCACACCGGTTTTTTTTTTCATATAAAATGTAACGTGTCATGAAGAATACCTTCTAAAATTAAAAAATAGTTGTGGGTATTCGAATGAAAAGTTTAGCTTACCCATTTTCCGACGTGAATGTAAAGTCCCTGGGGAAGTACTCGTAAATACGGACGCATAAGATTTTGTGAGATAAATTCATTTAAAGGTTCGCTACTTTATTTATGGGAGCATTAGGAGTATTTGCATGTATTATGCAAAAAGGACGATTGATTGCAAGGCTACTTCCATTTGCAAATGTAGCCTTAATATTAGTAGGATCTTGGAGATTCGTAGTTTCTTCGCATTTTCCCTAAACTTTAACATGATATAGAAACTAAAAAAAATCTAAATTGGAAAAAATGTATGACATTACATTTGACATCCCGAATACCGACGAATCTTTGCATTACTTTAAGTTTCAAATGTACTTGATAAACTTGGTACTTGGTAAAGGTATTTTGAAATAGATTAATTTGTTTTAAGACTAGAACGTTCCAAAGTTATAAAAAACTATTGTAGGTAACTTGTAGTTGTTAGTTTAATGTATATTTTGCTATTTTGTATATTATGGACTGTGTGTGTCTGAAATAAAGATTTATGTGTTCATAAAGTTAAGTAAATATACGAGTAAGATAAGTATTACTTGAATATCATTGCTGTAAGAACATAGCATTTGTTGTCTTATATTAACTTTCCTTTAGTTTATTTGTAAGTGCTCTTAAATCGCTTTAGCCAAAGAAGAATAAACGAATAACTAAAGGTAACACAACTTCCCGTAATTTTGTTACAGATAAAAAAAGTTACACATAAAGTATTTTTACCATACAAGTATTATTCTAGGTAATGGTACACTATTAATGCTTGTTTGTTGTCTTTATTGTGTGTTTAATCTCATTATTGCTGTTTTTTGTTCTTCTCTATTTTTTATTTCCCATTTATGAATTTGTTTGCTTATATTGAAAGCATATTAAACTATATGCCAAGTTTAGACGAGCAAAGGCAAAGGAGAGCTCCTTTCATGGTTTCCTTTGATTCTTTATCTTACATCTGTTTTGCTCATCTATGCGACATGCTTTTGATGGCCTCTTTATCAAAAGGTCGGTATTAATCTTAGCATTTACTTAGAATAAACGAGTAGGTATGATAATTAATGATCAAACGAACTTACCAAGTGAAGTTCGATCACAATTATGTGAACGGCTTCATTCGACGCGATTTTGTTTTTGTTTACATATTGTAGTTGTGTCTCACGTACTGGCCCTCAACACGGATTGTTTAGAGATTTTATTCCCCGCTTTCAAAGTTTTTTATTCTGGTAACACTAGAGATCGTCCATAGTCGTTAAGTTCGTTACTATCGTACCCCCACCTCACTTCAGAGCCCAGAGGGGAGCCATCGGCCGGTCGAACTTCATTCTGTTTAGAGCAATAGTTTTACTACAGTCCGGCAAGTATAACTTGGCGCGGCTGTGCGCCACTGTGTACTTTTATAACTGCTTCTCTTGTACCACTTTTTATCACTTTAGGCATGATGATAGCACAGTAGCAAATATAATAGTAGCAAAAATATTCGCAACGATGTTTACTATGAACTCGGAAGTGTCAAAGTAAATTTTCAAGATTGCCGATTTAGTTCCTCAAATCGCCACCGCCAACTTAAACTTGTGGCACTGTAACTACTTATTTTGTGACCGGTAATGGAAAAAATTACCCATAAATTGATTATGATTACCAATTATCAATTTCACATTTCATTATTAGGGTTAGGGCATTTATATACATTGTATATAAGTACTAAGTAGGTTACTTAGCTAAGCTATTTATGGGAGGGTGTATATATTAATCGCGTCGAATGAAGCCGTTCACATAATTGTGATCGAACTTCACTTGGTAAGTTCGTTTGATCATTAATTATGTTTCACGGCTTCATTCGACGCGATTTTGTTTTTGTTTACATATTGTAGGATGTTCAGAGAAAATTAGTGAAATGTGAAACAAATTTTTCACAAAATACAAATACATAATTATGTATATCCTTTTATATGATGTTTATAACCGAATCGATCCCGCCACAGACTGTTGGCATGTTGTGAACATTTAGCTTAAAATGTTCTGAGCATCCATCCCAGCATGTCAGTTTTGAAATAAATTTCGAACCGTTAGATTTTTTATACTACGCTAACAAAATATGATAACTTATTTAAGAGCTGGATCTGTATCTATGCTGCTTCTTCTACCTATATAGGTACATAAAATCATAATGTATGATGATACAATATTCCCAGAAGACATTCCCAGTGTAGGTGCTGGACGATACTGCGACATGTCGCCAGCACGAGAAAACTCCAACTAATGAAGAACTAATAAGATAAATATTATTTTATTGGATTTAGTGGTGGAGTCCGTCTATCGTTAGATACGGTTAGGTTTACAGTCTATTTAAAAAAGTTATTAATACTAATATTGAAAAACTTAATAAAATTAATAATCAAAAGCCTCTCCCACTAATAGCATTAAAAAATAATTGTAATTCTGGCTGATAACTGTGACTATGTGTCATATCAGAAAATGTAATCCAAGATTTAGTACATAATAATCAGTTATTGTATTGTATTAGTGACATTATTTCTGTAAAATCAACGAAATGGGTCCTTGGCTAACCAACTACGTTGTTTGAGTCATATAAACCAATGTATGGGTGTGCAGAGTTCGTGTGATAAGACATCAGCAAGGACATTCAAGCTGGTAGAAATTGAAGTTAAAACTTACAATGTCAAAAAAAAAAAAAAAAAAAAATAAATCACAAAAAAAAAAGAAATATAATGCTTACATGCACTAGGATAAATTCTTTTTGTCTTTTAGCATTATTCATAATATTTTGCGAGTATATCACATTACTGAAAAAACTCAAGGGATCTTTAATCTAAAAATAATGAATTGCTTAATGTTTAAGCCAAGTTTTTGTACATATAATTGTTTAATTATTGAAGTTAACTTGATTTTATTTGACTGAATAAATGACGATATCAGCATTTGACAGTGACATTAATGATCCATCAATGAGTTTTAAGTTAAGTAAACATTGTGTAGGTACTTTGATTTTTTCAAACAAAATCCAACATTTATTTTTCTTGAATTCTTAAGCCTTAATTATATTACTAGCTCGCATTACTAATATCGATTTCTGGTTGTCATCATGGCGATACTTTATCATAACTTACATATCTTCTTGGAGTCTCTATTTAAGTAAATTAAATTTCAGCTACGATAAAAATAAAAACAAAAAACATTTTTGCAATTAGGATGAGGCACCCGGTCTACAAGAATTTGCGCAAATTCTACTCCTCTCAGTAGCCGCAACTGTCACACGGCGGTGGCAGTGATGGTTCTATTTTCTACTGCTAACAAACTGTGCTCCTCCAACCTGGTGGCGCGGGCGTCTACCAATGTTCAAAGGTAACTCTCCTAATATAAAGCCGTCGCCTAGTGAGAGCGGCTGTCACACCAAATTATGAAGTGAATCGATTAATCGGACCAAGTGTATTTGCATTTTTGTAACTCTGCTTATCTCTGTTTTACTTAATGTGTATCAGCAATGAATAATTGAAAATGTGACATTTACCATTTACTTAAGAAACCCATCGTGATAGACGTTTCTCGTCGTATAAGAATACATAGAGTAGCATACAGCGTAAAAAACTAACCATGTGACAAAATATGTGTCCTTGTATGATCTGAACTCAGGAATAAATTTTTATATAATATACATAATATATTTTTTCTTGTGTTACCCTTCTTTAACTTAATAAAGTATGGTATAAGACTGAAGTGTCAGTGACACATTACTTTACTTTTGAAAAATTTGTATCCAGCAGTTTCCTAACTTGAAAATAATAGTAACATATAGCTCGGTGCTCGGTGGTATTTTGAATCATACGGACAATCCTCCTAAAGATATTGATAACGAAATTATCAAAAATAATGTGTTAAAATAATGATCAATAGGTATATCAATTTATGTGGCAAACGCACACAGTTATGGTTTTGTAGAAACTGTTTGTTCATATAATAACTAATAACTAGAGGTATAAATGTACCTAAAAATAAAATAAATTAAGGAGTAAAAATAACAATTGCTGACTTGGAGAAGTATAGCACAATGTAAACTGTTTGCCCAACTTTTGCATAGTACCTATAATGCGGTGTAAGACACCCATATCGTATTTAGCAGAAAAAAACGTGTCAAAACTTCGTTAATTTTCATAGCGACACACATCGTAGAATACTGCATCCCACAAAAGTTACATAAAACGTAGTGTAATTCAGACTTATTTATTTATTGATTTTTGTTACTTTTAAGTCCTATGGATGTGATAATCCTAAATAAACGTATACTTATTGATATGAATTTTTATTTAATAATTGTGTGTCGCATCCCGTAGAACACTGTACTGCATCAACTAGTGAGGTTATGCATAGTATAAAACAACATAAACACGGCGCGTCTCGTAGGATACTGTTCTGCAGCAACTTAAAGAAGTATATTGCACAGTAATACTGTATAGCATAAACTAGAATGTTCGTTCTAGAATTATAATGCACAGTAAACACGTCGTATCTCGTAGAATACTGTATTGCCTCAAATTAAAGAAGTGTATTACACAGTAATAATACCTACTAGGTATATGTATAGCATAAACTAGAATGTTATTCTAGAATTATAATGTAAGAACATGTTCGTAATGTGAAAAATACTTTAAAAACAAGAGCAAAGCAAAAGCTTTGCAAGGCTTAGCATAGTAGAATGTGTTGTATAAGCACATAATAATTATATTTATACTCTTGTCATGTCCCTGCATCTACTAGCTGTTTATAACATAATTTTTAGACAATATATTAGCCCGAGTGTAGCGTAAGCTATGATTAAGCAAAAATAACGTTAATATTTCATAAAGGTTTAAATAGCCCAACTTGAAGTCAAAATTACAGAAGTACAGCCACAACAGTAAATAAAAATAAAGTAAGTAAGTGTAATAAGTATATTTAAGGTGGTTTGAGCACATAATATACACTTCCTGTAATAATTAGCATACACTGCACAAAATATAACTAGTCAGTTTTCCGTTTGGATATGCAACTTGTAACACTTTGCAACTAACCAAGGCTAAGCTAAGCTGTAGCTTAGTAAAAAACTCAGGGTTCTTGATGTGAAAGTATCAGCACAGACGTAACGGTGACGCATTTCTTTACCCAAGGCAAGAAAATGCGAACTACCCTACTTTTCAGAAAGTTTCGTTTAGTCAGAGGTTTTGCGTATGATGCATGTTAACATGTGTGACAGTATCTGCTCCGATGCTCCGATGCGACAGTATCAGCTCCGATGAGATGGTATCTGCTCCAATGCGACGGTATCTGCTCCGATGCGACGATATCTGCTCCGATGCTCTGCTCCGATGTTGCAGCGACGCATTTTCTCACAAGCAAGAAGACGCGGACCAGCCCTTCTTTTCTTAAAGCAGGCATAGTCACACTGTGTAAACACACACGCGTCACTTCTTCGTCATTTTGATGCGACGGGATCAGGTCCGATGCGACGGTATCCGCAAGACCCATGTAAAAGGGGGGTACAGTGCAGAGTGAGGCTGCGACCCAAAGGGTACACTTAAGCCATTGTGTAAAGACCCAATGTAGAAAGGGTGCAGTACAGAGGTTGTCATTTTTATGCGACAGTATCCGCAAGACCCATGTAAAAATGGGAACAGTACGGTGGACAGTATCCGCAAGACCCGTGTAAAAACGGGAACAGTACGGTGCAGATTGAGGCTGCGATCCAATGTAGAAAGGGCTCGCTGTCAGATGAGACTTCGATGATTTCTCGACGCGCCAATCCTTTATTTCTTTGTCGCTTTTTTTTTCCGCTACCCGCTACCCGCTTTCGGTTTCTCCATTGCAACTTGTTTTAGTTTGCGTGCGAAGGCCTCGGCACGGAAACACGGAATGAAGTTCGACCGGCCGATGGCTCCCCTCTGGGCTCTGAAGTGAGGTGGGGGTACGATAGTAACGAACTTAACGACTATGGACGATCTCTAGTGTTACCAGAATAAAAAACTTTGAAAGCGGGGAATAAAATCTCTAAACAATCCGTGTTGAGGGCCAGTACGTGAGACACAACTACAATATGTAAACAAAAACAAAATCGCGTCGAATGAAGCCGTGAAACATAATATATGATTAATTGATTATCTTCAGCATCAGATCGTTGTTTACCAATATACAAGTATCTACCATAGATATCATCAATGCAGGTGGTTACATTAAAAAAATAATCGAAAGATCGATCTAAGTAGCGTGCCTTGGGAAGACCCAAAACCCAATGTACGTTTTAAAATAGTACAATAACACTTTACGGACAGCACAAAAATAGTCCTGTATTTTACACAGGACGACATTAAGACATAGGTATTAAAAGCTTGCTAAGAGCGATCTCTTCCAGACAACTTTGAGTAAGACGCTAAACATCTTATATCTCAAAGTGATGAGCGCAGCGCTGTGCTGAACTCACACAACTTTGTGAAAAAATACAAATTTTAAACATCAGGCAAGCTCGTCTTATCACTCAATAGGCTTGTTTCCACTAAGAATGAATCGGATGGATTGGAGTTTCTAATTATTGATTAAGATATATAGATTTCAAACAATAAAATAATTTATCAAAATAATTAAAGATTATTAATATTTTTAGAAAAGAAAATCTTAAAAAATAGGCATTGAGTCACGTGACCGTGAACGCCAATCAGAAAATGTGACGTCACATAGTGGTATGCCGAAAAAAGACTTTCAACAAAACAAACTTTTGCCGTAAGTGAACACAATCGTTTGTCACTATGTGACGTCATTTACGACGCCATGACACTTTCTTGTGTTTTTACGCCAGATTAAAAATATTTTCTTAAAACTTAAAATATGTGTTTTAAATATAATTTTTAACATGAAATATTATTTTTTTGGGGTAATACAGGTACTAAACTAACGAAATAAGCCATTTTTGAAATTTACGACACAGGCCTATTGTATTTAAAAAAACAATAATTAGAACTCACTATGATAATGATGGCAGCCAATTCAAAATGTTCCTACATCTAAAACGGCCTTCAAAGTTTATCATCTCAAAGGCTCTATAGAACCAACCCAACCAAACACCATCACACCAAATAAAACATCCGCATTATCAGCCGTTAACCCTTCGCCGGAGTATTATTTGACGTTCCTATTCATGAGGCACTGTCAATAGATGTGGGACAGAAATTGAAATTATTCTTAGAAAAAATATTCGAGTTGCTCTTTATTCGAATTACCAATTTGAATTTATTTTAGTTGTTGTTGTTGTTTGCTTATTTTCATTTTGTTAAATCATAATGATCACTATATTTTTGTTCTTTCGGCATTAAATTAATAATTAAAGTAAATTCATAATTTAAGAAACTTTGTTGAACTTTATAAAAAAAAAATTATTTCCAAGCTTATTACTACTTTACAGTCTAACTTTAAAATCTTGTCTTCATTCAAGTTATAACCATCATTCGAACCTATAATTATTATAATTATATCGGGTATTGCTTGTTTTTACAATCTTGTCATTTATTAATTTGCAATAAATAGATAATATTATATTATGGAAACTTTATAAATGTGACCAGCTCAAATTATAATCAATAAAATATTTTGTTACTCGAACATAACTTTCATTACTCGAATAATATTCGAAATCGTTCACTCATCATCTCTTCAGCTAACGTCCCGGTCACGTAGCGCCATTCATGCCCCCCTGTTACGCGATCCGACTGCAGATATCTCGGTGATATATTGGAGAGTCGCGATGATAGTCTAGATTGATGATTAAGATGAAGAAAGGACAAATATGGCTGTTGAATAGAGTTACAAATGGATCTGAAGCAAATTGGGATCGGATAGGCGAAAACGGTGATGTGGACTGTGAATCTTGGCTTGGATTTTGATGTCGAAAATTGACGCGGGTATCATAAAAAGTCTGACGATAATCACCGCACGATAGGGTTAACCATTTGACCTACTCGTATATGAACTTTATTAAACTAGCATACGAGTATATTGGGGAAACTGGAATAATCATTGTGAAATATTCAATTATTTTAGTTCCACTTTATTAAAAAAATATATTTTATTCGGTCAAAAATACAATGTCAAATACAATAAAAATGTCAAAATCTTAACTTATCCCACTCCTAATCGCTCCTGGTGCGAAAATGTCCATCACACCCGCAGCATTCTCCCACGCTGAATTGCAATGGCCATCCTTTGCACCGGGAACGACCCGGAGCTAGAGTCAATTGTCAAATATTCAATTAAAATTCAATTAATTTAAATATAAATTGTTAGCTGCAAGTTAATTACTTTCTCACCAAGAGTTCCGTACCCATCGTCCTCGTTGTAATAGTTGTCCTAATATAATCGGTTATGATATGACAGACAGACGAACACTAAAACATCGCAAGTCTTTCTTTTTACCATTTTGGAATGGAGGTTCCATTCCAAAATTGATTGCTTCGATAAAGTTTTAAGTGCCACGTGGAGACTGACCATAACGACCAAAATTGAAATTATTTGTAACTGTGACTTTTATTTCAATATAAACCATATTCTATTCTATTCGTTATTTTGTTAGTATTCGTAAATAGAAAAAACGCTTGTCATCTGAAAATATTATGATTTGTATTGAAGAATTTATTGTGACGAATAATGTTTGACTACCTTCAAAACGTTTGAAATGTCAATTGTCAAATTGGCGCGGATGAAACAAGTCTCCAAGTCAAACAAAAATGGGTCAACATCCTGCCATTGTTAAAACATTGCATGTTACGCTACACATCAGTCACAGATGGCATGGGTCGGAATGTACCTTTATCATTACAGGATGGATATATTTTGTGTAACTTTTGCGTTTGATATCACACTGTTTGTTATAAATACTAATCAATATATATAAAAGTGAAGGTCGTGACTGACTGACAGATCAACGCACAGCCTAAACCGCTTAAGCTACAAACTTCAAATTTGGACAAAAGTTTAATATCAAAAAGCGGACGCACACTAAGAAAGGAATTTGCCCAATTCAACCCCTAAGAGGGTGAAAAGGGGTGTTTAAGTTTGTATGAAAAAAATATTTTTCTTTATGCTACGATTATCAAACTTTGCGAATATACTAAAGTTAAAAAAATAATTGACACCTATTTCAACATTTTTTAAAAATCAACCCCTAAAGGGGTGAAACGGAGCAATAAAGTTTGTATGAAGATTTTTTTTTTAATGCTGTGGTTATGAAACTTAGCAAATATACTAAGCTTAAGAAAATAATTGACACTTATTTTTTTGTTTTTTGAAAATCAACCCCTAAAGGGGTGAAACGGAGTATTGAAGTTTGTATGGAGATTTTTTTTTTGATACTGTGGCTACGAAACTTTGCAGATACACTAAGCTAAAAAAAATTATTGACACTTATTTTTTTGTTTTCTGAAAATCAACCCCTAAAGGGGTTAAATGGAGTGTTGAAGTTTGTATAAAATTATTTTTTTCCTAATACTTCGATTATTTAACTTTGCTATTGTAATAAGCTAAAAAAAATATTAGATACCTGTTTCATTATTTTTTGAAAATCCACCCCTGAAAGGGTTAAACAGATAAAAGTGAATGTCGAGACTGACTGACAGATCAACGCACAGCCTAAACCGCTTAAGCTACAAACGTCAAATTTGGACAAAAGTTTTATATTAAAAAGCGGACGCACACTAAGAAAGGAATTTTCCCAATTCAACCCCTAAGGGGGTGAAAAGGGGTGTTTAAGTTTGTATGAAAAAAATATTTTTCTTAATGCTACGATTATTAAACTTTGCGAATATACTAAAGTTAAAGAAATAATCGACACCTATTTCATTATTTTTGAAAATCAACCCCTAAAGGGGTGAAACGAAGTATTGAAGTTTGTATGGAGATTTTTTATTTGATGCCGTGGTTACGAAACTTTGCAAATATAATAAACTAAAAAAAAAATGGACACTTATTTTTTTGTTTTTTGAAAATCAACCCCTAAAGGGGTTAAACGGAGTGTTGAAGTTTGCATGATTTTTATTTTCCTAATACTACGATTATTTAACATTGCAATTGTACTAAGCTAAAAGAAATATTAGATACCGGTTTCATTATTTTTTGAAAATCAACCCCTAAAAGGGTTAAACAGATACAAGTGAATGTCTAGACTGACTGACAGATCAACGCAAAGCCAAAACCGCTTAAGCTACTAACGTCAAATTTAGACAAAAGTTTTTCCCAATTCAACCCCTAAGGGGGTGAAAAGGGGTGTTTAAGTTTGTATGAAAAAAATATTTTTCTTAATGTTACGATTATTAAACTTTGCGAATATACTAAAGTTAAAGAAATAATCGACACCTATTTCATCATTTTTGAAAAATCAACCCCTAAAGGGGTGAAACGGAATATTGAAGTTTGTATGAAGAATTTTTTTTGATGCTTTGGTTACGAAACTTTGCAAATATTCTAAACTCAAAAAAATAATTGACGCTTAATTTTTTTTTATTCAACCCCTAAATGGGTTAAACAGAGTGTTGAAGTTTGTATCAAAATATTTTTTTCTCAATACTACGATTACTTAACTTTGCAAATGTACTAAGCTAAAAAAATACTATGTATCTGTTTCATAGTTTTTTTTTTAAATCAACCCTTAAAGGGGTGAAACGGGGTATTAAAGTTTGTTTGGAAATATTTTTTTCTTAATGCTACGATTATTTAACTTTGCAAATGTACTAAACTAAAGAAAATAATAGATACCTGTTTCATTATTTTTGGAAAATCAACCCCTAAAGGGGCGTGGTAAATATAGTACAGAGAGAGAATTGTAATGACTCACTGACAGACAACGCACAGCCTAAACCGCTGGTCGAAGAAATTTGAAATATGGAGGGTGTGTTTGTCTTGATGAGTAAACGTGAACCAAGAAAGATTTTTTTGAAATTCAACCTCTTAGGGGTGAAATAGGGTGTTAAAGTTAGTATGGAGAAGCATTGTTTTTTGACGCCTCGGTATTGAAACTTTACAATAATACGAAGCTTAAAAGAATAACGAACACCAATTTCACCATTTTTGGAAAATCAACCCCTGTGGGGGTGAAATGGCGTGGTAAACATAGTACGGAGAAATAATTTGTTTTGATGCTAACTCAATGAAACTTTACAGATGTACTAAACTTAAGGCAGGTAAACAACATTCTGAAAAAATCTAAAACCTTCGGAAAGTCCAATCCTCGAGGTGGAACTGCTAATTATCTCGAAAACTAAAAACATTTTTACCAAAGCGCTGAGACTAAAAAGTCACCAAAACCTCGGACCTTTCTGGAGCCATTAAAATAACGTTAAAAAAATGGCCGCCATACAAACTTTGAGGGCCTATATCTCCGAAACGGTTGAAGATGGGTGGGTGTTTGACTAAATGTCATCGGAGTTAGCTACTTGATGGTGGCGGCGAAAATCCAAATGATTCAAAATGGCCGCCATTTTTCTAAATGATTCGAGGGGGCTGATTTATTTCATCCGGGGGTTTTTTGGGGTCCCTGCTTCAATTTTGTGACGCTTTTTACATGCTCTCAAAAAAGAAGGGTTAAATTAATTATTGGTTCCCGAGGTATAGTCCACGCGGGCGAAGCCGTGGGCGGAAGCTAGTATAGCTATATTTTCTTCGACTATTTTTATTGGTACGTTTTTTTATTATTTTTCTTTCTGTGACAGGCTTGCGTTTGACGTTTGCGTTCACTATCTCGCCTGATGGTAAGCAACGATGCAGTCTACGACGAAGCAGGCTTGCCTAGAAGAAACCGATTCACTCGCAACTTGAAGACACCCGGATTATAGCTACCGGTAAATACCCACTCGGGCAAAGCATTCCACTCTCTAGCAGCACGCACAATAAAGATGGAATCAAAGCACTTCGAACGAGTTTTTGGTCAGGTGACACGGTCAGTCTTTTGACGGGTGACCGTAAGTGACATTTACAGCTGAGGGTAACCGTGTCTTTGATGACATGTTAAATTGTAGAGCCTGTTTAGCACTCGCTAAGCCACGTCAGAGGTCTTTGTGCGATCTAAATATTCTGACTAGCGCCATTTCAAGGTTGGTGCCGTAGTAACAGTTGTTCACAACCATATTTGATTTACATGAGGTTTTTTGCTTAGTATATCTTTTCGTTATAACATTGTACATACATGTGAGTTACTTCAAAGTCAAAAACTTGATTAAAATATTGAGCTCATATTGTAACGTTCTAGTACTCTAATTATTATTCTAAGACCCACTTACGCCATACAAGGTAAGCGCAGTTAACTCAATGTTTATTATTAACTCTGGGTTTAAAGTCACTAAAATTTACAAAGTATTTAAACTTTCTAGTATGGCGCAAGTGCCTAAGGGTGTTTAAAAAATATCTAATCATATCTTTCAACAAATTCCAACAAAATCAGTCGACTGGCTTAAATATCTAAGAGACGAACGCGCAAACCTTCTGCATTTAAATTATTAAGATAAAATCCCCGAACCTTTCAAAATAATGCTCAGAGCCTTTCCACCAATCGTTTCCTTTAAATTTAAATTTCACTTTGTATCAAGGGCTACCACAATCGAGGGTCCCGAAATATCAGCAGCTTATTTTTAATACTGTAACGTGTACCTTTTTGAGCCGTGGGATCGCATGGGATGGCGTCGGATCGCTCTTTTAATTGAGGATCACTATCAATGTTTCGTTACTTGGAGTTCTCTGATGAGTTTTTAAGCCTACCTTTGTTGTGCTGAAACGAGGGTATTTTCGAAAATGTAGGGTAAGGCCTGGTCAGGGAAGCATAAGCTTTCCTTTTCATAACTGTTTTTAGAGTTCCGAGAAAAAATAATCCCCCAGAGAATTACGTTGGTGTCCTTGTCTTTGTCAGTCGGTTAATCAAAACACTTTTTCTCAGGAACGCGTGGGGTATCAAGTTCCAATTAATATCAAAAACTCAATTTTGGAATTGTTTGGAACTGAAAAAAAATATAAAATTTTAGACATCGCTTTTAAAAGATGTGGCCTTTTATGTCGCATATTTTGTTTATATTTTCGTTAGAGCACTGCTTGGTGCCTTCATAGTGTATAAACATAAGTAATATTACTTACAAGTATGTACGGAATCCTCGGTGAGCCAATTCGATTCGCACTTGGCTGGTTTTATTTTATTTATTTGCGGTCACGGACTTTTCGAATGCAAGTAATTCCTTGCACACAAGCGTGCTCCATCGCTGACCGCACCACAGTTATGTAGAGATAATAATATATCAATATGTCGATGAAGATTTCTGTAATATTTTCAATAAGTCTTCTTTAAATCGAATAAAAGTAAAACTATGAAATATTACGTGGTTTTATCACTCATAGATAAAGATAACCAGACGTTATCAAAACTATAGTCGGAGCAAGAGAGTACTCCCGTGTCAATTACAACAAAATTGAATGTGTCAAAACCACGTAAGTTTTCTTAGTAAAATAATATGCGAGTCTCTAATAATACTTAATTATAACAAAATGAAATAAAAAACAAGCTTCTTTTTCCATAATCTTTTTAAAAACAAGTTTCGTACTGTAAGCGACAATAGAAAATTTTTCATTACCGAAATGAGAGAAGTGTCCCTGAATGTCGAAATAAATTGTCAATTCAAAGTTGGTTGGTTATTTGAATCATTTTATTTTTCGGACGGTAAACGAGCAGCGACCCTATTTTTGGCCGCTCGAGATTGTCTCCGTCGGTCTCACTGTCATGACATTTCTAAAGCCAGCGAGAGCGACCGAGATAATATCTCACTCGCCAGAATAGGGCCCTCGGCTGGGAAAATATTTTAACTTTTTGTTCAGTTTGAAGGACAAGTCCAATTAGAAATGTAGAAAGCCAATGAAATAGGCTAGTTTTGTAGGAATTTACTTTTTATTTTGAGTGAAAATGTTTTCAGAAATCAGTCAAGCCAATTGAATTGAAGAATAAATTTATTTTGATAGAAAGAGTTTTTTTGGTAAAATGTAGAGGAAAAAACGGTGTAGTGATTGAAGTGTTAGTTATGTACCTACATGGTTTTTTTCACGAACAAGCTGCGCTCCGTGGTTTTGCCCGCTTTAGTCCCCTAAACCACCGCTGTTTTGAAAGGAACACATCAAAAAATAGGTTAATATTAATAAAAACAGTTCGAGCTACTTTCTAATTTTAGCGAGACAAACGCGCGGCGATTGATCTTACTAATAATTATATAAGTCCCAAATATGTTATAACTGTAATATAATTTACTTGTTAGCGAAGCTTGTATTTCAGAATAAATAATAGTACCTACTACGTTATGTCGTAGGTATTATGTTAAATCTGGAACAGAAACGAACATTTGGGGCCCTATTCTGGCGAGTGAGATTTTATCTCGGTCACCGTCGCTCTCATTAGAAATGTCATGACAGTGAGAGTCACCGAGATAATCTCGAGCGACCAAGAGAGTCCCTGCCCTATCTAGATATCGATGAGCTTGTCGCTTCCGTATTGGATTATGCAGCCACCAACAAGGCTATCTTCATTGGCTCACAGATGCTGTTTTAGACGTCTGTCATAGACGTGTTAAGCCATGTATGTGTGTATGTTAAATCACAACGGAGGGTAACAAAGATAACTATCTTTCGACTCATCCTTTATTCATCCCACTTCTGGGATGCCCTCAAAGGGTGATTAACCCACTTTCCGCCACGCTGACCAAGTGCGGGTTGGTGGATTCACATACGAGTACGAAACTGATTACAAAGTTAGCATTTAAACCAGCAGTTGTTGTTTAGAAATTCAATAGACAGTTATCGTTTCGATTTTGATTTTAAAATGATTTAATCATATCCATGAGCAATCTGCATATAAATTCTAACAACGCACGTTAGGCCGTTTGACTAACTGATACCTATGCAGCTATACTATATGTACTTATTATATCCAACCACACAATACCTAACCCTAAAATCGCAATGTCAACACGCAAATCACAGTGTTTGCGACAGTATCACAAGTCCTCCCTTTCTTGAATTCCAAATGTAAGTTAACAGAGCGTAAGCTACGCATAACTGGTGCGTAGGAAGTATAAGTATACGTCCTAAGAGTTACGTACATTGGTAGGTATAAATGCTTTTGAGCGAGATACTTCAAATTCAGGGGCAGTGTTCGTGGCTCTATTCTTGGGCGCTCGAGATTATCACGATCACTTTCAATATGATGACATTTCTAATGGGAGCGACAGAGGCCGAGATAAAATCTCGCTTGCTAGAATAAGGCCCCTGGTATTTGAAATACCCAATGTTATCTCAGCCATGAGAGACAGAGATCAAATTAATGTTGTTCAGGCCAGAATAGAGCTCTCTAATTTTACTCGAAACCGTACTATTTTTACCATTGTATGAGCTATCGGTCCAGCACACCATTTAATGTTCTTTTATTATTGCTAACTAGGTGCACCCGGCGGTTTCACCCGCTTTTTTTAACCTTCCCTGAACTTCCACAAATATTTCAAGATCAAAATTAGCGAAATCGGTCCAACCATTCTCAAGTTCAGATAAACGAACAGCGATCCATTTTCATATTTAAAAAGAAGTAGATTAAATAACTAAGAGGAAAAATTGCGTCGGGCTCCAAACAACGCAAAGCTGTATCTTAGGCATGTGACCAGCTAAATCTATATTGAAGTTACATTAGATACTGTTTTCATTTTCAACTGTATGCGTATACACAGACGCACGTACAGTCATGATATTTGCATATTTGATTGGATACTCGTACATTCCAAATATTGCAGTAGAGTACATTCATTCCGAAATCATAACAATTTGTACAGTCTCTCATATAATCTGCGGTACTGTATCAAGTGGTAATACTGTTTACTTATTTACTGTTGTTAAATTATTCAGATGTACTCAATGTGTGCTCAATAGTCGCATTGATTTATTGAGTACGCATTGTATGTGATAAAATGGATTGAGTATCGAAATTCTGATTAAAGAATTAATTAGTTTTTCGTTTATTTATTGATAAGTAGTTGGGAATTATAACATGACGCCACTTAGACTAATAAATAATTGTCGGTATTTTATGGAAAGAGTGAATACGCCAATTACAAATATTCTCATTAGACTAGATTTTAAGACTGTTTTTTTTCTGTGAAATAGTTTCACACTGCAGTATTGTACATAAAATATGATCGAATATTTTCCAATTAAAAACATACTTATGAATTTGATTAATTTAAAAATATTATAGGTATATATTTGAATCTGTTTGTTCAAGGCAACCATACCATCGTAGACCGCATCACTGCTTGCCATCATGCGAGATGGCGCTCCAACGCAAGTCTATCATAAAATAAAAGTTTAGTAACTCAAATGGAAGTGAATTAAAGTTAGTTACTTATACAAATCACCCGCCACTCTACAGTTCGTTAGTAAGGAGTCGTAAAACTTCACAGTTCACCCTTATATTTCATCTCTACGACTTCATTAAAAATAGTAGGTCAAACTGGAAAATAAAGCCATCCAAAGGCCGAAAGCGTAGTTCCTGCCCATTAATCTTTTCTCCAACTTTATTAAGTTCAAGTCCATTGACCCCACATACCATATAACTGCTTGACAGATCATGTTTGTTCCCTTGTAGCGAAAATAGTACCCTAAGGGCAGCAAAACCAATAGTCTGTGATCGCCGACTAATTGTGCCGGCGAATCCCAGCGCAGTGGGTTTTGGTGCCAACGAATCCTTTTTTTTTTTTTTGACCCAGGGAAAATCCTTTATGGATACCACGCCCGCCCCGGGGGAGGCAGGGTGGTTATGCGGGAGTCCCACTAAAAACCCTGGGGTGTTCGGCATCCGCCTGATGGGGCAAGGTGGGGTCGCGTTAGCAATCGCCACCTCGCCCCGGCGATGGGCCCGATTAGGGCCCCCTGCGCCTATGGAGGGGTGACCCTGTTTCCCAGGATCACCCCCCAGACAGTCAGTGTGGGGTCGTGCAGGCCGGGAGAGTCCCCCGACTCTCCCGGCAACCCCACTGCAGAGGAGCGAGGAGACGGGCGAACCGCCTCCTCGCTCCCCCGTCTGTGCCGGAGCGGATCAGATCGGGTGTCGTCCTCTCCGACCCGCTCCACGGCCTTCTTCTGCGTCATCACCTCTTCGCAAAAGGAGACCCCGGCCTGCCACGATCTCTCGCCGCCGAGCACGGCTTTCACCACGCTCGGCAACGAGAGATCCCGGCCTATGTAGGCCGAAAGCGTATGCCGCTGGGGGGCCCCATGCGGCACACGCTTCCAGCGCTTCCCTCTTCCTTTCCTTGCACTCCCGACCGCAACCTACATGCGGCGAGGAGCACAAGGAAAACCCCCCTGGTGGCAGCAACGCCACCGTCCAAGCCATCACGCTGTGCCCTCTGCCAGTCAGAGGGACACGCGGATGGGCCCACCGTGTCGGGTTATTGGCCACCGTGCGGTAATACTGCATAAAAGCTGCAGTATTACCGCACGCTGTTGCCCAGGGTGCACCACGTGGAGGTTACCCGACCTAGCACCCCGTGCCAACGAATCCTGAGCCAACGTTAAGTGAGTTTGGTGTCTTATAAATATCATTTATCTATAAATATACGTTTTTAAGTAATATATTGTATTAGGTACTTAACTTAGATACCTCTACAGGGGTAAGAAGAGGTAACAATTAATGATAGTTACGATTGGGCATTTAAGAATAATTTTATCAATTTGCGCCTATATTTAGCCAATATGCAATCCAACAGAAGACCAAAGGCTCTTTGAGCGTATGATTTTCGTGAAATCACAGCGATCTGTCTACCGGTTATATAGTCTGCGAATGACCCCAACCTTTGTCGGCAACTTTAAGAGGGTCTTTTAAAAAAATGACCCGGTCTCTTTGTAATTGACGATAGATATCGCCAATATTGAATTAATGGTGGGAGAAATCGCCGACTCGCCATTCGATTTATCTTTCATCGATAAAGTTAACGAAGTCTCGAGAAAATTGATTTTAAATGTCCATCGGATTACTTTGAGTAGGTATCGCAGTAAGTGTATGCAGATTTAGAAGGCAACCTTGATATTTATTTTGATAGAAACTACTTTACTTTTGCATTATTTTTATTTTCAGATTAATATTTAAGATTAGACCCTGTATTTCAATCAACTAACGAGACTTTCTTTGCTAGCTATCATCATCATCATCAGCTCGTTATCGCCCACTGCTAAGCATAGGCCTCTCTTCTTGTACGCCTCTCATCCCGGTCCTGTGCCAATCTTGTCCAGGTTCGACCCGCGATTTTCATCGAGCCAACGAGCTGGAGCTGGAACCTCGTTTACCGATACGTAGCCACTAATCTGTCAACGTTTTAGTCTACCTGCCATCACCCTGCCTAGCACCGTGTCCTGTCCAACTCCGTTTGAGTTTCGTGATAGTTGTCCCAACGTCGCAAACCTTAGTACGATTTGGAGAGCCTGACTTGCTTCATGTATTATTATTGGTATTTCCATTGTTTTCTAATGGGTGTTTTTTTTTTATTAAATTCACTCTCATTATTAAGAGCGGTATATAGTGATGAAGATAAAAGGTAGCCTCTTTGTACTCCTATACTATTTTTTTTAATTGTTTGTGTTGTATTTTATTCGTGATAATTTTATAATTGACATTCATAAGTGTACGTTAATGAACCTATATTTGAATTAATCAATTTACAACGTGTTCGCATTTCGAACATTTATGCCGTGAAAAATATTCAAAATAAGTTAAAAAAATGTTCTTAAATTTAATTTTATCAAGAATCCTGTCTCGCTGATGAAATGACCCACATAACTCGATGCAGCCGCTGCGATAGAATGGCCGACACCCGGGCTATTTCATAGAGCAAAAGCAATTATTAAATTCTAGTCTATAGGTGATACGAAATTGGAACTAGGTTCGTACCTATAAAATATAGGGTTATTAGGAAATGGTAAACCGAAAAGAGCACATAATATTCACTACTTTTGAATGACTTATACTATGGAACCAATCTTGAAATCGCGAAAAAATAATTAGCATTCTTCAACAACTGCACCAGGCGTATAAAAATGAGACACCCTCCTACGGGGGATATTCCGTCCAAACGCACTAAGCGTTTCCATTCCACCTTTTTAATTCGAACGGCAGAGGTGTGGAACTCATTGCCGGCGTCTGTCTACCCGAAAAAGTACAACCCAGGGTAATTTAAAAGTAGAGTTAATAGGTATTTCATAGGCGAGCGTGCTACATCTTCGACCACGTCGTGGCTTCCCATCAGGTGAGATTGTGGTCAAAAGCATGTCTGATTTGTTGTAAAAAAAAAGCTGTTTCAAAGAAAAATTACAATGATACTCGACTAAATGTATGGAACGGCTGAGTTTTTTTCGTGATGCCAGAGTTAACATGGTAAAAGTTGTTCGTCAATAAGTATGTACGAGCCGTGGTAGCTCAGTGGGAGAACCGACGCTTCGCATTCTTGAGGTGGCGGGTTCAAACCCCGACTCGTACCAATGAGTTCTTTAGGACTTATGTACGAATTTACATACCACTGGCTTTTCGGTGAAGGAAAACATCGTGAGGAAAACCCGCATATGTCACGCAAAAAGGGCCGATTACCGGCCTAGTTGCGGAAAAAGAGCCCGCTCTTTACTTTACTTTACTTTACTTTTAAGTATGTACAAGTTAACAAAAGTGATCTCATCAAGTTGTCTTATAAGTCATCATTAAGAGTAACAGGTTACACGTGTTTCCTCTTACTTTCTTGTTACGAGTATCTTACTTTCTTTATTGTTACCTACTTATTTTTTACTTGTCCACGAGTAACGAACTAGCATCGACTTCCTGTTTCCTGTTAAGGTAAGTCATCTGTATTTTTCTGGCCAAATATTTTTTTCTTAGATTATATTATAGAAATGCATGACGTAGTATTCTTTGGAGATGGGAATTATTGCTTGGTTTCGTCTTTGTAGTTGACAAAGTTGGAATAGCAAAATATTTTTCAGAAAAATCTTGTAGCGTAGTTGGAATTCTTGTCGCGTAGCAGTCATGCTTTTGTCGTAGCTGTAGCGGTCGTGACGTAGCTGTATCATTTCGTAGCACGACTGTAGCGTTTTGTGGTAAAGCGTAGCGCTTGTAGCACACGTGTAGCAATTTAAGTGACCCTGTTATTTAAGATACTTAATGAGAGATAAAATAGGCAAAGATATTAAATAGACGCAAAGATTTTATGCCGTGGTAGCTCAGTGGGAGAACAGCCGCTTCACATTCTTGAGGTGGCGGGTTCAAACCCCGACTCGTACCAATGAGTTCTTTGGGACTTATGTACGAATTTACATACCACTGGCTTTTCGGTGTAGGAAAACATCGTGAGGAAACCTCCTGCATATGTCCGGAGAAGAAATTAAATGGCGTATGTGAATCCACCAATCCGCACTTGGCCAGCGTGGTATAATACAGTGGGAGGATTAAAGGTTGCATATCTAAAGATTTTATAAAAATATGACCCAAAATAAATAACAAATAAACGTTTCACACTCATAGCTCCCCACTAGGATACCCTGTGTCGGGGATGCCATAGAACACACAAAGACAAGGACAACTAACACCCAGACCCAGAGCAGATATTTAAATTCATCAATCATCGGGAATCGATCCCGGGACCTCTGGCTTAAAACGCGTATACACTACCGCCGAGCCAAACAGGTCATCAAATGTAATTATTATTGTTGTTGTACTAGCTGCGCCTCGCGGCATCACCCGCGTTTTCCGGGACAAAAAATGTTATGTGTTAATCCAGACCCTTTGATGGTCTGGATTAACACATAACCTTCATTCCAAATTTCATGTAAATCCGTTGAGCCGTTCCAGCGTTCATGAGTAACAAACATACATACTTTCACCTTTACAATAAGTAAGATTTAAGATATCCCACTTAAATGACAAGTAGGAATTCTTATTAGGCGAGAAAACGGTGTCTGTCTCTTTGTTTTTCTGAAACACAGCCGATCTTTTCAAGCAAATTTAGCACGGATCCAGAAGATGTTAGCTCCAAGCAAGGTTTTTGAAACAGGCAAAAACTTTAAAACAATTCTGCTATTATGTTATGTACCACATTGTCCTGTCATGCAAAAATAATTTGAAAGCTTTTAGGTAATCTAAAGTGTCTAAAACAACAATCCTAAATTCTAACCACTAACCAGACACTAGCAAAAATACCTTCACAGGTAAACAGCAACGAATCATCGGTTCACTGCTTTAACCGCAATTATACAGGCAGATGGACAACCGAAGCTCGCTAATTGAGTTTTCCTTTTAGAGAGCGAACGATAAAAACCTCTTACAGAAGTTGATTGGGGCTTAAACGGGACGGGACGGGACGGGCCGGATCCGACAGCGATGTTTGTGAATGAATATTCTATTTGCATTAACATTCCTACTCAAGGAACAAGGAAAAAGTGAGTTTCTGCTTTTGTTCGCGGTTTTGGGAGCTCTCGGCTTAAATGACACCTTGACATGAATTTACCATGATTACAGAAGGTTTTTGATCTTTCTCGAGGAATCGTAAAAATTTAATGAGCGAGTTTGGAGGGAAATAAATTTGAAAATAAATTGCTTTTGATACTAATTTGATTTTCTATTTTTATTCCTATTTATTTGAGTATTTCAGAATAAATGTACTTAGGTGGTAAGCTATTGAATTTTGGTGACAATTAGCTTAGGGCCATTTTTTTATAATCCTTTTTTAGTGTGCGTTTTCACCTCTTTTTATATATTCACCAAATTTCAAGTCTGTCCGATCAGCGGTTTAGGCTGTGCATTGATAATATAATATCAGTCTGGACTTCGACTTTTTATATATTATTCATAGATAGGCTGAGTTTAAATAGGACGAGCTCATTAGCTTTATTTGTCTGAACTGGAAATAAACTACGGATAATTTGTACATATTTATTTATACCTACTTTTATGTTCAGAGCTCTTAAAGTTTGTGTTTCGGTTTGTGGTTTAGTTTGGGTAGAATAAGTTAATGTTTACTTTTATAGGATTTTCTTCAGAGATATGGTCTGATTAAAAAATATTTCAGTAATGGAAAACTTACACAATCACGGAGTGTTTAATAGTTCGAAACTGAGTAGATAACAAAGTCCCAGTAATCATTTAAAGTCATGTATATACAGGGTTATTCTTAGAGGGTATGCTAAGCCGAAAATGGCTCATAGTACTCATCATTTTGAACAACTTTTACTATGGGACCAAACCCAAATTCGCGAAAAAAAAAATCAGCTGTGCCATAGAAAAATGTCAATGACACTCAACGAAATTTATGGAACAGCTGATTTTTTTTTCGCGAATTTCGGTTTGGTCCCATAGTAAAAGTTGTTCACAATACTATGAGCCCTTTTCGGCTTAGAATACCCATTATGAATAACCCTATAAGTATATAAAATCTTAAGTCACATTATCAGTAGCTTCCTAAGCACTTGCCGACAAAATCAACACCCGTTTCACGCTCAACCTCCCAAAATGGAACTAACTTTTACAAATCCTTACAACAGAACAAAAAACTTAACTTTACAATTCCGAAGACCCGAAGACAAATACAAAACTACTTATTTCGAAGATAAAACAAAGGGAAAGAGCGGGATTAACGAACGGAATCGGGAAATTTTCCCATTCCGATACTTATCCCGAATAGTTCTAAGGAAATCGGCTTGCGACGGCGATGTTAAAAGATGGCCGTTTGTTCTAGGATAAGAAACAAATCTTTTTGTTTTAAAGGAAACTTTTAAGAAAGTGGAGGAAGGAAGGCATTTATTGCGCTAAAAGCCCGCTCGAACCTAACTTTAAAATGGATTCAACTTTGTCCGTTGCATTTAGCTTGGATGTCTGTTACACCGTTATGTATTTTACTTTAAGTGAACATATTACTAACACTATAACCCGGTCACAATATATATGCACCTCGCTGGAATGC
Source organism: Alcis repandata (assembly GCA_949125135.1). Lineage (NCBI taxonomy): Eukaryota > Metazoa > Arthropoda > Insecta > Lepidoptera > Geometridae > Alcis > Alcis repandata. The sequence continues at coordinate 11,203,982 of OX421233.1, read as the reverse complement.
GTGTAGCCTTATATAGTCGCACTGTCGCACCGGGGAGTGCGCGGAGAGGTGACAGGGGAAGCGGGAGGAGGTGCACAGATATTGTGACCGGGTTGTACGTTATAATTAAAACGGAAATACTCACGTAAAAATTAAGTCGTTTACGTCTAGTTTCAATTACATTAGATGATTTCATTTTTACGTGAGTATTCCGATATTAATTATAACAAAATGTGTTAAACCACATATTAATAACCTCGACTAGTTTATGGAAGATAAAACTTATAAAAAATAAAAAGAAAGCAATAACATTTTTCTGAGAAGATTAACAAGGTTAATAGCATTGATTTTTATAAAAAGATCGGCGAACAAATTTAATAAACGGGCAGTCTTTATTATCTTAGGTCATCATTTAAGAGCGTCGTGGTGGAGTAAACTTGGCTGTCGCCTTTTAGTGTTTTTACCTTACTATAATGACCTAACATCTGCCTAATGTCATCTAACATGTAACACAGATAATCTTTATCAAGTGCTAACAGCACTATGGTTGTTTCTATGGTATGAAAATAAATTTAAATTAATTGAACCAAAAAACCATTTCGTCGCTTTTGAACAGACAACATAGTAATTAAATAAATAAATAAAATCGATTTATATAAGACATTCCACCCATCAGCAACAGCCAAATTAAATTAAAAAGTCCAAATTGTCTACAAAACTAAAGTCAAAATAAAAACGTCAATTAGGCTCCGACTTGTTCGCAACAAAAATTAATTTTAAAATGTTGTGAAATACACTACATAACAAATAATCGTATTACAGTACGGTGTAAAGCAGCGGTATAACTAACAAAAGAAGATTTTAACGTAGTCCTCTGAAAGCAAACACTCTTAATCTTATTGCGCTTTCTTTAGAAGTCATTATTTCTGCCACACCTTTTGAAATATCTTTGCTCTTTTGAAAGTTAAATGTTTGGTTTTCATCTCAAGTTTTATAATTTTGTTTTGGCTTGCTCGGTGGTTTACCGTGGCTCACTTTATACAGGGTTACAAGAAAAGGGTATGCTATGCCGAAAAAAGCTCATGGTACTCATCGCGAATAAATAATCTCCTGTTCCATTGAAAATTGTCAATGACAATCGACAAAATGTACCTATGGAACAGCTAATTTTTTTTTCGCAAATTCCGGTCTGGTCCCACAGTAAAAGTTGTTCATAATGATTACTATGAGTAATTTTTGGCTTAGCATACCCTTTACCCTACCCTTTCCGTATAACCCTGTATACAGGGTTAAAGTTTAGGGTATTATTATAGTTACTGTGAATTTTTCATGTCCCAATGCTGGGCAAAGGTTTCCCAACCCTCTATTTATTTGTCTGTAAGGTCAAGCCAAAAAGTCCGAGTAGTATTTACAATGCTAAACCACTTTTATTGTGAGACCATTCTAGAAATCTCGAAAAAATCCACTGTTCCACAAAAAAATATTTTATCATTGTTTACTTAACAAAATTTATGGAACAGCTGATTTTTTCTCGCCGTCTAACGAAATCAGAACAACCAAAAACAAGAGTCTGTTGAAATTTCAGTCCGCTGATCACGTAGTGGCACTCAGGGCGCCGCCCGAGCTAGGGCGGGACACATTTCCCAAGAGCTACCACAGTTAGAACGACGCAGTACGAAAACTCGGCAATCAATGTTAGTTTTCTCAAATGTTTGGTATTTACAAAATTTCCAAATTTTCTTGATTATACCTGACGCGATTTGAAGGCGAAAAATACAACACAACAGAATACACTAGAAAAATATTTGAAAACAGTTTTTTGAGAAAACTGACATCAATAGGCATGACGACAGTATCAAAAAATTGCCGATTCAATGCTTTCAGGGGACTAGCCAGATTAAAAAAATTTAAAACACATGTTTAGTTTTATGTTTAAAAAACAGATTATTAAGATTTTCAATAAATTAAAACATTAAAATACAGCAATCGGCCATCTTGTCAGAAACAACAATCACAGCGTATGACGTCACGCCTCAGTGAACTCAGGTCATCCGCCGCTCATCACATATAGACACAATGACATGTTTACTAGCCGTGACGTCAAATCGACGCCATGACACAAGCAAGCTATTTTCGGGCACTGTTGAAAAAATATGTGAAAAATGGCTTCAAACTTCGTTAAACTTAAGTTTATAACCGAAATAAAGGCTTTTTTGTAAATAGTAAATGTGTACTCACATTTTGGAAGAGGATTTTAAAATCTTTCGTCACGCCTATTGCCGAAGATGAACTTCCACGAAGTAACTCGTTCTCAGTTTGTTGAAACTGTATTTGCTATTATACCTGCTTTTATTGATCTACTAATTATCTTTCAATGTTTAGTCAGCGACTTTTAACTTTTTCCATTTTATAAATCATTTGTTAGTCAGTCATGATCCAATCTAATTTACATATACCAAGACCGGTCCAGCCGTAAGTAAAATAGTGGTACACTGAGAAAAATGCCCATTAATATTCCGAAGAATTCACCCAAAGTAACGCAACTGTTAACTAGTGGCAACTTGTTAACGCCGAAGCATACATATGCGACAGATGTCACATACGCTCCATGGCTGAATACCCCCGATGACACTAGCCAAGCCCCGATGACAGCTGCGCACTCGCATCCGCGTGACGTTCACAGCTCGAGTGCCGCGAGATATATACAGTGCCACAAGTTTAAGTTGGCGGTGGCGATTTGAGGAACTAAATCGGCAATCTTGAAAATTCACTTTGACACTTCCGAGTTCATAGTAAACATCGTTGCGAATATTTTTGCTACTATTATATTTGCTACTGTGCTATCATCATGCCTAAAGTGATAAAAAGTGGTACAAGAGAAGCAGTTATAAAAGTACACAGTGGCGCACAGCCGCGCCAAGTTATACTTGCCGGACTGTAACAGGATTTTCAATGTCAAACTATCACTTCACCGAGACAAGCTCCGTACTTTGCACCTTTTATATAGAATCATCTTATACCAAATTCAAACCAATGTAGAACCGAAAATACAGTCCAACTATTTTTATAATCTGGCGTTTCACTCCGAAGACATCCCCTAGGAAAGCGCCAATCGTCCATTTCGCTTAATCCACTTAAAGTATCGGAGCATATTGATATCACCAAAAGTACGATGATTAGCACCGGTTTTTACGGTGACAATTATTATATTATGTAGTTGTCACCGTAAAACCGTGAGCTAATCATCGCACTTTCTGGTGATATCAGTATGCTCCGTACTTTAGGTGAATTCATCATTCTTTTAGCGGAATTTAGATGGACATTTTTCTCAGTGTAGATATACATAAACTTTGCTTGTAATGCTATGCTTTGTTTGTTGATAAAACGTATTTTAAGTTGTTTCAAGCTCTAACAATTCCAGGTTAATTTCAGGTAAAATTTCTTGATGGTGTTCCCATCTATGTGTCTGTAGACACATAGATGCTGATAAAACTCTAGTCTGATCCACTTCTTGATGCCATAGATTTATTTTTCTATTCGACTCCAATTTACACAGTTTGTATACTGTATAATATCCAACTGTGGCTGCCCTAGATTTGTTTTATGCTAACAAAGTTGATCAAGGGCACTGCTCTTTTATCATGCATATCATATCCTCCAGAATCTAGAATAAATAGGCACGATTCGGAAAAATACAATGCAGGGTACTCAATTCATCGATATATAGTCTAACTAACTGCATCTCGCAGTTTCACCGACTATCCTACTAAACATTATTTTTTCCGGCTTAAAAAGTAACCTATGTATAAATTCAGGATAAACATTTTATCAGTAGATGATAAGATGGGCTACAAGCACTAACTTACTCGTAAATCAGTTTTCACTGAATTCAATAAACCATTCGACGCAAAGAATTGATTCGGCGAACATTTGAGTAACAGCACTGTGTCGTCACTGACACTGACAAGTGGGGGATGCGTTCATAGAGAATGTATGAAAGAAT